>CM069546.1:9110000-10310000 GCA_035773235.1 Eospalax fontanierii
CGGCTCTGCGGGCTCGTACCCCCGCCTGCGCCCGGGCAGTCTCCGACGACACCACGTGGGACAGCAAGCGGCCCTGGGCGTCAGTGCGCACCGGCACCGCCAGGATGCGCTCGGCTCCGTGCCCCAGGGGCCCGCCTGCAACGAGAAGGGGCGTTAGACCGGCCTAGTCCTCCCAGCCCGGGGTCCCCCAGCCCTCGGCCTGGTGGAAGGGAAGGGACAGTCCACCAGGAAGCCCCGAGGGACTAGCTTGCACCTCTTCCTTGCAAATGGAAAGGGGCGTTGGCAGACAGGACCACCACTCAGGAGCCACGCCGCCTGTGGACCGGCCACGTCCTCCGGGAAGACCATGCCAGCTAAAGATCAGCCCCGGCCGGGTTCCAGGTCGGGGCTCCGCGGGCACCTCGCAATTCCCCAGGGGGCGACCCCTTCAGTGTCCTCGCCCCTTGACTCTACCGTCCTTGGTAGGACACCGGGTCCTCGGGAGCCTCTCGGTGTCGCTCCCCCACCCAGGCACCTCGACCCCAGGTGGTCCCTGCTGCCCAAGTGTCCCCACCACTGTCCTCTGGAGCAGCGAGCACTCGGCTTCCCCGCGCACGGGCGGCCTGTCCTCTGTGTCCAGCTCGCGGTCAGCCCGCGGCCAGCCCCCTCTTCCCGTGCGCCCACGGACCCGGAGGGGTGCAGCAGGGTCCCACCGGTCTCGGGGATCCCCGCCGGGACACCCCAACCAATCCTCGGGCCCCCAGGCGGCGCGCTCCGCACCGGCTGCTCCTGGGCTTTTCCCGGGCGCCGCCTCGCCCTGGCTCCCCCGGACCCGCTGGAGCTAGCTCTGCACCGTCCGCCGCGGGGCTCGCCCGGCGCTCCGGCTCCACGCTCCGCAGCCGGGAGCCGCCAGCGCTGCGAGGCTCCCTCGGTCGCGGTCGCGAGGCGCCGGGGTGCGCCCCCCGCGCGACCGACCCGGCCCCGAAGTTGGCCAACTTGGCCCCGGGCGGGGCGCGCGGAGTTTGCGGAGTCGGGTCGGGCGCGGCTAGGGGAGGGGGCGGCGGGCCGGGCGGGGCGGGACCGGCCGTCCCGGGGGGTCCCGGGGTCGCGGCGCGTGGGCAAGCGCCCGGCAGCCTACCTGGGGGGTCGGCGGCGGCGAGCCGGGCGTCCGCGGGCCGCGGCGCCAGCAGCAGGAGCAGCAGCAGCGCGGGGCAGAGCAGGCGGCGAGCGGCTCCCGCCGGCGGATCCATGGCAGCCGGACCGCAGCCGGGGCCCGGCGCTCGCAGCCGGCGCGAAAGTTCCCCGCGCGCCGCCCAGCCCACATCTGGGGGCAGCTGGAGCCGCCCGCAGCTGCAGCACCGCGGGGCGCGGGGCGGAGGAGGAGAGGCGCGGAGGAGAGGGCGGGGAGCGAGGGAAGGCGGGGAGAGCGGAGGAGCGAGCGAGCGAGCGAGCGAGGGAGGCGGGAGCAGAGACGGCGAGCAGGGGGAGGGCGGGACGGCGGGCGCCTCAGCCTGCGGTGACCCGGCGCTTCTTGGCGCGGCCGCCGCCGCCGCCGCCGCCGCCCGCCCCCCTCCCCGCTTCCCCGCTCGCCGCGGAGCGGAGACGCGCGGGGCGGCGGCTGAGATGCGCCGTGGGATGGCCAGGGGGAGCCCGGTGGCTGACGGGCCACTCTGCGCACCCCTTGTCACCTCCAGGAGTGGCACGGGCAGGAGCATCCACACCCGAGAGCCCTGTCGGAGTGCCCGGGTCCCACCCGCCAGCCTTGGAGACTGGAGGGACTGCCTCGGCCCTCTTTCCGTGCCTGGTCGATGGCTGAGACACGGAATGGAAGGGGCCTTGCCGCTGTGCCGACGACTGGGGGCAGGCCCCAGGGGCCAGGGCGCGCTGCTTTTAGGAGAGCGCACTCCTGAGGCTACTTTGGCCCTCACTGAAACACAAGGTGCTCTTGGTCCCTGACTCCTCTCGTCTGCCTCCAGAGGTGCCTGCCAGATTTGGACCCTCTCTTAGAGCACAGTCCAGCTCTTGCCTTCACCTGCCTCAATGGGCCTCCCTGCCATGGTCCATCCTAGTCTCCACCTGAAATGACCCCTAGACATTCTGTCACCTTTCCTAGCAAAAGGGCTAACATTTTTCCTGACAAGATAGTTGTGACTACCCATAGCCAACAACTCCTCCTCGCCAGCAGGGTCCTGACTCTCACATTTGCTAGAGTTATTCATTGCCTTACCAGGTCTGCTGTCCCTGGGGACAGTGACTCCTCCCCAAGTACCCCGGACATCCCTCTCAGCCTTGTGTCTATTGGAATATCTGTGCCTTGTGGTCCAGTTTATATCTCATTCTCAAGAGAAGACACCTATCCCTTTGATCTGTTCACCCTGCTCCAGGCCTATGTGACCAGGGCCTTGGGCAGAGGACCCAGACATGAGTCGGGTCCTTCCCCGTAGAACGGTCTTATGGGGGAAACACATGATTCATACCACTGGCTCTAGCTGTGACTTCATATAACCTGGTCTGTCCTTCTGGGACATGGGTGTAAGGACAGTGCAGCCTGACAACCATATTCACCCAGAAGATTCTCTGTCTCCTGAGGATGCCTGAGGCTGAATCTGCCCCTCAGACATGGTGAACACCTGTCAACATTGAAAAAGGATGGGATTTGGGGGCATAGCAATTCCAGAATGCACTCCCAGTACTGGGGAGGCTGAGACAGGAGGATTGTTAACTTGGAGGCCAGCCTGGCTACATAGTGAGTTCCTGGCCACTTTTGGCCACAGAGTGAGATCCCCTCTTTAAACAACAACAAAACCTTAAAAGAAAGACAAAACAAAAGATAAAATGGCAAATTTTTCACATTAAAAATCTTTGTGTCTAACTTGTGGAGGAATTGGGAGTTATGGTCACACTGGGCGACATACTTCCTTAGCCACCACTATTAAACGGGATACTGGCAGTTTGCTGAAGTTCCATCCCCACACATACACCCTGCAGGCATGGGTCTATGGTCTCAGATGACCTAGCTTGTCCCAAAGTTGGATCTGGAATCCTAATGTAGCAGATGATTCTAGAATGGAGCATCTGGGAGGACTTGGCTTAAGAAGCAATGTGGGCTGAAACCTGCAGGCTGAGGAAATTGCATAGTCCAGGGACTCAGCTAGCTGCCCTCCAGGGTCCTGGACATGCATCTTTCTGGGAATCTCAAAAGACAATGGAAACCCATTCAGCAGCTTCACCCCTCGCAGAGGTCCCATGCCCCACCCCCTCACTCACTTCCTTGCCATGTTTATGGTCATTATTATTTCCTCGTGTAGCACTTAGTAGTGTACTTAAAAACTTGAAGGCTACCTTAAATTACTACCATGCAAGGGAAAGCCAACAGCTCACCGTCTCAACATAAATCAAAGATCACTGCCCTCCAGATAAATACAACGTGAAGTGGATTACCAGATCCTGGCCACTACTGCCCACATAGGGGACGTGAGACACCTTTCCATCCCTGTAATGAGACAGATGAAGGGACTGAGGGGACAGCTCCCTCCCTGAACACCGATGATGGCTTCTCACAGGTCCACAGACCTGAATTATCTGGCACACTTTGGAATGCCTGCTCTAGGATATTTGTTTGGAAAGAAAATTTGTCTCTGACACTTCTGACGGCTGTTTCTTCCCATTTTGCTCTATGCAGACAGGTCTCAGAACCACAAACTGCTCCCACACCAGCATCAGCAGCTCACTATCCTTCACTGGCCTGGCCCAGCCCAGCCTACAGTCCACCAGTGACACCCTGAAAGATGCTGTGGATGAACCAGGCATACAAACTTCAAATTTTAACTCTTTGGTGGAGGATGAGCAGTACAAACACATCCTAGCTTCCTGATCAGTTATCCTCTGCTAATTTTTATGGCTTATGGATGTGGCTCAGTTAGTAGAGTGCTTGCTTAGCATGTACAGAACCCTAGGTTTGATCCTCAGTACTGCATAAGTGTTTGTGGTTCCAGCACTTGGAGGCAGGAAGATCAGGAGTTCAAGATCATCCTCAGCCAAATACCCAGTTCAAGGTCAGCCTGGGCTACAGACCATGTTTACAAATTCGCTAGCTAATAAAATACAGGACACAAAGATCCCCAGTGCTTCCGCCTTGAGTCCACCGATTTGCTCAGTCTTAATGTCAAAATTAAAAACAAAAAGCCAGCACGGCCAGCTCGGCTAGTCCATAGTTGTGGGAGATTGCTTTCATTTGAACTTGAATGATTTGATTTCCGCTTTGCCCTCTCCTACTTGACCAAGTCCTCAGCCTTCCCTACTGTCCTCCACCTGCCCCTTGCTGGTGACTATCAGCAGCATGGTCCCCAAAGGCAGTGGAGTAGTGTGGTCATCCAGAGCAGTCTGCTATGTGGAAGGAGGAAGGAGGATAATTCAAGGTCAGCTCGGGGCCTCCAAACCCAACCCATTAAAAAAAATCTTCCTAAGGATTCAAAGTACAGAAAGAGATGAGGACCTTTCCTGATCATTCATCTTGAGTGTCAGAACTCATCCCACATGCTCCAGAAGGGCCATCAGGAAAGGAGATTGTCCTCAGCCCTCAGTGGAAGGGATGCCAACTTATTCTGCAGTAAAGGGTCAGGACTCCCTGCTCTGCCCCAGACTCCCTGATCAGATGCCAGTAAAGACTTTCTTAAACACAGGAGCCCTTCCAGAACCTTCCCTGTACACAGATGTCCAACAAAATCCAGCTCCCCAGAAGGCATCCTGCTCCTATTTCAAGGTCATCTTTCTTGGCAGGGCCTTCCAAGTGGATGGGGGCAGTAGCGTTTCACAATCCTCCCTCCCAACAAGCAAGTCCTGGGATTTGTGGGGAATGACCCTGCCTTCTCCAGTCTCATTGGACCCATGGCACAGAGCTCCTAAGTGAGAGGAGTTGGTGACCTTGTTGTGAGACCTCTGAAAACAGCAGCTCCATCCAACGCCTCTGTTGGCAAACAGCAGGTGTGGCGCCCCGTCAGATGCTCTGGCAGAGTTCTGGCCAGGAGTGGCCTTGGTAAGCAATATGTCAGGGGAATGCTGATTGAACAGAAAATGGTGGCTAGTGGCCTTTGGGGAGTGTCATTCTTGCTGTTTCTTGAGCCACCCCCACATACACATCCTGACAGGGAGCTGTGTCAGGCAAAAGAGGAAACGTGGGGGCATTTAGGCAGCATTTTCTTTGTTGTCATGGGCCACTCTGAGGTGTTCCATCACCATTGGGTCAGTGCTGACTGGAACTGAAAGACAAAAGGCCTGAAATCTGGAGACATGGGGATCCAGGCTCAGTCAACACTTCTACATGAAAACATGATAAAGCCTCAGGCTCAATCTAAGTGATTAAGACCCAGGGAAGGCTATAGCCCAACCCTTACTTGTGACTTCATTTGCATGTATGCTCGACCTAGCAGAGTCCGCATGAACTTCAGAGGGCACACCTGAATGTGGCACCAGTGCTACCTGCCTGGGCCCACTTGGTCCGAAGTCCAGCTGTCTCTGGCTCTAATATGGGCTTGTTGGTGGTGGAGGGGTGATTTGGTCTAGCACTCCCTTCCTCTGGGTCCCTTAAGATGCCCCCAGCTACAAGGTACCTAGCTGGTGTATACCCTCAGGAAATGCAGAATGCCCCATAAGAAGTCTGTATGGCTGGCAGGTTCAACCATGGCATCCAAGACACTGCCACTTGGGCACCACCTTTGTCCTCACTGGCTAGGAAAACAGCCCAAACACAGGTGTCTTGCCATCCCCAGAATGCCAGCTGACTCTTCTCTGGCTGGAGGGCAGAGATTGGGTCACCTAGTTGCTGGCAGGCCGGGACAGGGGCCTCCTGGGAAAAGCCTGCATGATAAGCCTCTGAAGCAGAGTGGATGGCATCCGTGCACCAGCTCATATCTTATCTTTCTTTCCAAATGAGAATGCTGCGCAGTCCCAGGCACCCCCTGCTTGGTGAAGATATTTCCCTATGGGACTTCCTGTTTATATTCTATTCCTACATTAGCTACAGAGCCTGTAGAACTCAGCAGTTCACATATAAATCCTCTAAGATGCTTGTGAAGGAATCAGTTCTATCCCACTGTGGGGTTTGTGTGCAAAGTTTTTTCTAAGCCTCTCTGGATATTTCATTTCTTGCGCTCTGAGGTGCTCAGCCTATGGCCCAGGCAGAGGTAACAGCCACCACCATCCCCATCTGTGGCCTCAGGTCTTTATTCCTTCTAGGTCAAGTCCTTTCTCCCTAGTCAAGCCTGACTCTGCCCTGTTCATAACATCAAAGGGGCGAGTCTTAAAGGGACTGAAGCCTCTATATGAGGCTGGCCATAGTCTCCAGAAAGAAGCCTTAGGACCAGGTCACTGGTCACTGGAGAGAGCCCTTGTCATTTTTGGAGCCACTGAGGTCTCTGTGGGAGACACACACACACACACACACACACACACACACACCACTCACATGTGCGCACATGTGTGCTTCTCCAGATGATACCTCTGGAGCCATTTCCCAGGCCCAACCCACAGTTCATTGCAGGAGGATGCTTCTTGACACAGCATTCCTCCTTCCTCAGAACTTGAGGTAGAACATCCTTAGCAAAAGCACTGAGACCCCCCCACAACCTCCCAACACACAGTCTGCAGGACACTGAAGTGTGGACCTCAGGGAGGAGCTGCTCATCTCATCTTCGATCCTGTTAAAATGCGGTGCTTTCCCTCTAATGCTGTCAGGAAAAATAAAAAGACATAACCATGTCATTTCTGAGTGTGCATTATGTGTTCGTGTGTGCGCGTGTGTGTCGAGACCAGAGGGTGATGCTGAATGTCTTTCTCAATGACTTTCCAGCTTATTTTCTGAGACGTGATCTCTCACCAGACCTGGAACTGGCCAATTTGTCTGGACTGACTGACCGGTAATCACCAGGGATCTTCCTGTCGCTGCCTCCCCAGCACTGGAATCATGAGAGCGCTCGGGTGTCCCAGCGCCTTACTCAGATGCCGGGATGGAGCTCAGGTCTTCAAGCTTGAGTGGAAGCACTCTACCCACTGTGCCGTCTCCCCACCCTTGCTTTGCTTTGCCTTACTTTGAAATAAGTTGCCCCTGTGCCCTGTTGCTTCGTGCAGGTCCAGGAAGTCGCTTAGTAGGAAACATATTTTTACACTGTCCCCTAAGCCTGCGGCCACTTTTCAAGTCTGGTCCCCAAAGTTTTTCCCTTCTTGGGCAATCTGGCCCTTTTCCTGGGGTGACAGAGTCTGTCCACCTGTGGCCCCATTCAGGACTCTTCCAGTTTATAAATATAGCTCCCACACATGTTCCATTAGTGTTTTAGGGCCCTGAATGGCCCCATCTCCAACTCTTCAGCCCCCCGACACACACACACATACACACATTCCACTGCCACGCAGGCCAGTCCCCAGCCAGAATTCTGGAACATCTCAAGCTCTTCCCTTTCTTTAGCCCCACATCAAAGCAATCCTCAGCTGCCTCTACTCTCTAATTAGCTCTGCAATCTGCCCCCTTCTCCTTGCCACACCCTGTACGCCCCCCACCTCAACATCTCTCCCAGGCCTTCGCACACCACACACACACACACACACACACACACACACACACACACTCCTCCCTGTGAAGTGCCAAATGCCTGAAACTGAGCCCTGGCTGTTGAATAACTCTTTCCCACTAGTAAGTTGTGGCAGCATCAGGACAACACTCCAAGGTCACTTACAAAAGCACTCACCTTGTGTACACTGATGTCCCCTCCTTCGTAGGACTGGGATCGCGCTCCTCCCCTCCTGGGCTTAGACAAAGCTTGGGAACATATTTAAATCCATTCTCCACAGAGGATGGATCTGATCTACCCTGAAGTCAGTCTGGTGGCTGAACGTATGAACACTCCTTTGGAATATGAGACAGATCTCAGAGCTGGAAGGCTCCCTTCCCGACCCCAGGGGTTGCTGGCCTGGGTAGAAGCAGTCTCGCTTCCTGGAGTTTTGTAAAGAACTCCCATCTCTGCTCCCAGAGTAGGTGGTTCCAGCTCCTCCAAGAGTTCCTGAGGTGGGCCGTTCCCGCTGACAGAATGGATGGGTGTGATATCATATACATCACAGGGTGCTTTTACATGTATAAAGTGCTCTCGGAGCCAACACCTGGCAGAGTCAGTATACGACAGTGCATTTAAGACTGTGCTTTGTCATGGATGGTTGTATGCATTGTGCAGTATTGCACTGTGGACATGGGTCGCCATAGATGCCCCAAGACTTACACAGGAGAGGCCTCATCTGAAGGCCCGCTGTAATTTAAAATTAGGAATTAACCATAGCTCAGGGCTGGGGATGTAGCTCAATTTGGTACAGTGCTTGCCTAGCATGCACAAAGTCCTGGGTTCAGTGCCCAGCCACACGTAAACCAGGTGTGGTGGTACATACCTGCGTTCCCATACTCAGGAGGTAGAGGCAGGAGGATTAGAAGTTGTAGGCCAGCCTCAGCTACATAGTGAATTTGAGGCCAACCTGAGATTTATGGGACTAAAAAGAAAAAGAACCATTGCTCACTGCTGCTGCCCAGTGTGGAGAGAGAATATGAAGCCTGCATCTCAGTAGTCCAGGAAAAGGTCCAAATTCAAAACCTGAATCACAGTGTCTAGTGAATATGCATTGGGTTTGTGTGTCATAAAGTTGAGAATCTTACATTAAGGCATCCTAAGTCAGCATCTGTCTGTGCCTTGGGCACTCTCCAGGATATGGTGAGCATGGCCTTTACCTCTCTTCCCTGCCTGGAGATTCAAGGCCTGGACACTCTGGAGGGCATCCATGAAAAGATGGTCAAGGTGGATTTTGGCTGGACACGTAAGTCCTACAAGAATAAAACAACTGACAAGACAGACTGGCACATACTACATGCCCAATAAATATGACAGAACGACTTAGCAAAATAAGATAATTTGGAAAGATACATTTATGAAGGATATGTTTTTAAAAGGATTTCAAGAGTCACTCTAGTCATGAGCTGTACGCAAGAATGGCAGGAGGAACCAGAGAGATGACTCAGCGAATAAGAGCACTGAATGCTCTCCTAGAAGACCCAGGTTCAGTTCCCAGAATCCACATGGCAGCTGACAACCATTCGTAACTCCCGTCCTAGAGGATCCAACGCCATCTTTTGGCCTCCATGGGCATTTCACGGTGTATGTGTGTGTGCACGTGCAAAACATTCAAACACCAAAAATAAATCACCTTCATCTGCCTGGTCCAAGTTTCCTCTTCCACTGGAATAGACAGGGCAGTCCTCCCAACAGAGGGACTGGGGCAGCTCTGCCGCTCAGGCAGGAATGCTCTAGGGAAAATGGTCTTCCCCAACGTTCCTGATATTCCCCAAGGTGATCCCCAATATGTACACTTACAGATGCAGAAGCTGGAGTCTGAGGAAGGTAACCCCCAACCTTCCAGCAACTCCAGCTCACCACAGCATGGCGGCACCCAGATATTTCTCAGAGGGCTCTGGTCTCCTGGGAGGTTGCGAACTAGAGCCTCTTTCTTGTAAGTCCCTCGCTTAGCCTTAGAAGCAGTCATTTCCACTTGTTTAAAATGCAGCATGCTAACTGATGAGTCTTTGGGGCTCCCCACTGGGGGCCCACAGAGTTTTGGTTTTTTATCTTGAATTATGTGCTAGGATTTTAAAATATCAAAAGATTCCCCATGAAAATATGCTGCTCTGACTTTGAGAGAGACAAACAGAGAAAAGTAGAAGAGACGAAAACCCATGGGAGGGGAATGAAGGGAAGGGGAGGAAGGGGAGGGGAGGGGAGAGGAGGGGAGGGCAAGGCACAACTAGCCTCCCTGGGCTGCTACTGGGAAGCCAGATCTAGAGCTCATGAGATACCACCACAGTCTTGACGTGATCTCCTGACCCTCACTCTCCCTCCTGACCACTTTGCCATAGAAATCCTGTCCTCGGGCACTGACCCTGTCAGCCTACCTCCGCCTTCTTCCAGGGGGCTGGCAGGGGACTGGCACCTGGCCCTAGGGTTGTTTCTGCCTGGTGGATGTCAACCAGGGCCAGCCCTACAGCCAACTTGCCTTTGCATTCGCCCCATTCTCTGGCACCTCAGCTATCCCACAGAAGGACCTCCACTGTGGCCTTGGGTTGCTAGAACATTCTAAAATGCTAGGAGGAGATCCTGCCAGCAGCTATAGATAGACTGCCAGTGGCTGGGAAAGGGACTGTCCTGAGGGCCTTTTAAATACGAATGTGGAAGAAGAGGCTTCTGGGAAGGAGGGAGGATAGGTGAGACAGGGGGACAATGTTGTTGGGGGATTTAGGGTGCCCCTGGAAAACTACCTCTCCAAAGGGGGCTGGAGAGGAGCTTGCTAACAAGGCAACATGATCAGAAAACAGGCAGATAATTAGGAGCCCTTAACAAGGAGTCTCCCCAAGAAGCCCAAGGAGGCAAGACATACCTGTGCACATGCATTTACACACACATGCACACGGGCTGTGCCACACCCATGTGGCGATGCACAAGAAAGCATGCCTGTTGATGCACACCAGCCTACAGTCACAAACGCCCACGGGCCCAGCCATGCTGCAGAGCCCATGCGGTGCTCTGGCCTCCCTAATTGCATTTCTGAAAATGAGAAAGAAGAAATCCAATGACTTTCAGGCAGCTGCGGTTCCCCCCATGGCGATTTCCCATCTCCTTTCTGAAGGGCCAGGCAGCGAGGCAGCTTCCAATTCTCATTTGAGCCCCAAGACTCCTTAGCAACCCTCCGCAGGGTCCACACCACAAGCAGTCTTCAAACTCGACCAGCAGCCTGCCTGGCTCTGCCGTATCCTCACCTGCCCTATACCTGACAGCTGTGGACAGGGACTGCAGGCCAGGAAGGTGGGACTACTGACATGCTTACTAGAACAGGAAAGGTCCCCCCAAAGTGCAAGACCCACAGCATTTCCAACTCCTATGACACCCAGATTCCTGTCCTGTATGTAAAGCCCCGTTCGAGGGCTGAACATTGCTCCCCAAGGACCTGTGCTACCGGGCCACTCTCCCTAAGACTCTTCCCCCTCTGACCTGCTCTGAAGACCCTCTGAGTGGGAGATCTTTCTCAGCCCATGCCAGATCCCTTATTTTACATAGCACCTTGTAGTAGATGACACCTGTAATAGTGTCATCAATGTTTTTGTGTGTGAACATGTATGCACACGTGTAACCACCAGAGCTCAACCCTGGGGGTCTTCCTAAATCTCTCTCCACTTTAATTTTTGAGACACTCTCTCATTGAATGTGGAGCTCACTGATTTGGCTAGAATGGTCAGCCAGTGAGCTTCAGGGACTCTTCTGTCTCTGTCTCCCAACTCTGGGATTACAGGTCTAGGCCAATACATGAAGCTATTGGTGCTAGGAATTGAACTCAGGTCCTCATGTTTGCCTGGCAAAAGCACTTTACTGACTGAGCCACTTCCGATGCCCCAGCAATGGAGATTTCAACCCCGACTGCAAATGTCATTGTTTTTCTTTTGTGACTGAATCCATGACATGATGAGGTTTGTGGCTGAGTCAGGGCAAAGTCCTAGGACCAGGCTGACCCACCTGTCTTTGAGTAGCCATGCCCCTGTTCTTCCTGAGCCCTTCTCCAGCAGGATACAGTAGTTTTGTTTGAGAACTGCAGAGCCAGGCAAGTGCCAAACAAGCCCTCACTGTCCAATGGAAGCCCGTGGGTTCAGGGGCTCCTTGGCTCAAGATTCCCCAGCGCCTTGTGGGAGTTTCCATCTACCTGGTGCAGGGCAGCAGAAGAGAAGACCCTTCTAGGAGACAGCTCTCACACTGCAGAGTGGGCCTCAGCCTTGCAGCATTCAAGCCTCGGCCACATGAGGTCCTAGCGCTCAGCCTTGACTCAGCTCGACTACAGGCCTTGGTCTCAGTGGACTCAGGTCTTGAACTCTCTGTGCCTCACTGGATTCAACAGCCTGGGCCTGGGCCCTTCACCATGGCCTTGGCTTCCCTGGGCCCCAGACCTCAATGTCACTGCATAATCCCTTGGCCTAGATCTAAAGTGGACCCTGCATTTTGGTCTTGCAGGACCCTCATGGCTTGGCCTCACTGGGCTTCATACCTCAGGTCTACTGAACCCCAGACTTTGGCCTCACAGAATCTCAGTCTAGACCCAGGTAGAACCCAGATCTTTTGTCTTACTGAGCCTCAGGACTTGGCCTCACCAGGCCCTCAGCCTCCACCTTAAAAGCCTTAAAGGAGCTCCAGTTTTCAGTCTCATGAGCCCACAGTTTAGCCTGATTCTAATCCCAAGTTAGACTTTGCTGGGCCCTCAGCCTCAACCCAGACGAGAGCCCCGGGCTGCAGTCTTGACCCTGGGCCTGTCTTAAACCCCTAGTGTTTGATTCTCCTCTTTCATACATTTTTTTCTTTCTTTCCCCTCTTTGAGACAGGGCCTCTTGTATCCCAGGCATCACTGGACCCCAGGGTCTCAGACTCACTGGGCCTTGAACCTGGGCTCCACTAGCCCTTGGTGTGTTGGCTGCCCATCCCTCAGCGAGCTCCCAGCAGGCTCTTCAGTCTTCCTTTCTCCTCCATCAGGGGAAGTTAAGGCTCCTGGAGAAAACGCCTTCAGCAGGAGGCCTACCCCACCAGGCAAGCTGTTGTCCTAGAGGAAAAAATAAAACCCTCTCCCAGACTCACTTCTAACAAACTAGGCATGTTGTGCAACTCTGCAGTACAGAATGTACACGGGCCCAGTCTCCCCATGGTTGCATAATTTTCCAGCTGTTTTCAGGACTATTACATTTCTTCGTCTGGCAGACTTCACGAGCCATATATAAAAATGATATATATATGTAAATAGAAAGATGAGCGTATGTGAGCAATGAGATGGTAAGTGTGAAGCGGAGAGAAGGAGGTGGGGATGAGACTCAGCGAAAAGGCAGATGAAACAAGTGTAAACATTTGGAATGTCACCTTCCAGGCGCCTAGAAGACAAAATGAACTTGGACTCAATTAAACTAAGGTGAGACATTTGTCCAGCCGAGACAGTTTCAGACTCGGTGGTGTCTGATGTTTGATTCTCCTCTCTTACACAAGTTTTCCTTGTGTCTCCCTCTTGCTTTGTAGACCCAAGCTGGTCTCGATCTCACAAAGATCATCCTGCCTCTGCCTCCAGAGTGCTGGGATTAAAGGCATGCACCACCACCATACCTGAGCTTCTTTTCTGTTTCTAAAGCGACTTTTAAAACTCCCTCTAACTTTCTTTTTTTTTCCTTTGAGAGCGGGTCTTGTGGAGCCCAGGCTGGCCTTGAACTCTGTGTAATCAAGAGTGACCTAGAACTTCTGATCCTCCTGATTCCACTATGCTATTGGAATCTTCCAGATCATGAGCAAAGTCAACCTCTTTTTTTACACATTACTCAGTGTCAGGTATTATGTCAGAGCAACACAAGGTGGTAGAAGGCTTATTCCACGCCCACACAGGGCCCCAGGGTGACTTTGATCTGATCTTTCTGCTTCTGCCTCCTGAGTGCTGGGATTACAGGCATGTACCACCATGACCTATATGGTGCTGAGGCTGGAACCTGTGCTTTGTACATGCTAGGCAAGCACTCAACCAACTGAGCTACAGCCTCAGCACAGACTGCATGATTTTTGTCACAGGACTTCTGTGTGCATCTTCTTGCCTTTTTTTTTTTTTTTTTTTTTTGGTTTGGTCTGGACTTATTTTTTGTGCATCTATTTTTATCTTTATTTTTTGATTGACACTTCTAGAAGAGAGAAGGTTGAATGCCAAATATTTCTTAGCAATGCAACCTGAGGTGCCCTGCTCTGGAACAGGAAGGCGATGAGATGACAAAGAGCCCACATCTTCCTATTGGGACCCTCTACAAGGTACTGATTTGGATTTCTGTTGAGTCTCCTAGGGCTATATACACTGGAAGATCCTCTTCTGGAAGCATCTGCTAAGATGGGCCTTGGGAAGCAGAGGGACCCACTCAGCCTGGAAACCCCAGCCCCACCCCACAAGCAGGAGACTTGCAGGTGGTACCCTGCTGGGTTGGGGCAGCACCTTCTTTTCTACTTGAATCAGCTACATAAACACGAGAGTTCTAGATTCTGAGTTCCTTCTCATTAAGAGGAAGAGTATACTGGGCACACTAGCTTTTCCACTCAGTGTGGCAGCTGCCACAGGGCTGAGAAGAGGCATCCTGCCCCCTTTCTCTGCTCCATCCTCACTGCATAAGTTAACTATCACCACAAAGACACTGTCTCACAAACCACCTTAGAGCTTGGTGGTCACCCTCAGGCTCCTGCCTAGCAGTGCAGGAGCTGGCTGTGGCAGCAGGGACAGCTCTGCTCCATATCAGCTCACACTGGCCCCTTAGAAGAGGTCAGAAGCTTCTAGAGGGGCTGGAAGATGGCTCAGTGGGTCAAGTATTTGCTACATAAGTATAAGAACCTGAGTATGGTTTCCAAGAGCCAACTTAAAGCTAGAGGCAGCAGGGCACATCTATAATCCCAGCACTCCTAGGAGAGATGGGAGGCAAAGACAGGAGAATCTTTAGAAGCTTGCTGGCCAGCTGGCCTGGCATGAGCAGGAATGAACAGGAGATCCTATCTCAAACAAGGTGGAAGGTGAGGACCAGCACCTAAAATTGACGTCTGACCTGCATATGAGTGCACGCACGCATGCACACACACACACACACACACACACACACACACACACAATCGAATAATAGAAGCTTCTAGAAAGGTGAGGAGAAAGCCGTGATACTATTTAAAGCCTGAGTGCAAAACTGGTGAGCCATGAGCTCTGCCTGCATTCCACTGGTCAAGGGAGACACACGGTTCTGTGTTGGAAGCCTGTTCTCAGGGCTCCAATGTTGAGAAGCCAGGACTTGGGGCAGGGGGAGTGTCGTGAAGCTCTACCATTCTATCATGGATAGAGTGCACCACCATTCTAAAGGATCTCTCTCTCTCTCTCTCCTATGTGTGAGGATACAACAAGGAAGCCATTACTTCATGCAGTGCTCTAACACTGAAACTTCTAGCCTCCAGAAGCTATCTTTATGTTTCCAATTCCTGGTATTCTGCTCTGGTAGAACAAAACTGACCCACACAGTCCTTCTTACAAAATATCTTCACTTCCACCCCAAGATGCTGCAAGTCTCAACCAGTCATGACACCACCCTGAATCCCACAGTGGCACATTCTAATCTGATCTGGATATGATCTAAAGACACAACCCGTGTCCCTCCTTCCTCTGTCCCTCCAGCCCCTCACAGACCATAATCGCACAGAATGAACATGGGCTGACTCAGTGTGATAGCTAACTCTCATTGTCAACTTAACTGAATTTGGAATCACCATGGAAGCATGCATTTGGGAGTGTCTTCAAGATGTTTCTAGAAAGATTTGCAAAGCAGGGAAGACCCACTCTAAATGGGGTGGCACCATCCCATGGACTGGGGTCCCAGACTGAATAAAAAGAAGTAAGTTAGCTGAGCACCAGTGTTCATCGCTCTCTGCTTCCTGACTGTGAATGCAGTGTGACCAGCTGCCTCACCTTCCTGCCATCAGGCCTCTGAGCCTTGTAAATCCTTCCTTCCTAAAGCTTCTCTGTCAGGGATTTTTGTCACAGTGATGAGAAAACTGCCTAATACACATAGCCAGCCCTCTCACTCAGAAAGGGAAGGACCAGAGCCCACAGCAATCTGTGACCCAAAGAAAGTCTTTTATCCCGTGGGGAAAAGTTGCCAACACCACGAGCCTCGGTGAGGGGGATGTTGTGTCATTAGGCTCCAGTTTCATTCTCTAGATTCTCTAGATCCATCCTTGTTAGCAAATCCCAGGTTTAATCCCTAGAAGATCCTTCCTTTTCCATCATTCCCTGGGTCAATTCTGAGAAAGACTCTGGGAGATACTCTCAAGACCTTGTGAATGTCAGGGTTTAAATGTGAAGTGGTCCTCACAGGTCAAGTTTTCAAAACTTGTTCCCCCATAGGTGGTGCTTTGTGGAGAGACTGTGGAACCTGTGGGCAGTTGGGCTTATCTAACAGAAGTTAAAGAATTAGGCAACATCTGACCCCTAACCTCTGTCTTACTCCTCAGCATCCCGGTCTGCTGTGATATCTGCAGTCTCCACTACAAAGCACCACCACCATGCTTTCTCCAATGGGACGGACAAAACCCTCTGAAAACATGAGCCAAAATAAATCTCTTCTCATTTAAGTTGTATCTCTCTGGTATTTTGCCACAGAGATGCAAAAGTAGCTCATAGTTCAGCCTTTGTCCTGCCCATGAATATTGGTGGTCCCGACATTATTCCCAATTCAGTAGTCTCTTTTTTTAAAAAAAAAAAAAAAAAAAAAGAAAGGATTTATTGAGGCTGACTCAATGGCTCAGTGGTTAAAAGCTCTGGCTGTTCTTGCAGAAGACCTGGATTCGATTCCCAGCATCCACATGGTGACAAACAACCATCAGTAACTCCAGTTCCAGGAGATCTGATGCCTTCTTGTAATCTCCGCTGGCATTGCATGACACAGGTGAACTTATACACATGCAGACAATACACTCATAAACGTAAAATGAAAATAACAATGTTTAAAAGGATTAGTTTATTTTTATTTTATGTGTATGGTTGTTTTTGCCTGTGTGGGGTATGTGTGTCACATGGATGCAATGCCCGTACAGAGAAAGGGTGTCAGATCCCCTGGAACTAGTGTTACAGATGGTTGTGAGCAGCCTGATGTGTGTGCTGGGGACTGAACCCCAGTCCTCTGCATGAGCAGCCAGTGCTGTTAACCACTGAACCTCCTCTCCAGCCTCAGGTCTTCCTCTTTAGCCCACACTGGGAGCTTCGGGTCAGTGCAATTCTCCCAAACACCATGCATAGGTTCCCCATGCCTTTGACCCCATGAGCCCAAGCCAGATTTGCAGCTCATTTCTAGACACACCTTTTATTACGCTAATAACAGGTGCCAGGCTGCTGTGGGGCCATACCTTCATCACAGGTTACTTCTTCCCAAGTCTTCCCACAGAACCTGAGAACTGCACCTTTGACTTGGCTTCTCTCCCAAGCTGTATCTGAAGTTAAGAATCTTGGGTGGCGAGGCTGAAAATGAGAAATGGTTTTATTTTTCCTGCCAAGCAACTCTCTGCATTTCCAAACTCTCTATTTCCTCACAATTCTTTTTTTTTTTTAAATGTGTGTGTGTGTGTGTGTACGCACGCACGCGTGCACGTGCGCGCCTTTGTGCCTGGGTGCCTGGGTGCAGAGGCCAGAGGTTTTCCTCAATCACTTTCATCTTTATTTGTTAAGACAGGATCTCTCAATGAATCTGCTCATTGATTCAGCTAGATTAGCTGGGCAGAGAGCCCCAGAGATCCTCCTGTCTCTGCCTCCCAGCACTGGGATTACAGACACATGCCACTATGATCAGCTTTTATGTAGATTCTGAGAATCAGACTCAGGTCCTCATGCTTGTGCAGCAAGCACTTTACCAACTGAGCCATCTCTCTAGCCCTCCTCTTCCCAGTTGACTGCTCTTCACAGGTCCACACCATACTTAGGCAGCAGGAGCCAGCTCTCACCTATAGCATTCTGCTTGGGCTCACCACAAGCCAAAGCTGAGCTGACCTGGTATGTTTCTAACCTTCAAGTTATTGGAAGTGACCACCTGGCAGCTGTCTCACCCTCCATAATACACACTGTCATTTTCTTAGCTTCCTGTTACAGGCCTGGTTCCAAAGCCAACACCACAGATTGCAGGTTTGGGTTCTAGGTACTGGTTTCTGCCAAAGTTCCTGTTGCCACACCAATACTACAGGACAAAGTAGCCAAGATGTTGGCAGCCTCCAGGAGTGCCGGCTTGGCCTGGATCTCTGCCTCTGTGGGTATGCATTCTACCGCCCAGGCTGCAGGGGCAGCAGCTCCCAGAGGAAGCTCATGGCACAGAACAAATTAGAAGTTTCTAGAATGAGGATCATAAAGTACAACACCTCTTCATTCCAAGGTTCAAACTGGAAACCACACCATTTCTATTCACATTCTACTGGCCAGGGAAGCCACACAGCCAAGACCAACATGAGTGTGCATTTTTAAATTTTTTTTTTTTTTTCAAGACAGGATCTTGAACATGTCATGCTGTAGAGGCTGGCCTTGAACGTGTCATGCTGTACAGGCTGGCCTTGACACTCCTGTGTCATGCTGCTGAGGCTGGCCTTGAACTCCTGTGTCATGCTGTAGAGGCTGGCCTTGAACTCCTGACCCTCCTGCTTCTGCCCCCTAAGTGCTAGGTTTACAGGTCTGCAGCGTCACACCTGGTTCCATGCTGAAATTCCTTGCCTTATGGCCTCATCCCTCTGATTGCTACATGCTTTCCCTCAGCATGCATATGTATGTGCTGAGTCTCCATCTCTCCTCTCCTTTACAAGAACCCTTATAATGGGGGCTGGAAAGATGGCTGAGCAGTTAAGAACACTTGTGTTCTTCCAGAGGATCCAGGTTCGAGTTCCAGTGCCTACATGATGGCTAACAACCGTCCATAATTCCAGTTCCCAGGGGATCAGACACTCTCTTCTGGCCTCTGCAGTGCACTTACAAACATGCAGGCAAAACACTCATACACATAAAATAAAAGTAATAAAAATTTCAAAAGAGAACCTTTATGATCACATTTACAGCCCAATTAAATGGTATAGGACAGCCTTCTCCCTTCAAAATCCTCCACATAATCACATCTTCAAAGAGATTTTCTCACAGCAAGGTAACATTTATACCTGCCAACAACCCATATGTCCAGCAAAGATGTGGGAGCCAGTCAAGGCCACAGAAGAATGGGGAGTGCCAATTCCCCACACTAGATTGGCTCCTGCCTGCTAAGAACCAGTGCAGGCATCCAGCAAGTCGCAGGGCAGAGGCAGACAGGCGGCAGGAGGCAGGACCCGGGCAGAGGCAGGAGGCAGCACACACAGGGCGTTCAAGAGAATCAAGAGTCCATCTGGGTTTGAGCGACCTGGTCCAAGGGGACCAAGAGGTCTCACCCAAGGGCAGGAACTTGCTGTTCTCTTCTCTGAGCCTGCAATTAAGGACCAACCAAGCACACTTTTCCCTAACTCGAATGGCTTTTTATCGGCCGTGCTGGCCCTGTGATAGGAAAGCCCTGCTTTGATGAAACCAAGTTCTTTAAAATGAACATTTTTCTCAAAAGCCCTAACAGGATCCCCGTGAAATTAAACCAGGAAGACAGATGTCGTAAATGCCCCCAGACACTGCTTCTGACTTTTAAAATTGTCAGTTAAATTAAAGCTGGGCCATAGAGACGCTGAGCTCCGCTCGCCTCTGTGAGGGGAAACGCTCTCACACACCTCCCCTGATGCACGTTTTCCTCCTGCAGAGCCATCCAAGGTTGGATGTAATTCCTGCTGCAGGCCTGTGTTGGAGCTACAGGGCTAAAAGGTAGGTAGCCACCTGGGACAGCCAGGAACGAGTTCCTACATCAGTGGAGAGCCTTCTCTACATAGACCTCATCCTGAGACAGTGGGGGAGCTCTGTCCAGGCATTCGAGGAGTCCCCAGTAGTTCAATCATAGTCATTTGGTAAGTGACAGAAACCGACTTGGAGGAACAAGAAACTTATTTCACAAAATTTAAAAAAAAAAAAACAAGAATAGTTTGGCCTTGAATATCTGAAATGCCATTCCAGGATCCAGGTTCTATCCCCTCCAATTCTCCATTCTTTCCTGTGGGTTACTCTATTTACAAATAAAAATCTTCCTCGTGGTGCCAACAGGGCTGCTGCTGTACCAGCTTCAAGCCCTAAGAAAAAGCATATTGACTCCTCAAGAGCTCATATCAAGTCCCAGGTACCTGGTGGGCCCAAATGGAGTCAAGTACCTACCTCTGCACCTATCTCATGGCCAAGAGCTCACTGAGGGCCAGGCCTTGATGGTAACATCTACCCTGAGTTTGCCTCCATTTATAACCCATAGGAGAGGGATGAGTGGCCTCCTTTGTTACCCCAGTGCCGTGCCTCAGCGAGCCTGTTAAGTGACAAGGGAGTTCTTACAACCTGGATTGCCCAGTTGAATGCTCTGCTAATGTGTCCCAACTACCATAGCAAAAGTCTATAAAGCTGGACAGGGTCAACACCAGCAATTTAAGCTGGAAAGCTGAGCATAGGGTGCCAACATGGTCAGTGTCTTATTCAAAGGCTCTCCCTCGGTGGGTCTCACACACCTTCTCTGCCATGTGACCAGGGCAGGAATGAGTGTCAACCCTCTTTTTAGAAGACTCCAGTTCTATCAGAGCAGAGCCCATGCCATGACTTCATTCAACTGTAACCACCTCCTTAAAGATCTTGTGTTCTGGGCTGGGGCTGTAGCTCAGTTGGTAGAAGGCCTGCTTAGTATTCATGAAATCCTGGGTTCAGTTCCAACACCCCTTAAACCAGGCATGGTGGTACACGCTTGGAACCTGAGCACTGGGGAGGTAAAGGTAGAAGGATCAGAAAGTCAAGATCATCCTCAGCTACATAAACAGTTGGAGGCTACATGAGACTCTGTCTCAAAAAATAAAAATAAAAAAGGTTCAGCTCAACTGGCATGGTCATCAAAATATATAAATTAAAGCCATCATGATACCATGAGCAAACCAGCTCATGGGCCTATGAGAGCAGGGTACATGCCTTGTTCCAGTTTGTAATGCTCTAACATAATACCTAATACTAAGTAATATATAAGAGGTTAATTTGGCTCTTGATTCTACAAGTGAGAATCAGGTACGTATATAAGACAAAGGAGGAGCAAAGGATGTGGTCTACCTTCTAATGGGCCACTCTTGGAGAACTCATCTATTCCTTGAAGATTCAACTCCCTCTAACCCCCAGGGTGGTAGTCCTGACCTGCTCACCTCCCCTTGGGCCCCAGATCCTAAGGGTCACACCACCTCTCAGTACTGTCACACTAGGACCCAATTCTCAGCACAAAACCTTTACACAGGACGAGCCATGCCCAAACCGTAACAGCTTAGAAATCGGATCAAGCCATACCAATCTGTCAAGTGGAAATGGGACTGCCTACATCTGTGAAGAGCTGACGGCCAAGGCTGCCGCGTCTGCCTGCCTCACAGTCTCTAGATCCTCTCCCTTACAGACCACCAGTAGTCAGCCCAGCAGTCAGCCCAGCCCTGTCCCAGGAGCCATCTGACTCAGTCAGCCAGGTGCTGGATCCATGTGGCCTTGAACCCCAGCTTTGGTAGCTGTACCCACCTTTCAGAGTCCAGTCTTGTAAACCCAACCTCCAAAATCATCTGCCCCTCTTGTCTCTTTCCATAACCCCACCTTGACCTCCTGGTGACCCCAGACTGAAGCATGTTCACGGACATGTGAGTCTTTGGGGATTTATTGGTCAGAAGATGGAATCCTGCCACACCTACCATCAGCGAGCAATTTTCACGTGCTGGCACATCGCAGCTGTCCCCCAGAACACAACTAGAGAATTACCCAGCCTTGTGAAAGCCGGAGCTGAGATGGGTTCAACCACGCCCATATTTATTGACATTTGAGATTGTTTGCAGATGTGTTTGCACGTGCACCTACACATACACACGCACACATAATCATACACACGCGCATATACACATACACACGTGCACATAATCATACAATAAAGGCCTTTGCTTGGTTAAATGCTGGTTCATTTACATGTAGGACAAATCCCCATGGTGGGATTGTTGGGTTACAGTTAAAGTAGCCTTTAGATTGAATCAGTTTTGGCAGACTGTCTTCAGAAAGGACTGAAGGCTTCCTTCCATCCTCTGTGAGAGACCCTTGCTCTCACCCCTGCTGGCTTGGAATGCCTCTGCTAACCTTGATTTTTGCCAGTTTGGCATGTGACCACATCAACAGAAGTCACTGTCTTCATTTGCACCTCCTGACTATGAGACTTTGGGCTGAGCAGTGGGAACGTGTGTCACAGGTGTCCATGTCACCAGATGGAGCCTGGGTCAGGACAAAGGCTGTGGCCAAGTCCTTCCAGTTAAATGCCTTTAAAGGGACACCTTGGCGATAGTCAAGATTTTCACTGTGATCCAGCTCCATCATTAACCCAGAATTCCCTCAGCCATACATGACTCTTTCCCTCTGGGCCTCAGTTTATCTATCTGTAAATCCAAGGAACTGACTTAGTCGATCTTCTCAGTCTATTTGATTCTAGAATATTCTGAGTGATCTAGTAAAAGCCTGAAACAAGCAGTCTTGCCGTTTAAATATTGTGTTAGTTGCTTTTCTCATTGCTGCGACAAAACATTTGGCAAAAGCAGTTTGAGGAAGGGTTGATTTGGGCTCATAGTCTGAGGGCACAGTCCATCATAGAGGAAAGTGATGGTGTCAGGACTCATGGAGCGACCACATTGTGTCCAGCCAGGAAGCAAAGAGAGATGGAGGCTGGTGCTCAGCTCACTTTCTCCTTTGTATTCGTCAGTCCAGATCCTTGGCCCATCGGAGAGTGTTGCCTATCCTCACGCTGAATCTTCCTCCTCAGTTAGACCTGTCAGGAAACACCCTCACTGACACATGCAGAGGTGTGTCTCCAGGGTGATTCCAAATCCATTCAAATGGACAGTGATAGGGAACCATGGCGAACATTAATTAGGGAAAGAGCTCTGGGTCCACGACCGAGTGCTTGAGACAAACAGCATTTTTCTTTTTCTTTTCTTTCTTTGCTAGTTTCTCTTTTGACAAAGGTGCCAAGAATACTAGAGAAAAGACAGCCTCATTGATAAATAGAATAATTAAACAGACCCTCCCCCACCTCTCACCTCATACAAAAAAAAAAAAAAAAGCTCAAAATAGATCAAAGGCCTAAAGGGAAGACTTGCAACTGAAACTACCAGAAAGAAACACAGGGGAGGCTCTTCAAGACATCGGTACCTGCAAAGATTTCTTTATAAGGTCCTGAAAGCTTAGGCATCGAAATCAAAAATAGCTAAATAAGATTCTATCAAAGTGAGATGGATTTTAAAAGCAACCAGGGCCCCAAGAAGAGAGTCATGTCACAGAGATGGGTTTTCAAAGGGGACTCCCAGGAGCCGGCTCCACAGCCTCAGTGTGTGACGGATTTGAACGGGAACTGAGGGCTGCCTCCCACCGCCACTCATCCTCCGGGCCCTTCTCTTGTCCCAAGTCACTTTGATAGAATCTCGTTTGGTTATTTCTCTTGTCCTTGCCGGTACTTTCTGAGTCTTATCCCCAAACATGTCTGTCTAGACGTACGTCTTCAGGGATTTGCCTGTTTGGTTCATAGTTTTGGTTCTTACATTTAGGCCTTTGATCCCTTTGGAACTGAATGCCCCTTCCCTCTCTCAAGTGTCCAAGCAGGAATCCTGCCTCTTCCTCTTCTCTCTGCCACCATTCAGTCCAAGGAGAAGGGCCTGTTCCTTCTTCCCCTTCAAAGATGAGATGACATCACAGTCACGGCTCTGGGTCATGCATATGGGATTTAAAGAGGCCAAAGGGCAGTGTAGGACTGTGACTTCCAAGTAGAAGGCCCAAGGCACAGGAGTCCTGAGGACCAGGTAAGGGGCTAAACCACCGGTGAGGCAGACATCCTTCTTTCTGCCTGGGGTCATGCTCCAGAGACTAACCTATAAATCAAAGCCCATTAACAGCCACTGACTGGCTGTTAGGATGAGAGTCCTCTCTCATAGTAAGGAGCACAGAATTCGAGAGACACAAAGGAGAGTTTTGTAGAACCTTTTGGGTAGGGGCTAGGGAGATGGCTCCATAGTTAAAAGCACTTACTGTTTTCCCAGACAACCCAAGTTTGGTTCCCAGCACCAAACTTACAACTGCCTATAACTCCAGCTCCCAGGCATCTGAAACCTTGTAGCTTCCAAGGGGACCTGCGCGCATGTGTGGCATATACACACACAGATACACATACACACAAATAGGTAAAAATTAAAAATAAATAAAAATTAAGACTCTGAAGGGCAAAGTCATCCCATCCACAAAAACCCTCACCTGGGAACATTTCATTAGCTGCAGGCCACCACTGGAATGGATCACAGATTCTGGCCTAGACATCTAAAATGTCTGAAAAGAGATGGCTTTGGAAGTATAAAGTGGTGCAAATCGTTGCTATGGTTTGAATGTGTCCCCTGAGTACCAGTTAGGGAAACATAAGCCCCAAGGTTATATGATAAAGAGACTTCGATGTGGGGCCTTTGGAAGTGACTTGGGTTAGATGAGGACATGAGAGTAGGGGCCCAAGGGGTCATGGTTGACTATAAAAGAAAGACTCAAGTTAGCATGTTCCTGTGTCTTACCTCTGATGCCCTCTGCCACGGTATTTCAACCAGGAGCCCTCACCATGGGCCAGCACTACACCCTCCAACTGCCTAAGCCTCCAAGTTACACACTAGATAATCCTTTATTCTTATGTGTGTGTTTATGACAGAGGGTGTATGTATATATATGAGTGGTGATGCATGTATATGTGATATATGCACACATGTGTGCAGGTGCATGTGCCTGTGTACACGTGTAGAGCCAGAGGAGAATGTCAGGTATCCTGCTCTGTCACTCTCCACTTTGTTTCTTGGAGACAGAGTCTCTCGCTAAACTTACAGCTAAGCTGGGAGCAAGTCCCAGCAATCCTCCTGTCCCCACCCCGACAGTGCTGGGGTTATAGGTAGAGTGTGACCTTTTATGTGGGTGCCAGGATCCAAATTCAGGTCCTTATGGTTGCACAGCAAATTCTTTTAGCTCCTAAGCCCACTTTTACCCTTTATAAATGTCCCAGTCTGTGGCACTCAGTTATGGCAACAGAAAACGAACTAAGACAAGACTACTTGTTGCAGAAAGCTGATCTGGGGGAAGGAATGGGCAGGTTAGCCAATCCAGCGTGACAGTCCTCTCTGCAAGGTCCTTCAGGCTGGATTTAGGAGTCAGATTCTCAGAAAGGAGGGCTTTGGTTCTACCTCCTACCCCTACCCTGCGTCCTGTCAGCCTGGCCACCTCCTGACATTTCCCTTCTAATAAGATGTTCCAAATGGCCTCTTGTGCTAATTCAGACTCTAATGGAGATGTCCTCGTCCCTGGCCATCCAGATCATTAGTGAAAAGGTTAATGGATCCCCCACTGGGCTAACAGCCTGGGGATTTCAGAGACCTGCTCTCCTCTGTCCAAGTGCCCAAGCTGGGTCTCTGAGCCTGGCGGAGCATGGGCTAGAGATCTGTAAACCCCTCAGGCCCCAACAGAGGGACAGGGTGAAGTACCCAGACCTATGGTGATTCAGATGATGGAGGGTCAGGTGGGACAGCAGCATCACTCTCATTCAAAGGGACTGTAGGCCTAGAATCCACATGTCTGGGCTCTGCCTCTAGGTCACTCATAGGACCGGCCTGTCTTCTGTTGTTCCTGCTGGCAGCCTCTCTAAGTCACCCTGCCCATCAGAAAGAGGGATCTCTCCTCCCACTGTTCTGGAACCATGGCTTTCTGGAACAGTGGTTCCCCTCTGCTGAAGACCTGTCTACATCTGTAGAGGCTGCTAAGACACCAGTTTCATAGCTTCCCCCTGGTACTGGTCACCCACAAGTCTATAGAATGGAGGGTGGGCCCATGAGTACGGGCCCTCACACTGACTGGAGGGGCTGCTCCGTGTGGTCCCTCTGCTCTGCCTGCTTCCCTCGCTGGGCTCAGTCTCAGCATCATGTGGCCCCAGGCTGGCACTGAGGACTCTCCTGCGTCTCCGCTAGGCCCTGCCCTGCACCTGGTCTGGCCTGAGCCCTCTCATACTGCCCTGAAGCAGGCGGAAGACAGAGAGAGACACAAAGACATTTTTCTCCTGTCACACCCTCTCTGCCTGCCAGCACCTACTCATGGCTCGCAGGTGACAGAGGCCTTTAAGGATCTGGACACTGTCTACTCCAGTCTCCATTCTGATAGGAGTCACAGCATCAACCCCCCACCCCAAGACTGACTCTCTAGCCTTCTGCTCATGTAAAGCCCCATTGCCTTGTGTCTGTGGTAGAATTTCCTGGCCCTGGTGCAGAGGCCAGCTTCACCCACATCTGCCCATACCTAAGGCCCTGACATGATGCTAGGCTCACACCCCTCAAAGCAGTCACTATATCTTGTCCTGTGCAAGCCCAGGGAAGTGCCCACATGCCCCGTAGTTGAAGTAAGGAGTAGTTTAAATGCACCTGGGCCTCCAGAACATGGCACAGCAACCAGAGGCACACAGCTGTAGTTGCCAGTCTTCCCACTGATCCCTTCCTCGGCCTCTGCTGGGGTGTAGGCAGTGGCTCTTCCTCACTACCATCACCCCCATCTGCAGACATCATCTTAGCCTCCCAGAGCCCAGATTCACAGCACCCTGATGTCCTCTAGCAGCACACCCAGCAGGTGAGCCTCATGTTCTCAGTCACTGAGCACATCTGGCAGCCCCAGGAGGGTGACCGGGATCACAGCTGAATTCAGAGGCTTCCTACAGGAGCTTTGGAATATTTGAAAAGAAGGCCAACATCTAACCACTGGGGAATGCTGTGGCCTGAGCTGGATCATTATTCACCCACACAGAACTAATGTGAGGGAGTCCTGACCTCTAGCACCTCAAATATGGCTAAGTTTGCAGGTGGGGCTTTTAAGGAAGTATTTATGTAATATTAAGGCCCGTATGGGCGGGTCTTAAATCAAAAGGACTAATGTCCATATAAGAGGCGGTAAAGACAAGGAATTCATAGAGGGGACCACATGAAGACACCAGGAAAAGACAGCCTTCCAAGCCATGCAGAGAGGCTGCCGAGAAATCAGAGAGCAGACACCTTGATCCTGGGTCTCCTGACTCCAGGACTGTTAGAAAGAACATTGTTACTTCGGCCGCTCAGTCTGCGGCATTCTGAAACACCAGCGGAGAAGCATCCAGACCACATCCTGACATACAGAGACTGGCAGGTATCCAGAAGGGAGGGGCTCCTCCCTCTTCACCGACTGGACCTGCTCACACCTTCACCCTCCAGGGCTGGTCACCAGCCCTGAGAACTTTCTAGTTCCTGACTCGAAAGGGGTAGTGCAGCATAGTTAACCACAAGCAGTGAAATCCAAGAAGGACACATCTGCCTCCTGATATCTGCTCATCACAGCTGGAGGGGGTGGGACTCGACCTGCCTGGCAGCCCACCCGTACATCAAAGGCAAGGATTATCTGCCCTTAAGTCTGTATCTCTCGGACCTTCCAGACAGGCTTAGCATGCCAGGTCCTTCCCACCTACGTACTGGCAGAGTTGTCTGGCTGGTCACTAGAGCCACATGGCCCACCCCAGTGACTTTGCTCCCCAAAGCCCACCGTCCCCCAGGTAATGTTGGGGTCTGGTTGGCCATACAGGCCGTTTCAACACCTTCATCTGGCTGATTTCTACCTGGCTTCCCATTGCAGGTTAGGGGAACAGAGAGCGAGAGGACTGGAGCAGGCTCAGCTCACAATTGGCCTGCTCTGCCCTGCCCAAGCAGAGGCATCCACAGGCCACTATCTTTCAGGGAAGATGTAAAGGGAACCTCTCTCCTATGGTTGCGGAAGGGCTATACACAGACACAAGGGACTCCAGCCAGGCCGAGCAGATGCCAGCTGCTTGCAGACATGGCCAGTAAACACCAGCTAGCCACAGGAAGGTCAGTGGAACTGATGGAAGGGACAGGGGAAGCTCAGGGATTGGGAGGCTGTGATGTTCCTCTGGCTAGAGAATGCAAACCCAGTGGGCCTGCTGTCTAGGAAACAGAGAGCAGAACCCTAGGCCATTTCTGCGTGAAGCTGCTGTCAAAGCCCAGCCAGAGCCTGCCACCTGCACCCCACGTATCCAGGCAGTCGGCTGGTCCTGCCTGGTTAGCTTCTTAGGTTGCCCCCATCACTGATCCCATGCTTAGCCATGTCCTAGCAGCCCAGGCAGGCTACTGCCTCCTGCCTCTCAGCTCCAGACCACCCAGGAAGCTTTCTGTCCGGTACACGAGACTGCAGCCCGGCCTGACCATTCCCTCCACCCTGTTGTCCTCAGTTGAGCCCAGGTCTCAAGGACATCAGCGTACACATGCCCCAGCCCCACCCTCTCTCTGTATCTCTAGAGTCACACGTCCCAGTCCTCTGGACTGTGCCTAGGTCCTTGCCTCTCAAGTGACTTGAGTTACTCCTTCTACCTGAAATAGTACAGTCCTTCAAGAGAAGAGGGCTGGGGATGTGGCTCGGTTGGTTTAGTGCTTGCCAAGTATGCACGAAGCCCGGGGTTCGATTCTGAGCAACCCCATGACCCAGCTGTGGTGGTGCACATCTGTGATCCCGGCACTTGGAGGTAGAAGCAGAAGGATCAGCAGTTCAAGGTCATCTTTGGCTACATAGGGGATTTGATGCTAGACTGAGCTATATAAGACTGTCATAAAAGGACAAGGAAGAAGAGGAGGGGGTCAGGGTTGTTGGGGTTAGGGTGAGGAGAAGGAAGAGGAGGAAGAGAAAGAAGAGGAGGAGAAGAAGAAAGAGCAGCAGTTCATAGCCCTGGAAAAGATGTACAGCCTCCATCCCTAGACAGCGATTTACATGAAGGAACCAGAAAAAGCATTTGTCACTCTTCCCATGGGGACAACACTGCCCAGCCTGAGGAAATGATTCCTCTCCAGCCCAGGATGCTGAGGGGATATGAACGGAGGTCTCTGACCCATTAAATCCGTTTGGAGTCTTAAGCCTTAAGCCCTGCTCCTACTGTGAGAAGCACTTTCTATATCCCTGCCTTGGCTTTCCCAGCCTGGAGAATGAGATGTGGGCCCAGCTCCATCACTGGGGTCAAGTTTGGGGTCCCTCATTTCATCATCTTAGGGATCCAGGATGGGTACTTTAAAAAAATGGAATGTAAATCAGTCCCCAGACCCTGCCCTGGGTCCACATAGGCAGAGTAGCAATCATTGACATGGTGCTAACTAGGAGCAAAAAGTGGAGGCTTGAGCGTAGCCCCATCTGCACTGGCCCCAGCTGCGGATTAGAGTGAGGGAGAAAGATCTCTCTGCAGTAGCAGTTTGTCTTCGTCTCGATTCCCAGCTCCTCATCTCTATATAAATGCACTACAAAAGATGGTCTCCTCTCTCAGGGTTCACAATATCCCTCAAGAGGATAATACGTGTTCCCCAATATTATCTGAAGAAATGAAGAAAGGGGCTTGTAATGGCCCACCTCAGTGCCTTCCTACAGTGTCCTGCCTGAGGGGATGGTGGGATCCCTCCTCAGCCCAGGTGCAGAGACCAGACGTCCCACTGGCTCTCCTCTGAGCTTCAGAACATCATTAAAAAGATGAGCCTCAAAGAACATTCTATTAAAATGAAAATTAACACTCCACACCCCCCACGAGACTGAAGTTCTTCATATCTACCTTGACAAGAAAGCTCTTGCTCATGTGCCCAAGCGGTCTATGCAGGATCATTCCCTCCAATGCCGTGTGTAACAGCTAAATCTCAGGAAGGATGGAAATGTCCAGGGGGCTGCAGAGTACTCAGGGGCTCACACTGAGAGGGTTGGCCTGTATACCTGCACCCAGGAGCCTTCCCTTCCCGTCTCTCCTATTTCTTCCTTTCCTTCTTTCTGCTTTTGTTCTTTGTGTGATATGTGTGTATACATGTTCATGTGTCTGTGCATGTGTGTGTGGAGGCCAGAGTTCAACATCAGGTGTCTTCCTATCACTCTCCGCTTTATTAATGAGACAGGGTCTCTCGCTGAACCAGGAGCTCATAGATTCAAGTAGATGAGGCGGCCCAGTTTTTAAATGGGTGCTGGGGATCCAAATTCTGGTCCTCATGCTTGCATGGCAAGCACTTAACCAACTGAGCATCTCCTCAGCACCTTTTCTTCCCTCTCTCCCTCCCTCCTTTCTTCCCTCCCTCCCTTCTTCCCTTACCCAGCACTTATCAAACCCAGGACCTTGTACACGCTAAACAAGTGCTAGAACCCTGTGCTATACCCCCAATCTTGGTTTTCTGAGGCCGGGTCTCACTGTGTACCCCGGGCCTTGAACTGGCTACCCTCCCGCCCCCGTCTCCCCAGTGCTGGGATTACAGGTATGCACCACCATCCGGCTGCGATGTGGGCTATGTGTGATATTTTTTAGCACACAGGTTCAGATTTCTACTCAGATTGTTGGCTAAATCCTATAGCTCCTCTGGGGACTCCTTCCCAGCTGTGCCTCCAGGAAGCCCAACACTCCCTCAGCACAGATCACTTACTCCCGAGGGCTCAGTCCACAAGCTCTCCAAAGCCTGCTATGTACAGCTGGGGTTTAGGAACATTCAAAACATGTGACACTTGTACTGGGGTGCTGGAGCTGCCAAATCAAAGAGCCTTAGACAGAGGACTTTGACAACAGAAGTTTATTCTCTTACTGTCCCAGAGCCTGGAAGTCCAAGTATAAAGGTGTGGTCGACGTGAGTGCCCCCTGGGCTGTCTACCTAGTATGTGACGTCTTCTCTCCATGTCCTCCCAAGGACACCCATGACTATGTCTGTGTCTTCATCTCGTCTCATAAGGATCCAGTCACGTTGTGTCAGGACTCGCTTACATGATGGGATCTCACCTTAGTTGCCTCTTAATAATCTCAACATATGCTTTTGGGAGAAGATTCAGTTCGTGACACTTCTGAAGCATCTACTGTATGAGGCGCTAGTTTAAAGAGCCATCTTTCATCGAATTTCCTTCTCTCAACAATCCTCTGAACTATTTTCATCATCACCACATTATCAATAAGAAACTGAGGCTCAGAGAGCAGAAGGCAATTGTTCAAGGTCACGGAGCCCAAGCACCAGATGACCTTCCTGTCACTGTGGCTGCTTCCTTCTGTTTTGTTTTTGCTTTTCTTTTGAGACAGGGTCTCATGTAGTCCCGTCTGGCCTCAAGCTCAACATGTAGCCAAAGCTAATCTTGAACTTCTGATCCTCCTGCCTCCACCCACTGAGTGCTTGGATTATAGGTGTGCCCTACCAAACCCCACCTTCCCCTCTTTTTCCTAATAGACACATATTATATGCAATTACGGGGTACAACATAAGGTGCATAATGATAAAACCAGGGTAATTAAGATCTCCACTTCCTAAACAAGTATCATTTCTTGTTGAAACTTCAAACTCTTCTCTTCCAGGTCTTTATAAAATAATCGATTGTTTTCACCCAAGTCACCCCCTGTGTGTAGGGTGTTAGAATTTCTGCTCTCTCAGTCCCTTCTTCAGAAGGGCAGGAGTTGATTATGCCACCCATAATTCCCTGGCACAGAGAAGGTGCCGAGTGGCAGAGTGATAGCCAGAGAGGGGCTGTCCTTCAAAGACCACAGTCCCCAAGAGGCCTCCCCAATCCCTTCAACACTCAGCTCTTAGCTGGGCCCTCGGCCCCCTGGCAGCCATCCCCAGCTCCCAGGCCTCAGGCCTGCCCAAACATAGGCAAAGCAGAGCCACAGAGACGGCACAGCCTCTGGTAAAAATCAATGCCATTGCCAGTGAGCAGCTGGGCTGAGCTTCCCGGGGCTCCATGGTATCCCAGCAACAACACGCACATCCCCCTGTCTGCAGCTCCTAAGAAGATCCAGCTCTCAGACACCAGGACCCAGCTAGTCCCAGTCCAGAAGCCTCTGAGCTTGCAGCCTCTGCCCAGGCTAAAATGGGCCAGGCAAGTCCCAGGACTCCAGCAGATTCACATCCTGGACCCCTGATAGGGGAGACTAGGGACAGGTGTCAAATCATTGACAAAGGACATCACTGGTTCCTGATGCTCTTGACATACCTGCCCAAGGCTCAGCTGCTCTTTAGATAGGCAGTTAATCCACTCATCACAACAGGCCACAAGGAGACCCAGTACAGCAGGAGCAGTTAGAATTTGACAAGGCTCTGGAAATAGGTGCAGGAGCTGAACGATTTGCAGAGAAGCTTCCAGAAAGTACTGCCCTCACGGACTTAAAGCTTCTGACAAAGATGGTACTGAACCCCCTTAGGGAGTCTGGGGCCCAGTCTTTCCTTGTCTGGTCTGTCAGAGCTGCCCCAGGACATCAATTTGTGTGAGCCAGTGCCCAATTCCAGGGCCAGGGCGTCTTCCTGACCTCATCCTTCCTTCGGGGCACAGAGGGCTGCCAACCATGGTCTCTGGGGGTAGAGGAGGCAGGGGGCAGGAGACTAGCCCCAGGCTCATCCACCCACTCATCTGGAATTGCATATTCTTCTGTTTACTCTGTGGCTAATGCTATTTACTCCTCTGCTTTTAACTTTTTCTAAATTGTTGTGGTTCTTTTCCCGGGTTTCTTTTATTGTGGGAACTGTCAGCTCATTTCAATTGCCTTATTTATTTTCCCTCTCTTGTGCTGTTTTCTTTTCTTTCCTTGTGATGCATTTTAAGGAATCATCTTTGCTATTTGGTCTTGTCTGCAGCTGGCAATGTTTTGGAGGCAAGAGCCCAGGTCTTGGAGCTGGGGAGACTTGCCAGGCTGATAATTCGTCAGTCTCTTAGAGTCACTGAACCTCAATTACTCTAAGTAGAAACTGGGGACAGAGATGCCTGTGGGAATGCCACCATCAGGGATTCATATCTGTTTGGGGTTGTTTTAAAGCCCCTGACCCAGAGCCTGCCTACCATACATAGGTATACCGCCATGACGACAGGTGTCAGCTCTGGTGTCAGGAATCTGGGGATCCTGGTGTGTCCCAAGTCATGGGATCAGTATTTTTGTCTTCCCTCCCCTGTGACGTTCTCAGTCACAGCTGGGGAACCTGGATGCAGGGGTGCGGGGCTGGCAAGGGACAGCTGGCCTGAGTGGCTCTGCCAGTCCTTCCCACCCCTTCCCTGTCTGTCCAGCTGTGGCTGGAAGGAGAAGGGCCAGTCAGACACAGCACCCCCATCCCCCGTTACAGGATTAGACTTGTGGCTTAACTAAACAATCAGCATCTGTCCTGGTTTTCTTTCTATTGCTGTGATAAAACACTCTGGCCAAAACCAAGTTAGAGAGGGGGGCATTGATAGTACCTTACACTCCCATGACTGTCCAGCAATGAGGTAAGTCAGGCAGGAACCCAGGGCATGGACCTGCAGGCAGGAACAGGGGCAGGAACCACAGAGAAACACTGCTTGTTGTAGGAACTGTGCTCAGCCTGCCTTCTTATACAACCCAGGACCACCTGCCCAGGGATGGTACTACTCAGGGTGGGCTGAGTCTTCCCACATCATTCAACAGTCAAGAAAATGACTCGCAGACTTGCTCACAGGCCAATCCAAAGAGGAAATTCCCCAACTGAGATTCCCTCTTCCCAGATGTCAGAATCCAGCTCTGACGGCCCACTTCCCCAGTGCCTCTCTTCTAGAGGTGAGGCTGTGAAACATGAGTTTTCAACAGTCCAGAGCTGAGAGGGAGGAAGCTGGCCTGGGGCAGGTCCCAGAGCTGGACAGGGGAGGGACCTCACAAACTGATCCTGGGTGCAGGAAACAGCTTGGTCCCCAGGAGGACTGAAGCTTGAGGGAACTGGGCTTTGGATAGATTGCTCCTCAGGGTCTTCGCCCATCTCTTTAGGTGCAACTTCCTTTTAGATTTTTGAGTTGATGGAATGAGCTTCAGGAAATATTAAGCTGGGATAAAATGTAGTTTGCTTGTGAGAAGGACATGAACAGTGGGGCTCAGAAGTAGAATGGTGGAACCCAAAGTGTCATCTCCTAAATGCAGGTGTTGAATATGCAACATGAAAATACCAACAGGTGGCAACCTAGCAGAGGTGGGTAGACCATGAGGGCTCCTCCTTTATGAATGGGGTTAAGGTCTAAGAAGTCAGATGGAGAAAATCCCATTTGCAATATTTTTTAACACAAACAAAGAAAAACCTTGGAGTAAACATAATTAAGGAAATAAAATACCTCTTCAATGAAATATTTCAAATATTGCAGAAACAAAATCAAAGAAGATACAGGAAGATAAAGACTCCCCAGTCTTGTGGCTTGGCAGAATTAATATTGTGAAAAATGACTATATTACCAAAAGCAATCTGCAGATTCAATGCAATCTCCACCAAAATTCCAATGATATGGGGCTAGAGAGATGGTTCAGTGGTCAAGACCACTGGCTGCTCTTGCAAATGACCCAGGTTCCGGTTCCCAGCACCCACATGACAGCTAACAAAGGTCTGTACCTCCACTTCTCCAGTTGCAGGAGATACAACACCCTTACACACACAGGTGCACATACATGCAGGCAAAACACTCATACACATAAAATAAAAATAAATTAATCAAAAAAAAACCAATTCCAATGATATTCTTCATGGGAATAGAAAAACTAATCCTAAAATTCATAGGGAAGCAAGAAAGAGCTCCAATAAACAGAGCAATCGTGAGCAAAAGAACAGTCTGTAGCTCTCACCACACCTGGCTCCGGGTTACACTGAAGAGCCACGATAATAAAACAGCATGGAACTGGCACAGCAGCAGACACACAGATCGATAGAGAGAAGAGGTGACCCAGATACAAATCACATGGACAAAGCTGCCTGGGTTTTGTCAGAGGTGACAAAAGCATCCACTGGAGAAAGGACAGCTTCTTCAGCAACTGGCACAGGAAAAACTGGATGTCCACCCGGAAAAGAATAAAGCTAGACCCCTGTCTCTCACCCTGTGCAAAAATAAACTCCAAATGGATCAAAGACCTTTGTAATATAAGTCCTGAAACTCTGAAATTGCTAGAGGAAAACAGGCAATACACTTCAAGGCACAGGCACACACGGGGACTCTGCAAAGAACTTCAGTAGCGGAGGAAATGAAACCAGGATATGACCAATGGGATTCCGCGGAAGGAAACAGCTTCTGTACAGCAAAGGAAATCATTGAATGAAGAAGCAATCGATAGATTGGGAGAAGATTTTTCTAGCTATTTATCTGGCAGAGGATTAATATCTAGAATATATAAAGAACTCGAAAAACTAAATGCCAAAAAAATCCAATAAAAAATGGGGTAATAAATAAATATAGCATTCTAGAAAGAGGATGTGCCAAATAGGTTCACCATTCTTTTCTTTTAGGGAAATGCAAGTTAAAACTACACTGGCCCATCAGAATGGCTATCATCAAGAAAACAAATCCTGGCAGTTACTGGTGATGATGGAGGGAAAGGGGACCGTTTTATACTACAGGTGGGAATGTAGACTAGTCCTGCCACTACGGAAATCAGCATAAAGATGCCACAGAAAACTGAAAATAGACACCACATGATCCAGCTATACCATTCCTGGTATATATTCAAAGACCTCCAAGAACACATCCCACAGATAGGCGCACCTGTTCATGGCAGCACTATTCACAGAGCCAAATTAGAGTCAGCCTGAGTGTCTGTCAACAGATGAATGTATACAGAAAAGGTGGTTTACAGACACAACTGACTTTTATTCAGCCATAAAGAACACAGTTGTTTGCGGGGAAATGAATGAAACTGGAAACCATCATATTAAGTGACATAAGTCAGATTCTGAAAGACAAATGCTGCATTTTATTTGTGGGTCTTAGATTTTATATGGATACTTAAAATTATATACCCAGCAATATTATATATACACATATGACATGAAAAGTGAAGGGGCCTGGGGAAGGGAGGAGGACTGTGAGAGGGGGACGAGGAGAAAGGAAGTTATTTGGGTTGGATAAGGTCAAAGTTAATGATATATAGGTTTATGTTACTCATCCCTATGTACAATGAAGACATGAAAAAAGTTACATGATTATTTTAAGTGATAGAGCTCTCTCTGGTCTAGAATTCTCAAGGCCAGGCCACCAAGATGGCTCAGCCAGTAAAGACCCCAATGATCCTGGTGACCTCAGTTTGATCCTCCAGACCCACACAATGGAAGAAGAGAACCAATTCCTGCAAGTTGTCCCCAACCCCACAAACATACTGTGGCATGTGTACACTCACACACATACACACTTATACAAAGTAAATTTTAAAATGTAAAAAAAAAAAATCCTCAAGGCCCTGAGTTTAGTCCCCAGCACCACAAAGTAAATCAGAAGCAATAAATGACCAAAAAAACAGAGAGAAAGAAGCTTTATCCTGGCTTCTCTGGCCATTCCTTTCCATCCAGAGGACACAGCAACAAGACATGATCTTGGAAGAAAGAGCAGTCTTCACCAGACACCAAACCTGTGGGTGCCTCGGCCTAGGACTTCCTGACCTCTGGAACTGGGAGACATAAATTTATATTCCTTATAAACATCCCAGCCTCAGGTATTTTGTTACAGCTGCACAAACAGACCAAGACAAAGCCTTTCAGGTGCTCTGAGCTGGTGCTTACCACCAAAATTCTGACTAAAACAGGCCATGGCCCCTCAGAGATGAATTCCCATGACCTGAGCACCCTGTCCAACTCAGACCCCGAGGGGCTCCACAAGCAATGCAGGTCTTTATAGGAAAAGGTATGATGTTCACATGGAACATGTATTTTCTAACTTTCTCATTGCTGTGACCGATTGGCTGACAAGAAGCAACTTAGGAAGAAAGGCGTTGTTTTGGCTCACAGTTTCAGGGGACACAGTCCATCATGGTGAGAAGGGTCCAACCATCAGAATGTGAGGCAACTGGTCCCACTGCATCACAACCAGGAAGCAGAGAGCAGACAGGAAATGGGACCAGACCATAAAACCTCAAGGCCACCAATGACCCTCTTCCTCCAGCAAGCTTCGACCTAATAAACAGTGCCACTAGCTGGGGACCAAGTGTTCAAACGCAGGAGCCTGTGGGAGAAAGTTCTTCTTCCAGCTACACATCTAGACTGCTCAAAATACCTAATACAATGTAAATTTCATGTCCATATTTGTTGGATGCTGTTGCTTAGAGAATAACAAAGGAAAACTCTGAACATGCTCAATGTAGGTGCAATTGTTAAAAAGGACTTTTGACTGTGATTGGCTGGACCCACAGCTGTGCACCCCACAGACTGGCTGGCTCTGACCACCTTCTTACCTACTCACCTGCATTCTCCCCAACTCACAAACATTCATTCTCTCTCATTCTCCCCACCCCCCTCTCTCTCCTAAACACACACTACCTCTCAGAGCAGTGATTTCTGTTTCCCACTGCTGTGTACGTCTGGGACCTCAGACAACCCGGTACACAGGTGTTGAACAGTGAGCAAATAAAACACTGACAAGTGGGCTGCTCTAAAAAGACTGTGTTTTGGTTGGATGTTGAGAAGCAGCTTTTTGATGCTCAGGACGATCTCCAGACCTGGGAATCACAACTGCAAAGGCCCTGGGGCAGCAACAAGACACAGAAGGGGAGTATAGAGAGTGTAGGAAGTATTTGTGGGTGGTGGTGAGGAGTTTTGGAGTGATCCTGCCTAGAAAGGCTTCAGAGGGTTTCTGCAAGCTCACCGGACGAGTGTTTTAAAGCAAGCACATCCCTGGCTCCCGTGGAGCTGCAGGAGGGACTCACGCAGGAGGCCTGGACACACCCTGCTCAGGGTGCACAGCCAGGTAGACAGGCAGCTGAGTGGTGGGAGCAGCCAGCCATCAAAGGCAGGCATGGCACCTGTTCAAGTTTCTCCCTCCGCTGCCAGTGGCCCAGCTCTTTCCTCTAACCCACTTCCTTTATGTTTCCAGCAAGACAGCCTGGAAGTGCTGAGAAGCTTCTGAAACTCTGCAAAATGGAGGAACTCAAAAGAGCACTTTACTGAGGAAGGGCCATCTTTACCCACGAGAGACTCTGTCACACAATAGCCACAGCGTTCCTCTACACTCAGAGTCCTTGTCTGTGCCAGCGGACAGGGCCCCAGCAAAGGCTTCCAGCTACATCAGAAAACACCCGCAAAGACCTAGTCCAGGACCCTCCCAAGAAGGGGCAAGGGGAGGATGGAGGCGGAGGAGGGGGCGGAGGGAGGAACTCAGATCGGGAGGGTGCAGAGAGAAGACCAGCTGAAGGAGGGTACAGAGGACATATGCCGGGAGAAGCCCAGCTTGGAGGAAGTAGAGGGAGGAGCGCAGCCCAAAGGCGGGGTTGGCTATTGAGCCCTGGAGAGACATCGGCAAGCTGATGTGCGAGCGCCTTTGCCCCGCGCCCCACCCTGTTCAGCAAGGTGAGCTCCTGTGGCTGCAGCCCAGATGCTGTGTGCTCCAGTAAAAGCCACAGCCAGGCCAGGACCAGAGCAGGGCTGCCGCCTCTAAGGCCACAGGTCTGGAAGCAAGCTCACGGAAAGCAGGAAGATTCCCATGCCATGCACATTTAACCCGGAGCCACCCACTTCCTGCCCAGAGACCAACCGTACCCACAAGGTAAGGTGGTGATTAAAGTCACTCGGAAAAGAATCTTTATACTTCTCTCCCAGGACCACAAAAATGCCCCACTTTGCGCTTACATAACTGAGGGAGACCTTCACTGCAGAGCAAAGGAGATGTACCCAGAGGAGCCTGGCGCGCCACAAAACAGCCTGCAACTTCAGAGAGAACAAACACCACTCCTCCCCACGGGGCACCTCTCTGGTGAGGCACCTGTGCCAAGGCGGGCAGGTGTTGCAGCATGTGACCAGCTGGGGAGGGGAGCCGGCTTTTGAACGCCCTGGGCCTGATGCTGCAGAGGCTGGAGATGGGGGTGCGGGCGGAACTCGGCCAGCCTGAGGTTTGGTGTCGCTGGGGGAGGATTTTGGTCAGGAATTAGAGAGAGGCATGGCATGTCCTCAATTTGACCACAATTCTCCAGTTTTCCAGGAAAGGACACTCTAGATCCTGATGATTGTGTGGGAAAATATTCGTATTCACTTAGGGCGAGCAGAGGAGGGATGCCTGGACTTTGGAAGCTGGACCAGGACTTGGAACAGGAGATGAACCCAGGATGCTTCCGAATTAAGGGACCATTAGGGACAGCCAATGCCTTCAAGTATGTGTTGACTGTGAAATGTCAGGGGCAGTGTGGTGGTGCAGGTCACCCAGAGCTCAGGGTGGAGTCAGTGGATAAAGGTACTTACTACTCATCCCAGGCGCACACCCCAACCCCACCTGGCTGTAATGTGTAGAGGGGAAGAACCCACCAGAGCCAGAGTGCCTCTGCCCCCTGGCATCCCACACACTAAGGGTGCTTGAAGACCCAGGCTCACTGGAGACACAACTATGGATGGAAAAGACCTGGAACTTCTGGGGAGGTTCCCAAGCAAGTCACTAAACCACACAGATGGGCCTGTGGCTGAGTCTAGCTGGAAACGACCTTCCAGGCCCAGCCCTTGGCATTCACTGCAGAGCTAATGGGAAGAGAGGGGCAACAAGTCACACTCTCATCCATCCAGTGACACCACTAAGCATCAGGGACAGCACCAGACAGGACCCATGGCCCCTGAGACCTGGTGTGGCTTTAAGGATGGAGGGCCTGACCCAAGTCAGTGGGTTTGCCTGATCCCTCTGGCCACTGTAGCACACATTTTCTTGACTATTCAGATTTAGAAAGGACACCCTACCTACAGAGGGTGGCGAAGGCTGATGGTGTCATAAAGCCACATGCTGGCGCCCAGGGCTGCTCACCCCAACTTAAAGGTCCAAACCTCCAGTACCCCCAGTCTCCTGCCCAGTCCCTCTAGGATCTGTCCATCTCCTATTTATTTTGCCCAGCATCCTGGTAATCCTGCCATACCTGGAAGCCATCCCTTCAAATCCCTGAGAAAACCTGCCTCTGACTCCCAAGTTCTACTTAGCCTGATGTTCTGAGGCCATGTCCTGCCTGGACCAGTGTCTCCTGTCCTCTAAGTCCAGGCATTTCATGACTTGTATTTGAACCTTCTGTGTCTATGACCAGGCTGCAGAGCTATGGAGGACCCATGAGTGTAGAAAGAAAGAGCTTGGGCTTCAAGAGTTCAGACCTGGGTCCTTGTTTACCAAGTCTTGAAGAGCCAGAGGCAAACAGCTGGATGCCTGTGAGGGTGGGCTTCCCTCTCCTTCCTCTGTACTTCAGTGTCCATTCCTCTCCCCAAGGTTCCTTCAACTGGGCAGAAGCAGAAATTGTACCTTAGACAGTGAGAGCACTGTGTGTCCCTGGTCTTCATAGATGGTGCAGCAACCTTAGTGAGTTAGTGAGTCCAATCAGTGAGTTCCAGGGTTCCTTGATTGGAATGTCCCTCTGATTTATGGGACAGGTGCTCAAGAAGGGGTGTTGCTCTCCTCCAGGGAGGGTTTGAAGTGGGGGTGAATGTGCATAAGCATGTGAGCAACTGAGCGCACTTACATGGAGACCTCTCTGCACCTGACTGTGCATGTGATGTGTTTTATGTTCTTGCTGCCTCGACCTCTGTGCTATGACAGACCATAACCTGAACTTGTGAGTGAGCATTCTCCCTTAAGTTACTTTCTGTCAGTGTATTTTATCACAGCAACTGTCTTACGAATTTTTTCTCAGTGAGGCACCATTCGGCTCCACCCCTCTAGGTCCAGACTGACTAAGCAAAGAAGTACAAACTCCAGTTAGAAAAACCAGAGTTTACTTACTCACAAAGGACTTTTCAGAGCGCAGAAGGACGGAAATCTCGTAAGTTTCTACATTTTCATCAAAATGGTACTGCCCTCAGAACTGTGTCAAGATGGCGACTGATGATGCCCTGAACCTCACCCGCCTCCCAGACTCTCCCCCTCAAGTCATTGGTTGGTTGGGAAGTAACGGACTCTAATGGCTTTTTTCTCTATCAATCGAGTTCCTCAAGGAGTGTCTTAATCCCATCCCACCACCATATTTGGATCAATGACATTTGGATCAAGCTCATGTCTCTCACCTCTATGCCAGGGGGAAGCTTTATGTAAATTCATGCAGGAGAAACACAAAATGAAGCCAGGAGAACCAGGAGAATCCCAGAGGACATGATTTCAGTGGCTGGATCAAACCTCACCTGCAGCAAGAGCTCTCTGGATTTGTCAGTAACATGAACCATTAATTCGCTTGAGGATTTAACGAATTGGTTTTCTCACCTTAAAATATGGATTCCTAGTGGGCTGTGTGCCCTGGGCTTGATCTTCGTAAGTCTGCAGGTAACTGCACCGAGTCTTAGATAGTCAGGTGTCTTCTCTGTCCAGCCCACTCCATCTGCTTCCTTGATTCTTCAAGGCAGAGACAACATCAGGCACTCAACTTATTCTGAACCCTTGTATGGTGAACCTGACACACACTAGTGCTCAAAACACACAGACCAAATTAACGTTGCTCCAGGACACACTCAGTGCACTATGCTGAAATGGATGAGGACACACACATCCAGTATAAACACACCAGTTCCTAGAGAAGCCCTCAGTGCCCAGAAGACAAAGGTACTAAGGGAGAGTGTTGAAGAAGAGAGAGTTCAGGGTGCATTAATTTGAAGATGATCTTTTTCCATGCTGTGAATGCTCCCCCTCCAAGGGAGTCGTGTGGGCCGCCACCACCTGCACCTCCAGTCTAATGCTTCCATGGGATCACGTGGAGGCCCTGGACTCTGAGGACAAGGGTTCAACTCCCCATGAGAACCAGTGTCAGCCGAGTCACTGCCAGGGGAACAGATTCTGAAGGGGGCTGGTCCCCTGGGAACTGCCTCCCCCAGAGTTCCTCAGGTACAGGGCACAGGCAGCTCCTGAGCACCTTGCCCTTATCTCCCACGAGGGAAGGAGACTCAGTCAACCTGAAAGTGGGAACCAGAAGCAGAGAACGCCAAAGACAGAGAGTGGGGTACATGGGAGGCGAGGGAAATTGTGGATGGTCCAGGCTGCACAGGGTGCTGGAGTGTCAGGCTAAAGAGCTTTCTCTTCATCTCATTGGACATGGAGAGTAATGGGCAGTTTTCAGAAGGACGTGAAGGCCTCTGGGGGAATGGGTAGGAAGCGAGGAGGAGGGCTATGGTGGCGCTTGAGAGAGGGGACCCAGCATCCCTGGGAGCCGGGTACTGGCTGGACACTGTTGACCTACCTCACGTTGATTCCTAACCACTGTGCTGAGAGTTAGGGTTCCTCACCACCAGTGAACAGATCCCAGGGACCCCCAGCCTAAGGTGGACAAGGGCACTCAACAGGGAGTCTGCATGCCAAGACTCGTAGGAAAACAAGACCACACAGCCGAGCATGCATGTGTTTTCTGTCAGCTGCCATGAGAATCACTATTTCCTTACCCGCTCAGAGGTGGTGATGACCCCTTGCTGGAGGGGACTGGCAGAGAGAAAATCTACTCATTTGGCTCTCTGAAACTGCAGTTGGAAAAGTCTGTCAGGGAAACTGGGGAGCCACTGAACTGCACCTGTGACAGCCTCCAACACCCAAGGCCAAGGGCAGGCAGCCGACCTTTTGTCCTCATTTGCTTCTTCAATCCTGCGACAAAGCACTTTGACCGACACCAACTCGGGTTTATTTCACTTACATCTCCCGGGCACTCAGTTCATCAGGGAGTCCAAGGTAGGAACTCGGGGCAGGAGCTGGAGTACAGGCCGTGGAGGAACTCTGCTTACTGACTTGCTCCCCTGACCCATGCTCAGCCTGCTTTCTTATACAATAGACAACAACCTACCCAGGGACAGCACCACCCACAGTGGGCTGGGTCCTCCCACATCACTCAGCAATCAAGAAAATACCCCACAGACATGGCCACAGGCCAATCCAAAAGAGATAATTCTTCAGTTGAGGCTCCCTCAACCCAGGTGTGTCAAGCTGATACTAAAGCTATCCAGTACAACTGACCCCTGTCAACTCGACACACAAACACATCACTATTAAACCACAACCTTTCCATTTCTTGGACCCAAGATATGTTAACATTAATATCACAACATAAGATATTATAACCTTAAAAGTCCCACAGACCTTTAAAAAATCCAAACACTTTAAAATTCACAATCTTTTAAAAGTCTCTTTACTGTGGGCTCCTGTAAAATCCAAAACAAGTACTGTCTTGTCTCAAAGGGAAGAACTGGGCACACCTAAGCAAGACCTAAGTCCAGCAAATAGCTCAAGGCTGAACATCTGGGACTCACTCGTGACCTTCTGAGCTCCAAAGGGTTTCAACAACTCCACTTCTCTGGCTTTGCCATCCACAGCACACACAGCTCATCTCACAGGCCCAGGCCAGCTTCATGCCACACCTGCTGCTGTCCTTGGTGGTTGTCCCATGGCCTTGGCATCTCCACAAAGCTGGGGTCTCCACTGAAACCTTCATCAACAGGCTCTTCTGGCCTCTCCTGGTGTAAAGCCTCAGATTCTCGCCATGATCTCTGCAGTCCTGGGGTCTTCACTGCAACTGAGGCTGCACTTTCACCAACGACCTTTCCTGGTCTCTCAAGGGTGCCAAGCCTCAACTGCTCTTTGTGACCCCTTCACAGTTTCAACACCAGAACCATGTCAGAGACTCTCACACATACCAACTCCTGCTTCCACCTTGAACTGGAGGCTTGAGCCTCCTCTGGACCACAGCTTCTGTGTGTTGACCATGAGGAAATACTTCCCAGAATATTTCACCTCGATGATACAGGTCTCTCGTTACTTACAGTTGTTTTTCCAGCCCCAACTAACCAGCATCAATTGTCCCAAGAAAACAAAGATTTCACTTCAGTGGTTCTGGTCTCTTATTTACAGCTGATTCTCCAGCCCCAGCAGACCAGAACCCTCAGATTCCCAATTCAGAATATCACACAAACAGCCCTGCTAATCTGTTTCTCTTTGAAACTTCGCAAGCTAGGTCTCCATCGTCTACAACCCTTTCAGCATAACTGTTCAAAGTTCCACAGCAACAAACTCAATGGCTTTTCTACCCCAAAGTTCCAAACACTTCCACAGTCCATCCCAAACACCAAGGTCAGGTCTGTCACAGCAATACCCAATGATCCTGGTACCAGTTTTTGGCCTAGTTCCATCGCTGTGACAAATACTCTGCTGGGCACTAACTTAGGGAGGAAAGGGTTTATCTTGCTGAAATCCCCTGGGTTATTCAATTCATCAGGGAGTCCCAGGTAGGAACTCAGAGCAGGAACCTGGAGGCAGGAGCTAAAGCACAAGCTACGGAGGAACACTGTTTACTGGCTTACCCCCTGCCCCACCTCGCCCCATGCTCAGCCTGCTTTCTTATACAATAGACAACAACCTACCCAGGGATGGCACCGCCCACAGTGGGGTGAGCTCTCCCACATCACTCAACAATCAAGAAAATGTCCCACAGACATGGCCACAGGCCAGTCCAATGGAGGCGACTACCCCAGCTGAGGCTCCCTCCACCCAGGTGTGTTAAGTTGACACTAAAGCTATCCAGCACACCACCTTTCAGGCTAGGTTAGGTTGGAAAGTAGGGAGAGAAGGAACTCCCAGTAGAGAGGTAGAGAAGAGGCAGCCTGGTGGTGATGGGACTGTAGGCCTCATTTGCAGGTCAACTCACTGAGTTTAACTGAGTGTACCAAGCAACAAATGGAATCCGTGTAAGGCCTGCATATAGCTTGAAAGATACTGAGGCTGCACCAGGACCAGTCTTGTGCATTTTTATTCCATTGCAAAGGCTGATTGCTCACCTTTGTGTGACTTTTTTTCTCAGAAGTCTATTTCTATTCACCCCGGAAAGAAGGAGCAATAACATACCCATGTCCAGTGAGTTACTTACAGAACCCTGGGTGAGGGGTTACTCGGCGGAGCACGGGCACCTGACAGGCAGCTATCCCACGACAGAGCCTCCTCCTCCCAGTCCTTGTTAGCCGCTTTCATATCTTCTTGTGAGGGTCACAAGTGGGTAATGACAACTGCTCTGATTTCAGGACAACCATGGCCATGTCATGCCCAGAGTTCTTCATCATCACCCACCCACTTGTATAGTGGCCTTCCTTAGCCTCCAACTTCAGGTTGAAAATATTAAATGGAAATGTCTAGAAACTTCTAGAAACAATCCCAAAGTTTGAGATAACTTTTCTTCGGTGTAGTGTAACTATGCTATTTTATTTTAGTTATTACTAATTTCTTACTGAGTCTAAGTTACTAATTTAGCCTTATTGTAAGTATGCATTATAAGGAAACATATATAGTATATGAAGAGCTTGCTACTGTCCATGGCTTTGGGACTCCACTTGGGGGTGGGGGTCTGGGAATGTACCCTCTGCAGATAAGGGAAAACAACTTTCTTTCAGTTGTATTTAAATATGCCCATCCCCAACGCTCTCAAAGTATTAAACAAACTCCTTTCTCGCTGGCTTTGAACACCTGGTCCCAGAGAATCAGACTTATACAGTCCTTCCTTCTCCGTGTCCTCACTTTCCCCTCCTTCTTTATGAAACTCCCCATTTCCCATCTGCGGTGCTTTTTATCTTGGTTGTGTCCCAGTTTGTTTACGCAGGTACCTTCATTTGGCTGTTACCTGGTTCCCTGCCACATCGCTGGGCCAGAGCAGTGGCTCCGAGGGTGGCAGTTGAAGTTCAAAGCCAGTAACAATGTGCTCCACCATGCCAAACAAGGTCACTACCTCCTGTAGTGTCCCAAGCCTCATCCTTAAAGGGGAAACACAGACTGTCCCCAACTTGTAGTGGTTCAACTTAGGATATTTTTGCCTTTGTGGTGTTACAAAAGCAATACACAGTCAGTAGAAACCATACTTTGAATTTTAAATTTGGATAGTTTCCCAGGCTAGCAAGATGCAGCGTGATCCTCTCTCCCAGTCGCTGGAGAACAGCAGCAGTCTGCTGCTTGCCAATCAGCCCCATGATCACAAGAAAAAACCCCATACTCTACACACAGGCGTGTCCGACCTGCATCCCGCAAGCCACCTAAGACACAGGATAGCTATGAATTCAGTTCCAAAATTTGTAGATGACAGTATCTTCTTGTAAGGTCAAAAGGCTGGACATTCCTGCCACAGTGCACTGCATGACCAGCATTATTTTTGGACACAGTTATTCCATAAATTACTTGAGATATTCAATACTTTATTATGCTGTAGGCTTCTTGCTTGCTGCTTTTGGCTAACTGTAAGCTAATGTAAATGAGTCTCCGACAAGCTAGGCTGGGATGTTCAGTGCACTAGGCATAATGAAATGCATTCTGGACTTAAGGATATTTTCACCTTGGGATGGGTTTACTTGGACATAAGCCTGTCATAGATCAAAGTGCATCTGTAGCTGCGGGTTGACATGAGCTCTTTGCAGTCATGGATCTGAAGCCATATCAAACACTAAAGCCCCTGCATTATGTTACCACTAACATGGCTGTGCTACTTTCCTTTCTGTTGCTGTGATAAAAGACCTTAACCAAAATCAGCTTTGGAGAAAGTGATGTCACAGGCAGGAGCTTGAGACAGTCACAGCACTTTGACAGTCAAGAGTGGAGAGAAGGGAGTGCACTGTGCAGTCTAGACCTCGGGTAGTTTTCTCCTGACTTAATGGCTCGGGACCCCAAACCTGGAAATGCTGCCACCCACCCTCAGGCTGGGTCATCCCACATCAGTCAAGGCAGTCAAGACAATCAATCCCCAACTGGGGATTGATTTAAAAAATCCAGATTTTTAAAGATTTATTTTTATGGCTCAAGAGAAATTTCACTGGTTAATAGCACACACAGCTCTTGCAGAGGACCAGAGTTTGGTTCCCAGCACCCATGACCCTAGATCTCTGTATTCGTTTGGGTTCTTTATTAATTTTTATTTTTTGTATACGAATGTTTTGCTTGCTTGTATATAAGTGCATCTGTGCTTGCAATGACCACAAAGACCAAAAGAGGGTGTCAGATCCCCTAGAGCAGGAGTTACAGATGGTTGTTAGCAATCATGTGGGTGCTGGGAGCTGAACCCGCATCCTCTAGAAGACGGAATGGCTCTTAACCACTGAGCCATTCCTCCAGCTGCTTATTTTGTTTCTTAAATAAGGTCACAGAGCCACGGCTGGCCTCAAATTTGTTATGTAGTCAAGGGTGACCTTGAGGAGGGCGGTGCCTGTACCCAGGCACGGGCATGGAGGTAGGAGGAGGAGTCATCTCATGTCCTGCTTTATCACTCTCCGTGAATCCCTTGACACCAGGCCTGGAGCTCAGGATCTTTCAGCCAGGCTGAGGATCACCACGCCCCAGTGATCTCCTTGGGGTTACAGGTGCTCACACACCTTCTATTTGTATAACTGCTGATCTGAACTCAGACCATCATGCTCGTGCAGCAAGCACTCTTACCTACTGAGCCATCTCCCAACCTTGGGCAACTCCTTCTCCTGCCTCCACCTCCCAAGTACTAGATTACAGGTGCCCAGCAACTAGATTACACCATGCCCAGCAACCCCAGTGCATTTCACAGCAGGAGAAAGGGAGAGGAGCCTGCTACAACTCTCTAGCATTAGACAACGAAACCACAGTCAAAGGGCAGAAGCACTCTCAAAAAAGTATGCAAACCTGAGGGGCAGGGCCACTTCATTAGAGGATGAGTAAAAGCGTCAAGTCTGTGCACCAAGGCAGCTCCACCCACAGTGCTTATCCTTGGACAAAATAACTGATGCCCCAGGGAACAATAACTATGGTGACATTCATTTAACTGAGAGTTTGAGACTCTCAGAAGCCATGGGGAGGGCTCTTAGTGTCTTGTTCCAGGTTCCTGTTTAGCTACATTCACACAGCCCAGGCCCACCTGCCCAGGGATGGCACCACCCATGCTGGACTGGGCCCTCCTATACCAGTTAGCAATCAAGAAAATACCCCGCATGGGGCTGGAGACACAGCTCAGCAGTTAAGAACACTGACTGTTCTTGCAGAAGTCCCAGGTTCAGTTCCCAGCACTCACATAGCAGCTAACAATCATCTGTAACTCCAGTTCCAAGGGATCCGATGCCCTCTTCTGTCCTCCATGGACACTGCACCACACAGGTGGCATGCAGGCATAACACTCATATACATAAAATAATTGCCCCACAGACATGGCCACAGGCCAATTCCTCAACTGAGATTCCTTCTTCCCAAGTGATGAGTTTGTATAGTGTTGATAACAAAAATTAACCAGTATACCACCCACGTAGGGAATGGGGCCCAGAAACCCCACCGCTCTCTTTTGGTTCACATCTATCCTGATTCATCTCTCTTATATACCCAGCTCCTCTAGGCATTTTCATTCGAAAACCCTACTTAAGTACAGATATCCACCCACCTCTGCTCATGAGTGCTAGAATTAAAGGTGTGTACCACCACACCCAGCTATTTCTCACCTTTTATTTCTTAATATTTTATTTCTTATTTTTATTTTATGTGTATATTGCTGCATGTGTGTAAATGCACCCATGTCATGTAATGCCACGGAGGTCAGAAGAGAGTGTCAGATGCCCTGGTACTGGAGTTACAGACTGGTGTTAGCCACCATGTGGGTGCTGGGAATCCAACCTAGGCCATCCATAGAAGCATCTAGTGCTTTAACCTCTGAGCCTACTCTCTAACCCCTTTATTTAATCTTTTTAAAAAAAATATTTCTCTTATGTGTGTGTGTCTGTGTGTCTGTGTCTGTGTGGGTATGGGCACGTTGGGACCAGAAAGGGCGTAAGATCCCCTGGAGCTGGGGTTACAGGTGTCTGTGACCCACCCAACGTGAGTGCTGGGAACCAAATGCCGGTGCTCTGAAAGAGCAGCAAATGCTGTTAACAGCTGAGCCACTCTCCGGCCCTAAGAGTCATTTTAAAATGAAATTGTTTTGTTTTTAAGTTGGTTCCCATGTTAGTCAGCTTTGCCTCATCCTAACCAAATTCCTGATCCAGGCTATTTATGAAGTAAAAGGTGGTTTGATCATAATTTCAAATTCAGGCAGCCCCATTAGTTTGGGCTTCTAACAGCACACCACCACGGGAGTACGTGTGAGCTCACGTCTCCAGCCAGGAAAGCAGAGGAGAGCCAGCAGCCCCCTCCTAGGCTACACTTCCAATGACCTAAAGACCTTCCCTCTTAAATATCCACAGCACCTCCCAGTACCACTGTATTGGGGCACTACGTTGGGACTGAATAATGTGAGCCATGATGGCTTCAGTGACCCCATCTACCCATCTGCCTTCCTCAGTGGCTTTAAAAATGGTCATAATACATAATTATAGCAAGTGTTGTGGGCAGTAGACAATAGCCGACTCAGGAGGCAAGGAAGCTAGCTTATCAGGTGAACCCCATGTGCCCAGGACAACTTCCTGACCACAGCAAAGAAAGAAGAGCCCAGAACACCTCACTGAGGGAAGGAGAGATTAGACTCCGAGCCTGCAGGGGCACTTGGAATGTGGAGAGCTGAGGGGCACAGAAGAGGGAACCGTGAAAATGGGAACCGCAGGTGGTTGGCTGAGATCTGAGCTGCATGGCAGCAAAGACCCAGTAAAGAACAGTTAATACGTGCGTAAAGCCAGCCGGAAGCACTGACCATCACACAGCAGTGCCGTCCTAGGAGACATGAGGTTCTGACACAGACACCTTTGTTTATTTGTTTGGGGATTTGTGTGTGTGTGTGTGTGTGTGTGTGTGTGTGTGTGTACATATATGTGTGACTGTGGGCACGGGTGTTAGAAATAAAATCTGAGACCCAAGGAACCCACTGAGCCACACAAAGAACACACGGACAAAGCAAAGGAAGCTTTTACTTTTGCAAAAGGGTGTGTTGTGTTATCATTCAGTGGAGCACCTGGACTGGAAGTTGAAAGGAACTGTGTCTTTTCCCCGTTGGCTGGGGTCTGACCTCACAGCCTTTCCCAGTTGTCTGGTTTAAAGGAATCCGTGCAAAGGAAGGGGTAAGAGGTGTGGCCGAAGAGTGGGGAGGGGCTGTGCTACCCCAGGCCGTCGGGTTCTGGAGTGCATCGGAACCTTTGCACAAAAAAAGAGACTCTTTTTGTGCAGGAGATTAAAATATTAGAATTCCTTTTCATAAACCAAAAGTTATAGAGGGTTTAAAAGAAAAGATTAGAGTTCAAGGTTGCTTGCACAAGTGTGTCACGGCATACCTGTGGAGGTCAGAGGACAACTCTGGGGAGTCAGTTCTCTCTCTCCCCTTGTTGAAGTGGCGTCTCACGCTACTTCGGCTGCTGCACTGTCTCCTCCAGGCTCCCCAGCCCATGGGTTCCCAGATAATTCTCCGCCTCCCATATCCTGTAAGAATCTTGGAATTTCAGATGTATGGCACTGAATCTTTTTTTTTTTTTCCACACAGGGTCTCATTATATAGCACCTGGCCACATCTCACTTTTTACGTGAATTCTGGGGCTCAAATTCAGATCATCAGGCTTATATGCCTAGCACTTAAACCTGCTGAGCCATCCCCCACAGCCCAAAATACAAGATACATCCTTGAAACGGTAACCTGAAACACTGCCTATCCCACATGTCATTAATAAAGACCCTGCCCTAGAGACCTAGTTCTCAGCTAGGGATGAAGGTTACTTCCCCTCAAGGATATTTGGTAGTCCCGAGGTACTCTTGTCAGTCATGTTGGAACATACTACTGTGGTCTAGCAGTTGAAAACTAAAGATACTACCAACCTCCCACAGTGAACAAGACAATCCCTGCAACCAGAAGCCAGTCCCAAGATGAAATAGTATCAAGAAGGAAAAACCCCACTGTAAAGTCAGGGCTAAGGCAGCCAGGCTCTTGGATGACCCAGGTGAGGCTCCTCTCCTACTGGTCTTGCCCTCACATAGTTCTTATGGAGAAGCTCAAGAGGGAAGAAAAGAGGACCCAGGACTACAGCTGGCAGTGAGCAGAGGCCAGGCAGCAAGCATGTCAGTGAGCTCGCAACCATAGTCATAGCCGTCATGATTGTAGCCCCAATGATAGCTTGATCACAATACCCTTAGAGCTCCTGCACCAGCAAACTTCTGAGCCAAGTTGCCTTCACATTCTGGGTCCTTAAAAAGTGGTATGATGTTGATTTTTTTTTTTTGGAGTTCTTTGTTTTTTATTTTTTGAGACATGGTCTCCCTGAACTCAAAACTATGTAGACCAGGCTGGCCTTGAACTCACAGAGATCTGCCTTCCTCTGCCTCCAGAGTACTGGGATTAAAGGTGTGCACCACCATGCCCAACTTGAATTTTTGTTGTTTTAAAGTGCTAATTTTGTGGTAATTTGTTACACAGCAATGGAATCTAATATAACCTTGCCCTGAAAAAGCCTACATCCAAGCTTTGATAAGATCAAGAAGAGGTACCTACCACTCAATTTACTGCCTACTAGAAGGAGACATTCCAAAGGAAGAAACATAACCCAGATGTTTTAAAATGCATAATCCACAATGTTTAGCACAAAATATTTCCTAGGCATGTAGTTAAGTAAGAAAAGCAATGCATAATCATATAAAAAGCAATTGATAAGATTCTGAGATGACCCAGATATTAGAATTAACAGACAAAGATTTTAAAGGATGTTAGAAATGTGTTGAAGAACTTAAAGAGAAGTATTACTTTAATGAGTTAACAGATGGGAAATTCCAGCAGAGAAATGGAAATTATGTGAAACTCATAAGAGAAGCTTCTGTAACTGAAAATAAAGACTACCAGAATGACTTAAAACCAAATTAAAGATGTTAGAAGGGATCAATGAAGTGGAGATGGATTCATGGAGATTTTTACTCTAAAAAAAGAGATAAAAATAATTTCTAAAATACGAACACAATCTTCAAGGCTTATGAGACCATATGAAGCAACCCAACCAAGTATACTCAGAGTGAGGATGGGAAGAAAAGACAGTCTGAAGAAATAGTTATTGAGGGATAAGCAAGATAGCTCAGAGGGTAAAGGGACTTGCCACCAAGCCTGATGACCTGAGTTCTATCCCTGAAGCCCACATGGCAGAAGGAAAAACCAGCTTCACAAGTTGTCTGACTTCCATGTGCACACACACACACACACACACACAAATGAATAAATTAAATAAGTAAATATAATTTAAAACTTTAAAAAAATTTTCCCAAGTGTGTTGAAAAACATCATTTGGACAATCAAAAAACAAAATGAACTCTCAAAAGGTTATATAAGATGCAAATCACAGGACTGGAAAGATGGTTCAGCAGTTAAGAGCACTAGTTGCTCTTGCAGAGGACCCAGTTTGGTCCCCACTACCCACATGGTGGCTAACAACCATCCCTAACTCCAATTCCAGGGGAATTTGATGCCCTCTTCTGGCCTCTGTAGACATTGTGTGACACGGGTGCACTTACACACATGCAGGCAATACACTCATACAGAAAATAAAAATAATAATTTTTTAATGCACACTGTAACTAATGCAGGAGGCTCATGAGTTCAAAGTTAACCTGGGCCATATAGCAAGCTAGGGATCCATAGTGCAATCCTGTTCTAAAAGCACCAAAAACACATAAGAGCAAGAGCAAGAGAGGAGAAAGAGAGAGAGAGAGAGAGAGAGAGAGAGAGAGAGAGAGAGAGAGGAGGAAGAGGAAGAGGAGGAAAGAAGAATACACATTCTAATTCCTAAAATACCTACAAAATTAAAAGAGCCAGACAATGCTGTTCAGGCTGATGGGCGAGAAAAGGCAGCAGTAGCATCACCAAGCTACTGCTACAAACCAAAAAGCTAACCTGCTAGGAAGACGTGCCCATAGGTGCAATAGTGGCACGACTGTTATGGAGATGACCAACCACCCTCTGGTTCGATTTGAGGCCCACTCCACAGAAGGGAACCTGTGTCTGGTACTGTAAGCTTGATTGACAACCCATGACCGGGAAGACTTTAGGCCCAAGTGGGGAACATACTACTATCATTTAACTAAATTGACAGCACCAAACTGCCTTCTAGATTTCTGTTTATACACACAGACAAAAAACACTCTCAGCTTTAATCAAAAAAGTCTCTCTGCATGAATGGTGGTGAGTGAGAGACTCATGGGTTACCTGAGATGCTGAGAATAGGTTAAGGTTCAGCACTCAGCCCTAAACAAGAGACATATATTATCCCTCTAAGCCTCATGCAACATCACAGGAGAGGGAGTGGAAATACATAAGAGCCAGAAGGTAAAGTAAAGGGCTATGAAATGCCATTCTCTAGACTCAGTATGACCAATGCAATCATGACCTCAGAAGAACTGTAGTTACCTACACTGGGCCTGCCCAAGACTGGCTCTCTCAACAATTAATCTTGGAAGAGAGAGTGATTCACAGAGTTCTACCACTTACCACTGAATTATTGGCAACTGATATATTCTGGAAGATGGGGATCCATTGTTTTGTTGGGTTGTGTGCCCATGCTGAGTCCATCAGACCTCAACAGATAGCTCCAAACCCATGGTCACACGGATGGCCCTGGTTAAACTAACTCAGTGGGTCACGAGACAAAACAAATAGACATGAATGTAAGAAGGAGATTTGTAGGACCAGGGGTGGTAAGAAAGGGATAGGAAGATGAAAGAGGGTGAAAGAGGGTGGGGTGAGAGTGGTCGACATGCATTATACGTGTGTGTGTGTGTGTATGTGAAACTGTCGAAGAACAACTGAAATTAATATAAATGCAAAAATAGTGATAATGAAAGGATAGAAGATGTGAGATGGCAAAACACGAGAAAACTGGTGTAATTGTTTCAAAATAAGACAAACTAAAAGATAAAGGTAAAGAGGAGATTTTATAATGACAAAGGGGTTAGGAAGTCATAAATGGCTTAACTGTGCACCTAATAACTGAGCTTCAAAACTCATAAAGCAGCCAGATGTGCACCTTCAATGCCAGCACTTGGGAGGCAGAGGCAGGCAGCTCTGTGAGCTCAAGGACAGACTGGTCTACATAGTGAGTTACAGGCCAGTCAGGGTTACACAGTGAAATCCCATCTTAAAAACAAAAACTCATAAGGCAAAAACTGACTAGAGAAACAGACAATTCTCTGCTCAAAACTGGAGATCTTTTTAACATCTCCCTCTCAGCAACTTATAGAACTAGGAGATTAAACATAACCTGGATCATCAACTGACAATCTTGATCTAATTGATATTTTTTTAGAACATCTCACTGTACAACTTCAAAATACATGTTATTTTTCAAGTGCACATGGAATACTCACCAAAACAAGCTGTATCAAGTAAGTCTTAGTATATTTCAAAATAATTAAGTTAGAAATTAATAACAAGATATCCAGAAAATCTTTCCAGATGATTGGGTAAAATACATATTTTTAAATAACTTCTATGACAAAGAAGAAATTGGTAAGGTGTTTTCAGATTGTAGTTCAGTGACGAGTGCTTGCCTAGTAAGTGTGAACACTGGGTTTGATTTCCAGCACTGCCAAAAGAATAAAGAAAGTAGTGGAGACATTAGAAAGTATTTTAACTGAATCATAATGGAAACAAACAAATTAAAATTTATGGAAGACATTTAAAGCCATGCCTACAAGGAAAGTTATAACTCTAAATGCCCATAATAGTTAGAAGAATGCATATTAAGCAAATCAATAGTTATTTTAAACATTAGCCATCTAAACACAAAGCAACAGAGAAAGGAATAATGAAAAATCAAATGAATGAAATCAAAATAAGCAAATGACAGAGAAAAAGAATAAAGCCAAAAGATAGGACATTCAAAAGATTAATAAAATTGAAAATCCCTAGCAAGACTAAACAAAAAAAGAGCACAAATTACAAAATGTCTTTTAAATTTGTATTTAAATTTTAATTGGCAAATAAAAATCATATATTCATGTTTACACATTATATTCAGATTATATATATGCATACACACACACCCTTATCTTAAGTGGAAAAGAAGCATCAGTACAGACCCTACAGATATTAAAAGACTAATAATGAAATATGCAAAAGCTTATAACAAATTTATCTGTTCATATAAAATGGGCAAATTGCTTGATACATACACACAAGGATTGAGGAAAAAGTAAATAGCCATACTTTCCTACATCCTATTGCTTCATAATCAACCCCAAAATGTAGTAACTTAGAATAACAGCGTGTATTTTGTTGCTGTTGACTGACCTCAGCTGGGTGGTTCTTGTCTAAGTGGTATTGGCTGGGATTGCTCACCATCGCTTCCAGCTGGCAGCTGAGCCTCACTGGATGATCAAAGAAGGCACAGTTCAGATGTCTTGTACTTCATGGCTCCTCCTCAACATGATGGTCTTAGGTTCATCAAATTTTTAACCCATGGCTGAATTTCAAGGAAGAGAGCAGGAGTTGATTCTGAAATGTATACAAAAATTCACAGGACTTAAATTTGCAAAACAATTTTGAAAAAGTATAACAAAGGTGTAGGGCTCCCGGTACCTAATTTTCAAGCTTTGCTAACCCAAATGATCATTTGGGGAAGGAAGATAGATCAACAGGACAGAACAGCACCCAGAAATAGAGCCAAACACATGTACTAGATTTTCAACCAAAGTACCTAAGTCATTCAGTGGAGGACCTGCATTCTTTATTGTTGCTACATAACAAATTTAATTCATTAAAATAATATTGGCAGCCAGGCATGGTGGTACAGGCCTTTAATCCCAGCACTCAGGAGGCAGAGGCAAGAGGATCTCTGTGAGTTCAAGGCCAGCTTGGTCTACATAGTGAGTTCCAGGCCAGTTGGGGCTACAGGGAAGCCCTGTCTCAAAAAGACCAATAAATAAATAAATACATAAATAAATAAGTACATAAATAAATAAAATGAAAATATTGGCTTGTATTCTTCATATGTTTCTGTAAGTCAGCAGCCTGGGCATGGTGTGCCTGGGTTCTCAGTCTGAGGCCAAGGGCAAACTCTCTATCAGTCTACATTCGCACATGGAACTTGGACTCCACTTCCAAAAATGTCCCTATTGATTGAAGCTGAAGATCTCAGTTCAAACCCACAAAAGACTCTCTCACTTTGAACTCCTACGATCTCTTTTAGAGCCAGAGCAAAGAGGATGGTTCTCCTTTTGACGAATCCAAAGTCAACTGATTAAAGACCTTAATCACATTTGCACATCCCTTTCCTATACATGTAGTCAGTCGCAAGGGAGGTGGCCCTGGTATCCATTCAAGAGAAGAGGATTTGACTGTGTGTGTGATGGTCAACTTGATTGGACTTAGAATCACCATGAAAACACAGTGCTCAGTGTGTTTCCAGAAAGGTTTAACTACAGAGTGAAGACCCACCCTGAATACTGGCCGCAACATCCCACGGCTGTGGTCTCAGACTGATACAAAGGAGGAAGTGACTGCGTGTGAGAATCCATCCTGCCCTGCTTCCTGACTGCAGATTCCTCAGCTTCCTGCCACATCACCTCCCCACCATCATGAGTGCACCCTCAAGCTGTGGGCCAAAATAAGCTTTTCCTTCCTTAAGTTGCTTTTGTCAGGCATTTGGTCACAGCAATGATAAAAGTAACTAATACCAAAAATCAATACCGAGAAGTGGGGCTATGGCTGTGATAAACCTGACCATGTGTTTTGCAAGCCTTTGGATCTGTTCTGAGCGAGGAGTGTGAAAAAGCTTGGCGAAGCCCCAGAAGATGTAAGTAGAGCTTAATGGAACATTCTTATGGAGGAAGAGGGTGTGGAACCATCAGACTGCCTAGAGAAATGCAGACAGTGGAAGTCCTACTCATGAGGTTTCAGAGTCCCAGAGCAAGGACTCCATCAGAAACTGGGATAGACAACATTTATGTGATATTCTGGCAACCAACAAGTCTGACTTTATTCTACCCATGGCCTGAGAACTTGAATGAGGATGAGTTTAAAAGAATAACACAACTGGGGCTGGAAAGATGGCTCAGTGGTTAAGAGCATTGGCTGCTCTTGCAGAGGACCGAGGTTCAGTTTCCAGCACTCACATGGTGGCTAACAATTTATAACTCCAGCTCCAAGTAATTCAACATCCTCTTCTGACCTCCATGGGCATTGCACAAAAGGGTACACTTTCACACATGCAGACAATATATTCATTCACATAAAATAAAATAAAATCATTTTTAGAAATAACACAGTTCAGAAGTCCAGAAGGATTTAGCCATACTAAAACCATGATGTCATCATGGCTACATTATTTTCTAGAGGCCAAAAGGAAAAAAAAATCTGTTTCCTTTCTAGCTTCTAGAGATTTCTTACATTCCTTGGCTCATGGCTCTTTCCTCTGTGTTTCAAAGTCAGCAGGCAGTAAAACAGATTTCTTAGCATATTCATACCTCCACATTCCTCTTCTGCCTTCTTCTTCCACAATTAAGGAGCTTTGTGATTACATCGGACTCACCCAGGGAACATGGGTTATTTCTGGTTATTCATGCTGTGTTATGGGCAGACCAGCAGCCACAACTGTAGCTACATTAATTTCTCTTTCCCATCACGGGGCCAGGGATGAGAATGTATACATCTTGACAAAGTCATTACCCACCTTCCCACAGGCACCATCTCAAAGTTCTGTTCTTCCTACTGCAAGAGAGTCTTTTCAATAAGTGGTACTAGATCAACTAGACATCTTTGTGGATCTTGGTGATGGGGAACTAAGTTTGAACTCCAATTAGGTGAAACTGTTATCTCCCCCAAAACACCCTCTATGTATATTACAAATTATTGTTTTATGAAATAAGAGTTTAGAAGCCAAGTTCCTTTTCTGGAACCTACAGATACCTGCAAAGCTGTTTGTTTATCTCTGGTTTACATGTTAGTTGAAACCTTCCTAGGTTTGCTGAGTGAGGAGGAGCCTAGGGAAGACATAGGGAGACGAGTTGGAGGCCACATGGGGCCAGGCAGGGGACAGTGATGACTTGGCCCAGAGGGTCACAGCAGAGAAGAGGAACAATCGGGGCTGGAGAGATGGCTCAGAAGGTAAAATGCTTACTGTACAAGCATGAGGACCAGAGTTTAGATCCTCAGCACCCACATAAAAACAGGGCATGGTCACAAACATCTACAACCCTAGCAGCTGCAGGGGAGGGGGCCAGAAACAGAAGGATCCCTGGGGCCAGCCAGTCAGTGAGATCTGGGTTCCATGAGGAACTCTGACTCAAAAACCAAGGAGGAAATTGGTAAAGGAAGACACCCAGTGTCAACCTCTGGCCTCCACATGTGTCATACACATATACTATACATACATACCTCCAGAAAGAAAGAAAAGACGGACAAACAGAAGAACCAACACTTTTACATAGATATTTCATTGCTTGTTTACAAAGAAGCCCAAACCCTTTGAACTCCTTTGTCCTGTCGTGGCTTCCAGTGTTTCAAGTTACCACTACCCTATGGCCTGTTAGAGGTTCTGGAAGCCAGTCACTGGAACCAGCCAGGAATGCCCCTGGAAGGCTCCACTACAGTGAGTTTGCACTGGGTTATGCTGCTGCAAAACCCCTCTCCAGTCCTAGGGATGACTGGTGTAGATAGTGTCCTGGGTCTGAGGTGGAATGACAGGGGGATCTGCACACTCAGTGGCGGCTAAGGGAGCAAAAGGCAAGTTTGGCATCAGTTGAGATGCTAAGTGGACAAAGACTCAAAAGCTGGAGTCTTAGATTCAGGAGTCACCATCCCATAGAAGCCTGGAGGTGCTTTGAATGAGGAATGAGACTGAGGGCTCAGAACCAAGAGAGTCTGAAGGAAGAGGCAGAACCAGAGGCCTAGAAGGCGCAAGTCAGTGGGGTGGAGTGAAAAGGAGAGAGCTGTGTGGAGGATGCAAGACAGAGAGAGACAGGAAAGAAAAAGAATCCTGGAAACCACTGAGGGTCTGGGAGCTTAGAAATGAGAGCCAAGATGTGGCCACTGACGTGCTGCCCACTGCTTATCACACATGTGTGACATGGCTGATGACCCCTGTAGGAGATATATACCGTGGTTGAAGTTGCTTTGTGGAAGGCTTGAGAAAGAGGCCCTCTCCACCCACCCACTGCAGTAAAAGGGGAACAAACAGCAACCCAGAGCAACTGAGGTTCTGTTGCTCAGTAAAGGCATAAGAAGATGGAGGAAACTGTTGGCTGTGTTAACTCCAGCTCCAAGAGACCATGTCTCTAAACAGAAAAAGAAGAGTCCACAGAGCTGCTCATGGAGGTGTCAGAGGGTTTAAAAGACTTGATGATACCTGCTTGGGAGAGGGACAGCCTCATCCAATCTGACTCTGACATACATAGAGTGAGTCATGGCCAGGTGGCACTCCTGTCAGATCTGGGCGTGTCCCACTAGGAAACCTGTCCACAATCTTCCTGGGTCCCTGTGCATCTATCTCAATCTGTGAGGGAAAAGCTGGGGACTCCAGATACATTTACAAGGCAAACCCCTGAGCTCAGGGACCTCCTCTACCGGAACAATGGAGATGCTTTCAGGCATCTTGTAGCCACACTGGCTGAGCTGATGCCACAGCTACCACAACTGCCATCTGTAGTTCCTCCCAGTTGGTGACCCAGGTCAAACCCTGCACTCTGGCCATTTGCCCACTTCCTGGGCTTCTGGGGAGACTGGCTTGGGAACCCTATTCTGGAAAGATAGGTTCCCTAGATAGTTAAAGCCAGACCCCAGCATCAGGACACTGCACGGCTGTGACAGCTCAGACTGCTCTCGCCTCTCAGGCCCCTTGCCAGATTTTGATTCATGCATCTTAGAAAATAAGACATATTTTCATGCTGGTTGCTACATTTGTTAAGGAGAAATGTGTTTAATTGACTGGCTTGGAACCTGCCCTCTGTCAACCGGGCAGCAGACAGCCTCCTCCAGATTCTTCTCAGTCTTTCCTGGGTCAGGGTCAAAAACTCGAAGCCTGCCACCAAACAACGAAAGGAAGCAGGACCACTGTCTTGCAGGCGAGCACTTCTTGGGGACCACCTTCTCCCCCGGCCTTGCTTCAGAGCCCTTCCCCTTCCATCATGATTCCATAATCCTGAGACTCAGGCAATTAAAATCAAATATCCTTATAGTCTCCCGATGTTTACTCAACCAGCTGGTAATGAGCTAGGCAGGATCGGCTCTGTTACATAAAGGAAAAGAACAAAGAATTAGGCCGAGGGAAGAGATTCAAATGTCTTAATTAGTGAGTCCATCTGTAAAAAAAAAATTTAATTGAATAAAAAATGTTTTTTCATCAGTAAAAGCCACAGCCAGGTGGCCATCTTGGGAAAACCAGGGTCTGCAAAGCTCCCAGTGCAGACGTGGAAGGCTGCGTGGATGTGGGTCTGCCCAAGGGAATGCTGGGAACATGGGATGGGCAGAGCCTGGATGAGCCTGAGCTCTGTGTGGACTCTGGGGAGGGAATGAGAGAAGGCCTGGGAATGGATGTGGTCAGTGACAAGGCTGGAGCTTAGGGTGGAACCAGGGACAGACGCCCTGGGCTCCAGGCGTGGCTCCCACAGTGGGGTGAGTCTTGGCTATGCCCCTCACCACACCAGTAGCAGACCCTGGGCCTGGCTGGGGAAATTCCTCCAGCTCCGGACCTCTTCCAGGTCCCCTCTGAAGGGATGTGTGTGTGTGTGTGTGTGTGTGTGTGTGTGTGTGTGCATGTGTGTGTTTGCAACACCAGAGAATCTAAACAATGAAATACCAGAGACCTCCCTTTACCCCAGGTCACACGCTGCGCCCTACGAGGCCACCCCAGTACTCGGGCTGGGATTCAGATAGGATGGACATACATCAAGGGATGGAGGGGAAGCTCCCGGGTCAAGGATCAGGCTGAGCATAGCCTCTGGCCCTAGTCCTGTCTGGCTATCCGTGCCTCTCTTCACAAGGCCATAACTCCAGATGGCAACAGGCCTTGGGCTAAGCCCTAAGCACTGCTACAGTCTCTCGCCAAAGCCACAAGATCATCCCATGGGCAGAATCCATTATTAGCTTTGCTTCACAGATATCGAGGTGAAGAAGAGAGCAGTTCTGAGGAACAGCCAGTGGGGAGCAGAGCTGGGACAAGAACCCTCATCTCCCTTAGTCTAGAGAACTCAGCTCTGGAGCAGGAGGTGCACACCCTGGCTGCAACTTCAGCCAGCAGCATCCTCCACCTCCCGTGCCTGGCCCAGGCACCCTGGCCCCTGGGGGGACGCCATGAGCCCACACCTGCACTTCCCACTCTCTCCTTCTAGGGCTCCATGCTTCCCCCAGCATCCAGGTCCTGCACAGAGGTTCAGTAAGTACCAGCTGCACTCAACTGAATGAAGATTGGCCACAATCTCAAACAAAGGATGCTTCTTTTATAGTGAAAGATGGAGGAAGGAAGAAAGCAAATCTGGCAGGAGTCGCCTCAGGCCTCCAGCGTGTCCAATTTAACGGTTCAAGAAGTTTCAACTATGGGAGAAAATAATTATTTCCTATAACACATCCTGAACTAGAGCCACACAGAATCCTCTGAACTGGTTCAGTTCCTGCTTTTATGGGCCATATGTCTTCAATCTTAGAAAGAAAATGTCAAATACATTGCACCCTTGGGGTGGGACAAATTCCTGGGATACCTGAGCTCAAAATAGCCAGATTTCTATTGGATCCAATGAATGTGCTGCGTATCTGCAAGAAGACTTTGACAAGGCCCCTGTTCCCAGCGGAGAGGATGAAACATCAGACAATTACACTGAGTTGGGATGGTGCTGTATGTATGTATCACTGCATTCTTATTTAGCTCTGAGGAAAAGATAAAAAACTCCTGTCTGGGCTGGGAGAAAGAGAAGGGGGAACTGCTTTACTGAGGCAATGGCATCAGATATGACCACTGTTAAGATTTCTTTTAAAAAGTTTTTAATCGTGTGTATGTGTGTGTGTGTGTGCTCATGAGTGCTGTTCCTGCAGAGGCCAGAAGAGGGCCTCAGGTCCCCTAGAGCTAGAGATACAGATAGTTGTGAGCTGCCATGTTGGTGCTGGGAACTGAACTCCAGGCTTCTGCAAGAGCAGTGTGTGTTCTTAACAGCTGAACCAGTTCTCCAGTTCCAGACATGATCTTGAAGGAGAATTTGTAATGTCAACCAGGACAGTATATTCCACACACAGGGAACAGCCTGAACAAAGTGGAATTGACATGAAATGATTGACATGCTGAGCAAAACAAGGCTTCAGGGGGATTGTTTATCAGGCAGTGCATGGGCCCACTCTTAGCATCGTTCATATTGCAGTGAACTGCCCACTCCAACGAACCCAGTATTGTCATGTTTCTGTGTTTCCCTCAGCTGCTTTTTATTGTCATTTCCCTTTCTTTTTCTCCCTTACTGATCAGACTGGCATTTTACTCCTTGCTTCACTTATTAATTGATTGATTGGTTGATGACTATAAATGTATAGACATTTATAGATGAGCTGTTCTATGCAGGATCCCGTGGATGGCACTGAGGAATCAGGACCTAGTGCCTGCCCCTGAATCCAACACAGAGATTGCTGGGGAGAGAGTACAGCTGAGCAAGACAGAAGCTGGGTTCTGTGGTCGCCCCGCAAAGGCTCATGTACTGGAGGGTTGGCCTCCAGTGTATCAGGGTCAAGGTAATGGAACCTGGAAGAGAAAAGTAGCTGTCTTAAGAGGACCTCACTCTCAGAAAGGATTAATGTGGCTATCATGGGAATAAATCAGTTCCAGGAGAATAGATTGTTAAAGGGAGTCTGTGAATCCTCTTGCTTATACTATTTCCTGTGTGCTTTTCTGCAACATTGTAATGAGCCCAGAGTCCTCACCAGGATGGTAGCACCAAGCAGGTTTGGGGTCCTCCGGTAATTAAAAATATAAACCAAATAAACCTCTTTATAAAATTTCCAACCTCAGGTATTTTGTTATAGTAACAAACATGAAATGGACTAAGATGGGAAGAAAGTGTCCATGAAAGCCAAGTCAAGGGTGGAAGAAAGGAGAAGTGGGAGCTAGAACTCCAAGTGGGCCATTCACATTGACAGACTTGTGCCTCCCAGACACGCGGTATACTTGTACACACAAATTTGCTGCAGTTTGCTATATAAAATTACTCTCCACCTTGGAAACCAGCTTACTTCATTAAAAGGTGTTGGGGGGACGGGCGCCGGAGAGATGGCTCAGCAGTTAAGAGCACTGGCTGCTTTTGAAGAGGACCTGGGTTCGATTCCCAGCATCTATATGGCAACTAACAACTGTCCATAACTCCAATTCCAGTGGAATCTGCACCCTTTTCTGACCTCCGCAGGCATTGCACGACATGAGTGCACTCACATAAACGTAGACAATACACTCATACACATAAAAAATAAAGATAACAAAATTTTTAAAGATTAGAAGGCGCTTGGTCAGCCCTGCTTCCTCTCTCTGCAAACTTAGCCTAGGTCCACTGTTGCCCTTCCCCAGGTCCTCCCCACCTCTGTGGACTCCCTTCTCCTCCCCATGGCCTTCATTCAATTCCCTCCCCTCCCCACATCCTGTCTAGCAGGACAAGACTTTGCAAAGACTCCTGGTGGGGACTTAGCTGGCCAGGGCTTTGGAAAGTTGCAGAAGTGGGAGAGGCAGAGCTCAGACATGGGGTGTGCTGCTTTGCTGATTCTCCTGCTCTTGTCCAGCCAGAGCTGAGTAGATGCCCCTTTCTGTATTTTTCTAGACTCCTGGGCCTGCCAGGGGCTGAGACAGGTCACTGGGTATATGAGTCAGAGCTCTCTGGAAGAAGAGAACCAACAGAATGAAAGCGTTAAAAGGGGATTTATTAGATTGGCTTGCATGACACGATCCAGATAGTACGATAATGGCCACCTCGCACCAGAGAACTAGGAATCCAGTAGCTCCACAAGACGGGAGGTCTCCACAGCCCCAACCTGGCACAGAAGGCCTGGAAGATTCCTGGAGATCTGCTGGCCCTCAGTCTACATGGGAAGCCAGGAGAAACCGGTTCTTGTATCAGTGAAGGAACGCAACAACAACAGAACAGATGAACTTGCTAGCGAGAGAGAAGACAAGCAGGCGGTTCCTTTCTTCCATCTCCCTGTGACTTGGTTGCCACGGAAGGTGCCACTTTTAGGGCAGGTCTTCTGACTTCAGGTAACCTGATAAAGACAGCCCTTTATGGGAGTGTCCAGTGACTTGAGTTTAAGTTAATTCCAGGTGCAATCAAGTGGACAACCAAGACTAACACTAGGTCTAATGGTTAGTTTGTCAACCTGAAACAACCTAGACTCACCAGGGGAGGGAGTCTCAGCAAGGGACTGTCTAGACAGGCTGACCTGTGGGCAGGTCTGCAGGGGATTGTCTAGACTGCCTTAATTGATGTGGGAGGACCCAGCCTGAAAGTACATGGCACTACTCCCAGATTTGGAGCACTAGACAGTAGAAGAGTAGAGAAAGCTGGGTACAGTGGAATGCAGCCAGTACCCACAGCAGCCAGGTGCACAGACATCCCCATTTTACAGATGATAGAACTGAGTCTCAGGGCAAGGAGTGTCCAAGAAGGCCAGAGATACCACAGAGCAGCTGTCACACTGGACACCAGGCTCTGCTCATTTTCTTACACACAGTTCACCCATCCCAGCCTCATTTCTCTCTGCTCATTAAATTCTAGGTGCAGTTAAATTGACACCCTCCCAGCATTCATTTCTCTCTTCTCTTGTCTGGGGACATAATGGGACCAGCTGCTTCAAGCTCCTTCTGTCTTGACTTCTCTGCAAGGATGAACTATAACCTGGAACCATGAGCTAAAATAAACCCCTGCTCCCCAAGTTTCTTTTAGTCAAAATATTTCATCACATCTGAGTCATCTTTCTCCAGAAAGCCAAGGATGGGGACACCCCAGGTGTGCACTAGAGAGCAAGTGGGAGGCTTACCAACCTGGGTCCAACAGTAGTGAGAGCTTCCACCCCAGTCCTGTCCTTTGGGCTAGAGGGACAGAGCAGCTGTTAAAGGCTAAGACTGACAACCAGAGGTTTGATTCCCAATTCTTCTGTCCCCAGCCCGAGAGGAGGGAGACAACTTGAGTCTGCTCAAAACAGGATGACCAGCCGGGACCGGGCCGCCTCGCCGCCTCGCTGCCCCCGCTAAGGTGTCTTTGTTTGGGCTGATGGAGCCAAGAGGAACCTGGGGAAAAAGACACAAAGTAGGCAAGCAAGCAGCCCATGCTCCGCTCTGCAGAGGCTCCCTGGTTCCACTGTTCACCAGGATAGCAGCCTAGGTCAAGCTGATGTGAACAGCTGAGAGCTCTCCCCTGGGTGGCCCAAGGCAAAGGGAGAACTCACAGCTGGCCCTGAAAGGCGACTCTGGAGCAGGAAACCAGGCCAAGACCCCTGCCCACAGCCCAGGGCTTGGCTGGGGCCTGCCTGCGGTCACCACCGGGCCAGGGCCAACTGCTGACAAGTGGCAGCATCACACTCCCTGGTGGTCCAAGCTGGGTCAGAGTTTCCGGGGCCTGGCAGAATGCGGGTGACCAGGAGACGCTGGCTCGGCCCTGTGTGCAGGAGTGAAGTTCTTTCAATTGCAATGGAAAAAAACAACACCCAAAGGAACAGAACGCTCCGCCAGGTCTGCAGTAACCAGCCTGTCCTTTGGGCTGGCCAACTCCCAGCAATTAGACAATCTGGGCAGAGTAGGCCCAGGACACAGCTCCTATCACAGCCTCATCATCCTCCCAGGATCCTGGCAACCTGACAGCCTTCCCACCAGGCCCTGCGCCTGGAGGCTGGGATGGATGAACTATGTGTAAGAGAATGAGCAGGAGCCTGGTGTCCAGTGTGATGACTGCTCCCTGGTATCCCTGGCCTTCTTGGACACTCCTTGCCCTAAGACTCAGTTCCACCATCTGTAAAATGGGGGATATCTGTGCACTCGGCTGCTGTGGGTGCCAGATGCGATGACACAAATGAGCGTACAGAGACTCACAATTCCCCCTCGTGACTGTGTGGCAAGCATCCCTAATCAGAAATCTGAATCCTCCAAAATCTAATCAGGATGACACTGAGTGGAAAAGTCCATACCTGACCTCACGTGGGCAGTCACAGTCAAACACAAGTGCACGGGTGTTCGGCGTTGCCGTCATATGGGCACAAAACATGAATATGTTCTGCGGGTCAGATCCTGTTCCCACAGTACCTCCTTCACCTCTGCACAGTACCTTTTACATCCATGCAAGCATAAACAAGCACATACATATGTATCATATGTAATTCAGTTTTAAATAGTTTGTTTACATGTGAAATCTAAAGTGTTTTGGTTCCAAGCATCTCTGATAAGAGATCTTCAGCTATGTTATCAGAAGTAATTGCAAACCCCAAAACCATCCTCTGGTTAACTCTGCCATGTTGACCTGATAATGACCCTAACCCTAAAGGTGCTCCGTCTAGGTGTGAATAGGCCCAGACCTCACTGGAGGTGGCAACCTCACCCAGGGAACAAGGGACAAGACAACTCCTAGTTGATGAATCCCAGTCTCAGCCTTGCCCTGAACTTGACAGAAAAGGACCCAGAAACCAGGCGTGGTGGCTCACATTTGAAATCCCAGAAATAGGAAGACTGAGACAGGAGGATTGCAAGTTTGAGGTCAGCCTGGCTTACAGAATGAGTTCCAGGACAGCCTGGACTACATAGGGAGACCCTATATTAAAAAATAAAACAAAAGATCCTGGGACCCAGAGGCCCCAACTGCCCTAACAGCACATTGCTTTACACCCCGTTGATGGAGTCAGCAACAGGGGACCCAGAAGGGAGAAGTCAGCCACTCCACCTCTCTTGAGTTGCCCCATGGGAGATCCACACATAAGGAGTCCTCCACGCCTGAATGCACAACTAGTGTGGCCCTGCACGGCTATGGCACCCTCTCACCCTCAGTCCTGCCTCTGGCCTCCAAACAACGCTAGGCCTCCAACCCTGAGCATGCTTTTATAATTTTTTAAGTACCAGGGATCAGGGCTGACGATGTAACTCAGTTGGAAAAGTGCTTACAAAGCAGGTACAAAGCTCTGGCTTGATCCCCACCAGCATATAAGATAGGCATGGTGACACAAGCCTGTAATTCTAGCACCTGGGAGACAGAGGCAGGAGGATCAGGAGTTCAAGGTCACCTTCAGCTACATTAAAAATTTGGAGGACAGCCTGAGCTATCTAAGAACCTGTCTCCAAAAATAAATTCATGGAATACTAGGGATCACACTGAGGGCCTCAAGCGTGCTAAGTGAACACGCCGCCACAGGGCCTCAAGTGTAGACAGTCTCTGAACTACATTCCCAGGTTTTGTTGTTCCCTCTGCCCAGAATGCTCTTCTCTGACTGCCCACGGATCATGAGCCTCACCTTGACTACCCTCTGTTGCATCCTTCCCTCTGTTTATGTGTTGGGCTCTGGAGGGAGGGGACCAAGTTTGAACACCATGGGCCTCCATCCTGTGAGAACTTTGCCTTAGTCTTGACCTCCTGCCCTCCCTTCCCCTCCTGAGCTCACACCTGCCATAGCTGACACTCAGGAATCTACTGTACATCTTTGCACTTGGGATATACTCATAAAATTAGGACTTCGAAAGGTCTCTTGTTCCTGTGGCCTTGTAGAGTAACTTCCCCTGTGATGGAGCTTTCTGCTCAAGGCTGAGGGATGGCCCAGCCCCATCACTCACTATAACAAAACTCAGAGGTGTCTCCAACCCCGCTCCTGACAAAAGCTACCCCCAGGAAGCCAGAAACAGTGAGAAGCCAGAGTGTCATTGGGGGTCACTGCAGGGACTCTGATGTTCACTCCACCCTGTCCCCTGGCAGAGGCGCCAGGATTCCTGCCCCCATGAGCCTCTTGGCTTTTAAATGGTGGCCATCAGGTCAGCCATCAGCACCTACATTGCCTGCTGCATACAACGCCCCCATGAGATCTGCCACAGCCACTGTATTGTCAGCAGGATAAGAGTCCCTGGGACCAGGCCACACACAGCCCTCTGGAGCACCCTCCTTCCCAGTAGCGTTTGACCATCATGGGTCCACAGGACCCCTCCCACCAGGTTTCCTGGCCCACAGCACCTGCTATCACAGCTCCTGACTCTCCAGCCTCAGACACCTGGGCTGACACCCCTATTCCGGACCTACGGATCAGCTCTCCAGCGGGATGCCTGCACTGCCTAGTTTCAGTTATCTTCTCAAACACCTGTTTACTGTGTGTGTGTGTATGTGTGTGTGTGTGTGTGTGTGTGCCACAACATGCATATGGAGGTCAGAGAAAAACTTGCAGAAGTCAGTTCTCTCCCTCCACCACATGGAAGGATGAAACCCAGATCTGGGGCTTGGTGGCCTCAGACCATCAGCGTGGTGGCCTCAGATCATCAGCTGGTGGCAGGTGCCTTTACCCACTGAACCATCTTTCCAGTTCAACTGCTGAGTTTCTTAGTGGGCTTCAAGACACCATTTCAGAACCACGTTAATAAAGGGCCTTGTGTTATGGTCACTGTTGACTACTGATTGTAGGAACAACCGTTTTGTCTTATCTCAGTTCTCCTCACCTGGCACCAAGGCTGGGAGTGTGTGGAGAGTCGGGAGGAGAGGCGTCAGCACAGGGCACCACGCCACATGGAGCACAAAGTGCTCCCTCCCCAGCTGTGCCTGCTCCGTCCCACCTCACACTCACACTCACACTCCTGCCAGGGTCAGGAGAAGGCAATGGATGTTATATTGGAAATGATCCTGTGCTGTTTGTGCTCACTGAGATGCTGACTCTGGAAGAGGGATTTCACACACACACACACACACACACACACACACACACACACACACACCACTTCAAACATGCTTGTCTCTCAGTGTTCTCTGAGGCCCCTGTCTGGGATGGACTGCCCCTGGCCCAACTCTGTGACAGGAAGAAGAGAAGAGGCCCCAGAGTAAAAGCACTATCTACTTGAGAATAGCTAGAAGGTGAAGCATTTCCAACAGACGTTACTGTTGTTTATCCCACGATATGAAAGTATAAAAGTTCTTGCAGTGGGAAAGAGAAACCACAGGAAGCTCAGCAACAGAGGGAAAGCTCAATCAGGGACTCCACCTGACTGCCTCAGCTTCCCGACTTGGTTTCTGCTGGGTGTCCTGAGTGCTGGATTTGGTGATGTCAACTCTGTCTGTTGCTATTTGTTCTTTTCCCTGGAAGCTTCACCAAAGGGGACACTGCTCTGACCAGGACTGTCTCTAATGGGATAGCCAGCTGACTGCCTTAGAGGGCTTCCCCAGTCAGTTTCTGCTAGATGTTTTGAGTGCCCAATTTGATGCTTTTCTTTCTTTCTATCTACCTGCCTATCATCTATATATAATCTATCCTCTATTACCTATCTATACATCTATCTTCTATCATCTATCATCAATCATTTGCCTATTATCCATCCATCTATCACCTATCTATTCATCTATCATCTGTCTATATTCTATCTGTCATCTATCTATCATCTAACACTTGCTAATTATTTTTCCCTTTGGGCTTTTTATGTACTTAATAAATTTATTCATTCAAAACTGAAAATATGGCTGTCATAGAACAGTCTCCTGACAGTTCAGAACAGTGAGCAGGTGGACCAGCCATAACAGCTGGGTCAGCTCAGATGTGTATGAGTCTTTGCAGTTGACAGATGGGCCTAGGAGGAGGAGAGGAAAAAGGCACAGGGATGTGATGAGGCAAAGGAGAGGAAGGAGGTATTTGTGAGATGCCGTGTGGGTGTCTGAGCCTCCAGAGGCCAACCATGTGATAGCAACACCTGTGGCCGATCAAGGTACCCTGACGTGACCCACAGTGGGAGGTGGGTGGAGACCAGGAGTAGCTCCTACGGAGACACCTTGAGCACCAGGTTGAGCTCCTGGCCACTAGACGATGAGGTGCCTGCATGGGCTTGAGCTTTGTAATAGTCCAGCTGCATGCATATCTGTGGCAATATTCTCAGGTCACTTCTAACCTTCATACCGGTGGGCTCTATGAGGAAGACAGTTCACAGATGAGGAAACTGAGGCACAGAGACCAAGCTCCTTGTCGAATGACCCATGGTTACCAAGTGATAAAACCAGGTGAAGCCAGACCCTGCACTCAGGTAATTCATCGATACTTCTTGCTAAGATTAAGTCCCAGCTTCCTCGTTCGAGGGCCTGTCAGTGAGATCAGGGCTGAGGCTGTAGCATTCTGCTGGCCCTGAGCATCTGGGGCGTTGTGTCCCAGAAAGGTCCTGGTCAGAGTCTTGACCTTTGATTTTCACAGGAAGTCAGCCTACTGGTGCTGGCAGCTCTACATCCTCCCAAACAGTGTATTCATCCATTTTCTGTTGCTGTAATGAAATGCCTGAGGCAGACCAGTTTCTTAAAGGAAAATGTTTATTTAGGTCACAGTTGGGGAAGTTTAAAGTCCGAGAGCCAGTGGTTCATCCTCTGGTGAGGACACGGTGGCCCAGAGTTCTATAAGGGTTAGAAGGGTGGGGAGAGAATGCACCTAAAACAAGCAGCCAGGACTGAGGTGATGTCTTCGTCCATAAATTGCTTGTTGCATAAACATGAGGACTAGATTCGCATCCCCGGCACCCACAGAAGAAACTGGCATGGTGACACGTGTCTTTAGTTCCAGCACTGAAAGGGCAGAGACAGAACAATCTGAAGCCCAACAGTCAGCCAGGCTTGCTGAATTGGTGAGCTCCAGGTTCCATAAGAGACCATAGTGTCTCAAAATATAAGGTAGAGAGCAGTAGAGAAAGACCCCCAACATTGACTTCTGGCCTCCACATGCAACTCACACATACATACATGCACACACGCACGCACACACGCACACACACACACGCACTAGCAGCAGTGAAGGAAAGCCTGAGATCCCGCCATCCTTTCTGAGGGCAACACCAGGTCCGGGTGTCTTCCTCTGGCACCATTCACTTTTTCTTTTGAAGACAGTTGCGGACCGGCCAGGAACTCACCGTGTAGGCTGGGCTGGCTGGTCAGTGCAAACTCCAGAGACCTAGGCTGGCTGGTCAGTGCAAACTCCAGAGACCTACCCGTCTCTGCCGGCCAGCACTGCCAGCACAAATGCAAGCTGCCACACTCAGCTTTCTGTGTTTATGTGGGTGGGTGGTTGGTTGGTTGGTTAATCATTTATTTGTTCGTTTGGCTGGAGACAGGGTCCTACACTGTATACAGAGTGGCCTGGGGACTGTGCAGTGTTGGGGATCAAACCCAGGGCTTCACACCTACCAGGCAAACACTCTTGACACCTAAGCTACATCCCCAGCCCTCATGCTCAGGTTTTTTTCCTTTTTGACATGGATTTTGGGGACCAAACTCAGACCCTCATGCTTGCAAGGCAAGCTCTTTACTGACTGAGTCATCTCCTCAGTCCTGATCCCAACTCTTAACATCACCTCTTTCAACAACACCCAGGAAACCAAGCACCCAACCTGTGAACTTTTGGGGGACAACTTAAGCCATAGCCAAACCACAGCAACCAGGATGGAGGGAGGGAGATGAGGAACGGGGAATCAAGGGAGTCAGGTTCTCAAGAGAAAAGGAGAGACGGTGAGTCTCGTTCAGCTCCCAGAAGCTCTTCAACACGGACAGTCAAGTGCTACATGACAGTGCACCACTCCCAATAGAAATGTAAATTAAAACCACAAGAAGACAGAGCTTCATGCCATGTTGACTGACTAAAATTAAAACAACTGACATCAAGTGTTAGTGGGTCACGGAGGTAGAAAGACTCCTGTGCTCCTGGTGATCACACGAAAAGAAGCCCTCGGCAAAATGCGCAGCATTCCTCTTATTAACATACATCTGGGCCAGCGAAGTGGCTCAGTGGGTAAAGGCACTTGCAGCAGGGCCTGGAGACCCCCATGGCTGTCCACTGACTTCCACTTGAGAGCCACGGTGCTCACTAACATACACCTGTACACACACACTCACACTAAATAAATAAATAAATAAAATGTCATTTTTTTAATATTTTAAAAGATAAATGTATCCTATGAGTGAGTGAACATTTCTACTATTAAATTACTACCAAAACTAAAAGACTTGTGTAAGGACGTGTAACACAGGGACTGGGAGATAGTTCAGCAGTGAAGAGCAAGTTCTGCTCCTGAGGACCAGAGTTCAGTTCCCAGCACCCACAATGGATGGCTCATAAATACCCGTAACTCCAGCTCCCAGGATGCGATGCCCTCCCTGGTATCCACGGATACCGCACTCACATGCGCATACCAACACATGCACAGAGTTTAAAATAATAATAAATATTTGGAAATAAAAAGAATGTCTAAGGCTGTGTCTTAGTCACTTTCTATTGCTAAGATAAAAACACTGACCAAAACCAACTTGGGGAAGAAAGGGTTTATTCAACTTACAGCACAATCCATACCAAGGGAAACCAAGGCAGGAGCCCGGAGCCCAGATCATGGAGGAATGATGCTTACTGGCTTGCTCCTCTGGCCTGTGCTCAGCCTACTTTCTTATACAACCCAGGATCACCTCCCACAGTGGGTTGGGCCCTCCCACATCACTCAACAATCAAGAAAATGCCCCACAGACATGGCCACAGGCCAATCCAATGGAGGAGATTCCTCAGGTGTGTCAAGTTGCCAACTGAAGTTCTCCAGCATAGCAACTGTATTCATGATTTTCTAGCCCAAACTAGAATCAATTCAGCATCATGCACACTATTATAAAATGTGACAGAATGGAATACTATTTAACAACAAAAAAGGGTATGGCTATATGTAATAACACAGAGCTGGGCTTTCAAAACCATTTTTCATATCCACTGAAACTGATTAACCTATATGCTTAAAAACTGGTATACTTTTTAAAACTTTTATTACTTTATTTAGTGTGTGTGTGTGTGTGTGTGTGTGTGTGTCCATGCCACAGCACACATGTGGTGGTCAGAGGACAACTTGTGAGAGTCAGTTCTCTCCCTCTATCACATGGGTCTTGGTCAGGCTTCTTGGCAAGTTCCCTTGCTCTCTGAGCCATCTCACAACTTTTTTTTAAAAAGCCTTTCATGACTTTCTTCAGGTCTAAGACTTCAGTTCCCCCAGAACGGAGCCCCTTTCCCAACCTCCCGCCTCCCTACCTGGACCGTTGTCTGGCTTCCTCAGCATCCCCCAACCAACCTTCTCCCCTCCCTGTGCAGCACAGGTCGCTGCGCCCCTCCCCAGAGCATCTCCCACGCCTTGTCAGTGGCCCCCTGAGCAGCTCAGTTCCAAGGAAGCTGGACCACATCCTACCCCAAGCCTGCCCCTCCTTGCCTGACAGGAGGAGATGGGACCCCGCATCTCTGGGGTTCCCAAAGCACCCACAGGAAGAGGGAGGTTGATAACAACATAATTCCAGCCAAAGTTGAAGCCCAAGCCAAAGCAGCGCCCAGGTGTAGGGCCCAGGGCAGGGGCAGGTGACATGGAGGGACGAAGGCTCCAGTCTTACAAGGGTCATTTGTCAAATTCTTCGGGAGGGGGTGATGGTAGAAATGCAGCCCCACCCCCATCCCAGAGTGGAGCTAGGGCAATCTCACACCTCCTGTGATCCTGGGTTTAGAGACACCCTCTGCCCCCTCAGGCTCACCCCAGTCTCCATCTGCATGTTGTCAGAGCTCAAGCAAGAGAATCCTAGCAGACTCAGCTCACGTGTGTGGGATTGAAGATCCTGTCTCCTAGGATGCAGCTGGGTGCTGGCGTTCAGGAGAGGCCGGCCCTGAAAGAAGGCATGGAAGCTAGTGTCAGACCCACCTTCACGACCCGCAGGGACTACAGCCTGCCTAGGCCGGGGGATCTGGGACAGCTCAGCTCCCTTTGGTTCCATATCTGTTAAGCCTCAGGTGCTAATTGCCCCATCACACAACATGACATGTGGGCTGCGATGCAGCTCTGTTGGTAGCATGCTTGCTGAGCATGTGTGAAGCCCTGGGTTCGATTCTCAGCACTACATAAACAGGGATGGTAGTGCATGCCCGTAATCCCAGCACTCATAAACAGTAGGATCAGAAGTTCAAGGCCAGCCTGGGCTACAAGAGACCCTGTCTTAAAAAAATAAGACACAGAAGGTATTGTCAGAGAAGCTCAGTTGTGTGACTGAATAATCAGGTCCAGAGGATTGGGGTTCATTTGAAGAACTGATATGAAGTGACCAGGATGCTGTATATAAATACCCCACTTGAAGACCTCTCAGTTTCTGTCCAAAGAGCATCTAGAAGGCCAACGTGCAGAACCGTGAAATGTTCCCCCGCTATGTCACCTCTGTTGATGGCTTCAGTGAGCCTCGTGCTGAGCAGGCTGCTCCTGAGCTGCCCTCCAGCCCAGCGCTGGCCCCCTCCTCCCCTATAACTGGAGGCCCAGTGAGGGGTCCACCAGGGGAGTCCCTTTGGCTTCACAGGAAGCCAGGATTTTATGCTGAGCACCCTAAGGCTAACTGAGGTCCTCAGGAATTGACTGCTTCTCCAAAATAAATACTCCCACTTCTAACCAGACCCCCAAACTTCCAGCCTTGGGTTGAGCCCCTATTAGAGTCGCTCTGTCCACACTTCGCAGTTCCTTTGCCCTAGTGATCCAGGATTAGACACAAGACTCAAGTAAGGCCAATAAGACCTGACAAGGAGCCTATTAATATAAAGGAAGGATACCCCTTATCCCACCCAAGCTTCAAGCAGAAAAAGTCCTTCATCGATGAAAAGTTAGTATGATTGCAGTGACTATGGCTGCCACTCTGTTACTAAGAGGAGATCTGGCCTTAGGATGATGCAAACATGTTGAAGGATAGAAAGGCAGAGGGATCTGTGAGCAGCCTTGAGATACCTTGAGCTGTTTGATATAGCCTGCCCCAAAGCCCACTTGACTGCTGAGGATTGGGTTGTAAATCAATAAGTCACCTTCAGGTGTCTGGGAGACAAGAAAGGGCAGCATTTCCAGCCCAAGGCTGATTCTTTCTCTGCATTCTGCTCGGGGTGATTTTACGTTCGGCCTACTCGTGGATCTCAAGATGGCCGCCACTCCTCCTCAGGTTCAGGCTCACTTTTTAAAAGCAGCATTTCTTCCAAAAAGTTCCTACATGAGCCCCAGATGCAATCCAACGGAGCCAACTTGATTAAACAGGCCTCTTGTGAGCCCTAGCTGTGTCCAGACCTGCGTGGGTGGAGCCTTCCCGAGTCCCTCTGGTGTGAGGATGGAGCCGGGAGGAGGCAGCCCCCAAGGACACCCAGGGAGAAGGGGAACCGGCTGCAGAGCAGGCCAAGTCCATAGACCCTGACGATGCCTTCCCAGCCCGGGCGGACTGCTCCGCGCAGCTCCCCCTCCTGACTCCCGAGTCACAGGTGGCACAGGTGGCCCATCCCCGTGGCAGTGGCCTTCCCACGACCGCACTGCATCAGTGACTCGTAGTCATCCTGGAGACCCTGCAAGCCATCCCACACCCCTGCCCCTGACCCGAGTCGTATAGACACCCACACCAGCCTCTCTTCCTTTTCTGTCCTGCCTGCGCCTAGCCATCGAGCCACTCACCTGCTCACTAGCCTCTGTCACCCTGCAACCCTAATGAGGCAGAGCAGGGTCTTGATCCAGGTGAGTGGGAGATAGCTCCTTCTCCGTTAACCAGGCCGCAACATGGTGGAAAGATCTCCTTGAGGATCCAGATTTCCGAGGGCACCGGACCCCCAGCAGGCTCCCATAGGGTTGGGCTCTGGCCTTCGTGAACAGTGCTGGGAGGAGGGCCACTGAAGCGAGTGCGAGCCTCGCCCTCCGTGATCCACAGGGGCTGCAGCCCAGATGGACCGAGAGCCCTTGGATGGGTGAGTTCCATTTGCAGCCATATTCACTAAGCCTCAGTTCTAGTTTCCTCACAGCAGAACAGGGCGCGTGGGCTGGGGATGCAGCTCGGTTGGTAGGTGCTTGCTTAGCGTGCACAAAGTCCTGGGTTCGATCCCCAGCACTGCATAAACCACATACGACAGAACAGGACAATAATCCCAGCACTCAGGAGGTGGAAGCAGGAGCAGGAGAATCCCAGTTCACCTCTCTCTGTCTCTGTCTCTGTCTCTCTCTCTCTCTGTCTCTCTCTCTCTAACACACACATACACACACACACACACACACACACACACACACACCAGGGGCTGGGGGATACAAACCGTTCACCCTCCCCTCCCCACAGTCTGTCCCTGAGCTTTCGGGACAAGCTTCAGGACCCCAGCACCTCACTCTCGGTAGGCCCCACACTCTTGCCTGCTCAGGTAAGGGTTAACAAGATTGGCTGTCACCAACATGCAGCCACCTCCAGACTCTATGAAGATAGAACTGGTATTTATGATTCCTACCCAGCGCTGCTGGAAAGGATTTAAGGTGCTTATGAGGATACACATATATAACGAGATTGCATAAATTAAATGTGGGAGAAAAAAAAAAAAGAACGAAAAACAAGGAAAAAGATGTAATGGCAAGAAAGGAAGGAGGTGGGAAGAGGACCCTAATGAGCCTCGCCGGGTATAGGAGCCGCAAAGCCGCCCCAGAGCTTTCTAGCGGCTCAAGTCCACAGAAAGCTCCAGGCCTTGGAACGTTGAAATGCACACACAAATTACCCGAGAGACCTCCCCGCGGTGACAGGGATCTCTCCCAGGGGACCAAAGGCAATGGCTAGGGAGGGAAGGAAAGACTGATGGATGCTCCTCAGAGGCCTGTGGCAGGCAAGTGGCCGGGCGATTCTGCTGCCCTGGATGTTGTGCTGGGCTCCAGATGTGCTCAGGGCACGCAGCCTGGCCTGTTCTCCTGCCCACTCCTCAGGGCTGGCATCCCACTCAGGAGCCTGGACCACTCCTGCTTCCACGGCCAAGGGTGGGAGCACCGTTTAGCCCCCTGCACCATCCCTGGGCCCAGCAACTCCCCTCTAACATGTCTTAAGCCTCCAGTTCTTCACTCTTACAGGCCTTTAGCCCCCAAATATGTGTTAAGCACCTACTAGATGCAGCCGGGAGATGTGAAAGCTACAGAAGGAAAATGCTTCCATATCTTTCACCTTTAGGAAGCAACGTGGAGTTGCCCAAACATCTCAGGGGGCTTCCTTAAGGACCCCATGGTGCATGGCTCAGAAGCACTGTGGAGGAGAGGTTCAAGGCTGCAGAGGCCAGCAGCCCTGGGGCCACATACACCAATGGCTGAGAGAGACTGTGGGAACCCATAGAGACAGCTGGGGGCCTGTGGGGCAGGTGGGGACACACAGTGGCCTGTGTGGAAGGAGAGGCAGGAGCCAGAACCCACTACACATTAACACAGAGAATCCGAGTCCCCTACCCCAAGGCTCACATGGCCCTGGACAGTTCTTCCATATGAGAGCGGTTCTGTTTACATGACATCTGGTTTTGTATGTGCAGTTACAAAAGCAATACACCCTCAGTACAAAACAGCGTTCAATGCCAAGAGAACACACAAAGATTAGCCTCAGTTCCACAAATTGTTGTGGTCAGGCCTATGTTCATGTGGGTCTATAACCTGTAAGGAAAAACCTTTATAGCTGAAATCAAGATTAAAAGGAAACAAACTGGGGAAAAATTTGTAGTCCATGTCACTAATAAGGAGCTAATTCTTTAATGTACAAATAGTCCTCAGAAAGGACAGGGAGGAGACAGGATGAAAACACAGGGCCGTAATCACTTAAATTGGGGTGGGGCAAGATGGCAGAAGTGTTTTCTGGTCTTTGCACCACCCAGTAAGATGCAGGTCCTGGTTTTTTGCAGCTTTGGCATCTAGGTGTGATGGCATATACCTTTAGTCCCATTATTTGGGGGTAGAATCTCTGTGAGATTGAGGTCAGCCTGGTCTACATAGACAGCTCCAGGTCAGCTGGGGCTACTAGAAGACCCTGTCTAAATCTGTAAAAAAGACTGTGCCCCAAGGCTGCTGCCACCTATACCAGATTTGGTCTGAAGATGTAGCTCAGTGGTGGAGCATTTGCCTAGCATGCGCAAAGCCTAGGGTTCAATCCCCAGTACACACACACACACACACACACACACACACACACACAAACACACACCACCAGGCATGTTAGCACATACCTTTAATCCAAGCACTCTGGAGGCAGAGGTGTATCAAACAACAGACAAGGTAGGGAACAACAGAGCCAGCCTGGAAGGGCTTATGTCATGTGTGTATTTGTCTAAATAATCATAAAACTTCCAGAATAATGTGTCCCTGCAAAGCTAAGAAAAAATAAACAGTAATAAGGGCCAAGAGCCTCAAAGACATGGGGACGGAACCTATTTTTTCTCAGTGCACTCTGTAGTGTTTTCTGAACTTTAAAGTGGAAAGTAAATATTCAAAAATACAAGCAAGGGCTGGCAAGATGGCTCATTAAGTTAAAGGTACTTACTGTCAAACCCGAGGGCCTGAGTTCAATCCCCAGAACCCACATGGTAGAAGGAAAGAACCAACTCTCTCAAATTGTCCTCAGTCCATAAATGTGCTGTGATACACACACACACAAACACACACACACACACATACACACACACACACACACGTATAAATTTTTTAAAAAGATAAGCCCAACTCACAGTGGAATTGGGGACTTCTGAATCTTGCCTCACAGAACCATTCCTCTGCCCATGAAATTTTCCAAGAAGCCGTAGTTAACAAAGCCCCAAGACACAGAGGAGCACTACTATCTATTATCAGTAGACTGTGTACTTATCCCCAGGGAGGGTGAGGCTGGCTGAGACTCAGGGCAGAGGCTGCCTCCTCATTCATGATCAACTACCCTCTAACCAGTCCAAGAGACATGAGGTGCCTCATCCGTAGCTGTTTGTTCTCTGTTTTGTAGCCTCTTTGACAGCTTACCAAGAACATCCCCTCACACGAGTAACTGCTCCTTTCTGCCTGTTCTTCAATGACCAAAGTTTACCTCACCGATTCACTAGGAGACGTTGCAACCTCTCACTATACAAGCAGAGCTTGGTTGGAAATCACTGCAGCTGAATTTTGGTGCCCAGCCTTAGCTGTGTCCTTAGAGGCTCTCCCAGCACTCCCAGATCTGAGCGTGCAAGCATTTTGTAGCTTTTTCTGTACATCATGCATTGCCTGTAAAAGCATTTGACCCAATTTACACTGGCAAGAGGGTCAGCCTTCCACGAGCAGATACCCATGTGGTTTTATTCTTACCTGCTTAATATTTGGGGGCCAGTCTTAGAACTGCTTTCAAGTGCATCTTTTTAAAATATGCCTCTGTGTGTGACAGGGTCTCATGTATCCCAAGCTGGCCTTGAACTCACTATGTAGCTTAGGATGACCTGGAACTTCTGGTCTTCCAGCCTCCACCTCCCAAGTGCTGAGATTACTGACATGTGTCTCCACTGCTGCTGTATGCAGTGTTGCGGGTACAACCCAAGGCTTCATGCACACTGGGTAAGCACTCTACCCGCTGAGCCACACCCCCAAGCCAAGCCGAGTCTTTTTCCTATGTCTATTTCCCGTTTTCTCTGTAACATAAGCCTGTACGCGTCTAGTATCTTCCTGCTCCTCCCCTTCTCTCAGGCCTGAAAGGACCTCCTTCTACTACAACCACGGCTGTCAAAATCCTCTCCATCCTTCATGTCACGGTCAAGTATCCCACCCTGACTTCCTTCAAGCAGCTTCTCTTGACTTTGAGCGTTCTGGACTTAAGGCATTTGCTGCTTTGGTCTTGTTTCCATGGTCTCATCTGGAAGCCTGTAGCCCCCAACCCTCAACATCAGCAAATGATTTCACCCCTCAAGCCCAAGGCTTGGCCACAGCCCCTCACCCAGGAGCCCTTCACCACTGACATTTACTATCCACTCTATCCACTGTCCAGTTAGGACTCAGCAAGCACCTTGGCACCTAGAGCACCAAGGACAGTTCCCTTCTTACAAGCTGCTGCTTTGAGCCCAGAACTACATGACCCCAGGTCCAGGCTCCCACCTCCTGCTCTCAGTCTGGGCTGAGAAAAAGCAAAACTACAGCTGAGAGTCTCCTCTGTGAGAAGCTGAGCTCCTGGGGAGGAGGACAGATACCTTGGAGATGGGGCGGGGAGGGCGGGACTGAAGATAGATCAGTGGTTAAGAGCACTAGCTGCTCTTGCAGAGCACCCAGGTTCGATTCCCAGCACCTACCTGGTAGCCAACAACCATCCATAATTCTAGTTCCAGGGGATCCAACACCCTCTTCTGGTTTCTCTGGGCACACTACAACATGGGTGAACTTACACACATTTAGGCAATACATTCATACACATAAAATAAAAATAATAAAAAATGAAAAATAAAAAAAGAATGGATCCCAGGGGCTGGAGAGATGGCTCGGTGGTTAAGAGCACTGGCTGCTCTTGCAGAGGACCCGGGTTCGATTCCCAGCACCCACACCAGGTGACTCACAACCATCTGTAACTCCAGTCCCAGGAAATCTGACGCCCTCCTCTGGTCTCTGTGACACACATGCATAGACACACACACATACACATAAATAAAAAAAAAATAAATCTAAACAAACAGAAAATGGCTGGAGAGATGGCCTAGATGGTAAGAGCACTTGCTGCACAAATGTGAGAACCCGAATTCAGTTCCAGAACTCACACACACACACACACACACACACACACACACACACACACGCACACACAAATCGACAGCTGCATCTGTCAGGTAGAGACAGGAAGATCACTGGTTTGCTTGATGGCAGCCAGATCCAACAAGAGACCCTGTCTGAAGGGAATAAGGCAGAGAGTAATAGAGCAGGAGTCCAACATCCTCCTCTGGCCTCCACAGGGTAAACACAGGAGTGTACACGCACACACACACACGTGCATTTTCCACATACATACAAGAAAGGATTCCAACATTGTCTGACCTCACTCTGCAACTGCCTGGTATCTGTTCTCTCAGGTCAGGCTCTCTGGTCACTTGTATTTTCACAGCAGGCCTTCATGACAAATGAGCTCATGATCCCTGGGGTGTGGGGAGGCATAGGATAAAGACCCCAAAGGCCAGAGGATCTGCTAGTCAGGTGACGACATAGAGAGACAGATTCTTAAGTCAGGCTGAGGAAAAACATCAATGGGAGTGCTGATGAGGTAAACTGAGACCAAACCATAGAAGGCCAAGGAAACAGTAGTGTCTGGATTTGAACTTCATGCTGAAAAGCCTCAGGAGGCTTTCAGGAGGGTTAGCCAGGGCACTCTCACTAGCAGAGTTGTATTCTAAGTGTTGATGGAGATACAGTGCTCCATCCATTCAGGTGGGGGCATGTATGCTTGGGGGGCTGTGGGATGAAGCAAAATGAGCTTAGGGGTAATTGCTGACCACAATAAGGTGTGACACACACCCTAGAATCACCCTGGGGTGCTGGGAAGACATTTTACAGCCTAGAAGGATCCTGAGACACTGGACAGCACCCAGTCCAACTGGCCACCCAACCCCAGCCTCAGCCTCTCCCAACTCCCAAGAGACACTCCTGGTGTCATCCCCACAAGCTGGGGTGACCTTGGCTCTCCGCGCTGGAGGAGATGACAAATTTCTTTTCTTCCTGCAGAAAATATAATCCATCCTTTCATGGGTCCCTGGGGACTGGTGGTGCAGCACACATATTACAGAGGCTTTTGTCTGGGCGGTCGGGTTGTCTGCAGGGCTGGCTCAGCTCCCGCTCCTCTTTCAGCCCTTCAGAAATTGCCAGGGTGTCTCAGTGCCCAGGGGCAGATGGGGGGAGCATTCCTGAAAACACCAGGCATCTCTCTATTCACTGCTGCCAGCCTGGTTTCTCCCTTTAATTTCTTAATTTAGGCAGAAATAGGTTCCCACTGCACTCCAGACACTTGGTGTGTGCGTGTGCGTGTGTGTGTGTGTGTGTGTCTGTGTGTCATATGTGCGTGTGTGTGGATTTGGTGTGCCTGACATGGTTCTGCCCACATGGGGTCCAGCCACAGTTGTGCTGTATGCACCAGGGACCCATGGTCCCCAGATCAGACCTATGGGCCTGTGAATTCTTCCCAGATGCCTAAAGGCTGAGGGTCTACCCATAGGGTGATGGCTGAGGAAGCAACTTCCTTGAAAAAGCCTAGAGAGAGGTATTGATGAGGTACTGCTGGGGTAAACTGAGGTAACCTGACAAGCTGAGTTCAATCCCTGAGACCCACATAATAGAATGAGAGGACCAATTTCCACAAGTTGTCCTCTAACCTCCACATACATGCCACAGCACGTGTTCCCACACACATATGCACACTAAATAAATAAATAAACACACACACAAAGAAAGCCACAGGAGACCTTGTGGAGCATTGATCAGAGAAGCAACACTAAGGACTTGCATTCTAGAAGGATCTATTGACAAATTCAAGAGGTCTCTCACAGGAAGAGGCATTAGTACAAATCAGGATGAGGGAGAACGGGATGTTTTGAGGAGGAACCATGCAGATAAAGGGACAGATTCACAGAGGAATGTGATTGTCCTCTTCTTTTTGGTGCTAAGGATTGAATCTGCGACCTTATGCATTCTAAGCACATGCTCCATTCCTGAGCATTCGCCCCAGCCCGGAACGGTGCATTTGTGATTCGGAATCTAGAGAGCGAACTTGAGGGATAAGGCAGGCTGGTGGCCAACTGCTGTGAGCCTCTGGGTGGAGGGGCCGAGAGGGGAGGGGAGGACCACAGAAGAGCAGCCAATCGGAGCCAAAAGGTAGAGGCATGCCATGTTATGTCTCATGAATACACATGCCCAAAGAGGTGATTTTTACCCCTTCTTTTGCAATTCTGAATGAATCAATATAAACCAATGCAAATCTGGTAATTAAAGATGACCTCCATCCATATTGGACATTTGTCTAGAAGAGGGGAGCGGAGAAGAGTGGTTCAGGGAAGTGAAGAAAGTAGAAAGTCCAATCAATCTGTAACTTACAAGTGCATATACTTAAAAAAAAAAAAACATTGCAAGTATTTTAATAATATAGGCTTTTGACATCTTTATTTTATTTGTGTTTTGACAATTGTGCGTAACATTGATCATCCACCCCCCCCAACATGTCCCTCCCACCTTCACGCCCTGTCCTTTATTCCCCTTGAAACCCACTGTCTGTTGGAAGGTTGACTGATTGTGACTTGATCCTGTACAGGTCACCCTAGCCAAGGGAATCCATGAATGCAACAGCCTGTCATGTGCAGAAGACAGTGGTTTACAGCTCTCCTCCCCATCCTCCAGCTCTTACAGTCTTTCCAGCCTCTCTCCTGTGATGTCCCCTGAGCCTTGGCAGGGGAGGGGGACTGGTGTGGATGTCCCATTTAGGGCTGAGCACTCAACAGTAAAAGTAGGTACACATTTCAAAGCATAATTGGCCCTTAGCAGCCACAGAGCAATTGGTTCCAGGACCCCTCGTAGGAACCAAGATCCCCAGATGTGTGGTCTTCTATACTACTGCAGAGTATCTGTCCACAATCTGCACACTGCCCCATGTACTCTAGAACATCTCTAAATGGCTTGCAATGCACAACACAATGTGGTTGGTACACAATGCAATGTGGTTGCTAACTAACAACTTTCCAGAGTGCAGGGCTAGAGAGTAATGGCAGGTAAAGGGGCCTGGACATGCTGCAACAGAGGGAGCCATCCCAGGCCTGACTGCACGGACAATGCTGAAAGGCCTGTGGGGGAGCCAAGATGTGTGACTCGGCAGGAGGCTAGGACAGGAGCTCCTGAGCACCACACACACCCTTCACGTACATGGAATCCATGCCATGGGCAACATGAGCCAAAGTCTTATTTGACTTTAGAGAACTTTCTGGAATTTGTAGATTTTTATTTATTTTGAGGTGTGGGTAATATGAGGTGGTAGGCATGTCACACACATGTGTGGAGTCAGAAGGCAACTTTGTTGGGTTGGTTCTCTCTTTCCACTTTGACATGGGTTCTGAGGTTAAACTCAGGTCCTCAGACTTTACCCACTGAGCCATCTCTCTAGCCCCAGTTCTGGAATTTATTCTCAAATAATTCTCAAATCTACAGTTGTCTGAATCTATGAACACAAAGCTCATGCATATACAGAAGGCCAATCACACCCCAAAATACTGAAGAGAAATAAGGTAAAGAAATATATCTATCAAATCCTAAAATACTATAAAACTTTTATATTAAAATGGTGTGATATTGTACAGATCACACCAGCAGACCAGCTAGGACACATATTATCCAAATACACATAGAAAACAAGGCCATGATAAAAGAAGTGGTCCAGTTACAGATAGGAACTGTCAATAATGATGTTGAGATAAATTATTGATCTTCTGGAGGGCCAGGGAAGCTCATAGTAGAGTCACACCTCACACCACACATTTCTACATGGATCAAAAATTTAATCCTATAGGCCAGATATGGTGGTGCATGCCTTTAATTCCAGTACACCAGAGGCAGAGAGGCAGGTGGATTTCTGTAAGATCAAGGCCAGCTTGTACATAGTGAGTTCCAGGTCAGCTGTGGCTGTAGGGAGACCCTGTAGTTTGGTTTTTTTGGTCAAAAAACTTAAATTAAACTAAACTTACAAATGAAACTATGGAAGCTGGGGAGACAGCTCAGCTGGGAATGCACTCGCTTTCCAAGCACAAGGATCTAAGTTCAAGTCCCACAACCCACATAAAAGAGTCAAGTGTGGTGGTGTACACTTGAAATCCCAATGGGGAGATAGAAACAGGCGGATTCCCAGGTCTCATTGGCCAGCCAGTCTAGTCTACTTGGTGAGCTCCAAGCCAGTGAGAGACCCTGTTTCAAAAAGTAATGTAGGGGTTAGTAATGTAGGCTTAGTGGTTAAGAACCATTGGATGCTCTTGCAGAGGACTTGGGTTCAGGTCCCAGCACCCATACGGCAGCTAACAACCTCTGTAACTCCAGTTCCAGGGAATCCAATAGCCTCTTCTGGCCTCAGTGGGCGTTGCTCATACAAGTACATTTGCATACATCCAAGCAAAACACATATACACATAAAATAAAAATAATAGATAAAAATAATCTTAAAGTGGGTGGCTCCTGAGGAACAACCCCAGAGGTTGGCTTCCACATTCATTGCACAGACACACATATGTACACACATGCACACATGAGCACATGCACATACACAAAGCATGAAGAAAATGAATGAATTTTTGTTGGAAGAAAGGAAGACTTTTCAAACTATGACTCAAAATTAAGCAAACAAGAAAGATTGATAGGTTACACAAGAAAACTTCTGCAGGACCAAAGCCAGGGAAGCCAGGTCAATCAATCTACTAAGAAAATATTGGTAAGTCAGATAGTGCCAAAGATGAATCCCCAAAACATCAGAGGCTCTTTGAGACTAATAAGAAAAAGGTCAACAGTTCAGCAGTGTTATGAAGAAGGCCATAAAACGAGTGAAATACAAAGGGCTCTCACACACAAAGATGGCCAATTCCCTCACCGAAAGATGGGTGTAAGGGGGCACTGTGGTAACCCGTCACTGTCAGCTGAATCGTGGCAAAGCTGGCAGCTCTCTGTGTTGATCAAACTGTGTGTGCAGAGGCCCGACCCTAGAGGAGGCAATTTCATAGTGATTAGCACACCATGCCTGCTATACCTTCATTTCTGTGTGTGTGTGCGCCTGTGTGTGTGTCGACTGTGCGTGTGTGTGCCTGTGCATGTATGTGTGTGTGCCTTTGCATGTGTGTACCTGTGCCTGTGTGTGCCTGTGTGTGTAGGTATGTGTGTAGGTGTGTGCACATGTAAGGGGCAGAGACTGACATCAGGTGTCCTTTTCTATCACTTTCTACCTTATCTTTTAGTAAGCTCTCCCCGTGAACCTGGAGCTTACCCTGGCTGGCCCAACAAGAACTCAGGATCCACCTGTCTCTACCTCTAAAACACTGGGGTTACAGATGAGCACCTCTGCACCCCACTTTTATGTAGCTGCTGAGAATCCAGACTCAGGTCCTCATGCTTGCACAGCAAGCACATTACTGGGCCAGCCACCCAGCCCTGTTTTCATAATTTAGTTTTAATTTGGGATTTTTGAGGTGGCTGCCAAGCCTGACAAGCTGAGTTCAACCTCCCAGACCCACATGGCAGAAGGAGAGAATCGACTCAGAAAGGAGAAGGAAAAGTGAAGTTGGGAGGGGGACTGAGAAGGCCAGGGAGGGGTCCGGATGGGGGAGTAGACATGATCAAAATACACTGTATTCATGTATGAAATTCTCAAACAATAAATAGAAAGAAAAATATTCCCTAGGTATGTAAAAACAAAAGAACAAGGGTGGTCACCCCTGTGTCCTGCCATAAACCGTAGACTTTCTTCAGAAAACCTCCAAAAACTTGCCCATTTGAACAAGCCATCTGTTTACCACCAGGCCCCCAACAGAAGCAACAGCTATTTATAAAAAGGACGAGGACAACGCAATGCACGCTAGCTGTCAATCTGGAAAGGTCTCCAGGTCTCCTGCTTAAAGAGCAAATAAGGTGTGTTGCTTTCTATGTGCAGAGAGAGAGAGAGAGAGAGAGAGAGAGAGAGAGGTGTTTGCAGAAGGGAACACTAAGCATCCACCAGACTGATGGGGTGATGGGGAGGTTGTCAGTCAGGGAGCAGCACAGAAGGGACCAGGCCACAGGAACAAGCGGGTAGAACTTTTCTCCGAGCATATTTGAAGTCCCTGCTTTTCTCTGCAGCTGTGCTCAACTCCACCAAGACAGCCAGCCCTGGCCTAGCTGTGGACATCATTCTTTCTAAGGCACCTAGACACACACCTGTTGCTGTACGCCCCATTCACATGCCATGCCCTAATCAACATAGGGCGAGTTTTAAGAGGTGGAGCTTTGGGAAGGCAATTAAGACACAGGGTCCTATGTCCATAATTGGTATTAGTGTCCCCATAAAACAGGCTCTTGGGAGCTCACATATCCCTTCCTCCATGTGTAGATATGGCTTCAAGGTATCATCTGTGAGTAAGGAAGTGAGTCCTCAGCAGACACAGAATCTGCTAGTGAGCTTGGCCTTCCCAGTCCTCAGAACTGTGAGAGATGAATGCCTTCTGTGCGTGAAACACCTACCTCATGGTATTCTTGTTATAGAACTCAGATGGACAAAGACATTGGGTGTCTCCTGAGTTAGTCACCCTGTGCCTAGGCCTAGGGGATGCTGCCATCTCTCTGCTATGTGACACTATTTTTGGGGAGACATGACCAGATGTCTATTCCCTGCTGCCAGGGAGCTTATGGCTCATCAAAGGAAAGACTGCCACCAAAGTCCAACTGGGTGAACCAAGGAAGGAGTTCACTGGGGTCACTCCCAGGAGCATTGGTGACTCTGGCAGCACCACCAAAGCATAGGTGCCAACTTATGGGAGGTCTGGAGCCCTGGAGCTCTCAGCACAGCTTGCAGGCAACTGGACAGACAGGAGGACTCCCGTCTCAGCAGGACTTATTGCTTCTACGTCCTCGGGTACTAAGCCTTGTGAATGTGTTAAGTCTCAGCAACTTCCTGAAACTTGTGAGTTCTTGACTTCCTACGTCTTAAGGAGCTTTGCTCTGGCATACAATGGAGTTTTTTGTTTGTTTCTTGGTGGTTTTTTTTATTTTTATTTTTTTAATGTATGATTGTTTTGCCTGCATATTCATAAGTCATTCAGGGCCCCAGGAGGGCATTGGATCCCCTGGAACTAGAGTTATAGATGTTTGTTAGCTGCCACATGGGTACGAGGAATCAAAATCCAGACCCTCTGCAAGAGCAGCCAGTGCTCTTAACCACTGAGCCAGCCCTTCTGATTTTTTGGTGTTTTTATCTCTTTGAGAACAGGTCTCACTATGTAGCGCCAGCTGACCCGGAACTCAATATGTAGACCAGGCTGGGTTTGATCTCACAGAGATCATTGCTGGGATTAAAGGCATGAACCACCATATCTACCAAGATATACTGTTTTAAATCAGAAGGCATTCTTACACAACACTCTGATAAGGAAACAGAAAAGATTCAACACACACATCTGAGAGAGCAGGAGAGGTGCATGAATTCTGGGGACTTAGACATTCCAAGTCTCACCCTTGAGTCATCTACTGAAATCAGTCTCCAGGAACAGCCAAGTCAGTTCCATTCTGAGCCTCTTTGAGGACCCAGAGCGGCAGGAAGTTTAGGGATTCCCGCAGCCATCCCCAGGTTCCTTCTAGCACCTCTCTAGCAAGCTGCACCCACATTTTCCAATTTTCTCCCTTTCCTGTTCCTGGGACTCTGTATTGAATGGAGATCCTTGAGTCCAGCTCCCCTAGACACATGGGAGCCAAGGGCACAAGGGGCAGGTCCAACTACAGCCCAGGGGCCACATGCAGCCAAGGACAGCGATGAACACAGCCAATCACAAAATCATAAACTTAACTTAAAATATTATGAGGGTGATTTTTGCAATTTTTTTGTAACTCATTGTGCAGTTCTCCATGTTAATTTTGTAGGTGACATCATGCTGCAGTGTCAAAAGGGTGAACTTGCCTGGCAGTGGCTTCCCTGGGGACTTAACAATGCATTGAAGTCAGCAAGAACCATCTCACTCTAGCCTTCAGATCTGTTCCTATACTTCCTCAGGGCATGGTGTGGGACAGGGCACGACCTAGCACAGGAGGTCCTGGGGAAGGGACATGCTAGGAAGGACAGAGGCAAAGGTCAGCCAGAGCGGACAGGGTTTTCCTGTTGCCTGCCCCTGCTCCCTGCCCACCTTCCCCACCCATCCCAGAAACTGCCAAAGCGTGTGAGGGTTGACTCTGGCCCCTAGACCACAGCTGAGTGTTTTCTGCCTTTAAGCTCACTGATGTACAGTAGTGCTGATCCCACCTGTGATGAAGGGGTGTTGTGGATCATTTAAGTGACTTGCATCAATTGCAGTCCAAAAATATGAACCAGAAATTCCAGAAGTAACTAATTCATAAGCTGTAAATTTCATGTGGTGTGATAAAATTTCATGTTGACCTGCTCCATCCAACACAGGATGATCTTTTTTCAGAGTATCTGTGCAGTATAAGCTACCCACCCCTTAGTCACTTACAGTCATCTGGTTATCTGGTCACAAGTTCAAGTGGCACTATGTCACTAAGCCTGTGTCATTCACTTCCCTACTTCTTCATATGGGTTGTGTCACCCTGAGTCATCTCAAAAAGGACAGGGGCAGGGACTCACAGGCCCCACTGTCCCTGAGGATCTACAGGCAGTTAACAGTTGCTGGGGAAGGGAGGGGCATTGTCTTCAATGGTGCAGCCACCGGAAAGGTGTCCGTGTTCCTGTAAATCACCTCTCATTCGTGCTTGTGTAAGCAACCCTAATGAAACTCATTAGCACCACCCCCTCTTCTCTTTCTCTCCCATACACACACAGACACAGAGAGAGAGGTGAAAGGAGAAGGGGGATAGTTGGAAAGAGAAAGGGGACCAGCAGGAAGGGAAGGGGACAAGACAAGGTAATGGAGGTGAATATAATTGAAACACATGCATGTGTGAAAATGTCACAATGAAATCCATTATACGTCTAATTAATATGTGCTAATAAAAAGTTTAAGGGGGATGGAGAGAGACTCTGCTCAGCAGTTAAGACACTGGCTGCTCTTGCAGAGGACCTGGGTTCAGTTCCCAGCATCCATATGGCAGCTCACAACCATCCATAACTCTAGCTCAGGGGATCTGATGCCCTCTTCTGACCTCCTCAGGCATTGCATGCACTCATAAACATAAAATAAAAATAAATAAATCAAAAAATTTTTAATTTAAAAGAGAAGCCAGACATAGTGTCACATGCTTTTAACCCCAGCACTCAGAAGGCAGAGGCAGGTGAATCTCTGTGGGATAGAGGCCAGTGTGGTCTACATAGTGAGTTCCAGGCCAGTTGGGGCTACAGGGAGATACTGTTTCAAAAAGACAAAAAAAAAAAAAAAAAAAACTTTAAGATGCAAAAAAGGAAGGATGAGCCCAATACAGTACAATAAGATACCTTCAAGGGTTGGGAACAGAGCTCAGTGGGACAGGTCTGGTTAGCATGAGCCCTAGGAACACACTTTTTCTTTCAAAGACCATATCCACTTAACTTTCATTACAAGAAGAAACTAGAGGAGGAAACTGAGGAGCAGAAGGGAAGATGAAGAAGAGGAAGAGGAGAAGAAAAGGAAGAAGAGGGGGAGGAGAAAGAAGAGAAGGAGGAGGAAGAGAAGGAGGAGGAGGAGGAAAGGGAGGAGGAAGTGGAGGAGGAGAAAGAGGAGGGAGAAGGAAGAGGAAAGGGAGGAAAGGGAGGAGGAGAAGGAGGAAGAGGAAAGGGAGGAGGAGGAGGAAAGGGAGGAGGAGGAGGAGGGAGAGGAGGAAGAGAAGGAGGAGGAGGAGGAGGAGGAAAGGGTGAAGGAAAAGGAGGAGGAGGAGGAGGAGGGGGAGGAAGAGGAAAGGGAGGAGGAGGAGGAGGAAGAGGAAAGGGAGGAGGAAAGGGAGGAGGAGGAGGAGGCGGCGGCGGCGGAGGAGGAGGAGGAGGAGGAGGAGGAGGAGGCGGAGGCCCTTCCCACTGATCAGAAGTGCCGCTGCCCAACACTAAGTTCCCAGGAGCGCCTACCTCTCTGTGGCCCGCAGACTGCTCTGTTTCCCTTCGCAACGTCGCAGATGCGGTTCCGGCTCTGAGTCCTAGCGGAGCTCCAGTGCCATTCCGTTCTCAAGTACGGCGCTCTGTTTGCCTGTGCTTTCTTCTATGGGAATCAACTTGATAAGTTCATGCAGCATCCTCCTTACTGAGAGTTTGACTGTGACTCCGTTGACTTTATATTAATCCAGAGAGAAGGAAATCTTCGCAGTACTGGGTGTCTCCAACCGTGGATGTGATATTCCTCCCCATTGCTTGAGGTTTTCTTTCCTGCATTAGTAGGTTTTGTGATTCTCAGCATCAGGATGAGCAGTGACAGTGACCTGGCTGTACCCTCTGTCACTTCATTCATCCCCAGGGTGGATTAAGGTGACCTTCCTGGCTAGGCAGGTGTCCCCTCCCTCCCTCACTGCTCCACATGTGTCCCTCCTGAAGTCCCACAGTTGATGGAACAAATTGGCCATCTTCATGAGAGTAGAGAACTGTTCAGTGTCTGTGTAGCTGTGTCCCCCGCTAGAATCACCAACGAGTGCACCGCGTCAGCCCCTTTCCCTACCACATCACTCCCAAGCATCTTCCAGATTCCATGGCCATCATTTATATCCAATTTCTTTTTTTAAATTTCTATTACATTTTTAAATTTATTTGAGTGTATTTGTCTGTACATACACAAACATACACACACATGTGTCACAGCACACATGTGGAGGTCAGAGGACAGCTTGCTGAAAGAGTCTGTTCTCACCTTCTAGCATGAGGGTTCTGGGGATCGAACTCAGGTCAAGGTTAGTGGCAAGCGCCTTTATGCCCTGAGCCTTCTCACCACCTCTGTATCTTATTTCTGGTAGTTTAATTATTCTCCGCTGTGATGAGGGAGGCTGTGGTTGTCATGTGGATCTTATATTGTGCCATCTTGCTGAACTCTCCAATTAACTCTCAACATCTGACAGGCAACTGAGACTCCTAGATGGAAAATCCTGTATGTCTGAAAATAACAACATACTTTTCTTCTCCTTGTACAAATTTAGTTTGCTTTTGTTTCTGTTTTTTGTTTGGTTTGTTTGTTGTTGCTGTTGACCAAGACTCTAATTTCTATCTAGAAACAGTGGCAGAGAACTTGAACTTAACTTGATACTGGCTTACAGGAATGACCCTAACCATCACCAGCAAATATAAATATGAATTCACAGCAGATTCCTGGTAGAACAAGCTTTAGGAAGTTAAGGAAATTCTCTTTCATTCCCAAGTTTACATTGTCAAGGATGATGTTATGCTGTGTAACAGTTGTTTCTTTGCCTGTGTGTCTGTTTAGTGGGTGGATGTGGGTTCACGGCACACCCATGGAGGTCAGAAGACAACTTTCAGGAGTCTGTCCTCTCCTTTCACCATGTAGGTCCCAGAAAGCCAACTCCGGTCACCAGACTTGGTAACAAGTACTTTACCACCTTGCAGGCCCTATTATTTTAATCAGAAGCACAGAAGGTTCTGTTTCCAGGAGTGGTGGGTAGGTCATTTGAACAAGCCCTTCCAAAGACAAGAAGCAGAAGAATCAGACTCCTCGCCTGGGGCAGAAGAAGCCTTAAATAGAAAAACTGAGCAGACGCAAACATGCACACCAGGATCTGGGGGGAAGAAAGGGACTGGGAAGGGTTAGGGTATTACAGCATTGTGGAGGTGCTGCTGTGAAATGAATCACAAATGAAATTCGCCTCTTAGATCAGCCGGCCTTCCCATCAGCACAGCATCCTGGGTGGGCCTGGCCTAGACCAGGAGCTCTTAAAAGGAAAGGTCTTTTTTTTTTCCTCCTGAGCAAAAGATAACCAAAGTATGAGAAATGAAGCCTAGAAGATTCTCTATAGATGGCTTTAGAGATGGAAGGGCCACGTAAGCATCAGTGTCAACAGCCTCTGGGAGCTGAGGGTCCATGGCTGAGCCTGCAAGGGGACAGCAACCTCGGCTTTACAACCACAAGGAGATGAATTCTGTCAAGAACCTGGACAAGCACACATGCACACATACATGAACATACACATGGGTACATATATGCACAGGCACACAAGCAGGTACCCAAAATAAATAAATGAAATGTGAAAAAAGAGTCTTTAAACCAACTAGGTTTGGTGACCTATGCCTGTAATTCCAGTGCTCAGGGGGCTGAAAGGAGAGGATTGTCATAAATCTGAGGCCAGCCTGGGTTATGCACTGAGCTCTGGGTCAGCCTGAGCTACAGAGTGAGACCTTGTCTCAAAAAAAAGAAAGAATAAAAGAAAAACCCAACCTGAAATTCCCCCTCTTTCAGAGCAGACTTTAACCCAGGCCTTTGAGCTACTGTGCAGGGTGGCTCTGAGACACAGCAGTGGGAATAACTGTTTTACACAGAGAAGAAATGCACACTTACTGCTGCCCAGGGAGGTCACCGAGACACAAGGGAACACCTGACGGCTTCACCAGGAAGGAGACCGACTGAGAAATTAGTCATCAAAGCCCCAATTCCCACAATGTCACAGATGAACCCCAGACATATCAAAATACATGGAAGAAGCCTGTGATGCAGTTTATGAGAAGTGTCCAGAACAGGCAAGTGTGTTCACTGATGACTGGGCTGGCGGGGGAGCCAGTGCTAACAAGGGCCCAGACTCTTTGGGCGGTGGGGGGAGGAGGGGGGTGAGACAGGATTTCAGAATTAGACTCAACTCGTCTAGGCAGGTGTGCACTGGTCCTGCTCCCGCATGGGCAGGAAGAGAACACGGCTGACCCAAGAGGCCGTGGCTGCAGGTCCTGAAATGTCACGTGTCTTACTGTTTTGTGCTGCTATAAGCTAATACCTTGCAGCAGGGGAGGGGGAAGTTATGATGAACAGGTCTCTATCAGCTTAGGTCCCAGAGGCAGGAAATACACAGAGAAGATTCATCCCCTCTACTGGATCTGCCTCTGATAACATGATCTTCCCTGAGCATGACCACTGCAGTCTTTTCTTACTACCAGCAACTGTGTCCTTCATGCTGCACCATCCCATGGCTAACAGAGCAGGAGGGGGCTGAGCTGGCCTTCTGTAACAGTACCATGAGGATAGTCCACACGGCCCAGTCACCTCTGAAGGTCCCACTTCCTAATTGCACCATGCAACTAAATTCCAGCACAAACTTCTGAGAGCCCACACCACCAGTCAATGACATTTGCCCAAAAGATATTAGGTAAGTGGTTCCATAGGCCTTGGGACACAAGAGTGTCCTAGTGCAGAGTCAGGCCTGGCTCTGGGGTGGGGGCTGTGGCCTAGGCGGGAGACAGCAGAAGCCTGAGCTCAGGAGGCAGTAGATGCAAGCCTGGGATGCCTGGGATGCTGAGAACAGAGGCCCCTGGAGCTCTAGGCTGCTCTGGGACACTCTGTGAAGGGCAGTGAAGTCCTCAGCACTCGGGGACAGCATTGTGTAGAAGAAAGGGTGGCTTGGGGCAGTTTCTGCCTGCCAGTCAATCTGACAGTCCTAAGCAAGCACGCGGCAAACACCACTCAGCCAGAACCCTTCCTGCTGCCGCCGCATGTTATTAAATTATTCCTGGGAAGTTAAGGACGAGGCATGAATAATTCAAAGTGAGGGCAGGGGGTAAATCTAATCAGTTCCCTGTGCTACCTGAACTCTGACTCGGTGACCGGAGCAGTCACAGAAAGCCTGTTGAGGGCTTGAATGAGAATTTGGGACTGGGATTGCACACTGCATTCCAAACAAGGAACACAGATCATACATGTTGTGGAACTCTTGCTCCCAAGTGAGTCTTTGGTGCTGAGGCTGGGCCTGGGCTTTAGGAAGGTACCTGACCACACCACACCTCAGTTACTTTGTCTGCCAGATGGGAATAAAAATACCATCTGCCTCCTGAAGCTGCCTGAGTCTGCAGCGAAGCAGTGTGTATAAATGGCCCTTATCCGTGAGCGACACGCTCATGTGAGAGTCTGAAACTAGGTAGTGCGGAACCCTGCATGTGCTCTGCTTTTTCCTACACATGTAGCCTATCAGGTGGCTTTTCCCAGGGAGGCAAGAACAAACATGTACTCACCAAAGAAATGATTCCTCTCTCGTCTAGCGTGGTGAGCCAGTGAGTTTATTGGGGTTGCTTAGAAGGGCACAGCTGACCCAGAGGCAGTGCATAGGTGACGACTCATGCTGCAATCCTGGAGCTCCTTGTACAATGTGCAGGCAGTTCCATGGGAAGTCTCCTCTCCCCAGTCCAGGTTCACTGCCTGTCTAACCTTGGAGAAGGGTCTTGGGAATCTCTTCAGTTTCATGAGCTTCCTGGGCTTTGTAAGTTTCCTTAGCTTCTGAAGTCATGTGACCTTCACTCTTCCTCCTGGAGTGTTTCAGCTCTGAGGAAAATAGCTACAAAACACTTATTATAAACCTTCACCTTTTCTCTGACAGGAAGCTCTTTCCAGCTTCTAATTGCCAGCCTCCCTCCTTCTTGTTGGTCATTAGGAAATAAAATGAGGGTCCTTTGCACTCATGTTATGACAGCTGATCTAGTAAGACACAGCTACTGACTACGGGGCAGGTAGCACATACAGTGTGGAAACACTGGGCAAAGGGGGTGGTTCCCATCCTGCAAGGGAAGAAGCGGGATGATATGAGATTTCATCACACCACTTAGACCAGCAACTTAAAACTTATGAATCATTTCTGGAATTTTCCATTGAATAAACTTTGGACCACAGTTAAACCACACAGAACTGAAATTGTTGAAGGCAAAACCACAGCTAGGGAGAGGGCTACTGTACAGAAAGTGTTTTGTGCTGTCACACAGCAGACTCTGACCATAGGGTGGACATGGGCACCATTCTACCTTTAGGAGGACACAGGTCATGGGGATGGAGAGATGCCTCTTGTGTCTGCTCAGTAGTTCACATTTCACAGCATGAAATGCATCCATCTTGCCTTCTAACTACAGTGTACAGAAATGCATCTTTCTCACTTTAAAAGGTCAAGATAATATAGCATAATATTTTCTCCGCAAATGTCTATTCCAGCCCAGCACTTCTGACATGGCACACTTCAGAGAAACTGAACAGAGCCATCCAGTGAGCCTGGTGGTGGTGCCTGGCAGTCCTGCCGACTCAGGCAGCACCTTTAACCCCAGAGCCAGGAGAACAAGACGGCTACCTTTGCCACCTAAGAGCGTCCCTGCCCATCGTGTTTATTGTCACCGTGGGTCAGGAATGGGTGCTGGTTGCATGTGGCATCGTTCCCCACCTACACAACCCATACTCAATAGTTGTTCTGCAGAATCCAGTCCCTGCTCTTCAAGAAGTTTCCACAGTTCAGGTCCCACTGGAACAGCCAAAATCTGCCAGGTACCTGGGGTCCTGTCTCTGAGCCAGTGAGCTCCCAAACTTCTTCTGTGCCAAGGTGAGGTCCAGGGCTTATGGCTTGGATAACCCTCCTTGAAGTGGGAGGCGGTGTCACTCAGAACTGCTGTTGGGCCTGAAAACCCCAGAGACAAGCCTGAGGAAGGGAGCTGGCAAGTAACTTGCTCCTCCTTCAGCATCCTGATGGGATCCTAGCCGTGGGCTCCTACCAGTTACTCTCCCTGTCCCCGCTGTGAGGCCTCTGCATCCCCCCACATCAAAACCAGGGAAACAGTACGGCTCTGTCAATTACTCTGTGGTGTGTCAGACTCTTTCATGTCCTCCAGGTTCATATTCTGGACTCCTTGCAGCCAGTGCCTTTGAGGATGTGTGTATTTTGAAAGAGCACCTTTAAGAGAAAATTGAGGTAAAATTATGTCATATAGGTGAGTCCTAATTCAACAAGACCACTGTCCCTATAAGAAGTTAAAATTGGGTATGATGGCCCACACCCATCACCCAAGCACTTGTAAGATGGAGGCAGGAGGATCAGAAGTTCAAGGTCATCCTTAGATACATACAGAGAGTTCAAAGCCAGCCTGGCCTGAGGAAGAGGTAGAAGAGGAGGAAGAGGACCATGAGGAGGTAAATGCTCATGGCTGAGGTCACCCAGACACACAGGCACGGCAACCTGAACTCTGCAATGGCTCTTCCCACAGCCTTGGGGTAAGTGCTCGCTGTCCAAGGCTATCTTTCAGATTCTTGGCCTTTTAGATTTTTCCAGCTCCGCTGAGGAGTGGGAGACCTGGGGAGGCTGAGATTTAGCATAGCTTCACTCAGGGTGGGCAAGTGTCAACCACATGCACCAGGAAGGAAGCCAAGCAGAGCAAGAAGAGTCCAGGGCCTGGGAGCCAACAGAGCCGTGATGCACGGTGAGGACTGGGTGCCGGAGGGGAGTGGACTGAGTGCAAAGGGTGCTCAGGAGGGAAGCAGGGGCTGACATCCCACATGTCTGTGCACACATCCAGGTCAATAACATGCCACATGACTGTGCACACATCCAGGTCAATATCAGGTGTCTTTCTCAGTCTCTCTCCACCTTATTTTTGACACTCTCCTTGAATCAGGAGCTCACTGATTTAGCTAGACTGACTAGTCAATGAGCTCCAGAGATCTACCTGTCTCTGCCTTCCTCCTTCGACCACCCCGCAACCAGTGCTAAACTACACACATGTACTACTGTAGCCAGCTTTTACACGGGTGGGTATTAGATATCCAAACTCATGCTTCTGTGGCAGGCATTTTACCACTGAGCCAGCTCCCCAGGACCTGGTGCATGAATCCTCAAAGGACACCCTGAAAGCTGAACTACAGCACTTAGAGAGAGCCCACCTGGCCAAAGTCCACCTTCCCTGAAACCCAGATCTCGGCCTAGGCTCAGGTGTTCTCAGGCTTCAATGTGGAATCCATGGATGGATGGGGGAGTGGGGCACGTGATGTTGACGCTTCCGGGAAGCAAGTGAGCATCCTCCAGTCACACTCCACGGGCATCTCACCCCCACTCCCTGTTGCGCCCTGCAGGGCTCAGCTAAGCAAAGGGCAAATGTTTTTCTTTTTGACATTTTCCAGATAAGTAGATGCTGTTACTCTGGAATTTAGGCATGACCTTTATCTGCTGTCTGGGAGGGAGCATCTGTCACCAACATGAAGCCTCTAAGTCTCCACAGCCCCATGTGAGTGTCACCTGTCCTTACAGTGCCCACTACAGGGGCAGAGGCTGAAGGCCCCTCCACACTGCCCCCAGCGTCCCCACACTGGAAACCAAGTTTCTAGCCTATGAGCCATCGGCAGACACCCTCAGACCATACCTGGAGACCCCACCTGGCCAGAGAGAAGGCTCACAGCGAGGGAGATGGGACTGTGGATGATTTATCCAGTTCCTAGTACCCAGCACACAGTGGAGCAGAGGATCACCGGAGAGAGAGGTCCAGAAAGTCACCAGCAGAAAGGGTGTCAGACTAGACATGAGAGGCGTGGAACCTACCTGGGATGCCTCTTTACAACCTCCCTGGCACAGGTGAGGGGCTCCAGTCTCCCCAAAGCACATGCTTGACTGACAGCTGATCCAAACAGAGGGGATGGAAGCAGGAACTGGGGCGGGAGGAATGGCTGTGTTCATCCAGCAGTCCAGGGATGCTGTGTGGTGTCAAGGCGGCCGTGGAAGATGACTGTAGATCAAGTTGTCCCTAGGGCATGAAACTCTGGGCAGAATATTTTGTGGGGTACTTGTTTATGTGAACTATTTGGGTTACCCAAATCAGCACCCTTCTGACAGCCCAGTCTCACAGGACCTCACAAAAGGAAGACCACACCAGCTGGCAGGAACCCTCTGTCCCATACGTCACCTTCCCAGAACTCACAGTATCCCCAGATGACCACTGGCCTTAGTCCCAAAGTTCCTTGAAGCCGCAGTCAACCTCACATGCAGGGTCTGGGGTCACACAGTGCAGTGGACAGAAGCAGAGGCCACACAGGACCCCCATTCAGTCTTGGGGAGCCCTACCCCCCAGGGCCACACAGGACCCCCATTCAGGCTTGGGGAGCCCTACCCCCCAGGTACCAGAAGGAGACTTAGAAATAGTTGAGGAAGGCACTCCAAAGTGTGGAGGAACCTAGAACTCGACTGGGCCCAGAGTTGCTTCAACATTTCCCTCCTAAGTTGATAACAGGACTGACTGTAGAGACCCCAAGGTATGAGACGTTCCTTTGCCCTCCCTCCCTCCCAGGAGCTCAAACTAAGCTAGACACACGAGACAGAGGACAGGGATGAAGAGGCCTGGACCAGGATGGCCAGGAAGGGAAGGGAGCTCCTGGATACGGGACTAGCTGAGGTGGAGCTCAGGCAGCATCTTCCCATACCTCCCAGCCAGCCACTCAACTGCTGTTTGTGACCCCCCACCTTCCTCAGGCCAAGGCCACTCCACACCCAGCCACGGTAGCACTGGCCCCAAAGAATCTCTGGGTTCATGCAGACTTCTCTCCCCGAGTTTCTGCTCAAAAACGCAGGAGGCTTTCTGTGCAGATCCACAGAGCAGACGGCCTTCATCTCTCATTGTCAATAAATCGGGCGTCTCCAGGGCAATGACTTTTACTTGGTAAATACTAAGCGGCAAGAGACTGCGGCATGAGCCCTCAGTCTGGGCAACTGCAGCTAGCACTCTACCACCTATCGATCCTGCGTCCTCCCTCCCGAGACCAGGGTGGGAGGGCAGACAGCCGCCTGTGACCTGACCCTGCCTGCAGGGACATGAGGAACAAGACCTGACTTGTCGTCAACTATGAGAGGTGGGGTCACAAGGGAGAGAAGAGGACTCTCTAACGTCATCTAGGTACAGTGTCAGCCGGTGCAGAAGCCCACCTCGACATGAAGAACTGGGAGGCCTGGAGGCAGCAGGAACACCCTACCCCCGTGGCAGTCCTGCTGCTAGGCAACACCCCACCCCGTGGCAATCCTGCTGCTAGGCAACACTAAGGTCCCTTGACCATGGTGGCCATGAAGTGAACCTGTTCCACTCTCTGACCAGATCCCCTTCCTCAGTATCCACTATTCCACGCACATTCCACTGAGCACTAGCGGCTGAGCCAGGGTGGGCTCCAGCTTGGCCATCTGTGTATCCCGTTCCCTGACTCCTGACCCTCTGTCCCCTCATCTACCTTGGACATCCCCAGTCTGCAGACAAATGAGAGTATCTGCCTCACTGGATACTCACTCTAGGGTTGGGATAGTTTCCTTGGAGAGGGAAGCATGGGCATTACGGGCCATCACCTCTAGGATACAAATTACTTGTGTGTGCCACGACACCCAGAATCAAGCCTTATTTAGTGAAGACTCAGTCCCACTTTAGGGGTCTAAGTGAGATCTCAACATCGGTCTCATTCCACTCTGGTAGTTTCCCTGTGAACTAAAAACTAGTGCTGGTCCTTTGACTAAGGAAGCAGGTCACCCTTACCCTAGCCTATGATAGCTCAATAACTTCCTTTATTTAAAAACTTCAATGAAAGGTATTGGGGGCAATCAATTCCTCGCCCTCTGCAATTCTAATTGCTCTACCACCTTTGCAGAAACCTACATTAAGCTTTACTCCTCTTGGAGCCAAAATCTGAATATCACTAGGTTAATAAATTGACTGATGAGAAGATGGAATAAGAAGAGGAAAGAGGCTGGATGGTTCAGTGTTCAGAGTGCACACTGCTCTTGCAGAAAACACGAGTTCAGACTTACAATGGGTGGCTCAGAACTGCTTGTAACTCCAGAAGCATCTGACGTCCTCACCCCCATAAGCACCTGCACTCACACATACCCTACAAGGACACGCACACATAAGTGTAATTACAAAAAATAAAAATAAAGGTGGACGGGCAGAGATACGGCAAGGATGGGCGGGTGGGTGATGGGTAGGTAGGTGGATGGATGTATAGATGGATGGACTGATGGACACATAGATACATGAGTGGATGATGGATGCATATACAGATAGATGCATAGATGGATGCATGGATGAATGCTTATATGCATGGACAGTGGGAATTGACAGGTGGGTGATGGACGAGTGGACAGGTATAAACATGGATGGATGGATAGGTGATGGATATGTGAATAGATGTATGTACTGTTGATGGATAAATAGGATGGACTGATGCATGGACGGGAGTGTGGGTGCAGGATGGATGGTGGATGGGTACTGGGGATGGACCTGTGGGTTATGGATGGATGAGTAATGAATAAGTAGGTAGATGGATGGATGGGTGACGGATGGGTAGCTGGATACATGGATGGACAAATGGATGTGCTGATCAGTACGTGCATGGATGCATGGATGGATGGATGGATGGATGGATGGTGGAGAAAGGCAGGTATGCGATGGATGGGTGAGTGGATGAGTAGGTAGACCAATGGGTGATAGATGGATGGTGGATGGATAAATAGATGAATTTCTCTAAGGAAAAATCCTTTTTGAAGGTAAGACTATGAGTTTCACTTATTTTTACCTAAAGTGAATTCCATATAACAGGCTTCACAAAACACTTCTTACCCGTACCAGCCTGCCAGACAGCACTGACAGGGTCACTGCCTCAGATCCTACACATATCATGTGACATCCTTATGAAAATCTGATAAAATCAGTAGGAATAGTTTCATAATGGTCACACACAAAAAAATTACACTTAGAAGCTATTTTCTGAAAACTGCTGCTGTTTGTGCCCTTTAAAATGCACTTTGAAATGTAACTGATTAAATACGTATAGTATAGACACTACATATTATATAAAGTCTTTTAGGAAAATTAAACATGTTTAAGCAAAAGGAATTTTATTATCCTACTTAGTATGAGCCTCTCTATCCTGGCTCCTATGTAGAATAAACAGCAACACTTTTCAAATTTTGATTATTGCTCTGTGTGTGTGTGCACATATGCACATACAGAAAGATCAGAGAATATCTTTCAAAAGTCAATTCTTCCACCTTGCTGAGTGTCCAAGTTATTTTCTATTGCTGTGATAAAACATTAACCAAAACCAGCTTGGGGGGGTATAGCTAAAATTCCTTTTGTGGGGTGCGAACAACGTCTAACCTCCTCTCCATTGGTCCCAACAGCAAACCAAGGTACAATTTTACCCAACTGTAGTCTGGGAAACTGGCGAATTTATTGGGCTTACTTACAGAGCAACGGGTGAGGGTTTACTCTCCAGAGTGTGGGTGCTCCCCCCATAAGGCCACACTGGAAAGTCTTCATCCAGGAATGGATAGTGGCTTCCCCACAGTCCCATAAAATGGCAAGACAGCCTCCCCCTCCTCAACCTATATACCCTCAGCCCCTCCCCTCAGAACACATGCGACTAGGGTCAACTGATTGGCCTTGAGGCACATAACAGTTAAGAAGCTTAGCTGTGATGATCCTAGGCAAGTGGGAGCAATCAAGCTTGGGAAGATGACGTCCGTCCATTGTCTGTTTGTCAGAGAACAGTCCTGTACAACAGAAGGAAAAGGCTTATTTCATCTTACTCTTTTAAGCAACAGTCCATCACTGAGGGAAGTCAGGCAGGAGCCGGAAGCAGGAGCTGAAGTAGAGACCACAGAGGAATGCTCTCACTGGCTTTATTGGTGTGCCCAGCTCTTTCTGATACAGTCCAGGCTCACCTGCATGGGAATGGCACCGCCCACAGTGGTCTGGGCCCTCCTACCTTAATCAGCAATCAAGAAAATGCCTCACAGACATGGCCACAGGCCAATCTGATGAAAGAAATTCCTCGATTAAAGTTCTCCCTTTCCAGGTGACTCTGCTTTGTGTCAAGATGACAGAACTCTATCCATGCACTGAGGCAGGGTCTCTCATGTTTTCTTCCGTCTTGCATATTCCAAACCAGGTGGCACGCAAGCCCACAAGCATCCAGTCCTCTGTCTCTGTCTCGCATCTTGCTGTAGGAGTGCTGGGATCAGAGATGCATGCCACTACATTCAATTTTTTTACATGAGTTCTGGAAATAGAACTCAAACTCAGGCCTTTAGGCTTGCCTGGTAAATGCTTTTACCCACTGAGCCACCTCACTGACCCAACTGCAACATAATTTAAATTAAAGAAATGTTCATAACTATTTCCAGTCATTTTTTCAAAAAAGGCAAAAGAAAACCCCCCTTTTTCTCCAGCCAGTCTGTTAAATCTGTGCAGTATAAAGGCTGTGAAGGTCTCAATAGCAATTCAGAAATCAGACTCTTTGAATGCATGTGACCCTCAAGACAAACCTTAGGAACAGTCCTATCGGCTCTCTTTGTCCTCCTTGAGGCCAAGGGGAGCAGAAGGGTGCAGTGCAATCACAAAGGGCCTGACTGATAAATGAGAACCAGGGTCTCCAGTCAGCAAGCTTTATGACTGCCTGGCAGTGACTACAGAGCAGGACCTCGCTTGTCAACCAGCTTTGCATTATAACAAAGCGTCTGAGATAAGGCGCAGGGAGAGTAAAGTCATCTTAGCCCACAGTTTTGGAGGTCCAAGCCCATGATCAGTTGGTTCTGATGTTTTGGGGACTGTGACAAAGCAACACATCATGGCAGACGTATGTGGCAGCACAAAACAGCTCACCTCACCACCAGAAAACAAAAGGGGAAGAGGCCAGTGTCCCACAATGCCCTTTGACCGCACACCCCCAATGACCTAAAGATTTCCCCCATTAGGCCAACGCCTCCTAAAGTTTCCACAATCTCCCATGGCGTCACCCTGTAGACTAAGCTTTAACACACTGTCCTTTGGAGGAGATTCCTAATCTAAACCACAGCACACCCTTCATGGAGAAGCAGTTTCAGTGTGCCTTCTCCCAAGCCTTCTTCTGGCACGTCCCTCTTCATAGGATGAGGCATCCTTAAGATCAGCAGGTGGTGCCCAGGCCTGCTGAACCATGATCTGGGTATCCACACCCAACTGGCATCAAGGCAAGTTGATTTCCAGGACCCGGAGCAGGCCTCTTCCACGGAGCTGTCCACAAGAGTGAGCCACACCACCAGTGAAATGAGGGATAGACAGGAAATAGCTATTCGCAGGAAGGCCTAGAGGCCCACACGACAGCTAGGGCTACTAGCTAGAGGCTTTTTCCCCTCCACCGCTGCCCAGCAAAGAAATCACAGGGCTCTCAGAATTTGTCATTTGAACAAGGTCATTGTAATGAAACGTTTTCAAGGTTGAATTTGAAAACACATCTACTACTTTGTTAGGCTGATTCAGAATTCTTCCCTATTTAGACCAGCAACTCACAGACATTGTAGTTTCAGAACCTTGTTTGTACTTTTTAGGTTTGGTTGTTGGTTTGGTTTGGTTTGGTTTGGTTTGAGATGGGGACTTTCTGTAGCCCCCGCTGGCCTGGAACTCCTTATGTAGACCAGGCTAACCTCAATCTTACAGAGACCCAAGTGTCTCTGCCTCCCCAGTACTAGGATTACAAGCATCCACTACCACACCTGGCCTGTTTGCACTTTCTAAAACTTGGGAACCCCAAAGAGTTCTGTCTGTGTGGGTCACATTTATCAATATTCACCACATTATCATTTCTGCTGAGACATTTAAAAAATATTCTTTCATTATATAATTTTAAAGATAACACACTAGTAAGCCCATTTCAAGCTTATATAACTAACACATTTTTAATTTAAAAAAAAAAAAAAACCTCACTCTGTTTTCCAAAAAAGCACACAGCAGGAAGAGTGGCGTTGCCTGACAGACTTGCAAATCTCTTTAATGCCTGGATTAGGAGAAGACAGCTGAGCTCCTCTGCTTCTGTCTCCTGTCTGCTGTGACAGGATGGCTTGAAGCACACAGGGGCAATTCTGAACTGCAAGAGTCCAGGCTAGGAAAGGGAGGAGTGGTTGCGTAGATTTTCAGATAATTATGGGTAGCAGTTTCCCGGTATTAGTCGCCAAGCCCCAGTGAAACAAGGGAGACCTCAGAGTGCAGACGCCAGAGGACCTCAGCTCCCTGGAGGCCCGTTCTCTAGGTGTGCACGTAGGGACCCCATGTTCACTATGTTCCATGAGAGGTCCAACTGTAGATGTGCCACCTAGGACTGGGCATCTCTCGGACACGGCTTTTAAAACCTGGGGTTGTAGAACGGTGAAGAATGTACTAACAGCCAGCTCTCTCAAGAGCCACTGCGTCCAGTGAATTCGAGGGGCATATGGATTAGACCACAGGCAGGCTTGCCCACCCGTCACGGTTCTGCTCTACCCAGGCAAATGCCAAATAGTAAAAAAAAAAAAAAGACCAATAATGCCCTTTTATTCACATAAAAATAATTCAGATTTCACAGAACCTATAGAAAGGTCCTGGGGCCCTCAGGGGACCAGAGGTCAGAAAGGAAGAACTGATTTCCACTTCTGATGTATGGTCTTTGTTTTTACCTTTGCTTCAGGCCCTATTTGTGTGAGGGAAAGACTTTCCAGGCATACCAAGACCACGGGGACGAAACAGGAGTTTATAGTCTCTAGTAACATTCAGAATGATAGATGCCTTCAAGGGTGGAGAAGCAAAGAACCGGGAGACACTGCGAGGCTGGACCCTTCAGACTGGAGACTACACAGGTCAGACCACGGGCAGCCACCACACCCCCCAGCCCTTGTGGCCACATGGACATTCTCACTGAGCACACCTAGAGGTTTAATTTGCCAACAAAAGCCAGAAATTCAACTTTTTTCTTTAATACTTCACAAAATTTGAAAGTTGGCAATCAATTACCCTTTAAAAAAATATGCTCCTGGTGCCTGGTGTGGTAGCACATGCCTTCAACGCCAGCACTTGGGAGGCAGAGACAGGCAGATCTCTATGAGACCTGGGACCACCTGGGTTCCGTAGCAAGCTTCCGGTCAGCTGGGGCTACAAGGAGATCCTGTCTCAAGGAAAATGCTGTTGGGGTTCTACACAAGGCCAACCAGCTAGATCCAGGCTGTGAGGGCCAGTGCACAATCTATGGTGTAGAGGACCCACAAAATTCCCTAGAGGCAGAGAGCTCCAGGGACCCGATGACCACAGAGTTCTGCCAGCAGTCTTAGAAGGCAGGGACCAGTAGCATTCTCTGCGGGGAAGCTGAGGCTTCCGGTGGCAGCCAGTCCAGGTCGCACTGCCTTGCTGGAGGAAGTATGACACTGTGGGAGGGAGCAGTTTTTGAGGGTTTGTAGCCTCACCCCACTTCCTGCTCACTCTCTCTGCTTCCTGTATGCAGTTGAGGTGTGATCTCTTCCCACACCTGCCACCTCTCTTCCCCATCATTATGGATATCTAGCTGTCCAGAACCGTAGCCAAAATACACTCTTCTCCAAGCTTCTTGGGGTCATGGTATTTATCACAGCGGCAGAAAAGTCACTCATAGGAACACTTTCTTCCCTGTTACTTTTTGCTATGACATTCCATCATAGCAACAGAAATGAAGCTACAACACTCAGAGCAATCAGATACAAAGGGCGCAGATTGACTGAATGGTTCTATCATCTAAAAGATAAGAACTTTGTTCTGATGGGGATCAGAACATCAGCTTCCTGTAGCGGTGGAGAGTGTGTGGACCAGGAGGGCATATGGTAGAGCCGTCTTGAAATGCACCAGAGATTTTGCTACAGTCGGATACTGTGAGGTGACAGACAGGGGGATGCTGATTTGAAAGAAGAGTTTATTCCTTCCAGTTCCCAAGAGGAGAAGGAACACTCGAGCAAAACCACTGGTGTGCTGGGGCCAGTTAGCAGGCAGAAGAAAGGAGGAGAAAGCACGGGGCAGAGACTTCCTATGTTCTTCAGAGTAAATGATTTTGGAAGAGTAGACAAGTTGAGCAGATTTAGGATTGGATATATTTTATAAAATGTTATTACAGTTTGTGTGTGTGTGTGTGTATGTGTGTGTGTGTGTGCTACAACACACATGTGGAGGTCAGAGATCAACTTGCAGAACTCTGATCTCTCTCTCTCCAACATATAGATTCCAGGGATCACGCTCAGGTTGTCAGGCTTGGTGGCAAGTTCCTTTATGCTCTTGGACATCTTGCTGACCCTGGATATTTCTTAATGCATGTCAGGGCTTGGGGACATGCATATGTGTGCAGGTACATGTGGAGACCAGAAGACAAACCTTGGGTATCATTCTCAAAACTACTATTTTCTTTGAGACAGAATTTCCCATTGCCCTAAAATTCTCCAATTAGGCTAGACTTGCTGGCCAGCAAGTCCCAGAGATCCTCCTGTCTCTACCTTCCCAATGCTGAGCTTACCAGCATACACCACCACACTGGTTTTGGTTTTTGTTTTTTTATGTGTATGAGTGTATTGCCTGCATGTGTGTAAGTACACCTGTGACATGCAATGCCCATGGAGGTCAGAAGAGGGCATGAGATCCCCTAGAACTGGAGTTACAAATGATTGTTAGCCACCATGTGGGTGCTGGAAACCTAACCTGGGTCCTCTACCAGAGCAAACCATCTCTTAACAGCTGAGTCATCTCTCCAGCTCCCACACTGGTTTTTTACCTGGGTTCTGGGTATCAAACCCAAGTCCTCACATTTGCCTTTATGGACTGAGCCATTTCCTCAGCCTCAGAATATTTTAATAATTCTGATGGACTCTGAAGCACAAGGTGGCCCTAGTTGCCCAGTTCCTGACCCTGGAATGATTTAGAGCAAGGAGAAGATTCACTTGGCAAATTTGAAATACACCCGGCCCCCTTGTTTCCTAGTTGGTGAGTTGGTAACACTGTCTGGGGAGGCCATTAGAACCTTAGTGGGTAGGATGTAGCTGTTGGAGGTGAATCACTAGAGACAGGCCTTTGAAGTCTATAGTGTAGCCATGGTTCCTATCACATTTTTGTGTTGTTTTGCTTGCTGCCTTTTTGAGACAGGGTCTCCCTGTAGCTGCAGGTGGCCTTGAACTAACTATGTAGACCAGCCTAACCTCAATCTCATGAGTGAATATCTACCACCACGCCCAACTCCATCACCCTTTCTTGAAAACTGACTGTACTTGTCTTTTTTCCATTACTGTAACAAACTACCTGAGGCCAGACAGGGAAAAGCCAGGTGCCAGCTGTGACCAGGACCTGTGGCTGCATCAGACAGGTGGCATCATGGAAGGATCATGTGTGTGATAAGTCATCTCATGGCAAGGCAGGAGGGCAGAGAACAGAGACGGGTAGACTTGAGTTTTATAGCAACTCTCTTGGGAACTAACTGAAATCCCACAAGAGCTATGATAATCACTTCCCAGGGCAGAGTCTCCAGTGACTCATATATATCCTGCTCAGCTCCACCTCTTAAAGCTCCCAACAGCTGACATCACTACACTGGGGAATAGGCTTCCAACAGGTCAACTATTAGGATAGGCCCTGTATCCGCAGGATGGTTCACTGAATGGTCTGGATTTTTATCCCATTACAAGCTGTGAGGCTGACTGGAGTTAACTCTCGGGACCCAGAACCTTCAAGGAAAGCACAGGAGCCTGGGTGGAGCAAGATCGGCCTGAGTGGAGTTTAAAGTTTGCCTCTGGGCAAAAAAAGCTCGACTTGGCTCTCCATACAGAGAATAGAGACCTGGAAGTCAAGGGCCTAATGCACTCACACAACAATGCTCCTCCAACCAGAATTTTCTCATGGCCATGGTACCTGGGTTCCTAAGACCCACTCCACAAGGCTGAAGCCATTCCCTTCTGTCTCCTCAGGCCAGCCCTGGCACAGACACACAGGCAGTAAATGGTGTGGCTGACAGCGATGGGTGTGCAAGGGACTAGGGTGAGGATGGCCAGAGTAACCCTGAAAAGTTAAGGCACATTCTCTGAGTTGTCACCTCTCATAGAGCCTAGATAAGTGCCACCCCTAGCCAACTATGCAGAAGGACAAAATCTGTATCCTAGAATTACTGGGGCTCAAGTCTTTCCAGCCTGAGCCAAGTTCAACCCAATGCACATGAAGCTCCGCCACATCCAGAATTCACGGTTACCATGAAAGGCCTGCTTTGATAGTGGCCAAGCCCTGGTCTAGCCAAGGACTGTCTGCAAGAGGCAGAGCTGGCCCAGATGCCCACACAGATGGGCATGCAGACCCAAGGGCCAGTGGCTTAGGGAGTCATCTCTGGCCCTGCCGTGGAGAGCCCTGGTCTAAGTGGTTTGTCTACATCCAGCCTTGAACAGTCCTTCCTTGGGCCAGAAAGGGAGTGGTCTAATTATTATAGCTCCTCAAGAGAGGAGGTCTGCACCACCAGATGGGCCTCATTACCCTGGGAGTGTGGTATTTCTTATGCAAATGAAGGCAAATAAATCCATTGGAGAAATTTGAAAACAAACACACACGGGCACAGACACTGTGGGATTCTGGCTAAGAAGAGGGGAGGGGCCCCCAAGGCTGCTCTGGGGTGCTCTTAACCCCAGGTGGTCTGAATTTTCCTACTTGGGTACGCAAGGGGAAACTGAAGCCCCCGTGTGCTTTAAGGGGTGAGGCTGTAGCTAACACAGAGAACTGTCGGGGTGTGCACAGGCAGAGAAGACAAGAGGCCCTGGCTGCTGGGACATGCTGGGGACCAGGCCCAAAACTGCCCCACCCCTGCTCCCAAGTGGGAGCAGCCCTAGCAGGTGGACAGGCACTAGACAGATCAAGCCAGCTGCTAAGAGGCCAGGGAAAGACCACCAAGACCCAGCCCATAAGACCAGTGTCTCCAAAATGACCAGCAGTGTAATTCAACACATTTGCCCCAGGATAGGTTGTCCCCAGTTCCATCCTACTCTGCCAGCCCCTCTGGTGCAGTGGACACCCAGGGTGGTCTCAGACACTCCCTCACCCCAAGATTTCTTATCCATCATGCAGTCAGTCCTAAGTTCAGCTCTATGAACCCCCAGGAGCTCACCTGCTGCTCTGTCTCCTCAGCCACTGACTGAGCTGGAACACAATTTACCAACTCCCCTGCCCTCAACTAGACTCATCCAAGGCTCCTAAGTGGACCCAACACTCTGCCTTCATCCAAGGCCTCTGCACTTCACACAGGGCTCTTTGGATGCATTCTTCTCAGAGTGCAGGATCTACCTGCTGTTCACCCATTCTGACCTCTGAACTTGCATCCTCTGACACTTAGAAAATCAAAAGTGACTTCCACCATTTCCACCCAGAAAACCCTTTTCAAGCATCTGACCTACATACTACCTTGTTTGTCAGCTTGCTGTAACTATGACACACCCCCAAGACAATTACTTTATAAAAAGAAAAGGTTCTTTTTTCATTTTGTTTTTAACTGAAAGCAAACTCATTCTGACCGAGGAAACTCCTTAAAGTCATAAAATGCATGTGTTGGTTCACAGTTTCAGAGGTTCCATTAGATGAGCAATGGGCCTCATTGCCTGTGGGCCAAGAGGGAGGCAGAACATCAAGGCAGGAACACTAGCAGAGGAGTTCACTCAGGACCTGGATGGATAGCAAGATGGAGATCATGCGCATCATCATCAATACCAACATCAGCATCATCAGCAGCATCATCATCATCAAAAGAGTATGTCTTTCACAGAAACAACAAACAAAAGTAACTAGGAACTGTTCTGAACCTAAAACTGTTCTAACAATTGAGTAAGTCGGGGCTAGGGCATAGCCCAGTAGTAGAAGACTTTCTTTGCATATGTGAAGCCCTGAGTCCAAACCCCAGAACTGAGAAAAAAAATAATTGAATAAACATATAAGTAAAATCTTCACTTAAACAAAATACAGGGAATGAACTGGGAAGTACATGAAAAGTCATGTAATTTTACTAAGTGATGAATTAGTTAAAGAACTGGACATACCTTGTCCTTGAATACAGTCAGACCTCTGTCTCTCTAAGCTCTGTAGCCAAAAGATTGCTTGGATAAGGTCAATCACAAACAGAAAATAACTGAAAAAGAATTTCAGTTATATCAAACACTTATAGACTTTTTTCTTGTCTTTCTTCCCTAAGCAATAACTATGTATACAGTATTTTTAATGCATTAGATATTGTAAGTCCTTACCAAAAGATGTATTTCAGTCATATGCAAATACTACATCATTTATGTGAAAGACTTGATCATTCGAAGGTGTTTTCGTTCACTAGAGATATGGAACCTGTTCCCCAAGGATACCAAAGAGTGAATATACCTCAGAGGCACACGCTTCAAAGGTGCTGGATTGAAGAGTATTCCCCCTACACTCAGGTCTTCCCAAGAGCTTCTCACTATGATTTTATTTGGAAGTAAGGTCACTGCCGATTAATAAGTTACGATAAAGTCACACAGGAGTAGGGCGAGTCCTTCATCTAGCAGAGCCAGTGTCCTCAAATGAGAGGATGAACAAGACTCTCCCTGGGTGTTAACAGCACGGGTGAAATGACGTGTCTCCAGCTAAGAAACCTTGAGGGTTTCCAGGAAAACCAAAGAGAAGGGGAAAGTGATGCCTAGGTTCTCCCCAGTGTTAGAAACAGCATGCCATACCAGCACCTGCATTTGGGACTTCTACTCTCCAGAACTGTCAGAGAGTGCATTTTTATGGTTTTAGGACACTGAGTTTGTCATTTTCGTCAAAGTGAACCCAGCAACCAATATAGATGCCTATTCTCCCAATACTAAATATATATATATATATATAAATATTCACTACCAGCTTGAATGACAAATAAAGTTCCACAAAGGAAAAGTGATGGGACAGAGCCAGCACACCCTCCTGGATGTGATTAACCCGGTGTTACCACTACCCTGGGAGGGGCCGGGGCTAAAAAGGGAGTCAAGAAGTAGTCAGAGAGGTTTTAATAGATGATAGAGGACCAAACATCAGTGGGCAAACAGGTCGTTTAATAAAGGCACTGAGAACTAGAAAGTTGATCACTTAAAATAATGACATTAAAAATGAATGGCCCATCTCAGTATGTTCCCTTTGCTCAGATAACGTCCTAGAGGACTGAATTTTAAATCTATGTGACGCAGAGATGTCCAATTCAAGATAGTACACCAGATTTATCTAATGTCTGTCTTCTTGCAAGAAATGCAGAAGCAGAGCATGGTCATGCCTGTGAGCCCAGCGCTCAAGGGTTAGAGTCAGGAGGATCAGCAGTGCAAGGTCGTCCTCTGCTACACACAGCAAGCAAGTTCAGGGTTAACCTGGGTGCGTGAGTCAGAAGGGAGGAGGAGGAAGGAAACAAGAAGGGCAAGGAGGGGAAGAATGCGGATGAGAGGAAGGAAGGAAGGAAGGAAGGGAGGGAGGGAGGGAGGGAGGGAGGGAGGGAGGGAGGGAGGGAGGGAGGGAGGGAGGGAGGAAGGGAGGAAGGAAGAAAGGGAGGGAGGGAGCGAAAGCAACGTTTTCACGTGACCAAGTTCCCCAGCAGCTTGATGGTAAAAAGCAATGCTTTCAGTGGCTCGTATATTTTCTGGAAAACATAAAGCAGATAAAATCTGACTTAGAAACCAAAGCAGAGGAAGTCTCATGTTAGGGAGAGAATTAATTTTTCGCATCAGATCTCCTCCGTGTCTCTGAAAGGGGCCCCGCACCTGACCCCATACCTCTGCCCATTGTCCCACACAGAGATTCTCCAAAGGCTACTGAGGAAAAAAACTACTAACCAGGTAAAAATTCTGATTCATCTTATAATATTCTATGTGCAAGAATTTTTAAAAATTGAAACTAATTCCCAAATTATGTAGCCTTCTAATTGGTACCAATCAATGTATTAGGCATATATGGCACTGTACAAACCCATATGCAGCACACAAACTTATACTTGTGTGTGTGTGTGTATGTGTGTGTGTGTGTAGACCAAAGGACGATCTGGAGTCTTATTCCTCAGGTGCCGTCCATCTTTTTTACCGCCTCTGTTTTTACTACTGCTGTATGTATGTGTGTGTGTGTATGTGTGTGTGTGTGTACGTGACGGCGGGGCGCAGGTGCCACAGTTACTGTTTGGAGACCAAAGGACAACTTTATGAAGTTGGTTCTCTTCTTCCACCTTTACATGGTAGAATCCTTCCAAGAATCAAACTCAGGTTGCCAAACCTGTGTGGCAGGGGCCTCTACCTGCTGAGCCATCTCTCCAGCTCCAGTCTCTCATTGGAACTTGGGGCTCACCAATTAAGCTAGGCTAGATGGTCAGTAAGCCCCAAAGAGCCACCTGTCCCCTCCTGAGCCCTGGGACTTTAAGTTCACACAGCACACCTGGCTGCTGCTTGCCTGTCTGTCTGCTCCTTCATTTGTTTTCTTTTTCCACGTGGGTTCTGGAGATGGATGTGAGGTCCTGATGCTTGCAAAGAAAGAGCCATCACCCCAGCCAGACTTACAAGCTTGCCACACTGATCATGGCTCCCGGCTCTGTCCAAACAGGGGAAATAACCAACCAGATTTGGTTTGTTATTAATACACTGCACAGACCCAACCGGAAAGAAAGGCAGAAGACTGACTTTAGACAAGGCTCAAATCCCCTTTCTCTCCTTCTCTCCCAGCACAAACATGATCCACAGTGTCCCTGTGCTGTTTCTGAGCTGGCCTCCTAAGACCTTCTGTGGCAAGGACGCCAGTTCTCAAACGTAAGCATCCTCCCCAGAGCGCTGCTGGGTCCGCCAAGTCCTGCTGCTGCCCCAGCCGCCCAGCATGTCCTCAGAGTGGGTTCCAGAAGCTGCGATGAATTTTCACTTATCACTTCCCAGACCCTCTCAGGCCGCCTGCAGGAACTCGGCCTGCCCTGTGGTGCGGTGGAACAAGCTAGCCTCTGCTGCACAGCGGGAGCGGGTTCTGGATGTTCCTGCGAGATGGAACGTGTGTGGCCGCCAGAGCCTCGGTCTTGAATAGCAAGGAGTGGAAAAGAAACAGCCACAAGAAACAATCCCTAGGCTGTGCCACCCCTTGTTATTAAAATTAAACTATGCGGAGAGCTCATTTTACATCCACAAAATTAGCAAGGCATAAGAAAGTTCTGAAAAGAGTACCATGAAATTAGCCCAGGCATACACAAAGGATTTATTAGCACATATCAATCCCTGGGAAGTCCAGGGACCCATAGGTCTCCAGATCCCCTGAACTAGCCCAAGTCACCTCTAGCACTTGCTACCAGAGTCCTAATTGGGACAAGAACTGTTCCTGGAGACCTTTAGGGTTAGGGTTAAGAGTTGCCAACAAAAATGATGGCATATCAGCACAGTAGAATAGGCTCTGACCATAAAATGCCATCAAAGCTAAAAAGAAAAAACCTGGAAAAAGCCACATACGGGGGCCAGGAAGATGACTTAGTGTGTCAAAGTGCCTGTTGCCAAACCTGAGTTCATCCCCAGGCCCATGTGGTAGAAGGAGAGAACTGTCTCCCACAAGTTGTTCTCTGACCTACATACACATGCTGTGGTACATACATACACACATGTACATGCACACATGAAAAATAAATAAATATAATATAATTTAAATTTTTTAAAAATCAAAACAGGTCAAGGTGTCATTTTTTTTAAAAAAAACAACCATACCTACTATCCAGTTAAGGGGAAGAGGCACAGAATGAGACTTCTACCATGGCCTCTCAGTCCCTGCAGGGGGTTTGTTCCTGCACCCCAGCAACTATCAAGACCCAGGGTTGCTCAGATTCCTTCTATAAAATTAGGCAGCGGACACCCTCCCTCAGACCCCTGAATGTCTCACGGCATCTGATACAACATACATGGCAACAATGGCACGAACAGAAGTCGATATATGCTTGGTACAGACAAAATTTTTCCAGAATATTCTTGGTCTGCAATTAGTTGAATCTAGATCTTGAATCTTCCCATGTAGAAGGCCACCTCCATAAAGAGCAGCTTTAATTTTCTGGTTGAGAACAAGACATCTAGCTGCTTGTTACCCACCCCTGCCGTGCACGTGGCCAATTGCTAAATGACTTCCAAATGTCATCATGTTTAGAGGCAGCTGAAACTCAGAGACAAGCCCATTTTGCAAAATGAGGACTCCAAGACATTGGGAAGTGGCCCGACACAGTCACAGGAGCCCAACAGATTCTCCTGAAGGACAAGTCTTTGCTTGCCTTTCTTCTCACAGGCTTCTTGCAGCCTTCAGAGAAATCCAAGCTCCACAGCCACAAGATTCATTCCGCAACACTCACGCTGCAGGCTGACGGCATCACACAGACAAGTTCCAGGTTTCCAAGCACACCCCTTGACTACACTGGTCGCCAGCCCAGCGTCTCCTCCCACTTTGCACACTGGATTCGCCTTTGTTGGCTTGCGGGGAGGGTGTTTCTTTGGTTTGGTTTGGTTTGGTTTTCATTTTGTTTTTGAGACAGGGTCTCCCTGAGGCCCCAGCTGACCTGGAATATGCTATGTAGACCAGGCTGACCCCAATCTCACTGAGATCCACCTGTCCCTGCCACCCAAGCACAGGGATTAAAAATTGGAGCCACCACACTCAACTTTAGCGTTACTTTTATCAGCACATATTAATTTATATATTTATAGGATAAGTTTGTAGCTCTGACATCATTCACATCATATATTAAGCAAAGCACCCTCTGTCATCATTTCTTGTCTTTTTGAACTTCTAGCTCAAGCAAGCCACCTGCCTCAGTTTCTCCAGCAGCTGGAACTACAGGTGTACCACACTCCCCATTTCTTTGTGTTAAGTACATTCAAAACCCTCTTTGTGTTAAGTACATTCAAAACCCTCTTTAAGAGCTGGAGAGATTGCTCAGAGGTTAAGAGCACTGACTGCTCTTGCAGAGGACCTGGGTTTGATTTCCAGCAGCCTATGACAGTTCCTAAACATCTATAACAACTCCAGTTCCAAGGGATCTGACACCCTCAATCACTACACACAAATGGTGCACATGCACATATGCAGGCAAACACTCATATACATAAAATAAAAACAAAAACAAATCTTTTAAAAAAACTCTTTGAACTGTTTCAGAATATATGATTCCCTGTTTTTAAATATTTATTTTTAGGGGCTGGTGAGATGGCTCAGCAGTTAAGAACACTGGCTGCTCTTACAGAGGACCCAGGTTCAGTTCCCAGCACCCACATAGCAGCTAACAAGCTTCAGACATCCTCTTCTGACTTCTGTGACATTGCATGATGTGGAGCACTTGCATACCTGCCGGCAATATACTCATAAACATAAAATAAAAATAATAAAGAAAACATTTTTAAAGATTTCTTTTCAGCTGGGTATAGGAGCAAATGCCTCTTTTAGATTCTAAATACTCATGACCGCATGCTACCTCTTTCTTTCTGTGTCTACCTTTCACATAATGTTATTCAAGTCCATTTCTCTTGTTATGAAGGGTAGGAGTCCGTCCTTTTTGTGACTAATATTCCATCGTGAATACCTACCACATTCTCTTCATTTGTCATCCGCTGCCACTCTTTTAGTTGATTTCAAATCTTGGCTACTGTTAATAACGTTGCAATTAATGTGGACAGATAGGATATCTCTTACATAATTCCATTTCCTTCCAATATTTACCCAGCAGTAGGATTACTGGGTCATATGATAATATTTTAGGTTTTATTTGTATATGTATGTATGCATGACATGGAGAGATGTGCATGCTGGCATGCGTGTGGAAGTCAGAGGACAACTTTCCCGAGTCAGTTCTCTCCTCCCACTTTTACATGAGTTCCAGAGATCAAACTCAGATTGCCAGGCTTGCATGGCAAGCACCTCTATCCTCTATCCTCTGAGCCATCTTGCTGGCCCATGGTTTATGGGTTTTGATTTTTGAGGAACTTCAATACTGTTTTCCATAATAAATGTGCGCGTGTGCAATCCCACCATCAGAATAAGAGTCTCCCCTCTCTACAGCTAACAAGTGCCTGTTATTTATGTGTCTCTTTGAGGGCCTTTTTAGGACCCTCCAGGCTGTTCTCCAAAATGCCTGACCATCTTACATTCCCAGTGACAGGACAGGGCTCTGCTCCCAGTGCCCTCACTAACACTTGTTATCCAACTTTCTGACTCTGCTGTGAATTGGTGTCTGTTGTGGTTTTGATTTTCATCTCCATGGTGACTGAGGCTACCGGGCAGCTTTGTAAGTTCTTAGCCCTTTACAGTTCTCCTCTGAAGTGATTTCTATTCTCATCAATTGGGTTCAAGTCTTTCTCATTGAATTTCGTGAAGTTTTTATATGTTCTGGACACCTGTCCCTTAGGGAACTCACAAATATTTTTACTTTTCAGGTTATGTTCTTTGTGGCACGAAGGTTTTTCACTCTGACAAAATCCTGTTTGTTCATTGTTTCTATTGCTGCTTATGCTATGTACTGGCACAACTGCACACACGCAGCGGGAACTGGCACAACTGCACACACGCAGCGGGAACTGGCACAACTGCACGCACGCAGCCGGAACTTCTCCTGTCTTTATGGAGACACACTGTCAGTGCCTCAGGTGTCCATCCATTTGCATGCTTCAGGTCTATCCGGATTTCCTAGTCCTATCTGGGCGTGGTGGTACACACCTGTAATCCCAGCACTCTGGAGATAGAGGTAGGAAGATCTCTGTGAGAGCAAAGCCAACTTGGTCTACATAACGAGTTCCAAGCCAGCTGGGGCTACAGGGAGACCCTGTCTCCAAAGAACAAAAACAGATTTCCTAATCCTTCTACTAAAATTATATTTTTATTTTGTGTGTGTGTGTGTGTGTGTGTGTGTGTGTGTTTCCCACAGCCTGCACTTGGAGGTCAGATGACAACTTGTGGGAGTCCTCCCCTTCTACCATGTGGGTCCCAGGGATCAAACTCAGGACATCAGGTTTGGCAGCAAGTACCTTTAACCAGCTGAGACATCTAGCCTGCTTCCCGGCTCAGTTTCAGAAGTTTGTGTCCTAAGAATTCATTCCTTCCTTCTAAGTCTTCATTTGTTGGGACATGGTTGTGTCTAATGCTCCTTTACACTCTTTTGAGCTTCTGAAGTTGACGGTAATGTCTCCTCTTTGGACTAAGCCATTCTGTTTGAGTGTGTGGTTGGATGGTTTTGGTTTTGTTCTGTGGTACTGAGGACTGAACCCCACGCTCACCTTCCCCATCAAGCTCTGGGCTTGCCATCTACCTCCGTCACCTCCCCTGCTTGGGCCACAGCCTGCTTGTTTTCACATCAGTGGTCAAATGCCAAGAATTCACCTCTCCTCTTTGAGTTGTCCAGCTGCTGGGTCAGGGGTGGTGAAATGCAGTTGACCTTGATGAATCCTAACTGGCACCTGTAACAGACATTATATCAGTAAACTGTCCATGCGCTATTTGAGCTCACTGAGAAGTTGACTCTGGAAGTGGGTCTGCCCCTCCTTTCGGATCCAAGCCTGTTTGTCTCAGTGTCCTCTGAGTCTCCTAGCCTGTTTGTCTCAGTGTCCTCCGAGTCTCCTGGTCTGCAATGAGCTGGCCCCCACCCTCTCTGTGACAAGAAGGAAAGAGAACAGCAAAACAGCCTTAAGAATGAAAACATTGTGCCCTTGAGAGCAGCTAGAAAGCGAACCATCCTGACAGAGGTTTCTATTGTTTATCCCACGATATAAAAGTGCATGCCATGGTAAAGAGAAGCCAGAAGTTCAGCCAAGGTAGGTTCAACCATAGAGAGAAGCTCATTTGGGAACTCCAGCTGACTGCCTCAACTTCCCCAGTCGGTTCTTCAGGATGTTGTGAACACTTGATTTGAGGATGTCATTTCTGTCTGTTACTATTTGTTCTTTTACTTGGAAGCCTCATCTGAGGAGACCCGGCTCTGCCTGGGATTGTGCCTCTACTGGGAGCTCCAGTTGGATACTTTATGGGGGCTTCTACAGTGGATTTCTACTGGATGGTTTGTTTTGTTGGCTTTGTTGTTGTTTTTGAGACAGCTGGCCTGGAACTCGGAGACCAGGCTAGCCTCAATCTCACAGAAATCTGCCCACCTCTGCCTCCCAAGTGCCTGGATTTAAAGATATGGGTTACCACACCCAGCAATTTCTGCTGGATGTTTTAAGAGCCTGTTTTGATGATGTTTTACCATCTGTCTATCTATCTATCTATCTATCTATCAATCTAACTATCGATCCATCTATCTTCTATCCTATCATCTAGCTGTCATCTATCAATCATCTATCACTTCTTGTTTATTCTTTTACTTTGATTTGGTGTATATTAATAAACTCATTCATTCCCAATTGAAAACATGACTGTCATAGATCATTCTCTGGACTATACAGTACAGCATCAAGAAAGAGGGGTTTCAAGCCTCGTGTGGTGGTGCATGCCTTTAATCCCAGCACTCTGGAGGTAGAGGCAGGCAGATTTATGTGAGTTCAAGGCCAGTCTGGTCTACAGAGTGAGTTCCAGGCTAGCTGGGACTTCAGGGAGACCTTGTCTCAAAAAGAAAGGAAAGAAAGAAAGGTCCCCTTGGCTTTCCCCAGCAGAATCTCAAAGGTAAAAATGGGGCAGACAGAGAAAGGCATGAGGAAGTGAGGTGATGACCAGTTAGAGGCCCCTTTTCCCATTCCTTTCTCCTGCAGAGCAATCAATGCTTTCTAGAGCCCAGAAATAAGCTGTGGAGGAAAGGTAGATGCCCCTGCAGGAGCCCCACAGCATCTGCGCTGTTCATAAAGCCTCTTTATATCGCCCTCTTTCTTTCTCCAACAGTATTTGGCCTGAGCGACCTCACCGATAAGCTTTGAAAGGTAAAACCAGTTCCCACTCTCACAGCCCACGGGGTCCCTAGGACACTAAGGCCAGCCATCTGAGTAGGTAACGTACCCAAGGCTGAACAAAGCGTGGCTGACAGGGTGCTCCCTCGGGGCTGGGAGATTTTATGGTATCTCTTGCCTAATTAAAATTCACTCTTGCAGACAGCTGTGATCTTTGGTGTCTTGCGCACCTGAAAAGTACATCTTGACATTTAAGCCACGGAGGCTGGGACGGTCCCAGCTACAGTAACAAGCCACAAATCCTAGTCGGAATGAAAATGCTGGTTCTGTTTGGAGCTTGATTTGAAGGGCAAGGACGCTCAAATTGCTAACGTTTGTCATTAATCCACCACCACCCAGAGGGACCACCCCACTCCCTGTCTTTGGTCTGATGCTGCCAGCTGCCCAAGGCTGCTGCCTAGTCCTGAATCCAAGGCTGTAGTAACAACAAACCATATTTTTTCTATTCTTGGCCAATCACCATCTGTACAGCATACAGTTCAGGAATACACTGACTCCTATAAGGTCAGGAGCCTGAGAAAGCATCTTCTAGCACTGGTCCAACTCATCCCCAAGCCAGTGGCACCTGGCAAACACCATACCTGGGGCCCCCAAAGAGGATCCAAGAGCCTGGAAGAAAAAGGAAAACTCCTAGCTTGTTGCTGGAGTCCTGTCTGAAGGTGCCCCTCCCTAGATACTGGGCCTTGAGCCACCCACACCAGGGGATGGTCCCTCACCACGTCCGCTCATGGTACCGATGCCTGGTGAGAGTACTTTGTGAACCCCTGGAATTCCTGACCAGGGTGCTTTATGGAGGGGTCCGAGGTGTGAGCCCCATCATTTTTCTCTACATGCCTTCGAAGGAGCCATTCCATTGGACCAGAATGCCCGTCTGCCACAGCTAACATTTGAATGTGCTTTGTCTCCATTGAAACTCCCGTTCAGGCTGAACTCCTAGTGATGTTTGGTCTTGATCATCCATGTGATTGAATCTGGACTCAACAAAGAGATCCTCCTGTGCTTGGGTCTGTGCGGGGATTTCCAGGAAGAGTCAGTGAGGGAAGAGGACCCTACCTCAGAGTGGCAGAGGCCAGGGAAAGCCGTGCCCGCGCTCCTGTGGCCTTCGCTCCCTGCTGGTGTATGCCTCCCTCCCACCGTGGCTGCTGCAGTCACCACCATCCCTGAGAGGCATCAGAACCCAGCGTCTTCGTTCTTCTAGCATGGACTGAATTCCAGTGGCTCCCCAGGAATCCTCCAGACCTTCAGCACCAAAATGGAGCTGCTGAAGGTCCAGCCTGCAGATGGAGCAGCTGAGGGTGCAGCCTGCAGATGGGGCTGCTGAGGGTCCAGCCTGCAGATGGGGCTGCTGAGGGTCCAGCCTGCAGATGGGGCTGCTGAGGGTCCAGCCTGCAGATGGGGCTGCTGAGGGTCCAGCCTGCAGATGGGGCTGCTGAGGATCCAGCCTGCAGATGGGGCAGCTTCCACATTCTCAGCCTTTCCAGTACGGAGACAGTCTTTGTATGACTACCCAGCCTGGGTCACACAGGCCAGTCTAGTAAATCTCCTTTGCAATATTTCTCTATCAGTTCTGTTCTCTAGGGAACCCTAATACACTCCTCAAGGTGGTGGTATTGGAGACAGAGCCTCGTGGGAGGTGTTGGGCCTTGGGGTGGAGCCTCATGAGTGGATATCACTTCGAGGTCTTGAAGTTAACTCAATTATGCATTTGGCCCCTTTTGTCTCTCCTGCATACCCTTTGCCTCTCCACTGCCTACCATGAGTTGAAACCACACACAACCTTCACCAGAAACCAAGCATATGCTCAGCCTCCAGAACTTTGAGCCATAACCAACCTCTTTCTTGTTATAACTGACCCTGACTCAGGAATTCTGTGATAGCAACAGAAAACATGCAATGCAAAGATATTTATTTCTTGCCCCTAGCTCAAGACAGTTCTCCTCCTTGTGCCCTTCCCACTAACACCCACCAATCAAGGAAGGTAAACTACCTCCTCTCAGGGTCTCCCACCCATGTCCCCAAGACAGACATCCCCAACTGACCACACCTCTGCCCTGCTCTGCCTGTCCTTGGGAATGGTAGGGAAATCCGTGTCGACGTGGAGATGTGGCTGGGGACAGACCTGCCCTGGAGGTCAGATCCACCTCAGGCCTCTTGGGCCCTAGCCCCAGAGCTCACGGTGGTCCAGGGCTGAGGCGCTTGAGAGCCATGATTGATCTCAGGGTGGACAGCATTTTCAAGTTCAAGCTTCTTTCATGTCCTCCTGGAGATAGTCAGAGGGCGGAGATGATGCAGATGAAAGGATAGAGGTGGGAAGACACGTTTGCTATGGGAATGTGAGAACCAGCACCCATAGAAAAGCCAGGCATGGTCCTTACAGAAAATGTCAGGCCAGGATTGATCAGGGTGGAGTGAAACTGAAAGATGACACCGACCTCAGGAGCCGAAGGTTCTTTATTAAGAGCAATGGAGACCAGTTTCTTTGCGAACTCGAAACTGAGGCATTGAAGCTCAGGTGGTCTGTTATCATGTGACTTAGGAGAAAGGACCAGGTATTTTTCTGCAGTCCTGTGTTTCTGTGGTTTGGGGGTGATGAGCACTGGCATATTTTTCCCAGACAGCACAGTCACGGGGTCAAGGCTTAGGGTTTCATACGGTTTCCAGGCTGGAGGTGTGTCAACTGGGACTTTCCAAGCTGAGACATTTATCCTTCAGCCATGAGCACGTGTAACCCCAGCACCCAGAACGTGAAGGCAGAGGTTCCCTGGAGCTCGCAGGTCATCCAGCCTAGCTGAATTGGAGAGTTCTAGGTAAAACTGAGGGACTCTGTCTCAGAAAACAAGACAAACAGCAGTCAAGGAAGAGACTCGACATATGCACCCAAGTGCATATCCACACACAAACTCGTGAACATGAACACACCATCACATACCATATATACAGAAAGAACAAGAGAAAAGAAAGAAGGGCGAGAGGGAGAGAGGGAGGGAGGGAGGAGAGATGAATGACTAATCACAGACCTGTTTTTCTCAGAGCTCTGGAGGCCTGCAAGTCCAAGATGGAGGTGTTGACAGACTCACTGGTGAGAGCTCACTTCCAGACTCCTAGAAGGTATCTTCTCACCGCGACCTCACAAAGGAATAGCAGCTCCCTTGGGCTCATTTATAAAGAGCCAATCTAATCCCAAGAGCTCTGCCCTCATCACTGTTGCAGGCTCTCCTCCCCAAAGGCCCTGCCTCACACCTCACATGGCTGGTCAGGCTTCAAAGCATGCATTTTGAAGAGACAAAATATTGAGATCTTCCTATTACCTACTTGCAAAATAAAAATCACCTTAAAACTCTGGGCAGAAGTTTGAGGTGAGAGGACTCCATCCCGGCCACTGAGCTCCATTCTCCCCTTCCCCACCCAGCAGTGGTATAGTCCTCTCAAGACCAAGTATGAATGAAGACACACCTGCCAAGAAGGGTGGAGGCCCAGCCAACGACACTCATAATAAGAGTAATTATTTTGAAGAAAGAGAATACATTCATATAACTTTTCTTTCATTGTACTGTTTTAATTATTCTGTCTTATTAACGCCAGTAACTCTGACCATGCCTAATTTATAAATTAAGCTTCGTCATGGGTCGGTGTGCACCAGGAGAGCAGTGTGTTCAGGGTTCGGTCTCCCTTTAGGCATCCATGGGAGTCTAGGGGTGTGTGTCCCTCAGATAAGGAGGTAAACTAATATTCCAGTTTTTTTAATGTTTTTATTTTTACGAGTGAGTACATTGCCTGCATGTGTGTAAGTGCACCTGTGTCATACAATGCCCTTTAAGTTCAGAAAAGGGCATCAGATGCCCTGGAACTGGAGTTATGGACGGTTGTTGGCCTCCATGTGAGTACTGGAAGTTGAACCTGGGTCCTCTGCAAGACAGTCAGTGTTCTTAACTGCTGGGCCATCTCTCCTACCCCCTAATAATTCTATTTAATTTGAGATATTCTGACCAGTGGGAGGCTGACACCAGCTAGCACTGTGGGACAGATCTGCAACTCCAGCCCAAGCTTCCTCTTTTCTCCTGATTTTTGCATTAGAGTTGGAGCCAAGTGCATTGAAACTGGACCCTTTCGAAATCCCTTGCAAAACATTTGTTAGTTTAATTGGTAGGCTGCTCTTAGTTTGTTGTTGTTTCAACAAATTGATTTTTTTTCATTGTTTTCTCTCTTTTGTTTGAGCAAAGAAAGACAATTGATTTTTATGTATTGATCAGATATCAAGCAACTCACTAAACCACCTTATTAAATCTCGTCCTTCCCCTGTAAATTTGGAGGTGCTCCTGTTATATAATCAGATCAGTAGACAACAATTCCAATTTGGTGTCCTTTTTTAAATTCTTAGACATCCGAGTTTCTCTTCCCTCTTGATGTGTCTGGGACCACCAGGAAAATGTTGATGTAGACCACACCCTGGGATCTAATCCTATCCCTGATTGGCCAAGAACTACATCTAGCATGTCACTATTAAATACAATGTTTGACTAGCTCATTAGTATACATCTCTGTTATTCTTAATTCCCTGGTTTTCTTTTAAATCATGAGCAGCTTTTCAATTTTACTGTTTTTCTGCATTTATTGAGAATATTACTTACTGTTTTCTTCTGACTGTTAATGTGGTATCTTAGTCCATTTTCTGTTGCTATAATAAAATACCTCAAGACTGGGTGATTTATCAAGGAAAGAGGTTTGATTTGGTTCACAGTTCTAGACACCAAAGCCAAGGGCATAGTGCTAATGCTTTCTAAGTCCTGGGGATTAGAACTTTTGTCCCAACATTTGTGTGACAAATATTTCACCTACTGAGCTTTCTCCCCAGCTTCTACCTTGTTTTTTGGGACAGGGTCTTGTGGTTTGAATATAAAATGTCCCCAGAGGCTAGGGAGATGGCTCAGCAGCTGTTAAAGCACGGGCTGCTCTTGGAGATCTGGGTTCAGTTCCCAGCACCCACATGGCAGCTAACAATGTCCTTAACTCCAGTTCCAGGGGATCTGACTCCCTCTTCTAGCATCCATGAGCACTGCATGCACGAGGTATGCTTACATACATGCGAACAAAGCACTCATACACATGAAATAAAAATAAAGAAATACCTAAAATAAATTATCTCCAGCTGGTGGCGCTATTTGGGACGGCTTTTAGGAGGTGGGGCTTTGCTGAAGGAAGTGGGTCACTGGGGGTGGGACCCACTTCCTGTTCACTCTCCGCCTCCTGGGTAAGGCTGCAGCATAACCAGCTAGCCTCCTGGTCCTCCGGCATGCCTTCCCCACTGTGATGAAATGTGTCACTCAGAAACTGTGAGTCAAAATAAACCCTTGCTCCCCTGAGCTGCTTTACGCAGAGCCTTCTGTCGCAGCAGAGGAAGAGACTAAGACAGGATCTCTCATTGGCCTGGAACTCAATTATGCCAGACTGGCTGGCCAGCAAGTCTTCCTCCTCAGCACTGGGATTGCAAGTGAGAGCCTCCACAGGCCTGACTTTTTATGGATTGTGGAGACTGAGCTCAGTCCTCGTGGCTTGCAAGGCAGGCTCTTTACCAACTCAGCCATCTCTCCAGCCCCTTGTTTTTGTTCCAACTTGGTTGAGATATATTTTACATGCTATGAAGCTCACCCATTTAAAGAACACAGTTCAGTGCTTGCTAGAATATTCACAGTCATACAGCCATCTAATTTTAGACCCTTTGCACCATCCTCAGAAGAAAGCCCATCCGCCAGGAGTCATTCCACTTCCTGCTTCCTGTCTGAGGTTGGTTTTTAATATGTTGTGTGTTTCCATGATTCAAAAATGAAAATGACAAAGATGTAAGATAAGTAGAAAAAAAAAAATTCTGATTCCCGCCCCTCCCTTTCTCCCCCAACAGGTAACGGTCTTCAGTTTTGAACTGTTTTCTACATTTCTTCATGCAAATCCAAGGGATTGCAAGTGTGCATAGCCCAATTCCTCCGCTTGCCTTGCAGGAAGATAACGTAACTCACACACCATCCTGCACTGCCCTGGCGGGCTTAATCTCCCCCACACTGCATTCTCTTTCTTGCAGTCTCTGCTCATGTTTGTTTAATCAGCTCCCTGTTGACAGGCCCCTGGCTCCTTTCCAAGCTTTTGCAATTACGAACAACAGCAGTTGTGTGTAACCTCAATCACAGGTCCTTTAACACGTGTGAATATCTCTGTGAGGGGTGGATTCCCCAAGGTGGGATTGCTGAGTCAAAGGATAAATGCCCTTGTTTCGTTTCTATATAACACCAAACTGCTTTCTGTCAGGACTGCCCAGTTTTGCATTCTCCATTAGCCTGTTTCTTCACAGCCACACAAACTGTGTGTTTTTAAATTTTGGACCTTTGCAGGCCAATATGTGAGAACGGGCACCTAAGGGCCGTTCTGTGTGCATGACTTTAGTCACAGCTTAGCTTGGTGACTTTCTCCTCACATTGACCGTTTGCGTCTCTTTCTCTATGAACCAGCTATTTCTCCCCTTCTCTCATCTTTCCATCAAGTTCTTAGCTTCTTTCTTACAAAAGTAAAAGCTCCATATAAAGTATCTATAGCTGGGGACGGCAAGGTGGCTCAGCAGGTAAAGGCGCTTGCTGCCAACCCTGAGTTCAATCCCTGGGACCCAAATGGTAAGAGAAGAGAACTGACCCTTGAAAGTTGTTCTCTGACCTCCCATATGTGCTCTGTGGCATGTTTACACCCACACATGTACACACAAAAAAATTTTAAAGAAATAAATAGCATCTATTGCAGTGAGACAACCTCAAAACCCATTGGCTAACCCTAGGCGTGGTAGCATACCCTTAATCCTAGCACTTGAGAGGCAGAGGCAGGTTGATCTCTGAGTTCTAGGCCAGCCTGGTCCACATACTGAGTTCCAGGACAGTCAAAGCTCCATAGTGAGACCCTGTCTCATAGAAATAAAAATATGAATATAAAAATTTTAAACTGAATGATTTCAAGCAACAATGATGAATGAATGACTCCTGGAGGGGTTCAATAGGCTGTATTTTTTTCTGGTCCAGTTGTAACCTGCTAGGGTTACCCCTGTGACTGTCAGCAGCCAAACTGAGCTGGATGGTCCATGGAGACTCCGCTTATTTGTCAAAGCCTTGGTGTTCCATGAGGAGTGACCAGCTCAGGCTTCCCCTCAGCATGCTGGTCTCAAAGAACTCACCTTCTTCTCGGGCTTTCACGACAGTAGGAACAAATGCTGGCCTCTGGCTCCTTTCTGCCAGTCTCCTAATGGTTGGATCATGAGGACATAGGACATCTGCATTCTGTTGGTCATAGCAACCCACAGGGCCACCCAGATTCGAAGAATAGAAAACAGATTCCACTGCTGGGTGGGAGAAAGTGGTTGTGGGGTGCAGGGAAGCAAAGAGCTGGTGAGAGGCCTCTGCCATCCACATCTGCGATAAGAAGTCGATTGTCCCTTTGCATGATTAGAAACATCTCTTGCCAGTCTGCCTTTTAACTCTGCCTAAGTTTGTATGTCTCTGTGTGTGTGCACACTATAGAATTGTCTTAGCATTTCATTTTGAAACAATTAGATTCGCAGAAGTCCCAAGAACGGTAAAGTGAAGGTCCCTGTGCACACGCCGCAGTCCTGCCGGCAATGCCATCTCGCATAACTGCACCGGCAGACCAGCCGCGTCGACTCTGGTGCAGTATGTGTTTTTATCACGTGTAAAATTCATTTAACCACCATATTCAGGATGCAAAATAGACTGGGATGTAATTCAATGGTGCAGCACTTGCCTAGGAGTGAGGGGAGTGAGAGGACTGACTGTTTCATCACCACAGAGAGCTCCCTCAAGCTAGGCATTGTAGGCATACCGACCACCTCTGTCAGTCATACGGACCACCTCTGTCCCCAGACCTTGTCCCTGGAACTCTCTAGTCTGTTTTCCATCTCTGTAAGAAGTTCAGTAATTGCCTTCAAGATGTGCCTGACTTAGTCCCAGAATCTGCACACATGACCTTATTGTATGTCTTAGTCTGTTTTCTGTTGCTAAAATAAAAGACCTGAGAGAAGAGAACTTGAACAAGGGCTGGAGAGATGGCTCAGGAGCTGAGGGCATTTCCTGCTCTTGAAGAGGACCCAGGTTCAGTTCCCAGCACCTAAAACAGATGACTCATAACTACTTGTAACTCCAGCTCCAGCCGATCCAATGCCCTCTTCTGGCCTCCATGAGCATACCACACACAGGCACACACACACACACACACACACACACACACACACAGGCACAGGCACACATGCATAAAAATAATTTTTTTTTAATTTAAAGAACATGTTGGCTCGTGGTTCAGGAAGCTAGGATATAGCCCTTCTAGGAGCCAAAGGATGGCTGCCAACTATCAGAAGCTTGGAGTGAGCAGCCTGAAAGTCTATCCAGATCTTTAGGAAGGAAGCCAGGTTGCTAACACTTGATTTCAGACTCTGACCTCCAGAACTGTGATAGAAGACATTTCTGTTTTATTTATTTATTTGCATGAATGTTTTGCCTGCATGTATGTAAGTGCACCACACACATGCAATGTCCTGGAGGTCAGAAGGCACTGGATGCCCAGAACTGGAGTTAGGGATGGGGTTAGCTGCCATGTGAGTGCTGGGTACTGAACCAGGACCCACATAGTGGCTAACAACCATCTCTAACTCCAGTTCAGAAGAATCCAATGCCCTCTTCTGACCTCCATGGGCATTGCATGGCACAGGACATGAATGCACTTACATGTATGTAAGCAATACACTCATACACATAAAATAAAAATAATAAAATATTTTTAAACTTAAAAAATTAATCTTTTGAAAAAATATTAAAGATAAACTTCACTCTTCTTTAAAAAAATTATTTTAACTACTGCACTTCCTTTTCCTTTCAATTTAAGTTTAAGAATAATCGTGTGTATATCTACCACAGAAAAAACAAATCTTGGTTTCTTTTTAAGACAGTGTCTCCCTGTAGCCCCAGCTGACCAGGAATTCACTATGTAGAGCAGGCTGGCTTCCATCTCACAGAGATCTGCCTGCCTCTGCCTCCTGAGTGCTGGGATCAAAGGCGTGCACCACCATACCTGGCTTGAAATTATTTTAATAGTGGAAAGGTTTCATCAGCCATTGCTCTGAAGCGCTAGAACCATCTCTACCACACTTCAGAGAAATCCACAGGCCCGTGCCTCATATACTCCTAAGACTTTCGAGGCACGTTCTCAGCATACACACAAACATTTCAAGATGCCACCAAAGAACCCATGCTCAGACCACAACGGAAAAGAATTTTTTGCATGTAATGAACCTCCTCTGGGAAGCTCCAAACCACCAGGACACGGGCACCCTAACATCTGAATCCTCTCCCTGGCTTTTCTTTTGGATAATTTGTTCTTCATGATGCTCATCTGCTCAGAGAACTTTCTCTCCCCTGGCTTTGTAGCAGATTGTTCTACATCAGTGGTGGAGCCAGCTCCAGTCTGGGTTTTGACAGCGTTTACCCAGGGCTGCTCACTAAGCAATGTCCCAAGTTTAGCAAGGCTGACTTTGGACAGGAGCTCTGGTTCCTCTGGAAGTAGTAATACCTCATCCCAAGTTTCCCAGAGTGACCTGAGTGACACATGTCAATGCAGATTCTGCACTGACACACTGCCACAGCTCCCTGGCCTTCTGTGTGCTTGGTGGCTGTGGCTCAAGTGGCCCTGAAGTTTGCTTTCCTCAATCTGTGTGGCATGTCTGTAGTTGAAAGAGCCTGCTTACTTTAAGACTTCACATTAATTTGTGTAGAACTGACATCTTTTCTTTTATGTATGTGTTTTGCCTGCATGTCTATAAGTGTACCCATCCCATGAAATACCTACAGAGGACAGAAGAGGGCATTGGATCACCTGCAACCAGAGTTAAGGACAGTTGTTAGACATCATGTGGGTGCTAGAACCGAACCCAGGTCCTCTACAAGAGCAGCCAGTGCTCTTAACTGCTGAGCCATCTCCCCAGCCCCAGAACTGACAACTTTACTGTGTTGAATTTTCTAATCCATGAACATAGTAAGTCTCTCCATCTCCTTAAATCCTCTTTGATATCTTTCATTAGCATTTTGTAGTTTTCAGCATATAAAACCTGTCCGTGTTAGATTTGTACCTGAGTATTTCTCTAAGCGATTGTAAGTAGTATTGAACTAAACATCAATATCACTTATTCACTATCATAAAACTATACTTGATGTGGCTAGCAAATGGCTCAGCAGATAAAGGCCCCTGCCTCCAAGCCTAGGGATCTGAGTTCAATCCCCAGAACCCACATGGTGGAAGGAAAAACTGACTCCCACAAGTTGTCCTCTGACCTATACACACACCATGGCATGTACGTGTCCACACATACATACATGTCCACACACAAAAATAAATAAACGTAGTTTAGAGCTGCCATGATGTTTTTATCCTGGAACCTTCCTCTGTTACATATTTTTCTAGATTATTTGGGATTTTCAGTGGAGATCTCACATGTTATTGGCAAAAAGAAAGTTTTGTTTTTCTTTCCCGGTGCTGGACATTTTCCTTCAGTGCTGGGGATTAAACCCAGAGCCTCACACATGCTAGGCCAGCACCCTACCACTGAGCCTCACCCCAGCATGGCTAGCACTTTTCTGGAGACAGGATCACCCGGGAGCCCCCAGCTGGCCTGAAACTCACTGTGTAGACCAGGCAGGTCTCAGTTTCACAGAGATCTACCTGCCTCTGCCTCCCAAACGCTGGGGTTAAAGGTGTGCGCCACCACGCCCCGCAGGGCTAGCAATGTTTTCAATAGCGGTGGGGAGAGTCAACATCGAGGCCTTGTTCCTGAACTTAAAGGGAAAGTTTCTGTCCTGGTTTGGTTTCTGGTGCTGTGATAAACATATGATCAAAAGCAACCTGGGGAGAAAAGGGTTTATTTGGCTTACAGGTGGCAGTTCATTGTCAGGTGAACCCAGGGCAGGAGCTCAAGGCAGGGGCCTGGAGGCAGGAACCGAAGCAGAACCCACAGAGGAGCTGCTTGCTGGCTTGTCTCTGGCTTCTCAGCCACTTTTCGTATACAGCCGCGGCCGTGTGCCCAGGGACGGCACCACCCACAGTGGGCTGGGCCCTCCTACTTCAACCAGCAATCAAGAAAATGCCCCACAGATGTGGTCTGGTGGAGACTCCTCTTCCGGGGGACCCTACTTTGTATCAAGTTGACAAAATTTAACCAGCACAAGTATCCATTATTTTTCCATTAAATATATTATCTATGGATTTCAAAAGATTTTTTATCTCCTGTATATGCATGTATGTGCCACAGCCACATGTGTGGGAGTCACAGGGTAACTTGCAAGAGTCAGTTCTCTCCTTTCACTAGGTGGGTTCCAGGGGTCAAGCTCCTTTACCTGCTGAGCCATCTTGCTGGCTCAGGATCTTTTTATATTTTTTATGTATAATTTTATAGGAAAAGGCACATCTATCTACTACAGCTAGCCCAGAGTAGAGAAATGGGAGGTTGTTTGAAAATATTTTATTTTTTTTATTTTGTGTGTATGAATGTATTGCCTGCATGTGTGTAAGAAAGCAGGCTGAGCTGTATTGTATGAGAAAGCAGGCTGAGCATGGGCCAGGGGAGCAAACCAGTAAGCGCGTTCCTCCATGGCCTGTGCTTCAACTCCTGCCTCCAGGTTCCTGACCTGAGTTCCTACCTTGGGCTCCCTCAGTGATGAGCTATGACCTGGGAGATGTGAGCCAAATAAACCCTTTCCTCCCCAAGTTGATATTGATCATGGTGTTTTGTCACATCAATGGAAAGCAAACTAGGACAGACATTGGGACCAGGAGTGAGGCACTGCTGTGACAGACCTGACCTTGGTGTTTTGGGGAACATTGTGGAAGTATTTGGAACTTTGGGCTAGAAAAGCCATTGAATGCTTAGAGTCTTTGCTGTGGAACTTGGAACAGTTCTGCTAAAAGAGTTATAGATGATGGAGGCCTTGCTTGGGAAGCTTCAAAGGGAAGGGGAGACAATTGGGGCTGTTTGTATGATATTTTGAATTGAGAATCTGTGGTTTCGGGTTGGCTTGGCCCAAAGAATCAACTGTGATTAAGAGACCAGAACCGCTGAAGTAAAACTTTAGCTTTACTGGGGCAACTGATTCTCGTTAGCTGGGGCTGAAAAATCAGCTGTGAGTAACAAGAAACCAGCATCATCAAGGTGAAATCTTGTGGGAAGTATTTCCTCAGGGTCAGCACACAGAAGCTGATCCACAGGAGTCCCAAGTTTCCATCTCAAACTGGAAGCAGGATTTGGTAATATATAACAGTCTCCTGCATGGTTCTGGTGTTGAAACTGTGAAGGGGTCACAGAGAGCAGCTGAGACTTGGCTCTGAGAGAGACCAGGAAGGCCACTGGTGAAAGTGCGGCCTTACCTTCAGAGATGCCAGAACCATGGAGCACCACCAAGGGCAGCAGCAGGTACAGAGTGGAGTGGGCCTGGGCCTGGGCCTGCGAGACGAGCTGTGTGTGCTGTGGATGGCAGAGCCAGAGAAGCTGGAGCTGCCAAAACCCTTTGGAGCCCCAAAGATGGTGAATGAATCCCAGATGTCCATCCTTGAGCTATTTACTGGACTTAGGTTTTGCTTAGGTGTGCCCGATGCTTTCTCTTGAAATAAGACAGTACTTGTTTTGGATTTTACAGGAGCCCAGTTAAGAGACTTTTAAAAGATACCACACCAAAGTGTATGGATTTTTTAAGGACTGTGGGACTGAAGTTGTACTGTCTTATGTTGTGATACTGTTAACATCTTAGGGACAAGAGATAGAAAGTTTGTTGTTTAATAGTGATGTGTTTGTTTATCAAGTTAAGGCGTCAGTTGTGCTGGATAGCTTTTCGTGGTCAACTCGACACACCTGGGTTGAGGGAGCCGCAGTTGGAGAATTGCCACCATTGGACGGCCTGTGGCCATGTCTGTGGGCTATTCTCTTGATTATTGAGTGGTGTGGGAGGGCCCAGCCCACTGTGGGTGGTGTCACCCCTGGGCAGCTTGTTCTGTATTGTATAAGGAAGCAGACTGAACATGGGCCAGGGCACCAAGTCAGTGAGCAGCGCTCTTCTATGGCCTTGATCTCACAGAGATCCACCTGCCTCTGCCTCCCAAGTGCTGGGTTAAAGGCATGCACCCCCACAGCCAGTGTGCCTTAGCACCTTTTCAGGGGTGACTGATGCTTTCTTTATTTCTACTTTTGTCCTCTTCAACATGCTCAAAATTTTGCACTTGATTTTGTTGGTTATAAAAATATCTTTTTATTGCAGGTGAACAATCAGAAACTTACTCTGTGCTCTATTTTCTTTTCTTTATTTTCCTCTCCTTGCAAGCTGATTGGCTCTGCATCGTCAGAATGTGCTCCATCTCCTTTCCCCTCTCTAGGCCCTCGTGCCTGCTGCAAGTGTCACAGCTACAGTCGCTCATATATGACACATACCAGCTCATCTTCCACTGAAATTTACTGATGATATCCTCTCATGTTGAGTCTAGCTAGGTACTGCTCGTGGGAACCATATGGTTGATATTCTCAAATATTTATTTTATTATGTGTGTGGTGTTTGCCTGCATGATGTAAGTGTGCCATGTCTATGCAATGCCCACAGAGGTCAGAAGAGGGTGTTGTATCCCATGGAACTGGAGTTACAGAGAGTTGTTGGCCACCATGTGGGTGCTGGGATTCGAACCTGGCTCTTCTGCAAGCACAGCCAGTGCTCTTAACTGCTGAGCTAGCTAGAGCCCCAATGTTCTTGAATATTTAAAACTCACGTCCAGCCTTCGTATATCCAGCAGGGCCTGGCTGGATCAACCTTGGCTCACATTCTCCATTGTTGAGTTTCTTGGGGATGTTATTTCACTGTCTGCTGCATGTTAATGTGAGGGACTGAGGTGCCAACCTGATTTTACTTCCCCCCAGGAATATTTTTGTCTGACTGCATAAAAGATTCTTTATCTTACAAGTCCAATCATTTTATAGGATGTCTGTCAGTGTTGACATTCTGCAGCAGTTTTCTCTGGAATACTGTGTGCTTTCTCAATATGTAGATTAAAATCTTTGTTTGGGGAAAGCTTTCTTACATTATATTTTTAAGTAACTATTCGCTCATTTGGTTAGCTTCTTTGTACATCCCAAGTATGCATAGATTAGGTCTTGCATGCTTGCTTTTGTACCTAGCCCTTTCAATCTATTAGAGTGTATTTATTTTTTTAATTGTTTGTTGTGGTAGGTATATATATATCGTAGCACTTACCATTTTAATCATCTTAAATGTTCAGTTCAGGGACACTAAGCACATTGATAATGCAATGCAATCTGCTCTAAAGCCTTTTCAACCCAAACTGAAACTGTGCTCATTAAATAACTTCCTGCTTCCCCTGCCTCTCATTAACACCATTCTACATTCTGTCTCTACAAACTGACTGTTCTGTGTTCTTCATAGATTATTTATCTTTTTGTGTCTGGCTTATTTTACTTTATGTCAAGAATCATCCATGTGGCACCAGGTATCAGAATCTCCTTTCTTTTCAGGGCTGAGTAATATTCTGTTGTATGGACATACCAACTGCTATTCACACATTCATTCAATGATAGACACTAGCTTCCACAACTTTTGGTCATACTGAATAATGCTTATAGACATGAGAGTTCAAATATCTGCTTAAGTGCCTGATTTCAGTTCTTTGTGTGTCTGCTCCAAAGTAAATTTTCTGGATCAAACCATAGTTTTCTGAGGAAGCCCCATCTAATTTGCACATGTTTAACATCCCCACAGTTTTACATTCTTGTCAGATATGCACAAGAGTTTTGACTTCTCCACATCCACACCACTTGCTTTTTTTTTTTATTTTAAAGCTTTTTAAGAAATACTTTTATTTCCTTTTATAAGTATGAGTGCATTGCCTACATGTGTGTAAGTGTACCACATCATGTAATGCCCATGGAGGTCAGAAGAGGGTGTTGGATCCACTGGAACTGGAGTTACGGATGGTTGTTAGCTGCTATGTGGTTGCTGGGAATCAAACCCTGGTCCTCTGCAAGAGCAACCAGTGCTTTTAACCACTGAGCCAACTCTAAAGGGAGGGGTCAATAATATGACTTTATAGTCTTATAATTTGGGAGACAGTTTAAAATGTCATGTGCCAGAACTGGAAAGACATGGGCCCTGCAGACATTTGTTTTGCTACATAGATGTAGGCAAAATACTCATACACATAAGATATAAATAAATAAAGTGTTACTAAGTGGGGTCTGAGGCTGATTGGGGGGGGGCTGGGAGTTTATCCTCAATGACTGCTAATGTCTGACAATCCCTGACACTAAGGGATGTGAATTGGTCTCTCACTGTCATTCTAGTTCATGTTTTCCTAATGATTCACTTCAATGAGCATTCATTTTGTTGTTGTTTTTTTTGAGACAGGGTCTCCCTGTAGCCCCAGCTGGCCTGGAACTCGCTATGTAGACCAGGCTGGCCTGGAACTCACAAAGATCCACCTGTCTCTGCCTCCCAAGTGCTGGGATTAAAGGTGTGCTCCACCGCCATGCTGGGCTCACTGAGCATTTTTTCAGGTCTCTGAGTTTATCACTCCTCTTTAAGGGAACGTCTGTTCCAGGCTTCCTCTTGGCTTTGTTTGGTTTGGCTTTGGTATTGCTGCTGTGTTTGGGAGGTCTACATTCGTTCCTATCAGAATTGTGCTTTACAAACACTCTGTCGCACCCTGTGGGCGGCCTTTCCACTTCAGTGGTAGTGGTTTTGATGTATATAAGATTCCAGTTTCGATGAAATCTAATTTTTCTTTTCTACCTTTGTCACATGTGGTGTCCTATTGGAGAAGTCACTGCCAGGCCCAAAGCTTTTCCTGTGACTTTTAGTTGAGAATTTTAGCATTTTAGTTCTTACATTTGGATTTTTATCCATTTTTCCTTAATATTTTTAAATGTTTTATTTTTATTTTTTAAGTACCATATCCACGTGTACATTTGGGCATCTGAGTGCAGTTGCCCACGGGGGGCAAAAAGGGCACCAGATCTCCCTTGAGCTAGAGTTACAGATGGTTGTGAGCTGTCTAACACGGGCTCTGGGACTGAACTCGGGTCCTCCACCAGAGCAGCAAGCACTCTCAACTGCTGCGTCACCTCCCGAGCCCCCATTTTTGCCTTAATGTTTATACACAATGTTAGGTAAAAGTCTAGCTTTTCTCTTTTGCACGTGAGTATCCAGTTTCCTCGGCACCATTTATTCAGAGGACCATCTTTTCCCCATCAGATAGTATCAGCATCTGTGTCGAAAATGATTGTTTTTAAAAAGAAGAAAGTCATGAGTTCTTACAAAGACCAAATAAACACATCAAAGTGATTTTATTTAACTTGTGGATGAATGATAAAATCCAGTAATAATGCAACCCATTTAGAGGCAAATTCAAAGACCATAAAATTATATATGTGAAGTTGAGTCTTGGGAGGATATACATTGGTTTCTTATGCTGCCATTAAAAATCACCATAGGGCTGAGGAAAGTTCAGTAAATAAATGCTTGTTGTGCAAGGACCTGAGTTTGATCTCCAGCACCCACATTAAAGTTGGGCACAGAGGCATGTGCTGGGGAGACAGGGTTAAGAGAATCCTTGGGACTTTCTAGCCATGTACTAGCCAAATCATCAAGGTCTAGGTACAGGGGGAAACTGTCTCAAAACCTAAGGTAGAAGGGCAGAAGAGAGCTCAGCAGTTACGAGCACTGGCTGCTCTTGCAGAGAACCAGGTTTTGATTCCCGGCACCCACATGGTGGGTAACAACCATCCATACTCCAGTTCCAGGGAACTCCAACACCTTCTTCTGTCCTCCGTGGGCACTGCATAACATGGGTGCACTTACACACATGAAGGCAATACACTCATACACTAAAATTAAAAAAACAAAAAAATAAGGTGGAGTTATTGAGGAAGACAACCAACATCAACTTCTGGCTTCTACATGCACATGACACACACATGCACACTCAGACACACATGCACACATACACACAAAATAAATAATTTTTAAAATAACAATTAAAAACATCACAAATTTAGTGGCTTAAAACTGGAGGCCTGGTAAGATGGTTCAGCAGGTAAAGATACTTGCCACCAAAGCTGATGACCTGATTTTGATCCCCAAACCCCAGGGGTAGAGAGAGAGAAGTGGCTCCTGCAAGTTATCCTCTGTCCTCCACATGTGTGCATGCCGCCCCCACACACACAACAAATAAATGTCAAAAAACCCACAGCGAATGCATCATCTTGGGGTTCTAGGGTCAGATGTCTACAGCTGGTTGGCAGGGCTGGCTTTCTTCTACATCTTGAGAGAGAATCTGTTTACTTTGGATTCTAGCAGCTGCCTCTACTCCTGGGCTCCAGTCCCCGAGTCATCCCACCCTCTGCTTCTAGCCTCTCCTCTCTAACTCTGACAATCCTGCCTCCCTTTGATAAGGCCCTTTGTGCTGCACTGGGTCCCCCAGATGACTCATGTTTGTCTCCCCTTCTCTGTGTCCCTAACATAATCACATCATACACAAAGCCTCTTTTGTCCTGTAAAGTAGTAAGTTTGAAGATTCAGAGGATGTAGACATCTTTGGAAGCCATTTTCTGCCTGCTACAATAGAAGATCCAGGGTTCCTTCCACCAGAAAGAATGCATCTGCATATCTATAGATACGGTCGCTTGTGTTGATATTGATTATCTGTAGTTTACCAACTTATTGACTAGCACAAAGACAAGAGCCGATCAGAAAGAGGTCTTTGGGTCCCCACTGATCCCAAATGTAGTTTCAATGAAGACACCAGGTCATCCTTCTGGTCATTTCAAAATCTTAAATAATTTTTCCTGATATTTCTGATATGTTTGATCTGTTTACTTCTGTTATGATCTTTCTTCGTTTCTTTTTTAATTACTTTCTAAAGTAAATTTGTTTATCACGGGAGGAGGAGCACAGGCATGTCACAATGCACATGTGGAGGTCAGAGGACAACTTTAGGGGGCCTCAGTTCACCTTTGCACGCAACACAGGTCAGTACAAAACTGGATAGTCACCGTGTCTTTGAAGTCCCTCCACCACAACACTGTCTGGAAAGACTTCACTGCCTGTGTCTTTTCTTCTGGTGACCAGTGTCTCCTCCTCTCTTTTTCTCCCACAATGACAGTTTCTAGTATTGAAAGTTTTGTGCACAATTCCAACAGAAGCCCCAGGAACATCTTTGCTCAACCAGAAACTCCCTTCAGTAGACCCTGAACAAAATGTCAACCATACAACGTAGAACCTTCTACTTCTTCAACAAATCATGGGCCTGCCTTTATCAGAGCTTCCTTTCAACTAGGGCATGGAATGATGTATGTGGAAACTGTTAAAATCAAAATGAGGGGGCTAGAGAGATGGCTCATAGCTCAGTGGATAAGAGAGCTTGCTCTGAAAGCATGCAGACCTGAGTTCAAATCCCCAGTACTATTCTTCCAGACCTGAACTCGGTTCCCAGCCACAGCCAGGTGTACCTGTAACCCCGGCATTGGTGGGCATAGACAATCTGAGCACTTGCTGGCCAGAAAGTTGAGCCAAAACAGCCAGCTTCAGGTCCAGTGAGAGACCCTGTCTCAAAAATATATAAGGTGGACAGCAATTGAAGCAGACACCCAAAGTCCTCTTTCTCTGAATCTGTGTGTGCATGCACACATACACACATACACACACACACATACACACATGCACACACACGCAAAAAAAAAACAAACCCTCAAACTGGACCTGCTTAGATCAACTCTAACATGTAAATAAATAAATAAAAATTCAGGAAGTTATGGAGGGTCCTTACACATGATTTTCTGACAGTAATTAGGACTAAGATTCTGCCAGGACTACAACCTTAAACACAAAGATACACCCTTATACACAAAGGTCTACAGGACCTCAGCCCAGCAAAGTCTATTGTTAATCACTGTGACAAAGGTTACTGCTTCCAAATGTCTTATGTAATCCCCCTAGGTTGTGCCTTTGAAAACTCCCACTCCTTGCCCTCTTTGAACACAACTGTAGCTGACTGTGCCCCACGTGGGCTGCTCTTCCCATTGTAACATTCTTCCCATTCAAATAAAATGACTTAGAAATTAAAAAAAGAAGGCTTTGTTTCTTTTGACCTCTGTGTTCTGTGGGCCACTCTCCCAGTGAGATTCAGGTATGATGCGATGTCCTGCTGGCGCCAAGCTCACTCTCTACTCTCTGCCGCACAGCCAGCCTGGCTTCTTGGCCATTTGCTCTAGACTCACTCTGCGCAAGCTGGTCCACTGGGATTCAGTGGACCAAGGCCTCACGATGCCCCCTTTCCAGTTCCCTTCCTTCCTGTCATTCTGGTGCCTTGACTTGCACATTATCTTCCTCTACATCTCATGTCTTTTCTCTCTCTCTCTCTCTCTCTCTCTCTCTCTCTCTCTCTCTTTCTCTCTCTCTTTCCACCATGGCTTTCTTTTTTAAGATTTATTTTCATTTGTGTGTGTCTGTGTGGGAGTATGTGCATGTGAATGCAGTGCTCACAGAAGCCAAAAGGATGTTGGATGCCCAGGAGCTAGAGTTCCCGGCAGTTGTGAACCAGCATGTGGGTGCTGGGAACCAAATTCAGGTCTGGAAGAGTAGTACATGCTCTTAACTGCTGAGCCATCTCTACAGCCCTCCATGGCTTTCCATCCTAGCCCAGTACTGAAGATCCCAGTCTTATTTTCTGTCCAAATTCTTCTTTCATCTGTGGGTAGAGCCACAAAACTTAACTCTGCTTCTCTTGGGAAAAAGTGTTAGGAGTTTGCAATGAAAAGAAAACTTTTCTTCCCTTTAGTCAGCTTTGATTATACCCCCATGAGCAGGTTACTATCTGTATCAGCCAGCTTTCCATCACGGTAAACCTAGGTGTTTGTGTGACGGTGGTTCATGAATGGATACTCAGTTGACTTTAAGTAAAGGAGATGATCTTCAGTATTGTGACTGGGCCTCATCCAATGAGATAAAAGGCCTCAAAGTAAAACTCAGGCTTCCCTAATAAAAGAGATTTTTGTGGGCTATAGTGTTGACTGGTACCAGAGAGTCCAGCCTGCCCTTCCAAATGGCTTGCCCTAAGGCTGTCAGACAGACCCAGGCAGTGTTCTGCCCTCCAGTCATGTAACAAATTCTCTCTCTTAGAACAAGTTCTCTCTCTCAGCTTCTTCTTTCTTCCCCCCCCCCAACCCGCCCCTCGTCTGTCTGTCTGTGTGTATATGTTTGTGTCTTGGCTATGTTTGTGTATGTGTGTATCCACACATACATATGCATACTGCTTCTGCTCCCCTGATAGAGTCCCAACCAACACATTATTCATGGCCCTCCCTCCCTCCCTCTGCCCCCACCACCCATCACATTCCCCCAGGCATCCTCTCAGCACCCCATCCCAGTGAATCACCTGGCCTATCTTGCAACTGCCCAGGCCAGAAGCCTGGAGTCTGACCTGCCTCCTTCCTCTCTCCCCTCCCCTGCCCAGTCAGCGGACCATCCAGGGTCTGCACCTGCCCACGTCCCTGCTTTTTCTCTCTCTAGCTTTCCCCTGTCACCATCCTGCTGACATCTCTGTGACAGCCTTGCCCTCCCCTGCCCCCCCGCCCCCCGCCTTCCATCTACCCGTCCAAGTGGGCTCTGAGAAAAACATCTTTCCTGTTCAAAGGCCTCTGCTGTAGACAGGACAGCATCCGAATTCCCAGCGCCGGATCCCCTACTGCAACCTCCGGCCCACAGCGTCATCCACCACTTACCTGTCTGCTTCCCCCAAACCCAGCAAACTCAGCTTGTGTGAGACAGATGGGAAGACCCACCTCTCCCCAGGCCCTGGAAAGGTCTTAGGCACTGTCAGAGCATCTTAAAAATCGATTGAAATCGCCATTGGTGTTGGTAACTTCATATTGTAAGAATTCTTTCTAATGTTCAGTTTCCTATAAACAAGCAAAAGTGTTTAGGATCAGGCAGTTTGACTCCCTTTTTAGCAGCTGTTAGGCTCTCCCTTGCTGCCTGAGCTGCATGGGGCAGGGGGTGGGGAGGGGAACTGTTCGTCAAACAGCCAGCTGGACTACCCCGTGCCAGCACAAGCCATCTGGAATGAGCCACATATACCTTGAGGCAACTATGCAAAGGCTGCTGAAGGCACAGTCCCCTGTCAAAGCTGCTTGAAGAACTGGTATGAGATTTCAAGTACAAGCCTGAATGGACCACTTCCACCATGGCCCTCTAGAAGGGGGCTTGCTTTCTGGAGGGCACTGCCACAGGTCCTGGGAAGCCAGGATGTGACTGGTCCAAAACACAAGCCTGAAGGTTGTGCCTGGGTACAAACACCCCTTCTCCACCCCTGTGAGCTGCTCAGATTCAGTCAGTGAATGGGCCTCGAGATTTCTATTCTGCTGATCCTCTTGTGTTGGCACATTGAACCCAATAAAGCCTTCTTCTATCTGGCCTTTTCTTGCCTATCTTCAGTTATGGAGTTGAGTTGGGGGAGTTTGATGGTTAAAATAAATTCCCCAGCCCAGGCTGTGTGTCTTCATTCCTTGATACTGGCCTCCTGGACAGCCCGATTGCATCCCTAGCACGAAGTGGGAGGCCACTGCGTGAAGTCCCATAGGCTGGTGCCCAGTTTCCAGTTCCTGAGCTCTCAAACAGCTTCATTTATGAGTAGTTCTGGCCCCTGATTCCCAGCACAGCCCACAGACTATAGGCAGTCACTTTTCAGAGGCCATAGAGTGGTCCACCAGCAGCATTGACTAGGGTGTATCTGCAGGGGGAGTCACCAACCACCCCTGACCCCATCCATCCACCAGCTCCCACCCCACAATGAGAGCAGACACCTACACCGAGGAATCCGGACTGCCAAGTGCACCCAGTTCCTCTGCAGCCTGCTGGACTCCTCAACATGGAGCAGGTGCCCCAGTGTGCACACCAGTTCCTCATGCAATCCAGACAGTCACCTTGGCTGGTCCTGGCAGCAACCACTGAGGAAGCAGCTGAACAGTTCCAGAATGGCCAGAGCTCTAAGGAGAGAAGGAGCGAAGACAAGGCAGAGTGGGGAGACAGAGAAAAGCCTGTAAGGAGCCAAAGAAGAGAGCCTGGAGGCTAGGTCCTGGGGAGAGTTCCAGAGAGCTGCCACTCTAAAGTGAGGAGGGCCAAGGGTTTCGGACCCCAGGCTGAGAGCTGAAACTCTGGTGAGTGCCAGAAGTCAAGGTCCCTCTACTTGAGGCCTACAGGAGGACTATACACTAGAGGAGCCACGTGCCAACTGTTTCTGCCTGCTGCTGCAGTGTGGTCCAACACTGAGAAACCAGAAAACTGCTAGAAAGCAGCTCTGTCTGTGACTAACAGGATCTCATACAGCCCAAGCTGGTCTTAAACTTGCTACGCAGCTGAGAACGACCTTGAACTTTGGATACTCCTGCCTCCACTTCTCCAGTGCTGAGGTTACTCTGAGGTTACTCTGGGGTCATGTGATACTGGGAATCAAACTCAGGGTCTCGTGAATGCCAGGCAAGCCCTCTAACAACTGAGCTACACCCCCAATCCTGAAACCAGCTTTTAAAGAGCTTCTTGTTTACCCACAATTCCTACACAGGTAGAACAAAAGAACGCTTGGCCAGCTTGTTGGTGATATGGGTTAGTTCTGGGTCATTCATTTTCTATCTTGGAGGCCAAACTAGCATGTAGCCAAGAAACATCTGAACAATGCATAATTGCATGGCCTGATGTACCTTCTCTTCTCCTTTCACTGGCCCGAATATGAAACTGAAGAAATGTGTTTAATTAGTTGGAAGGGGTGGTATCAAGTTTCATTGCCTATTCAAGCTTTAATGGCAAATGAGTAGAACAAAAACTATTTTGACCCTTAAGGAAATGAAATCAGCTTTGAAGTGACATGCATTATAAGAGAGAATGCTGGTCAGAGCAGTAGGCTCAGGAAAGGAGATGACATGAAATTACCCATCAGAGCGAGCTTTACAGGGTCGGCCCTTGAGATGGGAAAGCATTAGGGGAGGTGTGACTTCATACATGGGCAGCATGAGTGGCTCCCCTGCAAAGACCTGGAGAGGAGCTTCAGAGATGACTCAACAGTTAAAAGCACTTGCTGCTCTTGCAGAGGACCTGGGTTTGGTTCCCAGCATCACAAGCACCTGTAACTCCAGCTGCAGGGTTCTGGCACCTTCTCCTGGCCTCCCCCCAGACACCCCCGTACACATGTAGTACACATAGAGCACACACACATAAATAAAAGTAAATGGAGAAATTTTTAAACTTGGAGAGGAGCTTCTTTTGGAGAGAGCTTGAAGAGAGTAGGAGAGATGGCTGACACGTATGATGGAGTTCCCGATGCACAGCCTTCAGATCCCGGGGACAGAGGGATGGCCTACTTTTATAGATTTCCAGAGGAGGACAGGAAGCTCCACAGCATATGACATAGCCTGGCCAGCCTTTGTGATGAGCCAGGCACTGAGTAGGACCATAAATTTATCTTGCAGTTGCAAAGGGGTGGCTGACCGAGCTTCCTTTCACTGCCTTGACCTGAGTGTTCACCCCAAGGCCTGTCAGTTTTTTCTAGGGACTGGCCATAGGGGGTGTGGCCTGATTCCTGGGAACAAGAAGGGAGACTGTTAGAGGGTCTGTGATCTAACCTGTAGTCTTACATTATAGTTCGTTTCCCAGTGGCACTTGATGCTAAAACATGTTCCATTCTGCTTGTTAATTCTCCAGTGTGTCTGAGAAGAATGTGGCTTTGGGACCACTTGTTCAAGCTCTTATGAGGGGGGTGGGGAGTGTTCTTCCTGATTCCCGAGGTTCAGCCATCCCTGTCTTCATGACTGTGTTGGGTGGAATCCACATCATGAATCTTCATTTCCTGAGCCCCAGTCCAAGTCCCTGAGCCCAAGTCTTTCCTTCCATACCCAACCATGGAATTCTTCCAAGCATTAGCTCTGTAGATAAAGCCTTTGGTCTGCCAGCACCCAGCCCCATGCCTGAAATTTCCAGGATCACTGGGTTACAAACAGCAGACCAGACTGGAAAAGGGCAAGCACTTGTTGGGAAAGCACACTGTGAACTTGGGCCTGACTTTGATATCTTTATCTCAGATCCTCTGTGCTCCCTCCCTCCCCCACTCTGAATTCCTAGTAGTCCTGGGATAACTCACTAGAAAACTATGGGACAGGGATTAAACTGACTTTATGGGGCTGTGGCAAGTCACTAATGGATCTTCGCAGGCTCATTAAATAAAGAAAGCAAAGATGGCCAGACCCTGAATTCTAATGGCCGGGGTCAAGGGCACCGTGAACAGAATCCCTTTGCTGGGAGTGGCTTCCTGGCTGTGCAAATCCTCCTTTTTTGCAGGAAGCTCAGCCTCTGGCACCGGCCTCACCTCATGGTTCTAGCTGTGCTTTGCAGAGGCGCGCATGCTCCTCCGGTATTTTTCCACCCTCTGCTCTTGAATCGCTGCCATTCGGTCCCCAGATAAAGTCACAGGGAACTTTTTAAAGTTCTCTCACACAGATATCAGACTCATAAAGACAGTAACCAGAGACCGTCGAAAAGCTCCAGGAACCAAAGAGCAGTGGAAAGAGGGAGCTGCCGCCGCCTCCTCATTCCAAGGCTGCCAGCAGCCGAGCAGGTGAGCCTGCGCCGGCCACCTGGCTGTGTGTCCCTCGGGGCCCGCGGCCCACTGCCATGGAAACCGCACACAGCATCGCCTGCAGCTCACACCCTCCAGGAGCCAGACAACCGGTGTTTGGCAAGGCCACGCGATGGATAGAAAAAAAAAAAAGATAGCTAAACCAAACTTCAGGAGACTGACACCCTCCCGCCCCGACACACACACACATACACTTCACGGTGTCGTGGACAAGATACGGCCCCACTAAGGACTGAGAATGGGCTGTCCTATGGCTGAATCACAGGTTCAGAGGCACCAGGCGCTCTGGGAGCTTTCTCGGTTACTATGCGTTTTAATAACAGTGCTAAGAACTGCTCTTGAGGGACCTAACGGGAAAGTGATCTCTCAACCTGCCAGCCTGAAAACTGAACAGCGAAATTACAACACTCACCCGCTCCCGGTGCCCATCCCTGCCCCTCCAATCTCAACCCATCAGCCACAGGAGGATGTGAGGAATTAAAAGTTAGTGTTTGTATTCTGCCCCATATCCTGCACCGGCTCCTGGAATTAAAATCTGCCTTCCTGATTTTCGACCATCTCCCTCCTCGATGAAACCATTGACTGGCAGCACTGGGTAGACAGGAGGATAGTCCACAGATTTGACTCCAGCCTAGTCTATATCATTACAGGATGACCAGAGCTACATATGGAGCCCTGTACACACACACACACACACACACACACACACACACACACACACACACACACTCACTCACTCTCACTGCTTACTGAATGACAGCCCAAGTTCTCCACAACCTAACTCTGATCTGAAGCCTCTCTCTCACAGAGCTACATATGGAACCCTGTACACACACACACATACTCACTGCTTACTGCATGACAGCCCAAGTTCTCCACAACCTAATTCTGATCCGAAGCCTCTCTCCCACAGCTCAGAAGTTTAAACCTGAACCCTCCCACCATCCAGCCCCTCCTTAAATAGTCTGGGCTTCCTTCAAGATTCCTCCTCCTAGCCAAATGCAGCAGCAGACACATGTGGTCCCAGCACTCAGGAGGCAGCAACAGAAAGATCAGGAGTTCAAGGCCAGCCTCTGCTCCTTAATGCATTAGAGGCCACCCTAGGTTATATGAGACCTTGCCGCAACATAAAGAGCTAGAAAGAACTCAGCAGTTAAGAACACTTGCCTTTTACAGAGGACCCTAGTTCAGTGCCCAGCACCCAAATTGGGCAGGTCACAATAGCCTGACTCCAACAGATCTGCCACCCTCTTCTGGCCTTCATGGGCACCTGCACTCATGTGCACATACACACACATAGACACATGCATACTCGAGTAAAAAATAAAAATAAATCTTTTTAGAAACATAAAATTGTGAGATGTGATTGTGCATGCCTTTAATACCAGGAGGATTAATAGACAGAGGCAGGTGGATCTCTGTAAGATTGGGGCCAGCCTGGTCTACATAGCAAGTTCCAGGCCAGCTGGGACTATAGGGACACTCTGTCTCAAAACACACACACACACAAAAAGCATAAAATAAAGATTCCTCATGGAAAACACCACAAGATGAGTACAATACACTGTCTTAGGAGTGGTTATATGTAAATAGAAAGTTTAATAAAGCCCTAAACAAATCAGTGCTGCATGAGAAAGGTGCAAATGCTTGTTACATGGTTGCTAGAAAATGAGGAGACTGTCAAGCATTGGTGGGAGAAGACGGGAAATGTGGAGAGAAAAGGCAGTTGATGAGAGATCTTCTCTTCATATTCTTTTGATTGTTGAATCATATAGTTCATCTTCCATTGGGAAGTTAAACATAGTTTTTCATTTTTTAACATTTCATTTATTTTTATTTCATGTGTATGAGTGTATTGCCTGCTTGTGTGTAAGTGCACCTGTGTCATGCAGTGCCCAAGGAGGTCAGAAGAGGGCATTGATTGAAAACCCTGGAAGTGGAGTTACAGACAACTGTTAGCTGCCATGTGGGTGCTGGGAATTGAACCCGGGTCCTCTGCAGGAGCAGCCAGTGCTCTTAACTGCTGAGCTGTCTATTCAGCCTCCTAAACATAGTTTTTTAAAAGAATTATACAGTCGTAAAACCTTTTTGAAGTCAGTTAACTTCACTGAAACACATCAAGTTGGGCTCTAGTTGGTAGATGATTCATGGAACCTACATACTTCGCCTCTTCTTCCCTCTAGAAAGCATCCTAAGGGCATGGCATCTTGTGCTTGATCAGCTTTGGGTCACTAGAATTAAGTACATAGTAGGTACAAATGTTGACTGGCTAGATAGGTGTTTTGTTTTTTTTTAGAAACTGACAGACACAGATAAAAATGCCAAATAAGGCACCAGGGCACATGACCAGGACTGTTCACTTTATTTAACAAGAATCACCATAGCAATGAGAGACAGGCGAGAGAAACCACACCGCAGTTGCTAACAGCAGCAGCCTGGGCATGATAGGCCCCCCGGAGGCAAAGCCTGTTCCATATCTGAATGAGGGGCTCATCACTGGCTGGAGCTTTATACTTTGGGGGGATTTTTTGGTGAAACTGTATACATTTTAACAGCAAATGTTGAAATATTTAAATATGCATTATCCCCTAAAATGTGTAGCTGTAATATAGGAGACAGTTTTCTTACCATTTTTTTTTTCCTTTGCTGATTAAAAGAAAAAAAGAAAAAACAGGAAATGAAATCTGGTTTATATATAATTTGTCACACATGTAATATATCCAACTTTGTAAGCACTCCAAGTTTTCATTAACTCTGCTGAAATATATTTACATTAAGAAATCTCTCAACCCTAATGTCGTTAGTTTCAAACTTCCAAACTTAGTTGTTTTGCTAAAAAATGCAGATTAGAGCCAGATGGAGGACCAAGCACCCCCATTTGACCTCCCTTCTAACCAAAATCCCACCAGTGACAGAAAAGTCTTCCCTAATTAGAAGAGGCACAAACAGGAAAGACGGAGAAAGGAAAAGCAGGCTGGTGGGGGAAAATAAGGCAGGCCACCACGGCCGACCACAGCCTCGGACTGCCAGTCTAAAGCTGAGGGTGTGGTAGGTAAAGCTGTATCCCCAGTGATTACTGGTGTCCTCTCCCCAGGACAGACAAGGAGCTCCTACACAATTCTTGAGTAGAGCCTGTCCCACCCCAAGAATCTCCAAAGATGTGTAGAATCAGGTGAATGGGAATTCTCAGACATAAAGATGGGCAGATGGCCAAGAATCTCTAATCATTTTTTAAAAACCAACACGATGATAACAGATATCAAATATACCATCAAAGGATTTTAACCAAAGGAAATTAATAGAGAAACTAAAGAAACATGATAAATATTTTTGTCTCCTAGGATATAATAGAGGAGAGTTTGTTCATTTAAAAAAAATTATAACTAGAGTCAGGCATGATGCTGCATGCCTATAATCCTAGCGCTTGGAAGACTGAGGTAGAAGGATATACTTGAGGCCAGGCTGGCTTACATAGCAAGACTTCTCTCAAAATTGATTATGAATAGTAAAAACTGGAGATTAATTTTAAAACCTCAGTAGATGGGGCAGGAGAGATGGCTGAGCAGTTAAAAGCACTGGCTGTACATTCAGAGGACTTGAGTTCAGTTCCCAGCACTACATCAGCTACTCACAACCACCTGTGACTCTAGCTCCAGATCTAATGCCCAATTCTGGCCTCCAAGAACATGACCCTCATATGTACATACACAGAGATGTAAACACACAGACACATGAAAAATAAAATAAATCTTTTTTTTTTTTCAAGAACTCAGTAGATGGGAAAATGAGGGAGGATGATATGAAACCAAGGAATTATCCTGAGGCTAAATGTGAAAAGACAAAGAAATGAACAGTCACCAGAGGGGACTGGAGAGATGCTCAATGGTTAAGAGGACCCAGGTTCCATTCGCAGCACCCACATGGCGGTTAACAACCGTCCTTAACTCCAGTTCCAGGGAATCTGATGCCCTCTTCTAATATCCGTGGGCTCTGTGTACACACAGTGCACTTATATACATGCAGGCAAAATACTCATACACATAAAAATAATAAAATATTTTTTAAATAAGAGAAAAATCCTAATAACTTTTAGAGACAGAAACTAGGCTATCGCAATAGTATGCAAATATCTTGGCATCAGATCAAACCTGAACGCTAGAAAAAAACGGGGGGAGATGGCTCAGTGCCTTCCTCTGAGGTTGTGGTAGCTACTGAATGAATGCTACAAGGTCCTAGAACCATTAGTAAACATCCTGACAGATAATTGTTTTTAAGGGACTGGAGAGATGTCTCAGCAGTTAAGAGCACTGGCTGTTCTTGCAGAGGTCCTGGTTCAATTCCCAGCACCCACATGGCAGCTAACAACTGTCTGTAGCTCTAGTTCCAGGGGATCCAGCGCCCTCTTCTGACCTCCTCAGGCATTGCACAACATGGGTGCATTTACATACATGCAGACAATACACTCATACACATAAAATAAAAATAATAAATATTTTAAATTAAAAATATAAAATTATTTTAACTTAGATCTCAATACCCAGCCAAACTAGCATTCAAGGGTGAATACAAACTGAAGACATTTTCAGTTTATACATAGGTTTATTTCACTTCCCAGCTCCCCACCCAAGAACCCAAGAAAGAAAGATACAGGATAAAATAAACAGGAGAGGGAAAAATCATGTTAAAATTTAGAGCGATGGATTTACATTAACCTTATTGTTAGAAATATTAAATTTCCCAACACTCAGGAGGCAGGGCAGGTGGACCTCTAAGAATCTACATTGCCAGTTCCAAGCCAGACCCTGACTCAAAAACAAAAAAATTACATTTTAGGGTGGGAGAGATTCCTCAGCAGTTAGGAGGGCTTGCTGCTCTTGCGGAGGAACCACTTCAGTTCTCAACACCCATGCCTGGTAGCTCACAACCACCTGTAACTCCAGGTCCAAGGGATCTCACACTCTCTTCTGGCCTCCATAGGCACCTGCACATACGTGGTATACACACACAAACACACACACACATGTACTCGTAAATAAAAGCAAATCTCTTTTTTAAAATATTAAATTTCAGCGAGATATGATGGTGCACACTTATATTCCTAGAACTTGGGAGGCTGGAGCAAGAGGATCATGAATTCAAGGCCAGCATAAACTACATAGTAAGATTCAATCTAAAAAGCTAAATAGATTGATATAAGTATTAAATTTCAATATGAAATTGAAATCTCAAGTGAACTGGTAGGAACCATTGCAGGAAATACAAGAGCACCAATAAAGAAGAGGAAGAGGAAGAGGAAGAGGAAGAAGAGGAAGAAGAAGAAGAAGAAGAAGAAGAAAGAAGAAGAAGAAGAAGAAAAAGACAACAGAGAAGGAGGAGGAGGAGGAGGCTCAGTAGTTAACAGCACTTGCCGCTCTTCCGGAGGACCTGAGTTCAGTTCCCAACACCCACATCAGGTGGTTCAAAACCACTTATAACTGTAGTTGTACAGTATTCAATGCCCTCTTCTGGCTTCTGTATGCACTGCACTCATAGATAGATAGATATAGACACACAAATACATATTTTAAATTTTTAAATATTTGTAAGAAACTTCCATACTTCTAAAATTAATATAATATAACATTTTCAATAAATTACAGAAGTTCACTAAATAATTGAACCAAAAAACTAGTTTTGCTCTTTTTTTTATGTGTATATGAGAGTAGTGCCTGATTCTGCGTAAGTGCACCTGTGTCATCCAATGTGCAGAGAGGTCAGAAGAGGGCTTTGGATCACCTGAAACTTCAGTTACAGTTGTTAGCCGCCACGTGGGTCTGGGAACCAAATTCAGGTTCTCTGCAAGAACTGCCAGTGTTCTTAACCACAGAGCCATCTCTCTACTCTCTGACTTTGCTTTTATTTATTTATTTATTCATTCATTCATTTATTCATTTATTTATTTTTGTCTTTTTGAGACAGGGCCTCCCTGTAGGCCCAGGTGTGTGTTTGTGTATGTAGACCAGGGAACTCACAAAGATCCACCTGCCTCTGCCTCCCAAGTGCTGGAATTAAAGGCATGTGTCACCATGCCCAGCTTAGCTTTGCTCTTTTAACCCCATTTTTGAGTGAACCCAAAGACAGGAATTACCTAAGAAATTCATTTAAATGATCACATATCTTTTTCTCTTTAAGACTCTAACACAAGGACCAGACATGTAGTGAAGCAGCAGTGTTCTTGCTTGCCATTGGTGAGGTCCTGGGTTCAACCCGTGGTACCACAAGAGGGAAAAAAAAGATTAAGGAGGAAGTTTGATGGGCAGGGTAACACATGCTTGTGCTCCACTTATCAAGAGGCAGGAGGATTGTGAGTTTGAAGCCAGCATGGGCTACAGAGTGAGACTTTGTCTCTTAAAAAAGTTATGATTAAGGGGCTGGAAAGATGGCTCAGCAGTTGTTCTTCCAGGGGACCTGGATCTGATTCCCAGCACCCACATGGCGGCTAACAGCCATCAGTAACTCCAGCACCGGGAAATCCAAAACCTTCTTCTGGCCTCTGCAGGGCATTGCACACACATGGTGAACTTGCATACATGTAGGAAAACACTCATACACATAAAATTTTTAAATTATGCTTAAAATTAAAAATCAAGCTAGCTGGAGATCTGCCTGAATGGAGATAGATGTTAAAATACCACAAATTGGGCTGGAGAGATGGCATAGCAGTTAAGAGCACTAGCTACTCTTGCAGAGGACCTGGGTTAAAATCCCAGCACCCACATAGCGGCTAACAACCATTCATAACTCCACTTCCAGGGCATCCAGTGCCATCTTCTGATCTCCTCAGGCACTGCACACAGGTACACTTACACACATGTAGGCAAGACACTTATACACACAAAATAAATAATAAATAAAATATTTTTAAATACCAGAAATCAATCAATCAAATCTCTCTCTATCCCACCTCTCTCTCTCTCCTTTTATATATCTCTCTATCTCTATATCTGTCTCTCCATCTCTATTTCTTTCTGTGTATATGTGTGGTGGGAGTCTTACACATACTAGGCATGTACTCTGCCACTGACCTATGCCCCTAGCCCAGATGACTTCTCGTAAAGTACTAAGTTACTGATATATAAAAAGCAAAATTTCCTGATAGTTGTTCCTAGACTCGACTCTCAATGGAGTTAAGTCCTGATTAAACTCATCATAAACTGAAACAAGTCAAATGCATTGGAAGCTGAGTGGGGAAGTGTGTGCTTGTAATCTCAGCACTTGAGAGACTCAGGCAGGAGGACAAAGAGCTAGAGGTCAGCCTCGACTTCATAGTGAGACCCCATCTCAAAAAAACTGTATGCCTAGCCTACTAAACATCCTAGCCCAGAAGCATAGTATAATTATTGGGTGTTTGCCTTCATGATCACCTAAGTGGGAACTGTGGCTCACAGTCACTACCCAGCACCCCAAAACAGTACCATAATAGGAAAAACTCCAAATTCAAAACTCAAAGTATGATTCCTACTAAATATTTCCTACCATTGGAATTTTTTTAATTATCAAATTATCACACAATGGTTACTGTTAGTTTGGGATCTGAAATGTCCCCCACAGGCCCATGTTTCCAACTCTCAGTGCCTAGTCTGTGGTGCTGTGTTGAAGGCTATGGAGCTCTTGAAAATTACACCTGACTCCGGTTCTGGTCTGCATTCTCTGCCTTCTGATCAAACAGCATTAGGTACTCTTGCAGAAGACCTGAGTTTGGTTCCCAGCACCCATAGAGTGGCTAACTGTAACTCCAGTTTCAGGGGATCGGTTGCCCTCTTCTGGCCTCCATGGACATTGCACACACGAGTACAGGTAAATAAATGCAGGCAAAACACCCATACACATAAAAATAAAGTAAAATTAAATAAAAACAAATCTTTCCTCCCTTAAAATGCCTGGCATTTTGGATCACAGTGACAAACAAGTAGCCAATACAGGTGCCATCTGTGCCAGCAGAAACATCTTCATCCTTTTGGATCCAACAAAAATGTTCTTGTAACTTGAGACAGCAGGACACAGGGTGTGGTAGATCAAGGTTTGGCCCCAGCTCTTTACCACACTCGTACAACGTCCTCCCTGCAGGGGAAGCACTTTCCCAGTCCTTGACCTTGGGCTTAGCCAATGAAATGTCAGTGGGTGGGGCACAAGCAAAAGCTTGAAATGTATTTATGTGACTAGACATTCCCCTACAGGACCGTGCCACCACCCACAGGTAGCATACCGCTATTGACCCCAGGATGAGGATGACGGCCATGTGGAGAGGCGCTGCCCAGTTACTATAGCAACCACCTGCAAAAGCGTGAGTAAGAAGAAGCAAAAGCTTAGTGTTGAATACCATCGCACTCTGGAGATGGTTTGTTAAGCGACATGACTGGTATTAGCTGACTAATACTTGGGGGTCAAGCTGCAGGCACCTCTGTGGTAGATGAGGAGTAATTCCTGAGCCTCTAGATTGGCACGTTCGTCTCTGATAAGAGTCACTGCTTTCCAGGAATGGCACCGTGACTTGGGCAATCCCTATGCCTGTGGTGCGATGGACTAGGGAACAATGTGGAGATAGCTGTCTGGATTCTCTGAAATGCTGGGTCCCCAAAATCCGGTAATTTCCCTTGTAGATATTGATCCTAAAGGAGAACACTAAATAGAGAAAAGAGCTTTCTGAACAATGGGGATGTGGTTTATAATAGAAAGAAGCGTTTACTGAACAGTTGGCCTCTGAGTTTTGCCATTTCATGCTCACAGGCCTAAAGTTTCACAGGGGCCCAGAGAGACTCAGACAGTGGCTACTGGTGGTCCTCTGAGATGTCCGGCCCAGGGCCCATGGTCTCATCTCCATGGTATCCTGCCTGAAGCAGCCAACAAAAAGGTATGCCATTCACTCACATTCTGGAAAAAGTAACCTCTTAAAAGAAAGTGCATGGGGGCCGGAGATGGCTCAGCAGTTAAGAGCATTGACTGCTTTTGCAGAGGACCCAGGTTCAATTCCCAGCACCCACATGGCAGTTAACAAGTGTCTAAAACTCCAGTTCCAGAGGATTCAACGCCCTCTTCTGACCTCCAAGGGCATTGCATGACACAGGTGCATGCAGACAAAACACTCATACACATAAAATAAAATTTAAAAAAAGAAAGAGCAGCAACATCTTTTTAAATACTTCATAATTAAATTATGAGGGTCTACTGGGATGGCCCAGAGTTGAAAGCATTGGCTGCTCTTCCAGAGAATCCCATTTCAGTTCCAGCACCCACAGGTCCCTGACGTTCAGAAATCCCAATTCCAGGGAATCTAATGCCCTCTTCTCCCTTCCATGGGCATTCATGACACGGGTATATGTACAAGCATTCAGGCTTAAAATTAAAATAAATCAAAACATTTTAATTACGACATGAGGATATATAAAGAAAAGCAAGACATGAAATTATTTTAAATAATTCCTGGACCAAAAAATAGATTTAAAAATTTTTAATGCTGGGCGTGATGGCACATGCCTTTAATCTCAACACAAAATGAATGTGAAACCTCGGGCTCATTCCCTAGCACTGCACAAACTAGGTATGCTGATGCTGGAGCCTATAATCTCAGCACTTGGGAGATAGAGGGAAGTAGAGTCAGAAGTTTAAGGCCATCCTCAGCTATAGAGTGAGTCTGAGGTGAGTCTGAGATACATGAGCCCATGTCTTGTGAAATAAAAATAAATTTAAAATACTTATAAAATTAAACACATTATGCAAATTAAAATTCCAAGGTTCTGTTACACACCCACAAAAAAGGTTCATGTTGAAAACCCTGACAAAGCCAGGCCTGGTGGCACTCACCTTCAATCCCAACACTCATAAGGCAGAGGCAGGTAGATCTCTGTAAAATGAAGGCCAGCCTGGTCGACATAGCAAGTTCCAGGTCACCTGGAGCTACAGGAAAACACTGTCTCAAAATACCAAAGGGGAGAAGAAAAAAAAAAAAAGACTGACAAATACCAGCTCTTTGCAAGACAAGCACCATAACAAAATTTTGGACAGTTTCTTATAATGTTAAATACTCCCTAAACTTATGTCACAGAAATGCAACCCCTTAGATACCGACACCAAAGAATTGACATGTGGGGCCTGGAGAGATGGCTCAGCAGTTAAGAGCACTGACTGTTCTTCCAGAAGACACAAGTTTGGTTTCCAACACCCAGGTGGTGGCTAACAACCTCCTAACTGCACTTCGTTTGGCCACCTCTAGTGCAAAGCCCACTGTGAGAAAACATTCAAACTTTGAAATGTACTTCTGGAAGTGTGACTGTTTATATACCTGTTATCAGATTTTTCATACTCTTAAGAAAACACTGAAGACCCTAAAGAGCTTTGTGTGGCTACGTACATAAATTTTACTGTAGGACAAACAGACACTAAGGAAATTTTGAAATGTTTATGTATTTCAAAAATTAACTTACGTAATTATGATTATTTATTATTGAAGGTGGTATTAAAATTACTAAGGGCATGTTTAAGTGTCTTCATAACAAAAAAGAGCATGAGGCAGTCACATATGTTAACACATTCAGTTTAGTCAGCCCATGATGCATATATATTTCAAAGCATCATGTTAGACACAATAAATACATGTAATTTTTTCTTTAATATTTTTAATTTATATTTTTAAATTCTTATTTGTTTTTATTTGTGTGCATGTGTGTGTGCCTACTGGTTGTAAGAGCACCATGTGCATGCAGTGTCCACAGAGGCCAGAAGAGGGCATCAGATTCCCTGGAGCTGGAGTTGTGAGCTGACTACTGTGGGTGCTGGACCCAAAGCCAGGTTCTCTGCAAGAGCTCTTAACTACTGCTGTCTCTCCAGCCCCTAAACATATATAATTTTTATTTGTTATTTGTCAACTTAAATTTTTAAAAGAATTCAAATAGTTTAAAATGCTTAAATTTTATATAAAAATAATAAATGCATTGCATGTAAACAATACTTTATGAGAACTAACTACATACTATTTAAAAATTAGTGAGAAGAGCAGTCTGGTTACATTTACAGCTCTCTAAAAAGATGCCTGGCTTAGTGGATGACAGCTGGATTCTGACATCTGCTTCAGTTTTCAGTCTATTGAATGTCACACATCTTGCAGTCTCTCTGGAAAATTCCACTGCATACTCAGGGGAGAATGAGAGGTGTGGATTTTTTTAAAGGCAAATTAAGTCTTAATATTATTATGAAAATATTTGAGGCTATACTTTTTAAGCTACTGATATTCAATATAATCACAGCTATGTAAAAATAGGCAAATACAGGTTTCTGACCAGGTGGCACAGTGCCCTCTAGTGGTATTTATAAATATTGCTCTTTCTGGTTACCGTGCTGATATTAGAGCCTTAGATTTGTGGTTTACGTGCATAATATGGTGTGTGAGCATGTGGAATGTGTGTATGTGTGCATGCAGTGTTTGCATAGGTTGTGTGTCTGTATGTGATATGGTATAAATGTGTGTGTGTGCAGCACGTGTAAATGGTTTGTATGTGCATGCTGTGTGTGATATATATGTATGCATGCAGTATGCAGAACACATGTTTATTTGCCTATGTGTGTATGTGGTGTGTGTACATGTAACACATGTGTGTTCATTACTATGTGGGTGACATGTGTGTATGTGCATATCATGTTTGGGGACAGGGCTCTACATAGTGCGGTATGTGACATATGCCACGAAATGTGTGGTATGTGTACATACCATGTTTTTTACTGCAGTGTATTATATCTATACATATGTATTGTGTGTATGTACTGTATCTGGTGTGTATTGGCATAGGTTCTGTGTCTGTCTGTGGGATGTGCACACATGTGTGATGTGTGTTTCGGATTTGTATATTGAAGAATGGAGTTAATTTTCATCACTTTGTACATCATGCATCAGCTCTGTGCTGAGTCCTTTAATCCTTTCACAAACATCTAAGAAACTGCTCAGGAGACACCCATTCCTCTCCAGAAGCTCTCCTCACCATCCTAATGACACGCCTTCCCTGTTTTACAGTGCTGGCTCTCTCCCAGGTGAAGTGTCTTGCTCTCATGTTTCCAGTGGATCCGGGATTCTGATTTGAATCTTCTGACAGAAAGAAACTTAACAATCTTGTACTAATGCTGTAAAAATTAACATTACAGGACTGGAGAGATAGCTCAGCATTTGAGGGCACTTACTGCTCTTCCAAAGGACCAGGGTTCAGTTCCCAGCACCCACATAGCAGCTAACACCTTAACTCCAGTTCCAGGGAACCCAACTCCCTCTTCTGGCCTAATGGATACCAGTCATGTACTTACATACATTCAGGCAAAATACTCATACATATAAAATAAAATGTTTTAATTAACATTACATGCTAATGTAGTTGACATATTACTACTCATAACATTAAAGACAAATGTAATAACAATGTTATTATGTAAACATCAAAATGCTGTTACAATCCCCTAAGTTATAAAATCACTGATTTCTACAATTAAACAGATATAGGACTACAAATGTAGCTCAGTGGCAGAATACTTGCCTAGCACACATGAAGCCCTGGGTTAGATCCCCCAGCACCACAACAACATGAATTAACAAAGCATAAACAAGCAAAGAATAAAATTACTTTCCGGATAAAAGTAATATGAGAGCATCCCAGGGCCTCTCTTCTCAGTAAGCCTTTCCACTGGCATGCATGCACATTTTCAGGCCATGCACAATGCTGGGAAAGCATTAACTAGCAATTACTGAGCACTGACTATAAGCCAGGCAGTGTGCAAGATGCTTCCCTGCTCAATATAAAACAGCAAGTACGGATGCTCAGACTTAGAAGTTATATGTGCAAAACACAGCTATTTATCATAACTTTACATTGTTTCCAATCCCAGGAAATCTCAGCCTCACTGTGATGACTCTAAAACTATATAGCATTCGTTAAGAGTGTTTGGTGCTCATCCTTAGAACCCAAGTTTGGCTCCCAGCACCCAAATCAGGAGGCTCACAACTGCCTATAACTGCAACTCCGGAGGACCTGACACCCTCTTCTGACCTCCTTGGGCACCTGAACACATGTACACAACACAAACAGACACAGACATACATATAAATAAACACCAAAAATTCTTTTAAAAAAGAAACTTTGAGCAGACTCTTCCTGCTCTGTCTTTCTCCCTTCCCTCGGGTGCTGCCCCAACATCAGGGGAAATGATACCTGGCCCCTGGTAGACCACTATCCAGCCTAGTGTACATGATGGGCTGCAGTCTGCCCACCAGGGTCCACTGAAGCTCCCAGTCCTCAACACAGCCACCGACTGGGAGAGAGAAGCGATCCTCACTGGCTCACCAGTCCTCATGAAGAGATCCAAAGACCAACAGCTGCCTTCCCTGTCCCTCTTCCCAGTTCTTGGGTGCTGGGACCCTGCAGCAACAGGTAGGACCAATGTTCCAACAGCCATCCTAGTCTGGGGATGTTCTCCCCAGCCCACGAACCTCATCTCTCAATTGCTGCATCAACCTGTGTCCTTCTCCCACTCAGTTTTTTTTTTACTCTTTTATTCATTTGTTTATTTATTATTTATTTACTAATTTGATATGTATGAATGCATTATTTGCATGTATGTAAGTGCTCCCATGTCATGCAATGCCCACAGAGGACAGAAGAGGGCATCAGATCCTCTGGAACTGGAGTTTGGGATACTTGTTAGCTATCATGTAGGAGGTGGAATTCAAACCCAGGTCTTCTGCAAGAACAGCCAGTGCTCTTAACCACTGAGCACCCTCTCCACATTCAGTTCTTTATGCAGGAAAATATTTGGTCAGAGTTCTTCAAGATTCACCTCTTCATAGCCAAAGCCAACAGAACACATCTTTTTTAAATTTGTATTTCCTCTACTGTGAGTTCTTTGAATCCACCTAGAAACTGGCTTCTTTGTTCTCTGGATCTGAGAGTTTCCAAGCCAGGACAAAACACTGAGAAAACTCCCAAAGACCATTATGAAAGTAAGAAAAGGAGCTAGAGGCCAGCGAGATGGCTTAGTGGGTAGAGGCACTTGCTAAGCAAACAAGACAATAAGAATTCAATCCCCAGAACCCAGGTAAATATGAAAGGCAAGAACTGATGCCAAAAAGTTGTCCTCCGCCCATAACATGTGCAGACCCATACATACAATATATTATAATAAAAATAAATAAAACAACTTAGTTTTAAAAAGAAGAGGGACTAACACACAGTTTGATGGGCACCCAGTTCAACTCAACACATCAACCATAAAAACTCAGAGCCTCAGGGACCCTCTCAGATGACTCCATGACAAGATCCTTTGTAATCTTTCCATTGCTGGGTCAAATCAACTAAGGGAAATCAAGTTAAAGGAGGAAATGTTTATTTCGGCTCACAGTTTCAGAAGTTCCTGTCTGGTTGCTTTAGACCTTGATGAGGCAAAGTATTGTGGAGGCGAGCATGGGATAGGAAGCAAAGCTGATAGAGAAAAAGAAGGAGAACCAGGGTGCCAGCATCTCTTTAAAAGAACCTAACTGGGGCTGGAGATAGCTCAGCAGTTACAAGCACTGGTTGCTCTTGCAGAAGACCTGGGTTCTAGTCCTAGCACCCACATGACAACTAACAACTATCCTTAATTCCAGTTCTAGGGAATCTGCACCCTCTTCAGGCCTCTGCAGGCACTGAACAACATGGTGCACTTACATACACGCAGGCATAAGAGTCATACACATAAAAAATAATAATAAAATTAAAATAAATTTAAAAAGGCCTAACTTCCTCACACTAGAGCTCACCTCTACAGGGTCCACCACGTCCCAATAGTGCTGTGGGTCAGGGACCAAGCCTTTTAGCACATGGTTTTGAAGGATAGTTCATATCAAAACAACTTGTACACCCACCCTTGCCTTGCCCCCTTAAAAAGGACTTGCTTTTTCTGCTGTTTGTTTTTGAGACAGGGTCCTCATGTAACCCCAGCTGGCCTGGAACTGGCTATGTAGACCAGGCTAGCCTCAAACTCACATGGATCTTCCTGCCTCTGCCTCCAGAGTGCCCAGCACCTGGACCTGTTTCTACGCCCCACAATCAAGCCTACTGAGAGTCCCGGATCCTGCCCTGTGCAAGTGTGGAGGCAGTCATATGCTTGATATGTCAGAAAAGGAAGACTCCCAGATAATCCAAACACTGTGGCAGAGTCTCCTGGAGGGCTAGTGAATATGCACATTCCTTGACACCACCCCAGAGATGTGATTGGGGCATCTAGCAGTGAAGCCTAAGGATCACCATTTCCAGAAGGTTTCCAGATGACCTCAGAGCTGCTCAGCGGTCCGGAACCATCCTGAGCAGCTATGCTAGAAAGACGCAATGGCTTGAAGGAAGGGACAGAAGCCAACCATTAGAGTAAGTGGCTCCTGGAGAAGCAGGAATAAATAGCCTGAGAAGAAAATAGAAGAGAAGAAATAGCCCTGAAAAGAAAAACAAAAATATTTAAGAGAAGAAACAGATGGGTCAAGTATTAAGAGCAAGTATTGCTCTTGCAGAGGACCTGAGTTTACTTCAGACCACTCATAGCTTCCTATAGCTCTTGCACCAGATCTGATGCCCTCTGCTGGCCTCTGTGGGCACTGCATTCATGGACACATACCCTCACAGACACATAGACACAGAATTTTAAATTTTTAAATAAAATCTTTAAAAGTTAAAAATAGGATGTTTGAATATATGTGTATATATATATATATATATATATTCATACATGTGTGTATAGACATACAGATGATAGATTTAGATGGTTTTCAACTTACAATACTGTTGTTTCCAATAAAGTCATCATGGGTTGAAAATGTACTATCAAAAAAACATTCAATACACCTGGCCTACTGAACAGCACAGCTTAGCACAGTTCAGAATATTTGCCTTAGCTCACAGTTGGGCAAACTTATCTACCACAAAGCTTAATCTATAATAACACAAGTCACTCATGTTGAAAGTGAACAAACAGAATGATTATATATATATGCTCTTGTGACACTGGAAAGTCAAAAATTCCTAAGTTCAAGGGTGAGGATGTAGCTGAGTTGGTAGAATGCCTGTCTAATGCTCAAAGCTCTAGGCTTGATCCCCAGTACCACATAAACCAGGTGTGTTGGTGATTTCCTGTAATCCAAGCACTCAGAAAGCAAAAGCAGGAGGATCTGAAATTCAAGGTCATTCTTGGCTCTACAGCAAGTTCAAGGCCAGGCTGGGATATAAGATCCTGTCTCAAAATACAAATATATATGTAAATGTATGAACATTTCTATTGACTTGTGTTTATGCATCGTAAGTGCAGACCATCTATACATAGATTCTCCTCCCCCTTCTTTAAGTTGTCGCTGACATAACTACCCTTTCAATTAAGTCCAAGTCCCTAGAAGATAACAGAGCCACAAGCCACACAGACCTGACGAGTCTCCTCTCTTCGGCGCATGACTGAGAACTCCATATTCTCTTGGTCCTGGGCAGGTCACACATGCTTCCCTGGTCTGTCTCCTCCCCCTGTCTCCGAAGATGCTTTCATATTTCCTCTCCTCCAAGACCCAGAACTCTGCTTTACCAGCCACGAGCACCAGAATCCACACCACTGTTTTTGCCTTCCCCAGCCACTGGTGGAGAGAAACCACGCTGCATCTACAGACACCAACGTCTCTCGCCTGTCCAAAAGCACCATCCATCACCAGCACACTCTCACCAGCATCATCAGACACCTACTCTACTGGACCTTCTTCAGCATATAAAAATGCTGTTACCTGTCTCACACCTGCATCTGGTCTTAAACCCACTCCCTCTGCCAGCTACTTGGCAGTACTTGGCTCAAATTCCTCCCCCACATCCCACCATCTCTCTTAAATCCCCTCCAAACAGGCTTTTGTCCTTTCAGATCGTTTCTACCTGCTAGTCCTTAGTCACCTTACAGACATCTCTTTTCTTTAGAGTGGGGGATCTTGCTATATAGCCCAGGCTGGCCTGATCTCTCCCTCCTCCTGCCTCGGCCTCCTAAATGCTGGGACATTTAGGTGTGTGTATCACAATACATGCCTTTACTGCGCATCTTGACCATTCCTTCCTTGGGTTCTAGGACATTATCTGCCCTTTCCCCGACCTCCCTTCAATAGTCCTCTGTCTCCTCTGCTGGCTCCATTTCTCTCTATGTCCTTCTTTTCTCCATTGTCTGACCACACTTCCTTGGTTTCTTGATTCATGGTCTCATCCCATGGCAGCAAGCAGAAGACCATCTGTGATTAATTTGGGCCAAAGAGCTGTGAACAGCAGAGACAGGTCACTTCCCAGCACAGCCTGGCACACGACTCTCCAGCTGCCTTTTCTCTGACTGCAGCTATTTGAAAATATTCTCACATTGAGATGTGTGACCAAAAGCCCAAAGCAGCTGGATCGCTGAGTCACTCCATGAAAGACAGATGGGCTGGGAAAGAGCCCAGACCTGCAACGGGCTTCATATGAGCAATAAACAAAGTATCATGCCAGGTGTGATGGCACATGCTAGTAATTCTACACTTGGTAAGGGGAGACAGAGCAATTGCAAGTTCCAGGCTAGCCTGGGCTACATCATAAGACTATCTGAAAAGAATTTTTTTTCTTTAGTCTAGCCACAGAGACTTTGGGGTTTTGTTGTTGTTACCAAGGCAGAAGCCCAAGTTTCTCCTAACCAGTATAGTTATTCTGCTCAGGTTTCTACTTTAAATAATTTCCAAATTTATAGATATTCCCTGAGTTCAGACTCAAATGTCCAGTGACTTACTCAACACTCTGCTGGGTATCTCAACTTCTGGATGTACAAAACTGAGCTCTCTCTCTTTCTCTATCTCTCTGTCTCTCTCTGTCTCTGTCTCTCTCTCTGTCTCTCTCTGTCTCTGTCTCTCTCTCTGTCTCTCTCTCTCTGTGTGTGTGTGTGTGTGCATGTGTGTGATCAAATGTCTTCCTCCGTCACTCTGCCATATTTTTTTTGAGACAGTCGCTCACTGAACAAGAAGCTCAGTAGTGGACTGGACTGGCTTCAGTGAGCTCCAGGACTGGCTGCAGTAAGCTCCAGGGATCCCTTTGTCTCCACTCTCTCCTCCAATATCCAATCAGTATTAAGTGCTGTGAATCTTGGCTTTTATGTGGGTGTTTGGGATCTGAACTCAGGTCCCCATACTTGTGTAGCAGGTACCTTAGTAACTGAACCATCTTCCCAGACCCTAGACCTTCAATCTTGATCTGACCTCCACAGAGTTCCCCATGGCAGCAGACAGCATCACCAATTCCAGATGCTCCACCGTTCAGCAGTCCTCACTGCTCCGCACGCACGCTGAGACACCACCATCTACCGCTACCCAGAGTGCTTCAGTGCCTCCTCTCTGGCTTTCTTCCTGTCTTTGTACAGTTTACTCTCAACGAATCACTCAGCGACATCCTTCCATAACCGACCATATATCAAGTGGTTCTTAAGTCTCAAACCCCACACTATGTCCTCAGTCCATTCAGACTACTGTGACAAAAGACCATGAGCAGAGAAGCTTATAAACAACAGAAAGTTACTGCTCCCAGTTCTACAAACTAGGGAAGTCCAAAATCAAGGTACCAGCAGATTGGGTGTCTGGTGACACTTCACTTCCTGAGTTCATTCATGGCACCTTCTGTGTCCCTACATGATGGAAGCCGCAAAGCAGCTCTCTGGAGTCCCTTTCATAAGGGCGCTAAATCCCATTCATGAGGGCTTGACCCTCATAGCATAATCACCTCCAAAGGCCCCGCTTTTCAACACCATCACACCGGTGGTCACTCTCAGTGCGTGAAGGGCGCAGCGTTCATAGCAGAGTTCAGCCAGTCTTTACTGTAGCCTATAAGCCCAACAGGACCCAGGTCCCTGTTACAGGGACCTAGCACACCAGCTTCCTTGTTCATCTACCAACACTCCAGCCACACTCCCGTTGTAGTGCCTTTGAAGGGCTGCTTTCTAGAATGTTCCTCCTCTCTTTCTGCATGGTTTTCTCCAACCTTCTCAATGAGACCTAAACACACCACTTAAAATCATACATTATACCCTGCCTTGGTGCTCCAGTCTGCTTTCCTGTGTTACTTGTGTCCTTTTTTAATTTCGGGCATTGCTGTCTGGTATATTTATTATCTGCCTCTTCCCGCTAAGATGCAGTTTTGTTGAGGTAACAGTCTGTAGCTCTCCCTGATCTAAGTTTTGTTCCTAAATTTGAGCATGCAAGGGATACTCAATAATATTTGTTTAAAAAAATGTATGTAAAAGCTGGGCATGAGAGTTCATACCTGTAATCTCAGTACTAGAAAAGCTGAGACAGGAGGATTGCTACTAGTCCAAACTATGAAGTGCATTCTAAGCCAAGGTGGAAATTATGTCATTTGCAAGAAAATGGATGAAACCAGAAATCATCATGTTACATTAAATAAACAAGACTCAATTATTGTATGTTTTCTCTTACATGTAGAACCTAGTAATGTGTGTGTGTATGTGTGTGTGTGTGTGTGTGTGTGTGTGTGTCTGTGTGTGTGTGTTGTTTAGGAGTAGGAAAGGAACCAACAGGACATGGCGGGGGCGCCATGGAGATGGATATGCAAAGTCTAATGGTAAATATGTATGAAAATGTCATAATGAGCCCCATTGTTTTGTTTAAAACTAAAACGTTACTAAATGAAAGAAAGACACCAAATCAAAGTGGATGCATCCGCCATCTGAAGTGCAAGTGTTGGTGTGGAGGATGGTGAATCCACATAAACACGGACAGCATGCTTGAGAAAACAAGGGGCTGTATCAGCAAGGTAATGTAAAATGAAACACGGTGATCTCTTTAAAATAGAAAAATTAGGTGTCAAAAACATAAAAATAGAAATGAAAAAGCACAGTAGATTGTACAAGTAAGAGGAAAGGTAGCTGAAGAAAGACTCCAGACTGGAAGGAGCACTCTCGAAGCAGGAAAGGGTATATAGCTAGCAAATAGTAAAAGGAAACAGAAGAAGTGTAAAAAACATCTGTGGAAGTGGCGATAACAATCCCACAAGACAAAAATAAAGAGAGAGTAGGGGAAACTCCTGAAGACCAAAATGGAGATACAGTTCCCAGAATCAAAGAAGGATGAAAAATCCAAGCTTGAGAAAAGGCCAGGATATCAAAGAAGAGACGGGAAGACACCACATACAGATGCAGGGTGCCGGAAGCCAAGCAGACCCACAGTAGAGGTCAAGGGCAGGGCTGGGGAGATGATCAGTAGAGCCAGTGTTCGCTGTAGCCTGTAAGCCCGACAGGACCTAAATCCCTGTCCAGGGACCCCCACCATGCCTCAGTCACACTAACTTCCTTGCTTAGCTACCAACACTCATGAGTTCAGATCCCCAGCACCATGTAAAGAGCCAGCCTTGGACACATGAATCTGTTTCCCGATGGAGTTGGGGGAGCAGAGGCAGACAGATCTCTGGAGTTCACTGGCCAGTCAACCTAACCAAAATGGCAAGCTCCAGGTTCAGGGAAGAGACCTAGTCTCAAAAAACTTAGGTAGAGAGTGACTGAGGAAGACATGTGACATCAACCTTTGGCCTCCAGAGGCACATGGACCGGTACACACATCTGCATACACACAAACCCATACATGTGATTACAACACACACAAGGTAAAGCGCAGTTCACCTACTACTGATAGTTTAGGAATAAGATTAACCTCGGACTTTTGAAGGCAAAGAATAAAAGAAAACAGTGTCCTAGCTTCCTTTGTGAGGAAAAACAACTTAGAGGCTAGAGACAAGGCTCAGCGGTTAGGGATGCATGATGCTCTGGCAGAGGACTCCAGTTCGATTTCCAGAACACCACTCCCTATAACTCCAGGGTTATCTGACACCTCTTGGCTCCTCAGGCACCTGTACTTACATGCACATACGCACACACATAGTTAAAAATAAATATAAAGATGAATTTTTAAAGCAATATAAGGGCTGGAGAGCTGGCTCAGCACTTCAGAGCACTGGCTGCTCTTGCAGAGGACCCTGGTTTGGTTCCCAGCACCCACATGGCATCTACAATTGTCACTAACTCCAGTTCCAAGGACTCTGACACCCCCTTCTGGCCTCTGCAGGCATTGCATGACATGAATACCTACATACATGCAGGCAAAACACTCATACACATAAAATTTAAAAGAATTAAATAAGTAAATCAAGAAACAAAAGAAAAAGACAATTCCCCCTAAAAACAACTCAGGGGAGAAAAGGTTTATTTCGGCTCACAGTTCCAGGTTACATTTCATCATTGCAGGAAAGTCACAGAGGCAGGGTCTGGAAACAGCTGGTCACATGACACCCACAGACAAGAGCAGAGAGAAATGAATGCAGGCGTGCTCAGTGCTCAGCTTGCTCTCTCTACCCTTGTACTTTGTTTATCTACCAATGCTACTGAGTTCAGATTCCCAGCACCATGTAAAGGGCCAGCCTTGGACACATGTCTCCCTGGCCCAAACCAGGGAGTGGTGCTACCCACTGTCAGACTGGGCCTTTCCACATCTATTATAGCAATCAAGACAATCCAGGCCCAGGCCAACAGTCCCCAAGATGTGCCCACAGGCCAACCTGATCCAGACAATTTCTCGATGAGATTCTTTTCCGAGGTGATTCTAAGTTGTGTCAAGTTCACAGTTAAAACTGACCCTCAGAAGATATGAGTAAAGTTCTCAATGTACTGAAGTGGAAAACCCTTGAGTGCGGTGATGCCAGGCACATGTTCTTTCAAACATGGGAATATCATTAGCTAGTACTCTCAGACACACAGATCCTGGGATGTTTGCTCACACAATGACTCACAATGGAAACAAGTCTACTTTCCTAACTCTGACTCAAAATCCAGAAGTAATAAGAGCAACAATTTACACAAAAGTAAAACCTGGGCTGGGAAGATAGCTCAGCAGTCAAAGCACTTGCTGCTCTTGCAGAGGACCCAAGTTCCATTTCCTGTACCCACAATCAGGTGGTTCACAACAGCCTGAAACTACAACCCCAAAGGATCTGACACCTTCTTCTGGCCTCCATGGGCACCACACACATGTGGCATTCACTCACAGACCTAGTCATACACATAAATACTCAAAATTTAAATTTAAAAAAGTAAAACCTACCAGGTGTGGTGACACACACCTTTAATCCCAGCGCTCAGGAGATGGAAGCAGGTGAATTTCTGTGAGATGGAGGCCAGCCTGTCTACATAGTAAGTTCCAAGTCAGCTGGGACCACAGGGAGACTCTGTCTCAAAGAAACAAAGAAAAAAAGAAGTAAAGCCTGTAACCACAGCATGTGGAGGCAGAAACTGAGGCACAAGGGGATAAGCCCAGGCCAGGCTGGACGACACAGCAAATTCCATGGCAGCCTGGGCTACACAGTAAGCCCTGTGTCAAAATAATAATAATAACAATAATAATAACAATAATAATAATAATAATAATAATAAAGAGTTGAGAAGTTCATGGCAAAAGCCACCACAAACAAAAATAAGGTAAGAAAAATATACACAAGTTATAACACAAAAGATTATTACCCTTAATAAATGAGGATTCTCAAAATACTGAAAAGGAAAAAAATTGACAACCTAATTAAGAAACAGACAAAAAGGAAAAAGAGATACATCACAGGAAAAAAAATGGTTAAATTCCCAGCACCCACATGGTAGCTAACAACCAGCATAACTCCAGTTCCAAGGGCTCCAACAGCCCTCTTCTGGCCTCTGTGGGTATTGCATGCATAAGTGCACTTATTTACCGGAACGGCAGCTAACAAATGTCTCTAATTCCATTTCCAGAGAATCCAATGTCCTCTTCTGATCTCCATGGGCACTGCACAACATGGATGCACTTACATACATGCAGGCAGTACACTCATACACATAAAGTAAAAATAATAAATAAAATATTTTAGAATAAAATAAAACTAATAAAAGAATTCAGTTGCATTCCCAAATACAAAATCAATACACACAAAGTACTTACATTGATTCATATTAGCACCTAGTAATTTAAATAAGAGATACAAAAAGTGTATACAATATACAAACTATTTATAAATAGAAATAATATAGATAATAATATAGAAACAACATAGATAATATTAAGCATAGAAAATCATCTGAATAGAGGGTTACTGATTTTCCCTCAAATTGACCTATGCTTACAATCACAGTCAGATTTGCTGAGTAACTTGGTAAATTTGTTCTGAAATGTTCTGATTCAAGTCATGGCATAAATGTCATAATACCAGTTCACCTAAACAAAGCCACTATCAGGAAAATCTTGATTGAATTCATCTTGAAATGCCTTTTGGATCTTCCTAAAAACAGGAGATCCTGATTCTAGGCAGATTCATGGAGTGGCTCTCTGAAGGTTCTAAGAATAAACAGCAGCTGGAAGACTGGAGAAACCAAAACTCAAAGAACAAACAAGGGGCGACAAGATGCCTCAGGGGGAAAAGCACCTGTCTCCAAGCTTGAGGACCTGAGTTGGAGCCCAGTGGCTCATGTAGTGGAAGGACAGAATTGACTCCCACAACTTGTCCTCTGACATCCACACATGACATGGCATGTGCACACGCATGCACACACACACACACATACACACTAAATGTTACAAAATTAAAAAGGACAAATGACCAGTCAGTTGCCTGGGGATCTTTTCCTCCTTTACCTTTTTGTCTGAATTCAGAGGTGACACAAATCCTGGACCTCAATACAGGAGCCAACAAACCAAACCTGATACAGTTTAGATAATGTCCCCCAAAAGCCCAACAGATTTGGTCTGCAGCCAGTGGTGTCACAGAAGGTGGTCAACCCTTTAGGAAATGGAAGGAAATTAGGTCAATGGGAGCAAGGGCTTGGAGGGGATATTGGGACCCTAGTTTCTTCCTGTCTCTGCTTCCTGGCTGCTAGGAAGTGAGCATGTCTCCTCCACTGCTGCCCCGCCACAGGCCCACAGCAGCAAGGCCATGGCCTAAAATCCTGCAGAGCTTTCCCTTGATTAAGTTGATCCTTAAGTTATTTTGTGTAGCACAAACCTAACTAAAACAGAACTTTAAAAACTAAAAAAACACCTCTTAGGGCTGGAGAGATGACTGAGCAGTTAAGAGAACATACTGCTCTTTCAGAGGACCCATGTTCAGTTCCCAGCACTACACAGTAGCTCATAACCACCTGTAATTCTAGCACCAAGGGAATCTGATGCTCTTCTGGCCTCCTTGGGCTCCTGAGTGCCCGTGGTATGCATACACATATACAGGTTCACACATACATATGTAACAGATTAAATAAATAAATACATCTTAAAAAAAAAAACTCCCAACATCAGGTGTGGTGGCACATGCCTGTATTCCCAGATCTTGAGAGGCTGAGGTAGGAGGATATTTACTTAGAGGCACAGCCTGGGAGATGGAATAAGATCCTGTCTCAGGAAAGGAAGAAAAGAGCCCCCCTTCCTTTTCTGCCTGAGAAGCAGGGATGGAACTCCTAAGGGGCAGAGAGAATGAGGACATTCTGTCTTGTACTTTGGTTCATTTTTCTTTTTCATCTCAGGTTCTGGGTGCAGGGAAGCTTCAACTTCCCACCATGTGTATATATACAGCTTTCTGTTTGTTGATTTGGTTTTGGCTTTGGTCAGGGTCTCACTTAACCCCATCAAACTCGTTCTGTAGCCTAGGACGACCTCACTCTTCTGATCGTCCTGCCTCTACCTCTTGAGTGCTAGGGTTACAGGCCTGTACCACCACATCGTTTGATGTCCTGTTAGGGATCAAACTCAGGGCCTCGTGCATGTTAGGCAAGCACGCTGCCAACTTAGCTACAGCAGCTGTAGCCCCACTGTGTGTATTTTTATTCCTCTCTCTCCTCCTTTTAAAAGAATTTTCATTACATTTTATTTCTCTGTTGGGGGAGCGCACATTCCACAGTGCACATGTAGAGATCAGAGGACAACTGTTAGAAGTCCATTCTCCCCTTCTACCATGTGGGACCCAGGAATCCAACTCAAGTCATTAGTCTTGGCCCATGACTTGGCTGCTCCTCTGTCCTCCCACCACTTGATCATATGGGCAGACCTAGTCATAGACACTTTACAGGAGAGAGGAGCCTTCTGATTTTTGAGTCAGAAGGCAAGGAAGGAGGTGCCTAGGAGTAAGCTGGCTAATGTGTCTGCTCTGGCCATGAACTTTACAGTCCTTTTCCCCATGCTGGAATGATAACGTTTGGCAGAGTGGAGGCTCTGCCAAGGCGGCTGTACAGCTGAGCATGAAATAAATGTCAATGTTTAAAGTCACAAGCATTTGGAGTGTGTTCTGGGGATACAGTCTGAACAAGAGAGACAAGCTTCCGTCTGAGGTCCATTCGGGGGTAGAGGAGGGAAGACAAGCTCAGATAAACTCCAAAAGGGAAAGACTAGGAAGAGATGAGTGTGTGCATTAAATAAAATAGAGACTGGAGGTTAGGACATGTGCATATTTTACCTTTGTATTTGTAGGGAGGGAGGCAGGGGAGAATATATGTGAATTCCATACATCTCAGAGGCCAGGAGAGGGCATCATATGCCTTCACACTCAAGTTACAGGAGGTTGTGAAGCACTTAACCTGGATGTGGAGAAGAGAACATGGGTCCTCTGAAAGAGCAGCAGCCCTTTAACTGCTGAGCCATCTCTCCAGCCCCAAGGATGCTTCCCCTTTTTTTTTGAGACAGGGTTTCCCTGTAGCCACAGCTAGCCTGGAACTCACTATATAAACCAGGCTGACCTTGATCTCACAGAGATGCACCTGCCTCTGCCTCCCAAGTGCTAGGATTAAAGGCATGTACCACCATGTCTGGCAACAGTATATATTTCAGACTGACTACGGTAATCTCTTTGAGAAGATACATTGAGCTTAGACATGAATGATGATGTTAAAAAGCCAGTCACACTAAAATTGGGAGAAAGTAATTCCAAGCAGAGAGAAAAGCCTATGCAAAGAATTACCTTGGTGTGTTTAAAGGCACAAAGAAATACTGCAGGTGAGGGGGATGCCTCACAAACTCACATGTTGTATAATAAGATGAAAAGGACCAGAAAGACTGACAGAGGCCGGATATCATAAGGCCTTGCTGCTAGGATGGACAGGTGGGCAGAAGAACCCATATGAGTAAACTGTCAGATCGCTAAGAATAAATGGATTGGAGGAAAGAACAGATGCATAGATGCATGGATGGACACACACATGGATGGATACTGTCAAATCCTGGCTATCTAGAATCCCACATCCATTTTAGACCACTAGATGGCAACCTAATATTTATGTTTGCTCCTTACACACAGCTTTCTGGCGGCATCCATTTAAAAGCACTGGTAGCACTTCACTAGGAAGTAGACAGGCCTTCAGTTTTCCACAGAGCACTTCCTGATGAGGTTGGTTCCAGAGCAAACTTCTGTGCAGAGATGGTAATGCCTTTTGGTCCAGGACAAGTCTGGGGAAGCCAGACTCCCTACCTGCTGCTTCTGCAGCAAGCAGCAACCATCATTCGCAGTGCTGTGATGGACGGCAAATTGCTGTAACCACAAGCTCTGAAGCTCCAACTCAAAGAGGGTCTGCATATCTAAGGGGATGTTATTAAGATGTTGCAGTTCGGGGGTTGGAAAGATGGCTCAGTGGTTAAAAGCACTGACTACTCTTGCAGAGGACTCAGGTTCGGCTCCCTGCACCCACATGGTGGCTAACAATCATCCATAAATCCAGTTCCAGGGAATCTGATGTCCTCCACAGACATTGTATGCGTGTGGTGTGCTTATATGCATGCAGGCAAAACATTTATGCACATACAATACAAATAAATAGATAAAATTTTAAAAGCTGCTGCAGTTACAAGGCCTTTTAGAGAAGAAAATATATTTGTAATATCAAAATGTCACTGAAAATGAACAAACTGAGGGGCTGGAGAGATGGTCCAGTGTTAAGATGTGTGCGCTGCTCTTGCAAAGGACTCATTTGGTTCCTAGGATCCATTTGAGTGGCTTACAACCACTCGCAACTCTGGCTCGAGGAGATTCAATGTTTCTGGCCTCCACAGGGACTGCACTCATGTGCCTAACCACCCCCCCCACACACACACACATAATTAAAAATAAAATAAAAAATTTAAGCCAGGTGTGGTGGCACATGTCTTTAGTCCCAGAACTTGGGAGATAGAGGCAGGCAGATATCTGTGAGTTCAAGGCCAGCCTGGTCTACATAGCAAGTTCCAGGGGCCTATTCCAGGTTTACCTCCTGTTTAACCACAAAGCATCATGCGCAGCACCCAGAGCAACAGCAAGCCAGTCTCTCACACATGGTCACATGTTTACAGTGCAGTGACATTGTGAATCTTGCACACAATGCAAGAGTTCACAGTAACAAAAGTCATGCTCAGATCACTAAATTTCCACACAAAGCCACTAGCCCAGGCAATAAAGAAAAGAAAATCAGTGCTGAAACTCTAGGGAACTTCAAATCAGATGGATTAGAAAGAATTGAAGGTAGGCATGGTGGCACATGCCTGAAATTCCAGTGCTCGGTCATTCAGTGCAAGGTCATCCTCAACTAGATAACAAGTTGACAGCTAGCCTGGACTACATGTGCCCTTGTCTCTAAAACTGACGAGAGAGAGAGAGAGAGAGAGAGAGAGAGAGAGAGAGAGAGAGAAGACTGGAAAGATGATTCAGCAGTCAGAAGCATTTGCTGCTCTTGCAGAAGACCTGGATTCAGTTCTCAGCACCTACATCAGGCAACTCACAACCACCTATAACTCCAGCCCCAGGGCATCTAATGCCCTCTTCTGGCCTCCGAGGGTGCCTGCACACATGTGGTGCACATACATGCATGCAAACACTCATGCACATAAAATAAATAAATAAATCTTTGAAGATACATACATATATAGCCAGCATGGAATGCAATAATTATCTCTTTGGGTTGACTAGCTTGAGGAAAAACCACCTCTGAAGAGATGTTAATTACATGAAGGTATAGACATACACACAAAAAATGTACAGCTTAATTATCAAAGGATTAAGGAAGAGAAGACACTGAGGCATCGATGTGGGGAAGACAATGCCTAAGCATTTCGCTTATCCTGTCTGTACACATTGTGAGTCAAACGTGAAAACAAAGGCTCCTATGCGTGAAGCCACCATGCATATTTGGAAAATGGCATGGAAAAGCAGATATTTGTTTAAATTTTAGCCCATTCTAAACTTGTTAACTACAAGATAAAATAAGTGTATTTTCTCCCTGACTATTCAAAGTCAGTCCTGCCTTTTGTAGGTGCTTTCACTGTTAATGAAACCTTACTTCCTGTCTCATCCACACTCATGGTTTTGTTTCCTTTTTTACTTTTTATTATAAAAATTCACATTTTTGCTTGCTTCCCGGTTTAAAAAGTTCTCAGCCTTTCCCACTATTTGTGGGGTTTTGTTTTTGTTGTTGGTGTTTGTTTGTTTTGTTTTTGTCTCTTTGACAGGGGCTCACTATGCAGCCCAGTCCAGGCTGGTCCGGAACTCAGAGACCTGCCTGCCTCTGCATCCTGAGTACTGGAATCAAAGATGTGCATTATCCCACCCAGCTGTGTCATCTTTTAATTAATTAATTACTACACTGGAAATGGAGCCAGGGTCTCATACAAGCTAGGCAAGCCTCCACCACTGAACTACATCTCCAGCACCATTTTAGTCTGTGTACATAGTTTGAGACAAATTACAGGCATCTTAACATGCTGCCCCTTAATATTCTTAATGGCTCTAAAACTAAAGACATTTTCTACATAACTGCTGCCTACATACAAAAATAACTATGATTCCATGGATATCATCTAATATTGTGTCTATGTTCAGATTTCCTCAGTTAAACACAGTCCACAGATCAGTCTCTTCAGTTGTCCAAGGCCTAGAGAGATGCTGCCCCTTCTGGATGTTTCTCTTTTATTTCCTGCACCCATGGAAGCCAAGTCTAAAGCTGTGTGTCCAATATGGTAGCCACTTGACATGTATATTTTTTTCAAAAATTTTTTCTTTTTTTCTCATCTTTTAAAAATATATATTTATTTTTATGTGTATGAGTGTTTTGCCTGAATGTATGTGTACCATATGTACTGGGTGTAATGCCCAGGGAGGCCAGAAGAGGGTGGTGAGTTCCCTGGAATTGGAATTAACGGATGGTTTGTTAGCCATGTGGGTGCTGGAAACCAAACGCAGGTCCTCTACAAGAGCAGCCAGTGCTCTTAACTGCTGAGCCATCTCTCCAGCCCCATGATAAGTATCGTCTATCACATCATTTAAAAAAGAGATTTCACTTTAATCTCCTGTTCCTAGTACCAGAGTACCAACTAGGTCAAGACAATGGGAATCTCCTGGATTAAAACATATCAAAATGTAAAACTCTATACATGCAGGCAGCTCAGTGACAAAGCACTTTCCTAGCATGCTTGAGGCCCTAGGTTTCATCCCAGCATACACAAATTGAATGTAAGAAGTTAAAAGAATAAAGTTCCTAACCTCTCTTATTAGATGTGTTCAAGTCACAATACCAATGAGGTCACCAGGATCCCATGAGTTATCTTCTTGGGCTCTCACTAATCACCTAAACTACCCTGGGATCTGTGTCACTAAATTCTTGACCCACACAAGGTAGATCATGAGCAATCTGCAGCTGCACTCCCACAACAAGGTGGGAGGTAGAGACAGAAGAGCCCAGAAGCTCATAGGCAGTGAGTCTGGACAGCAGCAGAAACAGAGAGACTCTTACTGCCTAAGGGAAGCTGTCTCATTAGAAAATATTATGCTGGAGCTGGGGAGATGGCTTAGAGGTTAAAAACACTGGCTACATCCTGCAGAGGACCGGGATTCGGCTCCCAACACCCACATGGCAGCTGACAGCTGTCAGTAGCTCTAGTCCCTGGGGGAACCGATGCCTTCCTCTGACTTCCTTGGACAATGCAAGCATGTGGTACACTTGCATACATGCAGGCAGAGCACTCACACACATAAAATTAATTTTTTTAAAGAAACCATTAGCCAGGTGTGGCAGTAAACACCTTTAATCCCAGCATTTGGGAGGCAGAGGCAGGCAGATCTTTGTGAGACAGAAGCCAGCCTGGTCAATACGGAGAGTTCCAGTAAGCCAGGCTCAGAAAAACAAATTCTGAATATTTTTCTCTTATATGTAAAACCTAGATTCAAAATTATATAAATGAATGTATGTGTATGTGCTCTCACGTGTGTGTGTGTGTGTGTGTGTGTGACAAAACTTGAAAGAGAGGAGGATGAGAGCTTGAGGGAGGTGGGAATTTGAGTAAAGGGTCACTTGTAATGGGGAAACGGCAGTGGGGCGGGGAGAGGTGGCTCAGCGGGTAAAAGCTCTTGCTGCCAAGCCTGCCAACCTGAGTGCCATCCCCCAAACCCACACAGTAGGAGAGAACTGACTCTCACAAGTTGTCCTCAAACCTCCACACATGCCTACATGTGCCCACACATCACACACATGCACACACCCCACACACAAATAAGTAGAATGGATTAAAATTCAAAAAGAAAGAAAGCAGAAGTGTGGACTAAGCAGGGGAGGATGGGAACCAGCTGGGGAGAAGGGGGACGGTGAGTGGGGTTGGAAACTAAAGAGAGCAAAGTGTAAGGTCATGTATGTATGCGTGAAGACACTGTGATGAAGCCCGTTCCTTTGTATGCTAACCTACAAATTCATTTCAAAAAGACACTCCAACAGCCGACATCACAAGAAGGGTGAGGAGCAGATGTGGTACTCCCTCATAGCCTGGCGAGAATCAAACTTCCATGCTGAGCCGTGAGGTTTAGGCGCTGTTTATGAAGCACAGCCTAGCCCACTATATTATTTAAAATGCAAACATGAGCTCGTGTTGGTGTATAATTCAGATGCTGAACCTGGTATTTGCAAAGGAGCATTCTACTGTGCAGTAGCATTGGAAACTCATGAAGTCTGGACAAGTCTTTGTTGTTTCATTTTATCCAGCTGTCATTAGTGTGTGCGCACATGTGTATGATGTGTGTGGCATGCCACGTGCTGTGGCATGAGTGAGAAGGTCAGAGGATAACCATGTGCTGCTAGTTCTCTCTGTCCAGGTAGGTTCCAGGGATCAAACTCAGGTCACCAGGCTTGCATCTCATGGCACCAAGTGCCTTTAACTCCTGAGCTATCTCACTGGTGGCTCTTTGTTATTTCAAACTGCCTTATGTCTGTCCACCAGACCCAAGTAGCAGCTTGTCCTCAGTTACTGACACAATTCAACATTTGCACAAGTTCCCTAGGAAGCAGTATAGCCTCTCTGAGTGGTCATCCTACCACTGACCTTCAGGTTCCACACTGGTCATGAAAACTAGTGGAGTGAGCTGAACCAAGACTGAGTCCCAGTGAGTACCTGTGCTCCTGAAGAGGCGATGGTGATGAGTCTGCTTTGCTAAACTGTTCTTTGATGTGTCCTTGTAAAATTCACTTTTAACAAAGTACCCTGTATATTACTTTGCTGTTGCTATGACAAAATACCTGACAAAAGCAACTTAAGGAAGGGTTTGTTTTGGCTCATAGTTTAAGGGGATACAGTCCATCACGGTGGTATGGCATGTATGAAGTGGCCAATTACGTGGCATCCACAGCCAGGAAGTCCATCAGAGTGAATGCTGGTGCTCAGTGTCTTTTTTCCTTTTTATTCATTCCAGGACCCCCAGCTATGGGTTGATGCCACCCACATTCAAAGAAAGTCTTCCCCTCCTTAAACCTCTCTGAAAAAACACCTTCAACAGGCATCACCCAAAGGTGTGTGTGTGTTCCATGATGATTCTAAATCAAGTTGACAGTGAAGATTAACAATGTTGAGTCGACTTAGCAAGGACTCATCACTCTTGATATTTGGTTAGTTTCCTCATCTGTCGTCATCTTCCAGATGATGTCTGTTAGGGAGGCAGTGAGATGGCTCAATGGGTAAAGGCTTACCACTAAGTCTGGCTACCTGAGTTTGATCTCTAGGACCCGCAAGGTAGGAGGAGAAAACTGACTCCTGCAAGTTGTTCTCTGACCTCTGGTCACATATGCATGTACACACAAATAAATAACTTCATTTAATCTTTAAAAAAATTAAAAGAACCGTGATAGGTTGGTCTCACTAAAATCCTCCTCACTGTGGAGTTCTGACTTGGGAATTTTCCGTCTACCTGTCCATATCCCTTCCTCCCACTATCCATTCCACTTTCCCATGCAGTATTCAGAAAGTTCTGTCTCTCTCCCTCGGTGCTAAACAGCACTGCACACCTGTCTTGACAGTCCATTAACGAATGTCAACAAACAATTTTTTAATTAAATGTGACATTCGTGATAGTGGTAGGTTGGGGGGCGTTCAGCACAGTGAAAACCCTCAAGTGCAGAGCCCCAACTTGTCCAGGGGTCCTAGCTGGGGATATATTTGCTGCCACATCTCAGCATGGTGGGGAGGAAAGGAAAGCAGAGGACAAGCCCATCCTCAGGCAATGTGTCTTCACATTTATCTGCACTAAACCCGGAGAAGCCTCGCTTTTTGGAGATGTGGGTCCCCTGGCAGCCAGTGAACCTGAACCTGGCCCTATGCAGGGTTGAGTCACAAGCTCCTCACCATGCAGCTTGGTGAGCTGGACGTGATGACCTGGACCATGTGAACCATGGCCACCGTGTCCAGGGGCACACAAGTGCCATGTTAATCTTCTCTATATGGCTCCATTTTAGTATCTGTGCTGCCAAAGGGAGCACAGCAGCCATCCAACCACACAATAGTTCGCTACCATCAGGAAACTACCCTAAACTGTCAAATCTTTCAGTGATTAAGAGAAGGTTAACACCCAGATTTTTGGGTGGAATCACTTATTTCTAAGTATCAGCCACAACTTTGTTCTGTTTGGTTGAGACAGGGTCTCCTTGTAGCCCCAGTTGGTCTGGAATGCCCTATGTATACCAGGCTGCCCTTGATCTCACAGAGACCTGCCTGCCTCTGCTTCCCGGCTACCACAGCTGGCAACAGCAACTTTTTAATAATTTTAAACATTGGCTGTTCTGGGGTTTGATGTGGTCCATGTACCTCATTTTGCAAAGTTACACTGACATTTGGATCTCTATTAGCCAAACTCCCTTCTTTTCAGGTGAGAAAACAGACTGAACAGACCGCATATATATATACAGTGACTTGTCCAGGCCTCTCAACTGGAAACCAGAGATAGTAATCGCACCAGCTAACATCTGCTCTGGAGCCCTTAGGTGAAATCTTCTTCTATAATGAGGTTGGTTCCATTCTTTCCACACTTGAGAGCAGATTCCAGATCTCATTTCCAGTACACCACTGTGGGCCCTGCCTGCCAAGTTGCCTTGTTTGATTGAAAAGAAAAAGATTGTTTTTCTGCTCTGACTCATCTGTCCCAGTTACCTCAGCAGCCCTTTCAGGATTTCTTCTGAAGAATGCCGCAGAAAAACACAAAGTAGAAGACATCAGATATGACGTGGCATGGTATAGCACACCCTTAATCCCAAGGCAGGAGGATCATGGTCAGTTCAAGGCAAGCCAGGGTGACATTAGGGACGCTTCTAAGTCATGCTGAGATTCTGACTGGGAATGCAGCTCAGTTGTTAGAGTACCTGTCTAGCATGCATGAAAGTCAGGGCATGGTGCTCCATGTGGGTAATCCCCAGTGCTGAGAAGGTGAGGCAGGAGGATCAGAAGTTCAAAGTCAGGGCTGGTTGAGGTGAGGATGGAGGGAGGAAGTTCAGTGGTAGAAGTCTTGACTAGCATGTGTGAGGCTCTAGGTTCAATCCTGAGGCAGAGATCTTGACTAGCAATATGTGAGATATTAGGTTCAATCTTCAGTACTGGTCAAAAAAAAATTTTTTTTTTCAAAGAAGTTGTTCAAAGTTATCCTCCCTACACAGCAGAATTTGAAGCCAGCCTGGGCTATATGAGACCCTGTCTAGGAGAAAGAAAACAAAAACAACCAATGAGATTCGAAGAGAAAAAAAATAGACATGACTGAAGGCTAGCCTGGGCTACAAGCGATGGTCTGTGGTGGGGAGAGGGCTGTGAGATTCTATCTCAAAGAAAAACAGACATGAATCAAAATTTAAGAGTTAAGTCAAGACCAGCCTGGTGACAGAAGCCTTTAATCCTCACACTATGGAGGCAGAGGCAGGCAGATCTCTGTTCATCAGATTGAGGCCAGCCTGGTCTCCATAGATTTCTGGAGAGATGGCTCAGCGGTAAAGAGCACTGGCTGTTCTTGCAGAGAACCCAGGTTCAGTTCACAGCACCCACAGGGTGACTAAGAACAGTCTGTAACTCCAGTTCCAGGGGAATCTGATGCCCTCTTCTGACGTCCGCAGGCATTGCAGGACACAGGCGCAGTTATATACATGTTGCAATACACTCATATACATACATGTATAAACAAACAAATAGTGTAAGTCAAGCCAGGTCTGGTGGCACATGCCTTTGAGGCAAGCAGATCTCTGTGAGATTGAGGCTAGCCAATCTACATAGATACACAGAGTTCCAGGCCAGCTAGGGCTACAGGAAAACCCTGTAAGAAGAAGGAATAAGGAAGAAAAAGGAAGGAAAGAAGGAAGGAAGGACTAGAAGAGGAAGAGAAGGACGAGAAGGAGAGAGAGGAGAGAGACGGGGAGGGAGAGGAGGAGGAGATTATTACTAGGGCTGAGAGATGGCTCCGTGGTTAAGAGCACTAGCTGCTCTTGAAACCGCCCGGGTTGGATTCCCAGCACCCACAGGGCTGCTAACAACTGTCCGTAACTCCAGTTCCACGGAATCCGACGCCCTCTTCTGACCTCCGTGGGCCAGGCACGATAGGGATGCACTCACACGCATATAGACAACACACTCTGGCACGCTAAATAAAAATAACAAAATATTTCTCAAACAGTCGTGTTGCACAGTGGGCTGCCTGTGCGCCGCGAGCGGCTTCCCCAGGCCTCGGGAAGGAACGTCCCGGAGCAGGCGCGCTGCTCTATAATCTACCCTGCCCGGCCGGGAGAGCGAGGAGCAGCCGGGACTAACCGGCCCGCCCAGCCCGGGCCACGTGACCGGCCAACATGGCCGCGCCTGGAGACGGCGGCCTGGCGGGGCGGGATCCGAGCGGGGAGCTGCAGCCGGGGCCCGAGGCCGGCCCGGAGCCCGGGGAAGAGTTCGAGATCGTGGAGCGCAGCCAGCTGCCCAGCCCCGGAGAGCTGCGGAGCGCGGCGCGGGCCCGGGACGGCTGGTCTGCGCCTCTGCTGACGCTGGCGCGCAGGGCCACCGGGAACCTGTCCGCGAGCTGCGGGAGCGCGCTGCGCGCGGCCTCGGGCCTGGGCGACGGCGTCGGGGAGCGCGCAGGTAGGTGGCCCGGGACCCGCGCCGAGAGCTGGGCCAGGCTTCGCGACCACCTGTTGCCCGCGCCGTGCCCGCCGGTCGACTTTTAATCGGGTTGCAGGTTTAGACGGAAAGCCTTCGGAGCTCGTGTTTTGCTTACTGACTCAGGTGCTGGTGCCCTGATTTTACCTGTCTCTGCGTGCCGGCCTAGGGTGGACCGGGCATGGAAACTTGGTGAGAGCACGAGTCAGGAGTTTTGGTTCCCCTTGGGCCCCGCCACTAATAAGTGGTCACCCTACCCACTCTAATTTTCCAGCCTGAAAAAATGGGGACTTTTTTAGATAAAAGTTTGAATCAACTATTCTGTACAGTTCGTTTCACTTCTTAAAATCTAGAAATAGAATTTTAGTATACTAATGAAAGAACAGAAACTTTATAATATAAATGATTATTTATGAAGACTTTGTGAACGTGGTGGTTCTGGCATATAACCCAGCACTTGAGAGGCTGAGACAAGTATTCCTAAGTTTAAAGCCAGGCTGGGCTAGAGTGAGAACTTGTTTCCAAAAGCCAATATATGTTTTTTAATTTAGCCTTCTGAGGCACATACTTAGACCTGTGTTATCCAATGCAAGTAGCCACTGAATATGTGACATTTAAAGGTAGAATAAAATTGAGTTCCTTTAGCCCAGTGTGGCAGTGTGTGCCCAGCACTTGGAAAGCAGGGGCAGGTGGATCTCTGAGTTCAAGGCCAGCCTGGTCTACATAGCGAGTTCCAGGCCAGCTGGGGCTACTGGGAGGCCCTATCTCAAAAAAGACCAAAAAATTGAGTTCCTTAATTTTTTATTGAATACAGTCAGCTTTCCTTAATTAGGGGTTCTGCATCCCTGGATTCTGGGCCTAACCTGATGGCTCAGCACTAGCTGCCAAGTTTGATGACCTGAGTTGGAGTCCCAGAACCCACAAGATAGATAGATAGAACAGACTGTTCCAGTTTGTTCCCTGACCTCCACAGGCTCACAGTAGTATTGCACACACATACACACAAGTAAATAAAATTTTTAAAAGAAAAATTTGTAAGTATTGGGCAGCAAATTGTATCTGTACTAAATATGTATATTTGTGAGGCAAACATTTTGCCAACTGAGCCATCTCACCAGCCTTAAAACTATAGGGATTTAAAAATTACATTTATTCATTTATTTGTGTATGTATGATAGGGCCTGGCATGCATTCCATGGTGCACATGTGGAGGTTAGGGGGCAACTTGAGCATATGGGTCCCAGGATCCTAGGTCACCCGGCTTGGTGGAAAGCAACTTTACCAGCTGAGCTATCTCACTAAATTAAAGTTTGTGTTGCAGTGGGGTATGGTACACACTCCTTTAATCCCAGCATTTAGGAAACAGAGGAAGGCGGATCACTGTGAGATTGAAACCAGCCTGGTGTACATAGCAATTCCAGGCCAGCTGGAGCTACAGAAAGACCCTGTTTCAAAAAGACCAAAATAAATAAATAAATAAAAGTGTGTTCTTTAGCTAGCATGCAGTCTTGTGAGGGCCTAGTAACTTGCCTGTGGCTAGTGACTACTGTACTGCATGACAGAGCTTTCCACCGTCCAGGGAAGTGCTGAGGACAGAGCCGACTAGGGACTGTTCTGTTTCTAAGCCTTTGAGGATTCTTGAGTCCCTCTCTTGTGATTTCTGGAGCTGTGACAAATAACTGAAAAAGCATCAACTCCCAAGGTTTACGTTGGCATGTGGTTTTGGAGGTCTCAGTCTGGGCCTGTGGAGGCAGAACATTGCAGCAAAGGGTGTGGCAGAGCAAAGTTGCTTACTTCCTGGTGGCCTGGAAACAGTGAGAAAATGACCACATCTAGGGATCTCTTTCCCTTTTGATTCCATCCAGATCTCCAACCCAGGGGATGGTGCTCCTCACCTTCAGGGCAGGTCTTCCCCCTCCTTAGTTAATTCTCTCTGGCAACACCCTCCCAGACACACCACACCAGCCTCCTAAGTGCTCAGCCCATCACACTTCTCATCTGTACACTTGCTGAAGGTGTCAGCAGAATAGTGAGTTGTGAGATTACCTGTAATCAAGACATTTGAATGTTGTTTACAAGCTGAACCTGGTTTAAAATCCTATCAGTAGAAAGTCGGTTAGATTCTACTTTCCTCTAGGCTTGACACCTTTGCAGAGGCTTGTCCACTAGTCAGTGTATTTTGGCCTGTGTGCCCCTGACAGACAGTCTGTGTCATGGCACGGGATGCCTCTCAGGTGACTTCTGGTACACTCAGTAAGCAAATAGTTTTATGGTGCTTAACAGTGGCTTTTGATGTCATGTGAACATCTTGTCATGTGCACATACTTCTTCAATATACTTCCTCAAACCTTGATGGTGTAACCTATTAACCCAAGGCTGCATGGAAGTCTGCTCAACATGTTAATGTACTGAGTCCTGTAGATAATTGTTACTGTGTATTTGTCTTTCTAAATATATCTAAAGGTACAGCAAAAATGCAGTATAAAAGATAACCCTGGGCTGGACTCGAGAGGCAGAGGTAAGTGGGTCTCTGTGAGTTCAAGGCCAGCCTGGTCTACACAGCAAGTTCCCGGCCAGCTGGGGCTACAGGGAGACCCTGTCTCAAAAAAGACCAAAAAAATAAAAATATAAAATGATAACTTTGGTCCATATGTGTCGTGTGCACTACGGTAAATGGAACATGCAGGCTGAAAGCTGCTCTGGGTGAAGCACTGAGTCCTCACTGTTAATGTCTCAGCATCACTGTGCATGCTGCAGATGGAAGAGCCTGCACAGTTAAGCTACCCCAAGTTTATAAACAATACTTTTCTTTCCTCAGAAATAAATTAACCTCCATTTACCATACCTCTTTTGGTTTAAAAACTTTAATTGTGTATATGTGTATAAGTCTGTACAGGTTTGTGCACATGTGCGTGCACATATGTACATGTGGGAGTCAGAAGTCAGTGTCAGGTGTCTTCCTCAATTGTTTTCCCACCTTATTTTTTTTAATTTTTGTTTATTTTTGTTTTATGTAAATGAGTGTTTTACCTGCATGTAAGTGCATCTGTGTCATCAGGTGTCCATGGAGGGTGGATGAGGGTGTCAGATCCCCTAGAACTGAAGTTTTGGACAGTTGTTAGCTACCATCTGGGTGCTAGAAACTGAACCCAGGTCCTCTGCAAGAGCAGACGCTGCTGAGCCATCTTTTCAGTGTGCCACCTTGTTTTTGAGATGAGATCTCTCATTGAAACTGGAGCTCCCTAGTGGGCTACACTGGCCAACAAGCCACGTGCGTTGATTTTGTTTGTTGGAATGTAGTGGCACGCCTCTTAATGCCAGCACCTGGGAAAGCAGAGGCAGGCAGTTTTCTGTGAGATTGAGGCCAGCCTGATCTACATAGTAAGTTCCAGGCCCACTGGGGCTACAGGGCGACTTGTCTCAAAAACAAAAAAAGATTTGGTTTTTTTGTTTGTTTGTTTTTTAAACCTATTGGTTTAGAGCAAAGACAGATGGAGAATAAAGCATAGTTCCCAGATCCCAGGAAGTTTGGGGGTCGGGATAGAGAGAGGCTAGTTAATGGGTTCAGAAGACAGTTGAATAATAGGAATACCTTCTGATGTTCTATAGCCCAGTTAGTTTACCTAGGATCAGCAACAATTATTTCCTAATAATTAGTGGAGAGGATTTTAAACGTTCCCAACAGAGAAGAAACCATGTGAGGTGCCGTTACCCTCATCTGATCATTACACACAAACTAGACTGTCATACTGTACCCCTTAAATATGTATAATTACTGTCACAAGTTAAAGTACAAATGTCAACCAGCCAAATGACGGGGTAAAGGCACTTGCCTGATGACTTGCATTCATTTTCCAGTACCACTTGGTAGCAGGAAAAAACAGACTCCTACAAATTGTGCTCTGATCTCCATACTTGTGTCATGGCGCATGTTACCCCCCAAAATAAATAAATATAAATAAAATGCAAATATACATATATGCATGTATATGTACTTTTAAAAGCCAAACTACATTAGCTCAGGCCTTCCCAGGTCAGGATCATGAATATCACTCTCCTGCCTCCACTTCTTGTCCCACTGGAAAGTCTTGGAGCCATCCACACATGGAGTGATCACCTCCTCTGATGATGGTGATGCCCTTTTCTAGAATATTCCCTAAAGCCTGTCGTAGGATTTTACAGTGACCTTTAAGTGGAAGGAGTACATGCTAAAATAATGATAAAAAGCATAATGTAAATGCATGACCCAGTAAGAGCCACTTGTCCTCACCAAATTCTGTTACCATACATGACTGTGTGTGCTGCACGTCTACACTACCAGCAGCACAATAGGTCCACTCACCCAAGCTTCACAACATGGGAGGAATGCAACAGTGGTGAGGCCACAGGTGATGGGAATTCCTGTGCTTCACTGTACTCTTGTGGCTTGATCCATCCTTGACAGAAGCATTGTTTCACAGTTCTTGCTCTTCACTGACAGATGTGCCGATGCCTTGCCTGAGTAGTATACAGTAAATAGATAAACAGGTTTGCATCTGGAAAGGCCCTGCTTTCCTTTTACGGTAGTGACATAGACACTAGCTTACTGGATGCCAGGCAGCATAATCTTAGATCTGGACTTGTGTCCACCCATGGATCAAAGAACTGGGTATGCAGAAGTCTCATGCTTGAAACTGATGGTCACTTTTTCAGCCAGGCTTTGTGGCTTATACCTATAATCCCAGCACTCAGGAGGCCAAAATAGGAAGAGTACCACAAGTTTGAAGCCAGCCTGGGCTAGATAGTAGGGTCCCAGACCAGCCTGGTTCTACAAAATAATAACAATAGTATTTTTCCTTTAATTTTGTGTTTTATTAATGAAATGTGCTGGGACCAAGGAACGTGGCCAGGGGCCCTTGGAGTCAAGCTCATGTGAGGTCCCCCTCTGCCTCCTCACGCCCTCTAGAACATGTCTCAACCACTTGGCCCCACTAGAACATGTCCTTGGCCCCACTACAGCCATGAGTGATCAGGAAGGGCAGGGGCCAAACCCTCTGAATCTCAGAGTAGGACAGAACCACTGCACACTAGGCAAGCAAATGAGGATGGGACTGTCACCCACCCATCCCTGCAGAGAAGCTGCAGTCCAGTTAGCACAATGGGAAGAGAAGACTGATGTCTACACTGGGGTCCAGGCCCACAGTTTTCACTGCCTTTGTAAGTTATGTGGAGTGCCTAGGTGATAGTTACTATTATGTACATCTTTTTTATTGCATTTGGTGTGTGTGTGTGTGTGTGTGTGTTCATGCATGGTGCAGGTATGGAGTTCAGAAGACAACTTTCAGGAGTCAGTTCTCTGCACCTTGTGGGTCTTAGGTATGGAACTCAGGTCATCAGGCCTGGCAACAAGCACCTTTCCCCACTGAGCCATCTCACTGGCCTTGTTATCCCCATCTTACAGAAGAGGCAAGCTCATGCTTAGTCACAGCACCATGCAACCTCTCTAAGTAACTTCAGATGTAAATGTAGCAATATGGATTTTTGAAAGTACCCAGTTTAAGGAAAGTATTAAGAATTTGTGTCACTGAATGTGGCAAAAAAAAAAAAAAAATAGTGAGCATGGCTTCTCAGGAGCCACAGTTCAGAGGACAGCTGGGTTGGGCTCTGTGGCTATCCCCACAGGTCACCAGTATTCAAAGCCCTCAGGTCTTGAGCAACAGGCTTCTAAGTTCTCAGAAGAGCAGAGCAGGAACAAGATAGTGGTCAGTACTCTGTTGCCTTTGGCCTGATTACTCCAGTGGTGAGGACCAGAGAGTTTGTCAAGGGACCAGCTTAGGAGCAAAGGTTGAATGGGAATAGAACTCTTACCAGATAACATTTATTTTGAAATAATTTTAAAGAGAGCTGTTGTGGAATGTTATGGAATGTTTTGAGTGCCTTTTTAAAAATATTTGACATGGGCCCTGGTGCCACAGTGACCATGTTGTAGACAATTGCCTTGTTTTAGTTTGGGGGAATTGTGTCTCTGTGAGGGGAGGGGAAACAGAGGAAAACCAGGTGCCATCCTCAGAAATGCCATCTGTATTAGTCAGGGTTCTCTATAGGAACAGAACTGATAGAACTACACACTAAATGAGATTTATAGATTGGCTTACAGGATATGGTTCAGGTAGTCCAACGATGGCTTTCTCATACTGGAGAGGCTAAGAATCTGGTCGCTGCTCAGTCTAGGAGGCTGGATGCCTCAGCAGTCCCAACCTGTAGTTGAAGGCCTGGAGCGTTCCTGGAGAGCACTGGTCATCAGTCCATGTTGGAAGCCAGAAGAAACTGGGTTCTGATGTCAGTGAAAAAGTTGGCGGCAGCAGCAGCATCAGGAACACAACAGGGTTCATGAAATTCCCAACAGGGTAAAAGAACCTGCCAGTAGGGAGATAACCTCAGATTTCCTTTTTTTCTGGATGCCACTGGAAGGTACAGCCCAAATTTAGGGTGGATCTTCCCACTTCAAATAGCCTGATCAAGAAAATTTTTTATATTGGGGCTGAAGAGATGGCTCAGTAGTTAAGAGCACTGGCTGCTCTTCCAGAGAACCCTGGTTCTGTTCAAAGCACCCATATGGCAGCTAACAACCATCCCTGACTCCAGTTTCAGGGGATTCAATACCCTTTTCTGGTCTCCATGTGCATTGCACATACAGGTACTCATACATACATGCACACAAAACACCCATAAATAAAAATAAATTAAAAAAATAAAATAACACATAAATAAAAATAAATAAAACAAAAAAAGTTTAATCCTTTATAGATGTGCCCAACCATGTATCTCTTAGTTGATTCCTGATCCAGTCAAGTTGACAACTAAGAGTAACCATCACACTGTCCACCTCCTTTGAGTCAGAGTTCCTCTTTGGCCTAGAGCTTGGCAGTTAGGCTAGCTGGGCTGGCCAGTGAATGTCCTGTCTCTGCCTCCCCTACCACAGGATTACAAGTGCACACCGTTACACCCAGCTTTTTTATGTAGATTCTAGGGCTCAAAGGCTCAAACTGAAGACCTGGTACCTGCACTCTAAGCACTTACCACCTGATCTATCTCCCCAACTTGAGGGAAAGGTTTTTTAAATAAGAAATGATGTGAGCCAGAGCTGCATAGTGAGACCCTGTCTCAAAAAAAAAAGAAAGAAAGGAAAAAAGAAATACATATGCTGATGCTTGCCTATAATCTCAATACTCAGGAGGCTGAGGCAGGAGGATTGCCATGAGTTAAAGGCTAGCCTGGGACTACAAAGCCAATACCAGGCCAGCTAGAGCTACACAGCAAGATCCTGTATTGATTGGACTGGCTAGTCCTTAGTTTTTGAGACAGGGTCTTCCTGTAGCCCCAGCTGGTCTGAAACTCCCTATGTAGATCTGGTTGGCCTCAGTCTCACAGAGATCTGCTTAACTCTGCCTCCTCAGTGCTAGGACTAAAGGAGTGCACCATGCCGCCTCATTCTTTAATTTAAAAATTATTGAGATAGGCCTGTAGACCCTGCTACATGGTTGGTGAGCAAGGAGATAACTTGAACCCAGGGGCCAGGAGTTCAAGGCTAGTCTAGGTATATGAGTGACAAACCATCTTTTAAAAATGATTTTCATTAAGTCTTTGTCACCAGATCAGTGGTATGGATTATGTTTTTGTCTATTATCTTTCAAGACTTCGTTTTTTTGAGATAGAGTCTCACTCTCATAGTCCAAGCTAGCCTTGAACTCTCTGGATAGCCGAGACTGGCTTTGATTCTGACCCAACTTCCGCCCTGCAAGTGCTGAGATTGCAGGAATGGCCAACACAGCCAGCTTCCATGGCAGAGTTTATTCTCCTTGGGTCAGATCACATCTGCACCACTGGCACAGTTTTTCTTCAAGGTGGTGATTTTGTGCCCCTGAGATAAGTAGAGATTCCTGAAAACCAGGAAAGTGCAGACTCATTCTTTCTGTCAGTTCAGTGCAGGCTAACACCATGCTGCATCAAAAGACCATGTGGCCAGGGTGTAACTCAGTGGTAGAATGACCACCTAGCACACACTAGGCCTTGGTTAAATACCCAACACAGAATAAACTGGCCATGGTGGCACATGCCTATAATCAAAGGAGTGGAGTCGAATGGAAATGTAGCAGTTATTTCTTGTCAACTTTTTCACGTATGCAAAACCCAGAATTGCTCACAAGTCATGGATGAAACAAAGATCGGGTCGGCGTCATCAGAACCGAGTCTGGGAAAGAAGGGACCGTGCTTTCCTGACAGCTTGCATGGTGGGATGAAAGGACGGAACCACGTGACCAGACGCGCGTTCCGACCCGGTCCACCCGCAGAGAGCACAAAATGGCGTCCCCGAGCTCTGTGGGCGTGGCTTTGAGCTTGTCCAATAGGAATGGTCGGGGGCCGGGCGATTTACCCCAACCCTCCTTCCAGCTTGGGGCAGGACTTTCCAGAGTCTGCGCCCATTCATTGGTCGGGGGTAAGTCCAATCGTGGTGAGTCTTGGTAGAGCCGTTGCCCTAGCAACAAGCGAGCGGCTTGGGAGAGGCCTAGGTCGCAGCGTCGGGTAGTAGTCTGCGAACCCGGGTCATCCTCCTGCCAGCGCGTCCTCACCCTGAGCAGACCCCCGGCACTCTGCTTTCCCAACCTGGCCTCCACTGCCTGGCGTCTAACACTCACCTCCAAACCACGCTCAGTGCACTAACGAAGCTGTCCCTGCTTCTGCCCCCAGCGTCCAAGGGCCAGATGATGGAGGAGCGTGCCAACCTGATGCACATGATGAAACTCAGCATTAAGGTCTTGCTCCAGTCTGCGCTCAGCCTGGGCCGCAGCCTGGATGCAGACCATGCCCCTTTGCAGCAGTTCTTTGTAGTGATGGAGCACTGCCTTAAACATGGACTCAAAGGTGAGCCTGGGGGTGTTTGGGAGCATGGAAATTTGGGCTACGTCTTTGCCCTCCGTGTTTTCCTTAGTGCCAAGCATTGTGGATGTAGGGATGAGAGAAGTGTACAGAATAGACAAGTTCTCTGCGTCCTAGAGCAGCTTTGTCCAGTTGAAAAGTTACTGCAAGCCACATAGCGATTATTAATTCTCTAAGGGTCACATTTAAAATATTTTATTACTTTTATTTTATGTGTATGCGTGTTTTGCCCGCACCTAAGGGTACCATGTGTGCACAGTGCCCACAGAGGCCAGAAGAGGATGTCAGATCCTGGAACTGAAGTTACCTGTCATGTGAGTGCTGGGAATTGAACCCAGGTCCTCTGGAAGAAAAATAAGTGTTCCTAATCACTGAGCCATCTCTCCAGCCCCTACTAGTCACAATTAAAAAGTGAAAAGAAGCAAGTGAAATCAGTTCCTTGGTTTTATTAGCCACGTTATAGATGCACCACAGATATAGTGTGGGTAGTAAAGGACTTGCACAGCGAAATTCTGCAGATTGACAGTGAACGCAGTAAGACAGAATTACAAACTGAAGGAAACATAGGGTTAGATGGTAGAAAATGAAGACAGGAAACTTCCAGTTAAGCAGGTGGGCAAGGTCTTTCAGCAGAGTTAATGTGTGAGCTAAGAACCTAAGGAAGAGGAACCCCTGACAAGATTGGGGGACACACCATTCCTAGCACAAGGGTTAAAAAAAAAAACCGAATAGATGCAAAAGTATTGAGTGGGATCAGCCTTGGCTTCAGGCCAAGGTAACCAGGGTGTGTGGGCAGGAAGAATGGGAGATGACATCGGAAGAGCTGGATCATGCCCTTCGAGATGGTGATGAAGATTTACATTTTCTTCTAAGTGAATCTGGAGGATTTTAAACAAGGCAGAAATGAGGCCTAATTTGCATCTTTTAAAAGAACTTCCAGCTGTCTGGAGAACAAATTATATGGGTGGAGAAATGAAGGTGTTAGTAGCAGGGAGACCAATTAGGTTATTAGAACAGTTCAGGCAAATATGGCAGAGAGGATTTGAAAAAGTCGAGTATTGATGTCGTCACAGGAGAACAAAGGTGGAGAGTTTCCCAGATTTCATTCATGGCCAGTAAGCTCTTAGAGAAAGAGCAAGAAAGGGATGAGAAACCCTGCTACCAGGGGACGGCACAGCTTATTTGTTCCTTGGCCTCTCCTAGTCCAACAGACTTGGTTAGAAGGTTGGATGTAGTCACTTTACTTGGCTTTTAGAGAAAGACTATGGGCCCAGGAGAAACTTTGCAACTTGTTCTTATAACACTTTTGTTTTCCCTTTTAGTTAAGAAGAGTTTTATTGGCCAAAATAAATCTTTCTTTGGTCCTTTGGAGCTGGTGGAGAAACTTTGTCCTGAAGCATCAGATATAGCTACGAGTGTCAGGAATCTTCCAGAGCTAAAGTGAGTGAGAAGTAGTGATGTTGACTGTGTTTGCTTTTTCACTCCCTTCTGTTTACCACCTCTTTGTTCCTTGCTGATAAAACATGTTCTGACTTGGAACAAAATCTCACATAAGCCATAAAATCCTACCTGTTATTCACCATTTACATGATCTTGAGCAAGACTTATACCTCTCTGACGTCCAGATTCCTTTTCTTTAATGTGAAGATAATGGTTACTGCTTGTCACACAGTTCATATGAACTAAAGGTATTGGGGCTAAAGAGGTGGCTCATCAATTAAGAGTGCTTGCCAGCCTGGTAAGGTGGCGAAATGCCTGTAATCCCAACACTCAGAGGCAGAGGCAAGTAGATCTCTGTGAGTTTAAGGCCAGCTCTGGGAGAGCCCTCTTCTGCCTTTCATCAGCACACGTACACACATGTGGCATGCACACATACACATAAAAAAATAAAATATGTATTTTTTAAAAGGCTGAGTATGGTAGTACACACATTTAATCTTAGCACTCTGGGTGGGAGGCTGTGGGGTGGGCAGAGGCAGGCAGGTCTCTGATTTCAAGGCCAGCCTGGTCTACATAGCAAGTTCCAGGCCTCTCTTGGGGGGTGGGGGGAGGGGTGTTACCCAAAGGAGTCACAGGCAGAAACGGAATCTTTGTTATACTTCAGTTACATCTGGACAGTTTGAATAATACAGTTTAAGCTAGATCTTAGATAGGACCAGGAGCATTGTGAAGAGGCTGGAACCCTGACATTATTTGCCCTGTCTACATATGCCCCTAAGTCCACTACAGATAGGCTCATGGACAGACCATACGCATCATTATGGGATCTGACATTTGGGAGGGGCCTTAGGAATCTTTAAGCTGATTTAAAAGAACCGTCTGTAGCATCTCCAACAGGGGACTTGACCTGTTCAGCCTTGGATGTTTCTCTGGAGCTAGCCTGGCACAATCTTAGATTGTATGACAATCTAAGCTACAATCCTACGGATCTGCCACATGCCAGATAGTGTGCTGAGGACATTTCATTATCATCTGTTCCATCACACTGCCCATTTGCAAGTGTAGAAACTGAGACAGTTGTTAAAGTAACTTGCCCAGGGTCCCTTGGCAAGGGAGTGGTAAAGCTAGGAAGCTATCCCAGGTATGTTGGACTTAAAGCCCTTTAAATCTCACCAAGCTCCTCTTGCCTAGAGTCGGTTCTTAGGCCTGACTGGCTCTTCCATTTCTAGTCTTGGCTTCGTCCTCCAGTTCCACATAAGTTTAAAGGTTTTTGCACATGTCAACTTTTCCAGGATTTACTGTATTTGCTGTTTGTGAGAGTGGGGCAGGGCACACATTTGGAAGTCAGAGGACAACCTTCTCTGTTCTTTACTTGTACCTTTGGGGTGCTTTTTTGGGGTTTTGGTTTGGAGGGTTTTTGTTGTGTTGTTGTTGTTTTTTGGGGTTTTTTTGTGTGTTTGTTTTGGTTTTTTTTTTTTTTTTTTTTGGTCTTTTTGAGACAGGGTCTCTCTATAGCCCCAACTGGCCCCAACTCCCTAAGTAGACCAGGCTGGCCTTTAACTCACATTATCTGCCTGTCTCTGCCTCCTGAGTGCTGGGATTAAAGACGTATGCCACTTACTTATTTTTAATTTTATGAGTATGAGTGTTATGCCTGCACTGCATGTAAGTGCACCTGTGTCAGGCGGTGTCCATGGAGAACAGAGGGTGTCGGATCCCCTGGAACTAGAGTTTTGGACAGTTGTTAATTTGCCATGTGGGTGCTGGGATTCAAACTGGGGTCCTATGCAAGAGCAGACAATGCTCGTAAACACTGAGCAGTCTCTCCAACCCTGCTTCCACCTTTTTGAGCAGAATCATTCTTGTTCCTCCTAATCTGCTTTCTTCAGGCCAGCTGCCCACACACTTCTGGCCACTCTGTCTCTGCCTTCCATTTCACTGTAGGAATGCATAGAACTATTGGGGTTACCAGTGTGCACCACCACATCTGACTTCATGTGGCTTCTGAGGATCGAACTCAGGCTGTCAGGCTTGCATGGCAAGTGCTTTGACCCATTGAGCCATCTTGCCAGCCTCCAGTATTTATTGTTTGTTTTCTGTGTAGAAAATGTAGTTTTTTGAATGACCTAGCACCCCCAGGTTTTCACTGTTTTTATGTCTTGGCCTATTTTTGGTTTGGTTTGGTTATTTGGTTTTTTTGAAACAGGGTCTCTTGTAGCACAAACTGATTTTGAATTGAACTCCCAATCCTTCCGCCTCTCCCTCCTTAATGCTGAGATTACAGTTGTGCGCTGCTATACCAGTTTATGTCATAGCTTATTATTGAGCATAGCTTTATATGATAAACACCATTTGCAAATTTGGGCACTTAGACTGAAGCAAGGCTTCTCCCTCTTTTTTGGGAATTTTTTTTTTTTCTATTAAAAAATGCCAGAATTGGTGCTGGAGAGATGATTGACAGTTACAAGCACTTGCTGCCGCAGAAGACTGGGTTCAGGTGACTCACGGTGGCCTGTAACTCCAGCTCTAGGATCCTACACCCTTACATTCTTTCCTCCACTTCCTCTGTAATGTTCCCTGAACCTTGGAGGTGGAGAGTTGAATAGATGTCCCACTGAGCATTCACAGTTTCTTAGCACTTTGGCCAGTTACCAGTGCCTCTTACAAATAGAAGCTTCTCTGGCCAATGGTGAGCATCTCTAATGTTTGAATATAAACATAAATTTTTAGAAGGTAGTTTGGCAACATGACCATTTGGCAAAACAGTAGTAAGGTCCCTGCCTTTGACCAGGTTTACACTACAACTAAATAGCTTTTCATTTTTTTCTTTTCTTTAGTTTTACATCAGTTATTGGGGGAAAGCCAGATTTCAGAGCCTTTTTATTGATGATATTGGCTTAATCCTTCTGAGCTTAGCTTCTGGAGTCTTCTAGGGCACTTCTGGCCCATGCAGCCAGGTGTTTGCTTTGAGAGCTCCTTGTATACAAGTGACTTGTAGTGCAGTAGTCCGTTTACTGCTTTGTTGAAATGCGGTTACTCTGCATGGAACTATAGCCCTTTTTCCTTCTAAATAGTTTGAGGGCTACAGCTGAAAAGCTTGCTCTTTTTCTTTTTTTAATGTTTAACACAGGTCTTTTCAAAATTCTACCTTTGAAGCCTGTTGTACAATAGTGTGGAATGTATTTAATACTACTGAACTTTGTGCTTTAATCTTATATCCTGTCTATTTTACCACAAATAAAATTAAGCATAAAATTGCACATTTGAGCCTGTGCCTCGGTAATCTTGGAAGGCTCAAATACTTCAGCATATACTACTGTGCTTTATGTCAGGCCTTTGACTGTTCATCCATTCCACAAATCCAACCTCTGAGACTCTGAATATTTCAAAGCTCTATCTAGTGTATTTGTCCTGGAATCACTTTTGTTTCTTTTCTTTTTTTGGGGGGGGCGGGGGTTGTTTGGGCATTTGGGGGAAGGGGTTGAAACAGAGGCTTCCTGTAGCCCCAGCTGGCCTGGAACTTGCTATGTAGACCAAGCTGGCCTTGATCTCATGAAGACCCTGCCTGTCTCTGCCTCCCAAGTGCTAAAATTAAAGATGTATACCAGCGCTTCTGGCTCTTCTTTTATGTGTTTGAGTGTTTTACCTGCATGCATGTAAGTACACCTGTGATGTGCAATGTCCACAGAAGAGGGCATTGGATTCCATAGAACTGGAGTTATTGATAGTCATTAACTTCCATGTGGGTTCTGGGGACTGAATCCAGGTCCTCTGCAGAGCAGCCAGTGCTCTTAACCACTGAAGCATCTCTCTAGTCCTCCCCCACCCTTTTTGTTTTATTTTGTTTTAAAAAAGGTCAGGGGGCTGGAGAGATGGCCCAGTGGTTAAGAGCACTGGCTGCTCTTGCAAGACCTGGGTTCATATCCCAACACCATATGGCAGCTAGCAACCATCCATATCTCCAGTTCCAGGGGATCTGATAACGTTTTCTGACCTCTGAGGCCATTGCATGACACAGTGCACTTAAACACTCATATACATAGGAAAAATAAATCAATAAAAAAATAAAACTTTGGAAAAAGGAAAGGGGTAAAAATATGTGATACACATTTCAAAATGTACCTAAGTGCCGTTCTTGGCTCAGACCACACCTCCCTAACTCCCAAACTGTTGTGTGACAGTGCACTTTGTATTCATGTGCGTGTGTGTGTGTGTGTGTGTGTGTGTGTGTGTATGTGTGTGTGAATCCTACTGGCCAAACTGAGGTTTATTTGGTGTTTTTATTTTCTCTGCTGGTATTCTTCTGCTACAAGAGTCTGATTCTCTGTTTGAATTCTAGGACTGCCGTGGGGAGAGGCAGAGCTTGGCTTTATCTTGCTCTCATGCAAAAGAAACTGGCAGATTATCTGAAAGTCCTTGTAGACAATAAACAGCTCTTAAGGTATTTTATCTCCATCTTTATCTTCTGCTTTATAATTGGAGCATAGTCCTGTAGATTGTGCATTGTGAATTAAAATAAGGAAATACAGTGTTCATAGTATTAGTCTTAAGTGCTCTGAGACTTGGTTTCACATAGTTCTTTGTTGAGCACTGATACCTTAAAATTGTTATGAATGAAAACTCATATGGTTTCATTCTGAAAAATTCCAAAGATATTCTTCCAAAACATCAGTTCCTAAGATTCCTCTGTTTCAGTGAAATGGTATTCATTAGACTAAATGATAACAGAAAGAACTTTTAACTGGTACAGTGGGTAATTATAGTATTCTTTGTAAGAGACCATACATATATTATCTAGTTCAATATCCAGTTGTAACATTTTATATTTCCTAGCATCAGTAAAAATTTAGTGGCTATCATTGAAATTTGTGAGTGATTCACTTTTTAGAATTTAGCTATATAAACTCATTATAAAGGGCTTTTTTCTTGGAATTGGAGAGATGACTCACCTGTAAGAGTACTTGCTGCTCTCACAAAGAACCTGGGTTTAGTTCCTAGCACACATACATGGCAGCTAACAAGTGTCTACAACTCCAGTTCCAAGGACACCCTCTTCTAGCCTCCATGGGCATCAGGCATGCATGTAATACAGTTGCATACATGCAGGCAAAACCCATTCACATAAAAAATAAGTAAATGAAATTTTCTCTAGACTGAATATAAGGCAGAAATATCTGGAGTTACTTTTCTTGCCTAGTTGAAATAAAAACATATTTTACATAGTTGGGCATAGTGGTACACACTTTTAATCCCAGTGCTCAGGAGGCAGAGGCAGGTGGATCTCTGTGAGACTGAAGCCAGCCTGATCTACATGGGAAGCTTGAGGCCAGCTGGGCCTACATGGAGGCCTTGTCTCAAACAAATCTTTTATAGCACGGCCTAAAATCCAGATTTTTCCAAGTTTTCAAGTCATGACTTATTGTTGAACATAGCTGTAAGGTTTGGATTCGGGTTTAGTTCAGAGTAAGACCCAGCAGAAACACACGGGAGACTCCAGCCTGGGAATTAACAGGACATTTATTAAGGACATGGGGCTAGCCTCCCAGCTCAGGAGTGGAGAAGCTAGCAGCTCCTAGTTGCTTGGTAGGCTATTTATGGGGAGGGAATCTGAGTGATATGTATGGATATGTATGACTGATGTTTGAAGGAGGTAGTTAACACACGGTTTCAGGAAGCTTATCATCTTGCCAGGAAGCTGCAGTCAGTCCCTTTTCACAGATGCTTGTGAATTTTGGAAGTCTGTCTGGAGTCACCAGGGTGTCTGTCAGTCCTCCTGAGTCCTGGAACTACTGGAGGGTTTCTCTTCAGTCACATCTTACATTAGCTTGTTTTGTTTTGTTTTGTTGAGACAGGGTCTCTGTGTGTCCTGGGCTAGCCTAGAGCTCACTGTGTAGCCCAGGTTGGCCTCAAACTCTTGGGCAGTCATCTTGCCTCGGCTTCCTGAGTGCTGGGATTACGGACATGTGCCACCACTCATGACTCTCTATTGAACGTAACTTTATATGCTCAATACTGATTTCAAATAATTCTTTAAGACAGTAACTTTCCTTGCACTTATACACACACACACCCCTGGATGTGATTAGATTTAGTAAACTAGCAAATCACTGGTGACCAGAAGCAGCAGCAGATGGAGTGCAGCTGCACTGTGACTGTGGAGTGAGGCAGTGAAAACAGCAGACGTTGCTGCTGCTCAGTGTGGCCTCGTGAGGAAGGGAGAGCTCTCCTTCTAGAATCAGAAAGCCCACGTTGATTAGAGGGTGAGGGTGGAACACACAACACCAGTACAGAGGAGCCAGTGAAGATGGGAGGGCGAGCGGCAGAGTGAGCAACGGCACGGGAGCCAGGAGTAGAAGAGAAGGACTGAGGGCCACGAGCTAAGTGGAAGAGTTAACCCTGACTGCGTGCTAAGCCACAGGTAGAGAGGACAGGATGGAGATATTAGTCAGCTTTCTGTCACTGTAACAAACACCTCAGATAATCAGCTTCTAAAAAAAAAAAAAGCCGGGCAGGTGGCTCAGTATATAAAGTGCTTATTGTGCTAGCACAGGACCTGAGTTCAGTCCCCAGCACCAACTTAGAAACATTGGGTGTGGAGGCTTGGGAGATGGCACCGTCAGTAGAGTGCTTGCTCCACACTCATGAAGACACAATTTCAGTCCCCAGCACCCATGTAAAATGTTGGGAAGGTAGCTCGTGCTTGCAACCCCAGTAGTGAGAAACGGAAATAAGAGGACCCTGGGGTTTACTGGCCAGCCAGCCTAGCCTGGTCAGTGAGCTCCAGGCCACTGAGAGACCCTGTCTCAAAAAAACAAGGTAGACACCTGGGGAACAGCACCTGAGGTTGGCATCTGGCCTTCACACACATGCACGTGTGCTCCAACATAGACACACATACATGCACGGCAGAAAGATTTATTTTGGCTCAGTTTCAGAAGTCTTTTGGCCATAGTTGGCCTCTTGCTTTGTTCCTGTGGCAGGACAGCAATATCATGGTGGGAACACAGGGCAGAAAACAGCCACTCACCTCCTGGCCCAGAGATGAAAGAAAGGAAAGAAGAACGATCCCACATCCCCTTCAGAGCACACCCCAGGGACCTAAAGACCTCTCTCTAGGTGGACACACTTAGGGTCCAACTATAGCAGAAGAGAAAGCACTTGACTCAGTGGAAGAAAGGAAATTCCCCACAGGCCACTTATTGGGTGAGGTTGGTAGCCAGATGTCCGTGGAGAACTGGCAAGACAGGACATGCTGGGGCCAGGGTGCACAGTAAAGGTGTTCTGAGCAGCCCCCTGACATGTTAATCTCTTGCAGTGAGTTCTATGAGCCTGAGGCCTTAATGATGGAGGAAGAAGGGATGGTGATTGTCGGTCTGCTGGTGGGACTCAACGTCCTTGATGCCAATCTCTGCCTAAAAGGAGAAGACTTGGATTCTCAGGTAAAATGGGATTTCATCTCTAAATGAAATGAATTAGGCCAGGAGTTTTTTACATGAGATCTCTAGACATGTACTGAACCTAAGAAAAGGATCAAGAGAAAGAGCCCTCTGGTAGAGGATGCCCAGACTGCTGTGCTGGGAGGGGGACACAGATGAGGATATCTCGGGGACGAGTGAAGAAGTAGCATGGGCAGAGCTGGGGATGTGGCTCATTGGTAGAGTGCTTGCCTAGCACGTGTCAGGACCTGGGTTGCATCTACAACTCTGCATAAGTTAGACACCCCAAACTCTGGAGGTGGAGGCAGGGGGATCAGAAGTTCAAGGTCATCTTCACTACATAGCAAGTTCAAGGCCGGCCTGGGCTACATGATACACTGTCGGAGGGACAGAGGGACGGAGAGAGGGAGGAGCTAAACATCACATATAATGCCAATACTCTGAGAGATACATACATTTTGATAAAAATCATACCATCAAATGAGAAAAGACACATGAACATGTATGTGTTTATTGTTTTACAGTAAGATGTTGGGAGTAGGTTTGTTTTGTTTGAGACAGTCTCATTAAATAGCCCTGGCTGCCCTCAAACTCACCATATTCCTGCCTCAGCCTCTTGATTGCTGGGTTTACAATCATGTTCCCCAACACCTGCTTTCATTGTTTTCTTAGGATCAGTTTTAGCCAGCTGTGGCGCACATGCCCATATTTACAGCACTTGGGAGGCTGAGGCAGGCATATCTCTGGGAGATGGAGATCAGCCTGGTCTACATAGCCATTTCCAGGCCAACTGGAGCTATTGGAAGACCCTATCTCAAAAAGTTAAAAAAAAAAAAAGATAATTTTAAAATTGTTATTAATATTCCCATTTTGCTTTGCTTCAAGAAGTATATTTTCTTTTTTTCGTTTTATTTTATGTGTATGAGTGTTTTTCCTGCATATATGTAAATGCACCATGTGGGTGCTGGAGACCAAACCTGGCAGAACAGGCAGTGCTCTTAACTGTTGAGCCATCTCTCCAGTTCCATGTATTTTCTTTTATATTTTATATTTATTTATTTATTTGTGTGTGTGTGTGTGTGTGTGTGTGTGTGTGTGTTTATGTATGATGGAGGCATGGTACTTGGGTGGAGTGAGAGGCAGGGGACAACTTTGTGAAGTCAATTCTCTTCTCCACCATGTAGATCCCAGGGGCCAAGCTCAGGTTGGCAGACTTGGTAGCTGGTACCTTTACCATCTCACCAACCCCAGACCCACTTCACCTTGACTGAGACAAGGTCTTTTATTTTGCTGATCATCCTCAGGGCTAGCTGACTGACAAGCTTCTGGAATTTCTCCAGTCCTCACCCAAATACCATCTAGGGGTTCAGGAATAGGTTAAAAAGGCAGAGAAAGTTTGAAAATCAAGCGAAGCCGAAGTTTATTCAAAGAGGACAATTTTATTAGAGTTTAAAAGACTCCATAACAATCAAGCTGTACAACTCAGCAGCTGCCCAGAGGAGGAGGACAAAGAAAAGGGAAAAAAAGGCTAAGTTATGGAGTTAAGCCAGCACAGAGGTCAGCTACATGAAGACAGGCAGCCACGTGGTGGGGAGGAAAGCCTCCGAGAAAGAACAAGGAAGAAGGAAGCCCAGAGTGCCAGCAAAGCGCATACCTAGGCTCTGGCCAGCCTCAAAAAAAGACAGAAAAGAACGAAAATTAAGTAGTTAAGCAGACCCAGGGGTACCTCATGGTTGCCAGTTAGGCTGCACTAGGGGATAAGAATTCTGGGAATGAAAAGTACATTATCAAATTATAGGATAATTATTGCACTTCTTTAGCATGGCTTAAGGTGAGCCTGCCTTCCTGGAGTAGAGCCATGGCCAGGTGACTGACCTGCCCAACTGGATTAACTCCTGTTTTGGATAGATTGGAATGCTAGGTTTCCACCCAGGCCTGAGGTTTCAAGATTTCATATTCTCTCTCTCTCTCTGTCTCTCTGTCTCTCTCTCTCTCTCTCTCTCTCTCTCTCTCTCTCTCTCTCGTTTTTATTTTCTTATGAGTGTTTTCCCTGCATGTATGTAAGTGCATTTATATCATGCAATGTCTGCAGACGCCAGAAAAGAGCATCAGTCGGATCCCCTGGAACTACAGTTATGGATATTGTTAGCTGCCATGTGAATGCTGGGATCCAGAGTGGGGTCCTCTGCAAGAGTAGCCAGTGCTCTTAACCGCTGAGCCATCTCTCCAGCCCCAGGTTTCATCCTCAGTGGGTCTTTTCTGTTGCTGTGTCAGCCTCCCACCTTGTCTCGAACACATTGCTACATCCTATTTCATGTGGGTTCTTGGATTTGAATTCAGCTACTCACACTTGCAGGGCAAGAGCTTTACCCTCTAGACTCTAGCCCCATACATTCTTTTTATGACTAGTATATTCTATTTATCTCCTGATTATTTTCATTATACTTTTTTCAAGTATTTCTAGGAAGTCTGCTGTGCTGGATGAATAGAATATCATCTATGAAAACTTCTTTAAATTTGGTCTTTCTTTTGGTCTTTTTGAGACAGGGTCTCCCTGTAGCTCCGGTTGACCTAGAACTCTGTGTAGACCAAACTGGTCTCATAGAGATCTGCCTGCCTCTGCTTCCCAAGTGCTGAGACTAAAGGCATATTCCTCCAGGTCCAGGCAACTGAGATTTGTATTAAATAACAAATGTTAGGAGCTGGAGAGATGGCTCAGCAGTTAAGAGCACGGGCTGCTCTTACAGAGGACCCTGGTTCAATTTCCAGCACATACATGGTAGCTAACATCCGGGTCCCAGGGAATCCAATGCCTTTAGTCTGACCTCTGCAGGTATTGCACAATATGGCTGCACTTACATACATGCAGGCAATACACTCATGCACATAAAATAAAAATATGAATAAATAAATATAAAAAATGGTGACACATGCTTTTAATCCCAGCACTCAGGAGGCAGAGGCAGATGGCAGGTGGATCTCAGTGAGACTAAGGCCAGCCTGGTCAAGTTCTAGGCCAGCTGGGGCTACAGGGAGACTTTGTCTCAAAAAACCAAAAGAATATATATATATATATATATATATATATATGTTCTGTATATATATTCTATATTTATATTCTATATGTATTCTATATAAATATAAATATCTTTAATAAAATATCCATATGCTTCATAAAGGGAAAGAGAAATACACAAAAGGCAGACACCCTACACTGACCTGAAGCATCCACAGGTGCATGCAGCCAGTACACATAAATCTACATGCACATACCTACACTAACAAGTATATACACAACACATACACATATATTTTATTAATCTTTTTTTAATTTTTAGAATTATTTTCTAAATATTTTTTATGAGTATATTGCCTACATGTATATAAGTGCACCCATGTCATGCAGTGCCCATGAAGAACAGAAGAGGGTGTCAGATTCCCTGGAACTGGAGTTACAGTCAGTTGTTAGCCACCATTTGGGTGCTGGGAATTGAACCCAGGTCCTGCAAGACTAGCCAGTGCTTTTAAGTGCTGAGCCGTCTCTCCAGCCGGCTTGTTCTTTTTTGAGACAGGGTTTTCCCTGCAGCCACAGCTGGCCTGGAACTTGCTATCTAGCCCTGCTTTTTTTTTTTTTTTTTTTTAATTAAAACAATATATTTATACACACACACACACACACACACACACACACACACACACTATTTTAAGCCAATCATGGTAGCACACACTTGTAATCCCAGTACTTGGGAGACGAGGGCAGAAGGACCACAAGATCAAGGCCAGACTGCGCTATTGCAACCTTGTCCCCCCCCCCAAAAAAAAGGAGGAAAGAAGGAAAGTACTTTTCTATTCCAATTTTCAGTTCACTTTGTGTTTTTATTAGAAATGAATATTTGTTATCCAAAATCCATTTGGACTCTATGTAGATATCGTGTCATGTTTTTAACTCATAAATAAGCTATTAACTTATAGACTTCCGTTGCAGTGTTCCTAGCCGTACATGCTCATGGTGTGGTGTCTTTTTCTGGACTCAGATTCATGTGCTTTTGGTTTGTTTGGGAGTTTTGTATCTCTGCTTATGAATGGTACTTTTGGGAATTGGGCTTTGCCTATGTTGCTTTGGGGATTGTTTTCTCATGAAGGAGCAGAAGGCATTTCTCCCCTTCTTGTCCTCTGGCATAACCTATTAGAACAGGAAGTTTCTTGTCTAGTTTTGTTTTTCTACAAAGGTTTCCTAGAACTTACCGATGTGACAACATCAACATCAGCCTTATAACTTTTTTGTGTGTGTTACACCTTATTTTGTGTGTGTGTGTGTGTGTGTGTGTGTGTGTGTGTGTGTATACACATGTCTGCACACACACCATGGTACACACATCAAAGGTCAGAGGACAACTTACAGAAGTTGATTCTTTTCACTATATACGCCCAGGGATGGAACTCAGGTCATCAGGCTTGGTGATAAGCACCTTTACCTACTGAGCCATCTCACCTGCCACTTTTGCCTTGTTTAGAACTAGATCTTTGACCATTTGAACTTTGTGTGTAGTTTTTGGTCAATTTATTATTCACATAGTTTTAGGTCAATTTACTGGATTCCCAAGTCTGAGGACAGTCACTTGTTTTTCTGGAAATCTTCTCATTAAGATCTTGAATTTAGACTCATATGATAATATCTGTCACAGCTTTTTATTATTTATTTATTTATTTTATGTGTATGAGTATATAGCCTGCATGCATGTTTTAAGTGCACCCATGTCATGCAGGGCCCTCCGAAGTCAGAAGAGGGCATTGGATCCTGTGGAACTGGAGTTACAGATGGTTGTTAGTTGATTTGGGTGCTAGAAACCAAACCTGGGTCCTCTGCAAGAGCAGCCAGTGCCCTTAACCACTGAGCCATCATCCAGCCCATTACAATTTTTTAAAGCCTCACTGTTCTCATCTCTTAAATATTGATCATACTTAGAGAAGATCTGCTGGGATCCCTAAAACTAGCTTCTGTCTGTGTATCTACTTTGGGAGTCAGACTTATATTTGCTCCCTATCCGCTCAATTCTGCTTTAGGTTATACTTTCTCATTCTTTCTGCTGTTACTGGGGTGAATTCCAGGATAGATACGTCTTCATTTTCAGCATTTTATTACAAAAGAAATGCATACTCATTGAAAACATTTGGGGAGTGCGGACAATATAAAGTGAAGTTCAAACTTCTCTTCTCTCCATCTCAACCCTTCAGTCCATTATGAGTACCAATTCTGGGGGAAAACCTTTTGGAACTTTTTTGAGACAGGGTCTCCCTGTAGCCCCAGCTGACCTAGAACTAACAGTGTAGACCAGGTTGGCCTCCATCCACCTGCCTCTACCTCCAGAATGCTGAAGTTAAAGGTGTTTGCCACCATGCCCGCCATCTTTTTCTATTTCTAATCCTTATTAAGTGTATGTAGGTTTTGTTTTAAGTACATTCTCCTGGTGTTGTATGACTGTAACAAGTCAACAGTCATGTAAAGTGTCACAGTCACTGTGACTCAGGGACTTAGGAGTTGACTGGGTTGAGTAGGGGAGATAGGGCTTGAGAGCACAGGCAGTTTCAGTCAGGTGGTGGCTGGAGCTGGAACTGAAGGCTTGCTGTGTGTTTTGTCTGAGGTCTGGGCTGAAATGCAGAGACCTAGGGATGAAGTATCAAGGACTCCTCCAGCATGGCTGTTTGCCTGGGGTCTCTGCACATGTTCTCTAGCATTTTGATGTCTTACAGAAAAGTTTGGAACCACAAAGGAATACATCCCTCAAAAAAGAGTCATGTTGAAGTTGCATTGCAACTCATAAGACAGGCCCTCAGGATGCCCTAGGTATTCCTTGACTTTAAAATTGTATCCTGGTCTCAAAAAAACAAAAATAAAATATGGAATAAAATAAATAGTATCCTGTGGTGCTTTTCATGTGGCCACAGCATTATGTTATGGTTACATAGAGTATGCTGTAGTGTGACGTGTTCCCCACAGACAGACTGGCCCAGTTTTGTATATTTCAAATAGGAATGATTTTTCTTACTCTCAAGTGCTTAGTTGTAGGAGTATTTATTTATTTATTTATTTATTTGGGATCTGTAAGACAGGGTCTCAGGGCTAGAGAGATGGCTCAGCGGTTAAGAGCACTAGCTGCTCTTGCAGAGGACCTGGGTTCAATTCCCAGCACCCATATGGCGGCTAACAACCATCTATAACTCTAGTTCCAGAGAATCCTGCATGCAGCAATACATTCATACACATAAAAAAATAAAAATAATAAAGTCTTTAAAAAAAAAAAAAAGATGGTCTCGTGTAGCCCTGGCTGGTCTTGGATTCACTGTGTAGTCTAGATAACCATGAACTCCTGATCCTTCTGACTGTACCTCTCAAGTTGAAGTGTTATTTCAGCGTGAGTGTGTGTGTGTGTGTGTGTGTGTGTGTGTGTGTGTGTGAATGGAACATGCTCATGGATGTATACAGGTGCATGCACCAGGTCCGAGGAGGACGTCTGGTGTGTTGCTTTATCACTCTTGACCTTATTCCTTTGAGACAGGATCTCCCCCTGAACCTGGAGCTCAGCCAGCAGTCAGCAAGCCCCAGTCATCCTCTAGTGCTGAGGTTACAAACATGCATGACCATGCCTGGCTTTTTACATGGGTACTAGAGATTCTAACTCAGCCCTCATGCATGTGCAACAAGCATTCTTAGATACTGAGTCATCTCCCTAGCCCCTCAAATGTTGTATTTCTTGACAAAGACCCTTTTGTGTCGGGGGGCCAAGTCTTTGAGGATTAAATGTATGAAGGATCTTGATCCTCCCTAGTTCCCTGCAGATTGAACCAATTTACCCAAAGTAGGAGAAGGAAGAACTCAGAATTGTCAGGTAAGGTCACCACTTTACTTTTTACCTCTAGACTTTGTTCATCTTTCTCAACACGCTCTCTGTGGCTGTGTGCCTGTGCTGAAGTGAGCACCTGGATTTCAGGGCTGTAAGGTCCGAGAATGAGGACCTAAGCCTGTTCTTTATCTCACTCAGGTTGGCGTGATTGATTTTTCTCTCTACCTGAAGGATGTGCAGGATCTCGACGGAGGCAAAGAGTAAGTACCTAGCAGTGTGCAGCTCTTCACGGGTTCAGTACTAAGCAATATGCAGCTCTTCACGGGTTCAGTACCTAGCAGTGTGCAGCTCTTCACGGGTTCAGTACCTAGCAGTGTGCAGCTCTTCACGGGTTCAGTACCTAGCAGTGTGCAGCTCTTCACGGGTTCAGTACTAAGCAGTGTGCAGCTCTTCACGGGTTCAGTACTAAGCAGTGTGCAGCTCTTCACGGGTTCAGTGAGATGCTGGCGGCAGTGCTGCTCTTGGTTTCATTTTGGAGTTTCACCTTTTTCTGAGCTAATTACAGAGGTAAATCTGGTAGCACCCTCATTGTTTAAGGTACTGTGCTCAAAAGAACAGAGTATACCTGTGGATGTTCACACTGCCTGCCTTTGCCCTGGCAGTCCAGCCCTGCTCCTCTCCCCAAAGGACACTGCTCTCACTTTCTTCCAAGTCCATGCATGCTCGTGTGCATGTGGTGTGTGTGTGTGTGTGTGTGTGTGTGTGTGTGTGCAGGTGTATACCTGTTTGTATGCGTGCCACCTGTGTGTGGAGGCCAGAGGTTGACATCAGGTTTCTTCCTTAGTCACTTCTCCACCTCACCTTTTGAACCTGCAGTTGGCCAGGCTATTCCACTGCTGACCAGTAAGCTCCAACAATCCTCTTCCCACCCGTGCCTTCCCGGCACTGAGATTACAGGTGTGTGCCACTGTACCCATCATTTTACGTGGGTGCTGGTGATCAAACGCGGGTCCTCGTGCCTGCATGGCAGGTACTTCACTGGCTTCGTTTCTGTTGTCTCTTCAGCCCCCAAGCCCTCGTTAATGCCTTGCAGGTCTATGCTTGTTGGTTCCTGCAGTCCCTTGTAAGCAGATAGTGCTGTTTAAGGTGTTTTGGATTTCTTCATTGGTCACAGTTGTCGTGGACGTGTCTCATGTCAGTGCTTAGCACTCCCTCATCCTGGGTGACAAGAGCATTCTCTTCACAGGAAGTGAAGTGGGAAAAGAAGAAAAGGGAAAGCAATATGTGTAACGTGCTCTCATTTCTACTGTAACAGCAGGCTATGTAGATGTGTTTGTATGTTGTGCTTTCGTATGCGTAGAACAATGTGTACCTGATGGCGGCAGCACCCTGCAGTGGCAGGCATAGCAGGGGGTTTCCCCGGAACCCTTGGGTATGTTGAGTATTTCACCGTGTGTGTGCATTACCTGCCTTTCACACAATGCTGTGACCAGCCCTCTGGTCTCATGCCCGGCAGTGCACCTTCCCAAAGAAGGGGCCAGCAAGAGCCCTAAAAACAAGGGCTCAACTGCTCAAAACTTGATTTTTAAAAAATTTATCTGTAGTTTGTGTATGACGCTTGGGGGTATGCGTGCCATGGCACACATGTAGAGGTCAGAGGATGACTTTGTGGAGTTGGTTCTCTCCTTCCAACTTTATGTGGGTTCCAAGGATCGAACTCAGGTCTCCAGGCTTATGCAGCAAGTGCTTTACCCACTGAACCATCTCACCAGTCCTTAAATTGTATTCTTAATAAAATCTGATCTTGAGATAAATCAATTTCTTACCAGTAAGGGATTATGGGACATTCATGGTACATGACGCAGAAAGTTGAGCTGTGTAAATAGTAGATGTAAAGAGATTTGCCCAAGAGGAATGAATGAGAAAATTATGCCAGGTAGCATATGCATCCTATTCTGTAAGCCAAAAACCTACTGTATATCACATTTTCTTTCTATATACAAGTATGTTGGCTAGATACTATATGCTCAAAGTGAAGAACAAAGAAAAAAAGTAACTGAAAAACAAGCCCAGAACCTGCAGCGCGAAATCATATAGGATGATCCCATTTATGTCACTCCATATGTATATACATATTTAAAGAAATTACAAGGAGGGTGGTGAGATGGCTCAGTGAGTAAAGGTGCCTGCCACTATCCCTGGGAGAACTGATGCCTACAAGTTGTCCTTTGACCTCCACACACGTGCCATGATGACCCTCTCGCAAAGAAATTGGTGCTGGATAGATAGGTAGATGGCTCAACGGTTAAGAGCACTGACTGCTCTTGCAGAGGCCTGGGCCATTTCATTGCTCTGCTTTGTGTTTTAAAGCCTGTTTCCTTTCCTCAGTGAATAGTAAGTGTATATTAAGACCATGTCATCTGCCACTTCCAGAGCCATTTGCTTAGCAAGCTGCTGTTTTCAGCATGCATGCATGCCCATAGCTTTCTCTTCTCATCTGAGAGGCCCACGCACTCTGCAGAGTAGGGGGAGTGGGAGGCAGGGAGTCAGCCAGCCCCGGTGTCCAGAGCTGTTCTCAGGCCCTGCTGCTGTACCCCAGCTCGCCTTGCTCTCTGCTTGCTTTGTACTTAGCACTTACTGTCTCTTGATTTCTACAAGATCATCAGAAGGTTGAGGGATAGTTACAAAGCATTCGAAAAGTTTCTCCCTTTGTATGCTCTTTTCACAGGCATGAAAGAATTACTGATGTCCTTGATCAGAAAAATTATGTGGAAGAGCTTAACCGGCACTTAAGGTGAGCGTGGCCCCCTTCTTCAGTAGCAGGTACACACCCAGCAACCTGTTGCTGTTTCATGGGACTTTGGGGATTTCCACTCTTTGTAAGTAACCTTTTTCCAAACCAAGAAGCAAATTGTAATTATTCAGGCCATGTTCATGTGTCCAGACTGGAGAAAGTCCCCGGTGAGCAGCTTATGGGAGACAGTCCACTCTTTGTTTTCTGCTGTTACATAGCACAGAGAGGTAAATACACGAAATCTGGAGGCTTTACCTCACACCACAGCTGCAGGAAGAAAGAAAGTGTAAAATAAAGAAGGAGCTGGGCGTGGTGGCACACATCCCTAATCCCAGCACCTGAGAGGCAGAGGCAGGTGTATCTCTGTGAATTTTGAAGCCAGCCTGGTTTATATAGTGAGTTCTATGTCAGCTGGTGCTATGAAGTGAGACCCTGTCTCAAAAAACAAGCAAATAAATAAATAATAAAGGAAGGGACAAGGGTTGTAAGTCAGGGAGACCCTAGGTTCCATCCATAGCAACCAAAAGAAAGTTGGGTGGAAGAGGGGATCCATGAACCTGAGTTTTTTTATTGTAAATGTATGGGTTTCCTCAACAGCAAACTAAATTAACAATAAGATCCATCTCATGTAATTATGGGCGAACTTAATTGAGTTGATGCATTTAAAATGCTTACAACAAGGATTGTCTGGTCTATAAATAGTCCACAGTCTAGCTGCTACTATTAAGATGATTGTTATTACTATAAAGCCTATTGTTTTAGTGTTTGCAGATTTGCTACATTAGTTTTTAAATATTTTTTCAGTGTAGAAGTTTCACATATTACTTGAAGAATATTTCAAAACTGTGAGAAAGTATAAAAAGGATTTAAAAATAAACTTTATGGCTAGGGAGATGGCTCATTAGGTAAAGTGCTTGCTGTAAAAACATGGGGACCTGAGTTTGGATCCATAGCAGTCAGAAAAGCCAAGCACAGCCTTTTACATCTGTAACCCTAGTTTTGTGGGGAAATAAAGACAGGCAGATCCACAGAGCCCCACTACCCAGGCAGTCTAGCAAATCAGTGAGCTCTAGGTTCAGTGAGACCCTTATCTCAAAAAAAAAAAAATAGACACCCAGCATCAACCTCTGGCCCCCACATGCATGTGTGCACATACATGCACACACACAAACAAGTACACACACATAAGCACCAGACATAAAAAACAAATAAAATAAAAACAGTATTGCTCCTTCTCTACAAGTGTCGCTGTCTCTGTGGGTATTTAAACATAGGATAGCAAGCACATTTTTGGATCTCATCAGATATTATACTAGAAGAAATTTTCTTCATAGCTGACTGAAAAAAAGGAATAAGTAGAATTTTTTAATATTTTTATTTTATTTATTATTTTTTATTTTATGTGTATGAGTGTATTGTCCGCATATATATAAGTGCACTTGTGTCATGCAATGCCTGAGGAGTCAGAAGAGGGCATCAGAGTCCCCTGAAACGAGTTACGGATGGTTGTTAGCTGCCATGTGGGTGCTGGGAATTGAACCTGGGTCTTCTGTAAGAGCAACTAGAACTCTTAACCACCGAACCATCTCTCCAGCTGCAAATAAGTAGCATATTTTAGGAATAAAATTTATTGATAGTGATATTTAAATGTGCACATATATTGAGTGTTCTCACCTCCTCAAGTTAGGAGCCCTCTTCCTATGGGAAATCGAGGCCTCTCATTGTTCACTAGTTGGAAAAACGATCAACTCTTACAAGTTTACCCTGACCTGGTATGCTTATTTTCATAGCTGCACAGTTGGGGATCTTCAAACCAAGATAGATGGCTTGGAGAAGACTAATTCAAAGCTCCAAGAAGAGGTTTGTATTGACCCTTAAACAAAAAGAGTGACCCAAAGTTAAGAGAAATGGTAGTTGGCAGCAGGCCTGTAATCCCAGCTGCTTGGGAAGTGGAGCCAGGAGGATAGCAAGTGAAAGCCTGCTGGGCTAGACAGTGAGTTCAAAACCAGTCTGAACAACTTAGCATGTCCCTGTGTCGAAACAAAAAGCAAAAAGAGCACTCCATGGTAGAGTGCTTGCCTAGTATGCACAAAGCCCTAGGTTCAATCCTCAGAATAGGAGGAAGAGAAAGGAAGAAATGGTCTAGTTGGTACATCTGACCAGAGGGTCTTGCTGGCAGGAAAGGGAGCTAGCCTGGAGTTGAGCTGCACCCGAGACGAGAGAGAGTGCATGTTCCATCTGCCCAGGGCTCCAGTGAGCCGCGGGAGCTGATCTTGAGGCCGTTCGGTTTCATCACCTCTAAGAACTCACCATTGGAACAGCCCAACATCTGCCATGGAAGCATAGTTTTCCTGTTTCCCACCTTTGCTATCAAATGCTTCCCCACTGCCCCAGAAAGCACAGACTGTCATGAGGCACCCAGCCCAACCCTCTGCTCTGGCCCCTTGGGAGCACAGCACCAGTCTCCCCACAGCATGGTCTTTCTCTGCTTTCTCACTAGGAGGAGAGAGACTGAAAGGACAGGAAGAAGGAGGGCTGAGGCCGAGGACGAAGGCTTGCTGCCCGCTGCCCGGCAGTCTCCTTGCTGGACACATCTTGTCTCCTGTTAGCAGGAGGGGGTTGCTCATCATTTGAGGCTTTCCACAGGTAGTGGGAAGATAGAGAGCTTTGAGAAGGGGCTGTAAAAGAAGCACCCCAGAGCATGGAGGCAGGGTGCCAAGAAGGGTCTATAGCGAAGGATACTCCACCCCCAAACCCTAGGGCTCACTATAGACTGTCTGCTCTTCCCAGGGGTTTTCAGGGGGAGAAACTCAGGTTTGCATGGGTTGAAGGAGCCACAAAGATAGTATTTTGGGAGGTGTCATGGGAGAAACCATTGTACTTAGTACTGAAGAACCTGTCCTCCCCTTAGTAAGCAGGCCTTTGAACCTCCATGGAGACAGGAAGGTCTTTGAGCCTCACTTTTCTGTGTCCAAATTGGGTTATGACACATAAATTCAACACCATAAATATTAAGTCAGATTATTTTCATATAAATATGAATGAAACAACACTTCAGGGAGCGTTTTGCAGAGTTGATAAACAGAACACTGCTCTCCGATCAGGTGGCATGCTTCCACTGGAGGAAAGTGAAGAGCTGAGTTTTCTTTAAAGGCATGTGATCATAACATAAGAAATGATGTGATATATGCTTGGTAGAGAGGCTCTCTCAGGGTGTACTTTCTGTGTCTCCACAGAGAAGAATGGAAAGGAGCTAAAGGCATTTGCCTGCTTTTGACAACTAACAACTTCTAGAGCCTTAAAATGTCCTCCTAGGCCACAGCAGTTGTTTAGAAACCAGCCTAGGTTCTTGGGTAACTTTAAAGGGTTTTAGGGGTCAGTTCAGTGCCTCAAGGTCCCAGTGTTGAACAGTGCACAGATAGCTTACTTGCTCCTTGTCCAGCCTCTCTTCTCTTCTGGAAGCTAGGGTTTAGAGCTGGAACAGGGAGGAGCCTGGCTGCTGTATTTTCCCATCTTCCTTGCCTCTCATTATATCCCCTTGTTAGGCATGGTCATGAAAGCCAACAGCTTCTTTGCATAACACATTTTGATAGAGGAAGGCATCCTCTGGGACCTGCCTCTGACGACTTAGTTTGATTCTTCACCCACAGAAATTTTTATTCTCCCTTGACAGTGAAATACACATTTGCTTATCAAAAACTGAAAAGGGGGACTGGGGAGATGGTCAGTAGGTGAAGTGCTTTCATAAGCATGAAAACCTAAGTTTGGATCCCCAGCACCCATGTAAAAGTTGGGCACTACAGTAGCATGTTTCTGCAACCCCAGATCTGGGAAGCAAATACAGGCAGATCCTGGGGGCTTGCCTGGCCAGCCATCTAGTCAAAACAGCATGCTCTAGGTTCAGTGAGGGACCCTGCCTCAAAAACTAAGGTGCAGAGCAATAGAAGAAGACACTCACTGTCAACCTCTTGCCTTTACATATGCATGCACAGGCAAACATACACACACACACACACACACACACACACACACACACACACACACAAGAAAAACCTGAAAAGAATGATGAATTTTTAAAAACAACAATGAAAAAACCACCCATAATCCCTTTGCCTGTCATTTGCTATATTTAATCCTCATATTAAGTATTTTTGGCCCAGTTGATTTTTATAACCTTTACCGCTACTGGTATTGTATTATAAGTATGTTTTCAAGTCATTAAACACTTTCATAAGGGGCTGGAGAGATGGCTCAGCAGTTAAGAGCACTGGTTGTTCTTACAAAGGACTGGAGTTTGTTTCCTAACACCCACACGGTGGCTTAACAACCATCTTCAACTCTGATTCCAGGGGATCTGATGGCCTTTTCTGGCCTCCATGGACATTTTATGACATCAGTGCACTTATATGCATGCAGGCAAAGCACTCATAAAATAAGAATAAATAAATGACAAAAAAAAAGCTTTCAACAATTACATATTTCTGTTTTGTGTTTCCAGTGTAATTTATGTTACCATTTTTTTAATGGACATTCAGGCTGTTCCTATTTTTTAATGTGTGTACATAAATTATTGTGCACATGAAGTAGTATGCTACCAATTTTGAACTATGTAGAAAATTTTGGAGAGGATACAGAACTATGACTATGTGGTGGGTGGGAGAGAAGTTTTAGAGCTAGGACTGTGGTGGGGTAGCTATGTTTTTATGCCTTTGAGGTTTGAACTAAAAATTCCCTATTCAAAACAATGAAGTAAATTATCAAGTGTGAAGATAGATGGTAGACTGTGAGGAAGCTAAGTAATGTCAGCTTTTATTTTGAACAGCAAGATTAATTTTGTTTGTTATTAAAAAATGTAAGACGTCTTTCTTAATCAGCTTTCAGCTGCAACTGACCGGATTTGTTCCCTTCAAGAAGAACGGCAGCAGCTCAGAGAACAGAACGAGTTAATTCGTGAAAGAAGTGAAAAGAGTGTGGAGGTGAGAAGCTGGCCTGCAGTGGTGTGCTCCTCACCGACACACCCCTCGTCGGCCTCAAACTCACAGTTGCTCCTTGGCATGGAGAATAGTTTCAGGCTCTGCCTAGGGCACCAACAGCCACGGCTACCCGAGTCTCTTGGGCACATGGCATCATGTGTGCGTGGTATACAGGACGGTATGACCCCGTGGAAATGCAGCAATACTGGCTTGTTTTGGGAAGAGAGCCTGCATGTGATCAGGGCAGAGCAGCTGTTGTTTTCAAAGGCTTCTAGTCTGGCTAATGAACACACTGATGCAGAGCCTGCAGATATCAAGACCAAAGTTCTTTAATACTGACCCAGTCTCCAGAATGTGTGAAAAGGTCCCTTGTTTGAAACCAAAAAGTACCTCTTGCTGTTCTCCCCACCCATGTCACCCACAGGCCACCTGGGACACATAAGACTCCTGAGCGCAGCCCTTGCACTCCCATCTTTCTGTGCACCTTTGAGCCTTGGCTGGCATGCTACATCTGTCTGTCATGCTGTCCCTGATGCCCACGGTGGGCTCAGGCCTTCCTCCTCCTGTGCTCCCATAGTTCCTTGTACTTCCTTCACCACAGAGGCCAGTGTCAGTCTGTAAGGTGTTAGGCTGCAGCTCTGTCTCACCTGATGGTTCAGCTGTATCTAAGTTACCAGAAGTCTACCAGTACTAAATAGCAAGATCAGTAAATACTGAATAGTAGATTGAATGAGAGCCTTTCCCACCAGGAACTCTTATCCTGTTTCAAAGAAAATTAAATATAAATCATTACACAGCCAAAGTATTGCTACAAAAACCTGTTGGGCAATCTCAGCACTCAGGAGGCAGAAAGAGAAGGATCAAGTTCAGCCCAAGCTACATAGTGAGACCCTGTTACACACAAAATTGCACAAATCTATTGGCTTGGTGGCATCCTTCATCTTTCAAGTTGTTATTATCTTTAAGAACTCAGCCTTAGTCTGTCATGTTTCAAAGTTCAAAAATTACCCTTTTAATAAAAGGGTGTGTGTGTGTGTGTGTGTGTGTGTGTATGGCATTTATATATAAAAAAGGGTAATTATAGCATATTTTTAATGCATTGTAACTAGTTGGCTTTCCATAAGCAAATTGTCCTTGGTGTTCTTTGATACAGATAACAAAACAGGACACTAAAGTTGAGCTGGAGACTTATAAGCAGACCCGGCAAGGTCTGGATGAAATGTACAGCGATGTGTGGAAGCAACTCAAGGAGGAGAAGAAAGTCCGACTGGTAAGTGGACTGAGAATCCTCAGGAAGAGTCCTCACAGCCATTCAATCACTCTGTCTGCCCCCACATGCATGCTGGCACTCACAGAAGTTTTCTTTGCCCATGTTCACAGTGCATTTCTGCATTGTCCTTTGTGCGTTCCCTTCTAGCAGTCTTCTAGAGGCTGCTGGGAGACCAGACTCTGGTTCCTTGACAGTCCTGTTTCTCACCCATAACCTCTGGCCTATTTATTTCTGCCCTTCAAGTTGGTAGCACAGTTCTTTTGCAAACCCAGTTCTTGATACTTTTTTGTCTTAGCTCCCCTGAATGAATGTGAGGCACCATGTCCTGAGTCACCCAGGACAGAAAGAGCCGTTTTAGATGCTTACACCTATACTGTAATAAAGTAGCAGAGCCTTCCATCAACTCTCTCCTGGCATGCAGACACAGCCACATGTACTTTCAGACCATGGGTTCTGCTCTCTGGATTTGGGGACCCTTGCCACTCGAACCCTGGGCTTATATTGTCAAGTCAGCTTTCTGTTGACTAGATGCAGCCCCTTCTTTCATTGTACCATTAAGGGGGGCAAACAGCCAGGTATATTGGTTTACACCTGTACTTGTAGCAACTGCAGAACTGAGTTGAGAGGATCAGAAGTTCAAAGCCAGCCTGGGCTACTACATAGTGACTCTCTCTCTTTCTTTCAAAAGCTAGGGGAAAGGGAGGGAGAAGGAAAGCAAAGGCAGAAAGGAAGAATTGAACCTAGTTACCCTCCAGTCAGACCTTTCTTCATCTCCCAAGCTTGTCCTGTCCTGCAGTTTTTCCCTAGTCATTGCCCAGGATGCCACCTTAGTTAGATACCATCCTGTGATCTGCTTTAATAGCATTTTCCTTGTAAATATCTTTTAAAGGAACTAGAAAAAGAACTGGAGTTGCAGATTGGGATGAAAACCGAGATGGAAATTGCCATGAAGCTACTGGAGAAGGACACGCACGAGAAGCAAGACACACTGGTTGCTCTCCGCCAGCAGCTAGAAGAAGTCAAAGCAATTAACTTACAGATGTTTCACAGAGTTCAGGTGGGAATCATCCTGTGCCTGTGACACTGCTGGGTTCCACTGTTTACCATGTGTTGCCTTTCAGTCTACTGTCTTCCCTCCTGCAGAGTGAGCAGACCCACCCAGAAGAACTTATGATGTGTCACATCCGATCTTCAGCCCTCTTAGGTTATTGCAAATACTATGTTTTATTGGTTTGTTTACTTTTACAATTATTTTTATTGATGTGGATCTCTATCCATCCAAGTGTACTCACACTTGTGTGCCAGAACCCATGGAGGCCTGAAGACTAATGGAGTCATAAGCATTTGTGAGCTGTGCATTATGGGTGCTGTGATCTGAACTCCAGTAATCACAGTAGAGCAGTAAGCACTCTTCATCACTAACCATCTCTTCAGCCCCTTTATTTTTTTTGAAAAAGTCTCACTATGTAGCCCAGGTTGGCTTCAAGATTCTGATCCCCCAGCTTCGGCCTCCCAAATATGGAATTATAGGTGTGCCCCACCACACCCAGCTTGATTGCATTTCTTTTATATGACCTTCATAGCAGAGGGACATGGAGTGACAAGGGAGATCCAAGTGGCTCAATCATGTGCCTTTGGTGTTGCAACTAAGCAGGGCCAAAAACTGAACTCTTAACATCTGTTTAGTCCGTTGCACTGCCATCTCCTTGCCCTTTGTTTGCCTCTGTTTCAGAGACTAATGTGTGCCAAGACATGTAGGAGGGAGTTAAGGCATTGAGTGCTATCTTCCCGAACTTTGTCATGCAGTTAAATTTGCTGAATCTCCCACACTCGGACTGACTGCTTGCCACTCCTGTCATATCAGAGTCCTCAAGGGGAGCTAGTCCAGAACGATTCAGTTTGAAAAATAGTATCTGTAGGCCAGGCGTGGTGGCACATGCCTTTAATTCCAGACAGAGGCAGGCGAATCTCTGTGAGTTCAAAGCCAGCCTGGTCTACATAGCAAGTTCCAGGCCAGCTGAGGCTACAGGGATACCCTGTCTCACAAAGAGTAAAAGAAAAGAAAAACAGTATCTCAGCACTTTGAAGTATCCTTCCCAGAAAGCCACCTCTCTTTCTTTCTCTCTCTCTCTCTTTTTTTTTTTAGCAGAGTTGAAATCTATGCCCTTAATCCCAACACTCAGGATGTAGGGACAGGGTCAGGCAGATCTCTCTGACATCGAGGCCAGACTGGTCTACATAGCCAGTTCCAGGCCAGCTGGGGCTACAGGTGAACCTTGTCCACAAAAAACAAAAGTGTATTTTACTGCCTACTCGAGCACAACAGTTAGCAGAGAAAGGCTCAAAGAGAGTAAAGCCTGGTGCATGCTTCTTAGAACTATGGAGAGCGAAAAGTGCTGAATGTGGGTGAGGGGCTCGGGAGACTCGCTCTGTGTCCTTCTCTAAGCTTTCTCTCTTTTTTTTTTTAAGTTCTAGTTTCTATTTTATTGCCAAAATAAATGTCCTTCCTTTTCAGTGAATTGACTTCATGCTTATTTCCAATAATGTCTGGAAGACAATCTGAGGACAAAACACACAAGTACTCAAACTTTATTGTCATAAGCAGACTATCAACTCTATTTTCCTATCTTTTTTCAGCTAGTATGTAATCGACATTGTAATAGCAACAACAAAAATTGAAGTAAGGCAGGGTGATCCACATCTGTAATTGCCGTACCTGGATTGTAGAGACGAGAGGATTTCTTAGAAGTCAAGACCAACCTGGTCCTCATACTAAGTTCAGAGCCAGGGCTACATAGTAAGATGCTATCAAAGAGAGAGAGGGAGAGGGAGAGAGAAAGAGAGAGAGAAATTGAAATAAAATAAGGATGAAAATAACTAGTCCCTTGACAAACCATCTCTTTTAACTTTTACATTTTCTTCAGGTGTTGGCCCATATATAGACATAAGGCTAGTTAGTATGTGATATGGGAAAGTGCTCTAATAATTCAGTAGACTATCTTTGAAACATGGAAGTTTGTATTTCTGCAACTGCTGGGTAAGCCTTTGAAGCCACAGCCTTGCTTCCACAGTCATTCAGGAACCCAGGCTGGCGCAGCAGTAACCTCCCAGGACACTAGCATTGTCACCAGTCCTGCCACTAAAAGTGAAAAGGCAGAAACCAGGACTTCTTGCCTAGCAGTGAGACAGGTTTATACCTCACCTTTGGACAGGTCTGTGAGAGAAGAGTTTGCCACCACAGCCAACTTGGCTTCTAAGGGTCCTGGGAATGCTATCTTTTCTAGGCTACAAGCCAAATGAGGGGGAGAGTATTTGTTGGTGGACAGTGTAATTGTCAGTCTGTAGTTAGACCCTCAGGAGCTGCTGGGAAGTCCCGTCTGGTCCCTGAATCCTCGATAGCCAGCAACTCTCCAGAAGCTCACGTGACCTGTGAGTCAGAAGCCAGCTGTCCCTCTCACATTAACCCATCACAGCATAGGGTGGTAGAGCAGAAACAAAACACAGGATGGAAGTGCCTGGCGGGGGGCTGGAGAGATGCTCACCAATTAAGAGCACTGGCTGCTCTTGTAGAAGATGTGAATTTGGTTTACAGCACCCACATGGCAACTAACAATCATCCTTAACTCCAGTTCCAGGGGATTCAATGCCGTTTTCTGAATTCTATGGGCATTGCATGACATAGGTGCACCTACCTATGTGCAAGCAATGCACTTAGACACATAAAACAAAAATAATTTTTTTTAAAGTGCCCTGGTTGGAAAATAGGAACAAAGCACATGGCAGTCACTGGCCCACTGCTGCTATCACACCCTGTGAGCAGAAACTGCAGAGACCAGAGCCTCAAACAATAGGCTCTGTTTGTGGCTTCTAAAGGCACTTCCACATTAGCCAAGGTATAAATCCAGTTAGAGCTGGGCATGGTGGTGCATGCCTTTAATCCCAAAGAAGACACAAGCAGGCAGATCTCTTCGAGTAGGCCAGTCTGGTCTACAAGCAAGTTCCAGGACACCCAGAGTTCAATAGTGAAATTCTGTCCTTCCTCCTCCACAAAACGAAAGAAAACAGCTCTTGATAGCATGCCCAAGGCATTTTTAGCAATTCTTTAATTTGTAAGTTTATTAAGCTTGGAAAATGCAGTTTGTGTTATTAAGAATTTATTTGACTCCCTCTGTCATCATCCTTTCTATAGCTTATTTTATGTTATCTCTTGTAAATGCACAGTGTGCCCCCTCCTGGTTACTTGGTATGTGTCCTGGTTAAAAGTCTGGACCGTGCAAGTCTCACAGATGTGGGTGTGAACCCAACCCTGGCTCTCCAGCCTTCAGCCAGTCTCTCTTCTGAGCCTCCCTCTCTCGATAAGGAGGGGAAGCTGGCACCTCATTGAGAGCCCTGTAAGGAGTCACATGAACTGGCAGATGTGCCTAGTCCATGATGCTCAGAAGCAGAGTTGGCTTTGATCACTATAGAGGAGCCAACACCAGTTGCCCACCTCTCTGCTCTTCCTCCCACTGGCAGAGCCTAGAGCCAATTTGTCTTCCAAGGCTCCAGGGAAGAGCAGAGCAGTGATTAATGAAATACTCTTAAAAGTGTTGAAAAATACCTGGTGAACAGTGAGGTGATTTGTAATGCAGAGCAGGTGTGAAGGAGGCCTGGGTGGCTTACAGATACTCTCCTTGCCTTCCTAGAATGCAGAGAGTAGCTTACAGCAGAAGAATGAAGCCATCACATCTTTTGAAGGAAAAACCAATCAAGTGATGTCCAGCATGAAACAAATGGAAGAAAGGTAATCAGGTCCCTGTAGACAGTTCATCTCTGGCAGATGCTGGGCTTGCTATAGGCCTAGAGATCTCCATAGAGTCCCCCTGATAAATCCAGATAAATTGGGGTGACTCCTTCCTTGCTCACCCTCAGCCTAAGGAAAGAAAGAACTGGATGCAGCAGCCTGGCCTACACCATGTTCAGTCTCAGCATTATGTCCACCGTATCAAATTATCCTCTCAGGTTTTGGAACTAGACAGAGACTGAATTGTCGTTGTCACATTTAAATATCAGGTTGGCGGTAGAGCAGAATACACTCCAGGGCTAGAGGGACAGCTCAGCAGGTGAGAGTGACTGCTCTTGTAGAGGACCAAAATTTGGTCACCAGCACTCGTGTTGGATGACTCTTAACTGCCTTTAACTCCAACTTCAGAGGATCCAGTGCCCTCTTCTAACCTCCACTAGTACCCCACACACATGCACATATGCACAGACATACACATTAAAAATAAGAATAGAATCCCCAAACAGATATTAACAAATATGGACAGCTGCCTTTTTAGATGTGCCAATGCTGTTCCCTGGAGAAAAGATTGCCTTTTATTTATTTACTTATTATTTTCTTATGTATGAATGTTTTGCTAAGTGCATTTAAGTATACCTATGCAAGCAATGCCTACAGAGGCCAGAAGAGGTCATTGAATCCCCTAGAGCTGGAGTAATGGACCACTGTTAGCCACCATGTGGGTGCTGGGAACTGAACCCAGGTCCTCTGCAAGAGCAGCCCACAGTGCTCTTAACCACTGAGCCATCTCTCCAGCCCCAGATCATCTTTTCAGTACATGGTACTGGAACAACTGTAACTGGCCATCCACCTGCAAAACAGTGAATCTCAAGCCACACCTCATAGCTTATACCACAGCTGGCTCAAAGGGATCCTGAACGCCAATGTAAAACTAAAAGCTATAATTCTTTTAGAAGGAAACAGAAAATCTCTGTGACCTTGAGGTAGGTAAAGAGATATTTATTTTAGATAAAAGGCATGATAAGAAAAATTTGATTCATCAATTTTGACTTCATCAAAATATAAAACTTCAGTCTGTAAACACAGTTAAAAGGGTAATTTATAAAGTTAGAGAAAATGTGTGTATCTGACAACTTGTCTACAGACTGTGTAAAGAACTCTGAACTCAAACAATTAAAAGGCAGACAAGGCTGGGGAAAAGGCTCAGTGCAGCAGTTAATAGCACTTGCCATGCAAGTGTGAGGACCAGAACCCACATATAAGTCACACACCATAACACATGTCTGTAAAACCCATGTACCTGTGGCAAGATGGGAAGCAGAGAAAGGAAATCCATGGAAGCTCAGGCCAGCTAGCTTCAAGGACATAGTGGTAAAACATGAGATCATAGCTCAACCAAGGTAGAAAGAAGGCAAGGACAGACACCCAAGGTTGTCCTCTGGACTCTACATGTATATCGTGGCACATATGGTACCCATACACACACAGTCATATGTATGCACACATATCAAATACACATACCATACACAAATAAAGAAAAATGGACAAAGATGCTACTGCATACTGTAACCCCAGCACTGAAAAGGCTGAGGCAGGAAGATCACAACTTGAAAGCCAGCCTGGGCTGTATAGCCCAACCGTGTCTGGAAAATAAAACGAAGTCAAATAAAAATAAGGTATGGTGGCACACGCTTTAATCCCAGCACTCAGGAAGCAGAGGCAGTCAGATCTCTGTGAGTTCAAGGCAAGCCTGGTCCACATAGCAAGCACCAGGCCAGCTGGGGCCACAGGGGACCCTGTCTCAGAAGAAAGGAGCTAGAAAGATGGTTCAGCAGTTAAGCACACTAGCTGTCTTTTGCAGAAGACTTGGGTTCAGTTCCCAGCACCCACATGGCAACTAACAATAGTAATTAACTCTAGTTCCAGGGAATCTGACACCCTCTTCTGGTATTACATACACAGGTGAACAGTCATACACACAAAAATACAAATAAATCCAAAAACATTGGGCAAAAGGCTTGAACACAAACTTTACCAAGAACACATGGACAGCAAGTAAGTAATGAAGAGATGCAACATTATCTGTTAAGACAAGTGCTTGTTTAGAGACAGGCCAAGCATGCTGGTGCACATCTGTAATCTTGCACTTGGAGGGCTAACACAGAAAGGTCATGAGTTTGAGACCAGCCTAAGCTGCATAGCAAGGCTCATCTCATTTAAGCAATTTTAGCCAGCCAAAAGCTTTATCTTCAGTTTTGAGAGGGGACTCTTATAAAAAAGGGCTCTCTGTGTGCTTGACACTATCTGTAGGTTACAGCACTCGGAAAGAGCAAGACAGGGAGCTGAAGAGCGGAGCCATAAGCTGCAGCAGGAGCTTGGCGGGAGGGTCAGTGCCCTGCAATTGCAGCTGTCACAACTGCATGAACGATGGTAAGGAGCTAGGCCAGGTGTAGGTGGCCTGAAAGATCTGGGAGGTGTCTTCCTACCTTTTTCTTCTCTAAGAAGAGTAGAGGGCAGCTAGCTCCCACCCAGGTTTACCCCTGCAGTTGAACATGACAACCCAACCCTGTTCACAAATGCAAACTGAGCATGCAGGCTCAAGCTTCTAGCTGTGTGCTCCTCAGCTGGTGAGAGGACCAGCCAGGATCTGGCTGAGGGTCACCCTGACCTTGGTCACTCTCTCCACACCCCTCCAGTATCCTCCATCTTGACTATGGGCTGTAAAAAGCCAATAGGATGCTGAACTTTCTTGCTGCTCAGGACCATGTGTGTCCTTGGTTTTCTCCTCTCCCCATTGGCATGATGGCCTGGCATTCCTAGCCCAGTGGAGGTGCAGGAGAGGGAGGCCTGTTTCCACTCCTTGTTGAAGGGTCCCCATGTCCTGTGAGGTGGGTTGTATATTTTCCTTGGAAATCTCCCACCAAAACTAACTCCAGTCCTTTTGGGAAAAACAGTTCAGGTCTAGAGAAAGAGTTGAAATCGGAAAAAGAACAAAGACAAGCCCTTCAGCGAGAATTACAGCATGAGAAAGACGCCTCCTGTGTGCTCCGTGCAGAACTGCAACAAGTGGAAGGATTAAAGAAGGTAAGAGCCTGTGCAGGGGGACAGACTAGACATTCTCTACAAGTCCAGCAAAGGCCCCTCTGCCCTTGCTGAGTGGAAGTAGAGGCCTGAGCAGCTGCTCCCATCCCCATCAGGCACCTGTCTGAAGAAGAAACAGGAAAAGATGGGAAGCTACCACGCCAGCCAGCTACATGTCAGTGGAAAGGGCCATGGCTAAAAACTATCATAACTACATAGTGAGATGGCATCTCTGTGAATTCAAGGCCAGCCTGGTCTACATAGTGAGAGATCCCATCTCCAAGAGTTTTTGCTACATATGTGTGCACATCTGCCTGCATGTGCCACAGCACACATTGAGGTCAAAGGACATTTTACAGGTGTCATTTTTCTCCTTCCACCATATGGTTTCTAAGAATTGAACTCAGACTTAGTGGCAAGTGCCTTAACCCACAGAGCCATCTTTGCTGTCCCAAAGATATTTTTAAATTTATTTTTACCTTATGTATACCATGAGTTTGGGGTGCCTTCAGAGGCCAGAAGGCAACAACCCCAGTCCAGTGTTGGTGCTGGGAACACATTCAGGTCTTCTGCAAGAGCAGTCAGTGCACCATGCACTCAGAAGGCAGAAGCAGGTGAATCTCTGTAAATTCAAGCCCAGCCTGGTCTACATAGCAAGTTCCAGGACAGCTGTGGTTACCAGGGAGACCATCTCAAAAAGACCAAGAAAACCAGTACACCCAGAGCTCCTAACGGTTGAGCCCTTCCTCCAGTCATTTTAAAACTGACTCTAGGGACAGCAAGATGACTCAGCAGATAAAGGAACTTGCCTCTAAAGCCAACTACCAGAGTTTGATCTCTGAAACCTACATGGTGAAAAGACTCCTGAAGGTTATTGTCTGGCCTCCACATGGGAGCTGTGGCATGCAGGCCACACATAAATGTAAAAGCAAAATTTTTAAAACCACCTTTGAAGTTAGCCTTCATATAAACCTTGTATAAGGTTGAATTGTGTACTTTCTAGGTAGCTGAGGGGAGGGGAGGTCACTTTTGAACTCCTGGTTCCATTTTCACCTCCCAAGCACTGGTATTACAGGTCTGCACCATCACACCCAGCTCAGCCTGCTGTGGTTTTTATTTGGTTTGGGTTTTTTGAGACAGGGTCTCCCTATAGCATCTGCTGTCCTAGAACTCTCCCTATAGGCCAGGTTGGCCTCGATCTCAGAAATCTGTCTGCCTCTGCTTCCTGAGTGCTGGGATTAAGGGTGTGCACCACCATGCCCAGCTTACCTGTGTCTTTAAAATCTGTCTTTAATAGAAGCCTAACCCAGGCAAAGGGTTTTTTTTTTTTTTTTTGCCCATTGGGATATTATGAGTGTATATATGCCTCTGTGTTTTCTGTGCACCACATGAGTACAGTACTCTCAGAGGTCAGGAGCGGCCTTTTTGGATCCCCTGGAACTGGAGACACATTGGTTGTTAGCTGCCACAAGGAACCAAACCTAGCTCCTCTGCAAAAATAGCAATTACTCTTAAAGTCTGAGCCATCTCATCGGCCCCAGTGGGGTAACTATTCTTAATGGGCCTGAATGTTGCTTATCCATCCATGTCCTTGTATCCAGATGAAAGCCACTTTTTGTTACTGGCCCAGGCTGGCCTCAAACTCTGTCATCTGCCTATAGCAGATGGGTGATGTAAACTCATCCACACAAAATAACCATGTCTTAAGATGATGTTAATGTAACAGAACTGCTTTTTGCTCTTGTAGAACATTTCATTTTTGATCTGTTTGTTGTTCTCATTATGAAACCTAAAATAAAACATTGCAGTCATCTGTGGTATGGCTTGTCCATTTCAGGAGCTGCAGGAGCTCAAGGATGAGAAGACAGAGCTGCAAAAGGTCTGTGAGGAGCAGGAGCAAGCCCTCCAGGAAATGGGCCTGCACCTCAGCCAGTAAGGACTAGCTCTGGGCTACCTGCTTACAAGGCTGGAAGTCTCTCTTTGGTGGAGGGGTCTGAGAATAGGCACTTTCTCCTTTTGTCACCTGACAAGGGCTCACAGGAAGAAGGGACAAGAGGAGAAAAGCTCCTCAGCAGTCCTATATGGGTTGTATACACCTGGCTTTGCCGTATACCTTGACTGAGGGTCATGGTGGCAGAGCAACTCAGGATAGGAGCAAGCGTAGACGGAGCCCTCTGAGCTGGCCCCTTCTAGACTAGGCACTGAGCTAGAACACAGGCCAGGGAAGAAGCCTAAAATTGAGGTCCCTGTTAAAAATAGTCAGTGCCCAACTACATAAGCAGGTAATACGGGCGGACAACTACCCAGAAAAGCCAGAAACCTGAACTTCCAAAACATTATTCACTTTTCTTAATTATAACCACTTCAAATTATTTTTAACCTTTCCAGGCTAGCCAGTCAGTTCGTGGGCCACATTCAGTCCCAGGTTTAGGCAGGAAGCTCAGCAGACACATGAACCAGGGGATGAAATGTGACTCCAAGTTACACCAAGGTAGAAAACATTTTAGAGAGGCCCCTGGTGTGTTCTCTTCACTTTTTGTTCCCGGCATCCTTATACAACAACATGGCCCCTGAAGTTGGCTGAGTCATCATCTTTCACGGCTACAAACTGGACTTTTTTTTTTCCAGGTCCAAACTGAAGATGGAGGACATAAAGGAAGTAAATAAGGCACTGAAGGTATTGGTTATTTTTATTAGCAAAAACTACTGCTTGTGAGCCTGTGCACTATGTGCACTAGAGTCCCACAGGCAGTGTGTGATATGGCGCCACATGCTTGATTGAGGTGGCAGTGCTGCAGGTGGACAAGGGTGAGCTGAAAAATGGCAGTGCACCTTGGTAGGTGCTGTGCTCACTGGCTGCTGCTAACCTGTTGTATATTTGGGAAGTCTCTGCTGTGGACACACACAGGGTACCAGGTGGAAGAGGCCTACCTCTGCCCAGTTGCCACAGCACAGTAGAGGCTGAAAGACAGAAAGGGGCTCCTTCAAAGAGGTAGGCCACTCTGCTCTGAAAAGTCCGTATCTGATGCCAAGCTTCATAGCCACCTGCTCTCAGAACAGAGCACGATCTGCTCTATCGGTCCAGCAGGTACATGAGTTCCCTGCCTGCTCCTATCAATCACCCTTTGCAGACCAAAAAAACGTTCCTTGAATATAATTGCTGTAGGCAGCTTTTTTTTAATCCCTCACCATGCAATGTTTGATGAAACACTGACAGTCAACTGCTCCAGGAGCTCTCTAATGCAATACCTTACATAGCCCAACAGCCAATGTTTCTCTAGCACAGTAATGAGCGTGTGTCATCCAGAAAGGGGTCTTTGACCCCTCTGAGCCACCCACCATAATCCCTAAAAGCATATAAATCTGTCAGTTTTTCCTGGTAAAGATTTCCTAAACAGCATCTTCCAAAGCCTCAGTTTTCTCTCCTGTGATGGAGCTAAGCTGCTTCCCAGGATTATTTGAGGGCCCAGGCTGGAGAAGAGCTTCCCAGTACATTCACACCCCGCCACACACACACTGCTCATCTCGACAGAGGTCCATGTCACTTGCTCCTATTTAGTTGGCTTTCTCCTTCCTGCCAGTTCAGCTAGTCATAGGGTCAGGGCTGACTGTGGTGACCTCAGCTATAGGGGACTTACTGGGTGAATCAGTCTTGAGGCCAGGCACTTTGTAAGGAACCTTTGAATGCCAGTTGTGACCACTGGGAAAAAGGGCTCCATTAGTCTTATTCACTGCCACATCCAGCGAAGCAGCAAAGTCTTCAAAGAAAACCAGGCATAATTACAGGGCAAGACTGTAGATGTAGCCAATTGTGGGCTGACACAGAACTCAAGTTCTAGGGTGTTCTTTCTTCCTCAGGGCCACACATGGTTGAAAGATGATGAAGCAACACACTGTAAGCAGTGTGAAAAGGAGTTCTCCATTTCCCGAAGAAAGGTATGTAGAGGTTGCCCCATACTGTACTACAATTCCCCTATCGGGTTCCAAGAAAAAGCCTGTCATTGTGCTGCAGTCATGCCGATTGGTCAGCAGCAGGTAGCACCTCCTTCTTGCCCTGCTTTCTAGAGGCCCTGGCCAGTCACAGGCCCCTACCCCTCTATCCTTTAAGAACTGACACTGCTTTAGTCAGTGGCCGTGTGCAGAGCTGTTCTAGGTAAGCAAGCCACTGAAAATTCCTTGTATGCAACAGGACCATTACTTGGTCAACCTAGACAAATAACCCATGGGTCACTGAGGTGGCAGATCACCAAAACCTCACTGGGTGTCCTGGTTGAATCTGCATCAGCTCTGGGATCAAAAGGTCTTAGAAGCCCTACTTTGATCCATGGTCACAGTGGTGGGGACTTACATCCTTACCTGCTCCCATTAAGAGCTATCATCTTTGGGAAAGACAAAGTGAAAGCAGCAAAGGCTTGCTGAAGGTTGGGACAACACAGCCTGGCTCTCACCATACGAACAGTCCAGGAAGTGTAGCCTGGTAGTCTTCAGCACCAAGAGCTTGATGCTCCTCTCATGCCTCAAGAACCCAACACATACTAGGCTGACAGTTCTGCTTATCGAGTGAAGCATCACTGCCCCACCTCCCTCCAGCTGGGAGATGCTCCCTGAAGTCAAACCTTACAAAATTAAGGGCGGGTATAGGGGTCACACCTACACCTCCCCGGGTGTCTCTGACAGCTTTTTTCCTGTCCTCTAGCACCACTGCCGCAACTGTGGTCATATCTTCTGCAACACCTGCTCCAGCAGTGAGCTAGCTCTGCCCTCCTATCCTAAGCCAGTGCGTGTGTGTGACAACTGCCACACTCTGCTACTGCAGCGCTGCTCATCCACTGCCTCCTGAGGCCAGCCAGCTGCCCGCAGCCAACCTCAGCCTACGGACATCTGTCCTCAGGGTAGAGGGCAGCCTCAGGTACAGTGCCAAACTCTGGGTCTCCAGGGACCAGACGGACCCCGAGAGAGTCAAGGAAAGAATGACATCCCGGCCAGGCAGTGTCCGAAGATGGCCCCAAGATGGCAGCTGAACACTTTTCCTATGGCTTGTATGGAGCCAGCTCTCCTGAACTGACAGTTCAATGCCCTTGGTTACATCCTGGCTTTGGTTCAGATGTAACTTCATGATTTTGCTACTTGTCACTTTCACTTTTCCAAGGATTAACCTATTTTGCAGCAGTTTCATTAGTATGCAACCGTTTTCTTCCCTTCCACATCCCACAGAAACCAATTCATTCACTGCTTTGAACTATGTAGGTTTGTCGGCGTGCTTTGTCTACTTCATGTCAATGGATTTGCTACCATGCCTCTGTGAACCCTTTTTGTTAGCCCTGCAATAAAATTCTTTATTTTTTGCTCTTAGAGCTCCTCTTCCAGCTTGCCTGTGGAGTGCCGGGTAAGCAAATTGGATTTGAGCTCTTCAGTTGGTATGTCTGGTGCTCCACACAGATGAACTAAAGACAGGCTGAAGAGTAAAATACTTAAGCTTGTCACTAAAGCTAGTTCCACAATGCCTCATTCAGTGGGGTTGTATCCGGACAAATTCATGGTGGTGAACTAGAAATGAGGGCCCATGCTGTACATGGGTAAACACATCTGTTTTTAGATAAGGTTACATAGCCTGGTCTGGTCTCAAACCAGATATAGCCAAGGCTGGCCTTGAACTAATCCTCCTGCCTCTACCTCCCAAGTACTAGGATTATAGGCATGTCCCACCATTCCCAGCCCAACAGCATCAAACCCATTTTATAAACGTTGGATTACCTCAATCATTTATTGAAAACTATATGGAAAACAGCTGTGCAGGTGCTTCCATACAGATGCTGTGCTGTAGGCTATGAAAATTGTTCCATCCTCCTTAGGGGTCCCATATGAGAACAAGTTCACATCCCTATACCATGTCGTCCAGTGGTGGGAGACTGGGGGGAGGGGGAGTGCGAAACAGACAAGTACTGGGGTGCATGCATGGAAGTGAGACAAGACAGTTTAGAGGAGTCAGTTCTCTACCATGTGTATTCAAGGGATCAAATTCATGCAGCAAGTACCCTTAACCCATGCAACCATCAGACATCCACCTGCGTTCCAGGCAACATACCTCCACAATAGACATCTTGCTCACAACCAGTACCTTCACTTCTCACCAATTCCCTGCTCTGCCCAACTCCAACAATAAAGGCTTAGCTTTCTTGCCTATTCACTTCAGTTGGTACTGGTTCTAACACTTGCAATTCTATCAAGATTGCAGTTTTGCAGGTGAGAAACAGAAAGGTTCTGTGAGGTTGATTCATGCCGGGCTGTCCACCTACCCTCCCTACCCCCATATGCCCAGATCCCCCGCCAAGGAACTGTGTAGCCAGGCTTTAAAACGAGGCTCCAGGAGCTCTAAAGCCATGTTCTAAACTGCAGGATTTTTAAACTCTTGTGAGAACCACAGACAGGAAAAAGGCCAGAAGGTAATCTACTCCTTCCCTACCATAACCTTTGCTTATTTATTAATGTACACAAGACCCAACTTTTTTAGTAAAGTTCACATACCACTGCATTGTCCCCAAACTGAGTCAACACAAGCCAACATCACTCCAACTGTAATTCTGTACTACTTCAGTATCATTTGAGACTACACATGTGGCAGTTCCCATTTAAAGAGTATTCTGGGCCTATACCTTTAACTGCTTTGTTTCAACTTTGAGTGTACACCTGCATGCATTAGGTGCACTCAAGAGGTCAGAAGAGGTTGTAGAATCCCATGGAACTAGAGTTACAGGTTGTTAAGACATCATATGGATGCTGAGAACCACGCAGGCCTTCTGCAAGAACATCAAGTGCTCTTAACCAGAGTCCTCTAACCCTTCTGTATTCAGATTATTTGCTGGGTGTCACTTGAGTTCCATGTTCCCTCCCAGAAATCTGGTATTCTGGGTTGACAAGGCTCACTGGGTAAAAGTGCTTGTGCTAGTCTGGGAAAACAGGTTCCCATAGGTTATCCTTTGACCTCCATATGCAGCATGGCACATACATGCCCACATAAACACAATAAATATGTAAAGAAAATTTGGTGTTCAACCTCAAATGGTCTATAGTAAAGGCAGTTTCTAAGTGAATGTGGCTTTTAGGAATAACAATATAAAGGTATAAAATAAAGGTTAGTTCAAACCTCTCAATTCCAAAATCATCTATCATCTCAGGGCTGAGCAGTAAACATTTGCATAGCCAATGACATGACCTGGATTCAAACTCAGTTCCATCACCAACACTATCAATAAATGAAAGGCTAGGCACAACAGATGGCAGCACACAGGAGGTAGAGGCTGAGGCTAATAGTGAGGACAGCCTGGCATACACCCCATATGTATCCAATGTATCTAAAATTCTCCAACTGTACCAGGTTAGAGCAATGCCAGTCACCCCTTGCTCTGGCACCTGCCATGCCTAAAAGCCACCCAGACATGCAGGCCATGCAATGTGAGCACTGGCACCTCTCCATTTAGCTTTGTGCACGTGCATAGCAGGTTATTGGCAATTCAGACCAGGTTTTGTGCAGCCAGCCCTTCCGCAAGGGCCCCACAGACAAATTTACCTGCAGTTTGAACTGGAGGGAAGAGAAGTCTGAAGACATCTACAACAGCAGCCTCAACTGCAGAGCCTTGCTGTCACAGCCAAAGACGTGGACCTATGCCCCAGGCAGGAATAGAGCACCAAGAAAGTCCACATGACACTGAAGCACAGACAAGACAAAGTGCAGTTTTTAAAAGGAAGATTTATTTGACAAGATTCACTTAGCGCAAAACACCTAAAAGGAAATCACAATACAATGAAAGATTTAAATCAAGGCCTCAGAATTTCATACAAATACCAACACCAAAATCCTAAAGTATTGGTATTGCGTTGCAAAATTTTCCCGTTAACTTAAAAAAAAAAAAAAAAAAAAGCTTAAAACTCACGTGCCTTACAGGTTATTAAATGAAACTAGAATTAACAAACATGCCAAATGTTTCACTTTTAATTGTAGACACAGCTCCTATAGTTTTACAAAAAAGCATGTCTTTCAACATGCAAACAGTGTTCAATGTAATGTAGTATAAGAGCAACACTTAACATAATTCAACTGCTTTAACCTAAATACGCTTACTGCTTAAGTACATCCTACAATATAACTAGAGAAAAGCTGAAAATTGTTTAACAGTTATAGTTTACTCAACTTTGCTGTTACATCCTAGATGTCTATGTTCAAAAATACTGAACCTTAAGTCCTTCAAAAGTGATCCCAATTCTCCCTTATAGAGTAAGCATAAATCACTAGGCTGGACTGCAAAAACTGTTAAACTTGAAGGGCTTTTTTTTCCTTTAAAAAAAAAAAAAAAAAAAAAGGTTGACCAAGAAGAGTCGGTGATCAAAATCAATTACAGTCCCCATCCACCACTCATACTGGACATGCTAGACATCCCTCCCATTCCGTTCACGCCCATAGATGCACGGCTTCCACTACTGTAGTAGCTGCTGTTCACTGCTCCTTGGCTACCTGCAAAGAGATCCATTTGACAAGTTAGGATTGGTGTCAGACAATCAGTCAAATAAAATATAGCATTCCAAGAAAAAGTTTAAAAGGTATACGAGTGGAAATGGCTGCTGTCCAAGTGGCGAGAAACATGTTTGGGAAAAGGGAATCCTGACTCCAAACAAGTCTCAATTAAACCCTTTTCTCTGCAGTACCAACTTGCCAGACTCTTGTGCTACCATTTAAGCGGATTCTTCAGGATCAACGTAGAAATTTAAGTTTAAAGGAAAACTAGTGTTTTTCAAAAATTGCAAAATTACTCAAGTTTTTAAAGCTAAACAAGGCATTAAAAAATTTTTTTACCATAAACATTCACAGTATGTCCATCAAATGGCACATGAATAGGGAGCAGAGGGGAAGTCTTTTGCTTTGCCTATTCATGATGGGCAGGAATTGAGGACAAAAGTTGGACTAAAAGCAACTCACTGTGCCCAAAATGGCAGCCTCCATGGAATTAAGTCAGAGCCATTGACTGCTATAGGAAGTGTTATTACAACATATCAGTATTTGCTATTGGGAATTTAAATTATATTTTTTGAGAAAATATTTACCTATGCAATGTTTGATTGAAAATCACTGGAGTTTTCCTGTAAAACTTGGTCTGCAAAAGGATTTTGTAGGGTAAGACTATAATACCAAAATCACCATTCCTTAGACCAATTGAAAAAAAATAAACCATCCCTAGATTAACTGACTAGTAAAATAAGGTCCTGAACCCAACCACCATTCTAATATTTAAAAACTCCCTCCATCAAAAATTTAATTAAAAAGGTGAGCTACTTTAACGTTTTAACAAACTAAAGGCAGATGTTTTCTGCCTTGACAGTATTTCAAAGCTGCAATGACTAATTTTTAATACATAAAACAGTTCCCCAATGTTTTCTCCAAATTAAGCTATTAATAACAATTAAAATCATACATTTAAATACCCCCAATCTCAAACCAAGAGCCTGTATGTATACATATTCCCAACTAAAAAAAAAACCTACCTAAAACTTATTCCAAGTATGTAAAAAAACATGCTTACCATATCCACTCATGCTGCTCTGACCGCCGTAGCCACCTCCATAACCACCACTCAGCTGCTGGCTGGCTGGGCCACCATAACTGGACTGGTTTGCTGTTAAGTTAAGAGAACATTAGAGCTTTGTTCCTTATTTAATGTGGTACCTGGTGGTACCGGGCTTGTAACTCTAGGTCTACAATTTTACAGTCTTGATCTTATATTACTGTCTCCTGCCTATTGCCTATGACAAGACTCCGATTATCTATGACCAGACTAACCTTTACAGTCATCACTTGATCTAGTCAAATACTTCTAAACCAAACGGTTATTTATATGCATCCGCAGGACTTAATTCATGATTCCATTAAGTAGAGGCATTTTGTGATGATCTTATGAAACTTTTTGACTGGTTTTAGTGGGGTTTGCCCCTTAGCTGACATAGATTATGTCAATACACAGTTATCAATGAATACCTAATTATACCCAACTAATGTTTATTTTTACCAAGTTATTTTAGATTTAAGTTTATAATCAGATAATTTAATATGTTCCACATAGTCAGCAGTCCCCTCCCCCAGAGTTCTTATATTTACTCTTAAAGATTCATCCCTAACAAGATTTAGTAATTAACATAGTAATTATAATATTCACTCAAATTAAGAATCTGCACTCAAATTTAAGAATCTCCTCTCCTTTGCCTAAATTTAGTTGTTATGCTAACTTAGATTATTCTAACTTAAAATTGTTGTGTTAACAAATTCTTATGCTAAATAAATATATTGATTAACTTAGCTTATCTACTTATACAGTTATAAATGTTTTGGTTTTTAAAAAAACTAACGATATTTACACAAGCCCATGCCTCCCATCATTTGGCTACCATAAGCACCACCGCTTGCTCCTGCTGTAGAATTCAAGAAGAGTTCTACATATCTGTGTTCTGAAATGAGAGAAAAGGCATACAAGGTTAGCTTAAAAAAAAGACACTAAAGTGATATTTACACAAACCCATGCCTCCTAGCATTTGGCTACCGTAAGCACCACCGCTTGCTCCTGCTGTAGAATTCAAGAAGAGTTCTACATATCTGTGTTCTGAAATGAGAAAAAAAAAAAGGTAGGAAAAAGTTTGTTGGAAGGAAACAAGCACTCTCAAAGGTCTTAATTTATGAATCTCAAATTCTCTGGTAAACAAAATTGTTTCCTATGTTTGTTTAAAAACTATCATTTAAAGACAAACTTGAAAGATTAAATCCCAAAACAGTTATATATATTAAAAAAAAAAAGTTTTTCAACAAATCTGAACTAACCCACTAGAGTTCCTTTGTTTCACACACCCTTACTATTCTTCTACCTAAATGCTTGTCTTATCCACAACTGCCTAAAGTCCCAAGTACTTTAATTACACTTACGCATATTTGCTTTGTCTTTTGACATAGCTGCAACAGCATCTTCATGGGTTGCAAACTCAACATCTGCTTCACCAGTTACTCTGCCATCAGGTCCAATCTCAATATGTACTCTCACAGGGTTGAGTGGCGAAAAAAACTAAAACAAATTATATTTCAAAGAACTGAGTTTTAACTATTACATGACTACCCATTAAGCATAACTAGACCCAAGTTTTTATGACTACACTGAAATATTAATTTGTGAATTTATCTGAACACTTACATTATAAATGTCATTCTCAGTAGCTCTGTAAGGTAATCCCCGCATGTGTACACAATGCCCTGTTGTGCTCTGGAAAGTTGAGCCACCATCCCCATATCTGTGATCGGACATTCCTGAAAAACAATAATTGAGGTCTAGATGGACAAGAGTGTAAATATCCTTCAACTGAGAAATTCAATTCTTACTTTACCTCTTCCAAATCTATCCGAACCGAATCCATAGCCATCATTATAGCCATTATAATCATCATAACCTCCATAGCCTGAAGGACAAAAGGTATAATTAATCACTAAAAGTACCTAGACCAAAGGAACCAGTTCAAGTCTGCATCACAGTGGCATATACATACCTCCACCATAAGCACCACGCCTCATTCTCTCAAAACCAGCTCCTCTGCCAATGCTGTTATACCCTCTGCCAGCCCCAGGTCTGTCATAGGGACCTGGCCTCTGCATGGCCATAAGCTTTCGTGGTGGATCATAGTGAGTTCTAACTTCAGCTCGACTGCTCTTAAATATTTCAATATACCTAAAGCATTGTTCAAAAGGAAGGGGGATGGGGAGGGGAGAGAATACATTAGTTCATTTCATACAGGCATTTAGTTACACAAAAAAATAAAATAAAAAATAAACAATCTAGTCATAGCCATGAAACTGACAAATATTTAATTAAAGCCAGATTTCTTACATTTGCATAGGCAATGACCAGAAATTCACTCAAAAGACTATTTAAACTTTATAGGGAAAAAAAAAACTCCTCTGAGGCAGAGCCCAACCTTAGAGGCAGAGGAGTATTAACAAACAGTTTAGGAGGGAAAGAATTCCACTCAACTTTCAATATTTCAACTCGTAAATCCATTGGCAGCATGTATAACAAGTGGGCTAAACAGCCAGCCTCCACCAACAGTCTAGCCCACACTACACACTTCTTTTCGCCAATACCCCAGCCTATGCTTTTAGTAGGAATCAGCATAGGTAAAAAGCGCATGCTTCAATGAAAAATAGTCACAAGCATAGAGAATAAAACCTTTTGTGACAATTTCTTGAAAGCTATGCTTATTAATACATATGCAGAATATTTATACAGCAAGAAAAGTTGTTGCATTTCAACTTTAAAAACAAGATCAGAAAGTATCACATTTTCTTATGGTAATATGAATTTCCTATGTGGGTATTACAGCTAAAGTCAGGTTTGCATTAATTTCTTTAAAGCCATAGTCTCTCAACTCTATCAAGAGGGGTTAATAAACTAAGAGTTCTACAAATTGTAAAGATAGTCCAAATAAGCTGGGAATAATCTTAAAACCTAAAATTTAGTTTGCATGAAATACAAGGCATTAATATTATAGGAAAAATTTGGAAGTCATGGCAAATTATCAATTAACAGAGACTAGGAAATGGGTTTTTTTTTTCTAAGCAGAGAGAATATGGATTTAATTGTTTACCATAAGAAAAGTGACATATCCAACCAACCATCCATCCCCACCTGTGCCCTATTCTTTCCTTGTGTTTCTTTAGAGCCTTTTCAGCTATTTCCTGTGAAGCAAACTGCACGAAGGCCTCCCCCGTACTCCTCCCCTGGAAGTCCACCGGCAATGTTATCCCATTTGGCACGATTTCCAACCCTTCAACCCAAGGACAAATAACCCCAGTAGGGGGGCAATATTAACATCACAAGCCCAGAAATGATTTTTCTTACAGCTTTAAATAAACCAGAATTTTAACTTTAGGTGAATGGTATGCTTTCAACAAGTATTTTTTAAAATAATGCATTGCAATTAAGAAGTTCCACAAGTATAAAGTATAACTTAATTCTTAACACACCCGCAGTATAGTATACACATTTAAAAAAAAAATCTTGCTAATCCACAGGGTGCATTAAGAATTCAACAATTAAAAAGTTATCTACACAATTTAATGTTGATAATTACACAAGAATGTCATAAAGCTAAGCATTAAAAACAACAGTTTTACTAAATTGACTAAAATAAGACCTTTTAACTTCATTTTATATTTCAATTCTTTTAAGTTATTGGAACTTCAAGTTATAAAAAAGTACACATTTAAACAATTTTATGAAAATTGAAACAAATTATTAACAAACATATAAACTAAACTTTCAACAAAACTATCTACACAGCAATCATGCACTCTTAAATGTTCTAACAGTAAGTAGTATGATTCACTTCTGGAAATTCCGTCTATGAAAAATCCTTCCCGTGGATACATTCCCAAGCTTACAAAAAGGCCTTAAAGCACTTTCCTAGAAGATATGAAATTATGTTCATATTTAACGTTGACAGATAGCATTCAATTCTCACCAATTTAGATAAAACAACAGACTTGATTTCAAACTGACAAAAATATTAAGAATCATATCTAAGTCAAAATTATAATACATACTATACTAATAAATCACGAAAGTATTTCTGCCTAATTCCATTATCACATCAAGATTATTAATAATATTTAAAATTTAAACAGTCTGGCTAATCATGCAATCTTATCAGCTCTTCAATATAAAAACATTCAAATACTTTAGGCCCAGAACAATTTAAAAATACTTTCTGTACTGTTTCACACATTGAGACTATAAGCATTCAACCTACACTTTCACTTTTAAGTTTGTAATAAACTAGCTAAACCAAGTTGCTTTTATAATAATCTTTTGCATATAGAAAAAATTAAGACTATTAGAAATACTTCTGGTCCTATGACCCAAAATAAATCTTACAACAGACACCATAAACAATCTAAAAATCATACTAATCTAATACTAAGTGATCTTACCTTTAACTTGAAGTGCTTTGCTAAACAGCAATATGAGGTAAGTAGTTAAACTGTTGGTTGAAGGGAATCCACTAAGGTCTACCCTGAACTACAATACTAAATATAGGCAAAGTTAACACTTGGAAGTAGTTTATTTCTAATTTCCACCTTTAAGATGGGCTTAAGTTATTTGAAGGTCTCCAGGAAGAAAACAAATTCTTCAGTATATACTCACAGCTTCTTAAGTACCTAGACTACTCAACTTTAGTCTACTAAATAGTGTCACCAGAAGCTGCCATACCTCACTGCTCAGCAACAAACATGACTACATACCTGAGAAGAACTGAACAATTTCTTCCTTGCTACATCCAAAGGGAAGTCCTCTAAGCCGTACAAAGCCATCATTGGCCGTGTCAGGACTATTTGGACCAGTATGCTTCAACACCCAATCCATTTCAACGTTGTTTGACTTGAATACTGAAAGAGGTGCTTAGAATTAGTCAATTTTGGAAAGTTAAGAGAGGAAAGTTCAGATTTCCTGGGTTTTTAGATAAGCTAGGAAGAGCTGCCATAAACTCCCTTAGGTGACCATTTCCATGCGGTCAAATACCTAAAATTCAGAAGGGGTAAGACCTCTATGTTTAAAATTTACTGTCACTAGGGCAATGTAAATCAAACCTTCAACATATCTGTGTCCCATAGTTTCTCTGTCTTTTTTCAGGGCCAATTTGACTTCATCTTCTGATTCAAGTTCAACAAAAGCCTCGCCACTCGGTCTGCCTTCTCTGGTGTAGATGAAACGAATACCTTGAGCCCCATTTTGAATTTTGCAGTCTGCAAAGAAAGCAACCGTTAATACAGAATTTAAAACCTAAAATCATGTCTGAGAATACAGATGAAATGCCTATTCGTGGCACCACTAAAAAAACCCTAATGTGACCAAGCATGCTCAGCATCAGACTATTTCATCTCCAAATGAAATGTTTCCCATCCATTAAGGAAACCTGAAATTTATGCAAGCCATGGTGGTACTTGCCTTTAATCCCAGCACTGGGGAGGCAGAGGCAGGCAAATTGTGAAATCAAGGCCAGCCTAGTCCACATAGCTACTTCAGGCCAGCCAGGCTACACAGTGAGACCCTATCTCAAAAAACAGAGAAAACAAAACTTAATCTTCAAGGCAGGTTTAAAAGATTTGTTTGCAGCACAGGGAGCCTGACCGTCAAGTTGATGAGCAAGAAATCTTCAATTACCGATCTTAATTAGAAAAACTTTCCGTAGAGCTGCTTAAAGACAGTGCAAACCATTACTGTCACTCTCCGAACTAAAGCTCTGCAGTTTTCAAGGTTGAGAGGGGAACCTGTTCCACTTTCGAAAAGAATAAGTCAAAGGGGCTTCAAGCGGGCTGGCGTTCTAAGGAAAAAGATCCACACGGGCAGCGGCAGCGGCACCCCCAGAGGGACAAAGAGGGCGGGCGGGGCTTTCGCAATTTCCACTGCGTAACAGGAGCCTGCTAAGCGCGAGCAGCCGAGGGGACGCAGCGTGCCGCCCGCCACGCTAGGGGCGCCCGTGAGACCCCCGCGCGTCGCGCGCCCCGCCCCCGGCCCCGCCGCCGCCTCCCGCCTCCCGCTTCATCTCACCTGAGAAAAACCGCTGCACTTCGTCCGCAGAGCAAGACCAGGGCAGGCCCCGGACCTTCACCACGAAGCCCTCTCCGCCTTCGGTGCCCAACATCATGGTCCCTGCAGGGGTCCCGGCGTCGAAGCGGACTGCAGGGCGGGGGCGGGACGGGGTACGGCTGAGGAAACGCTCCCTCCAACGGCCCTCGGCTCCTAGCCGGCGGCGCAGGGACCGCGCGACAAGAGTCCCGCCCGAGTAGGTGTCCGAACCCCGGAGGCTCAAGCACCCCACGCACCCCTCAGCTAGCGATCCGACCCCCGAAGATACTCTGGGAGCCCAGGGCCGTGGCCCCGAGCGGAGAAGACCCCCGCCTAGAGCCGCGGTGCAAGCAAGGAAATGGCGGCCGCCGCTTCCGCTCCGCCTCCTCCATCTCACACAATAGAGGCGGCGCGGCCGGCGGGCCTAGGCGGCGCTGCCACAGCCAGCCCGACAGTCGCGGCCTCCGGCGGCAGTCCGCGGTTCGCCACGGCCTTACGGGGTCTCCCCGAGGGTTAGGAACGGGAAAGTCCCACAAAAACGGGCATCCTGAGACGTCCCGGGGCGAGAACGAGGACAGACCCACACTCACCTCCAACAAAGCTTCAGCGTGGCTGAGGAGAAATGGCTAGCAGGCGCCTGCGCAACCTAAATAAGGTCCTGCGAGCAAACTCTGCGCATGCGCAGCCAGCTGCCGGCACCGCCCACTTGCGTCACCCGGCTCAGGCGCATGCGTAGTACCAAGAGCCGGTTCGCCTCCCGCGGTCAGATTATTTTGCGCAAGCGTCTACTCCCGGCTCTCCCCCTTCTTGCCTCTGCTGAGCTTTCTCATGCGCATGCGCTTAGTCGCAAATACCGCACTAGGCGTCTCAGCGGGTTGGCGTTCAATGTGTTACGCATGCGTCTACCTTCCAACCGTTCTCCAGCCTTACCCGCCAGTGTGGGGGAGGGGAATGGCGGCAATCAGTTCCCCTGGGGACGGTACAACGATTCCGCGCTCAGGGTTTGGTGAGGGGACCGTCCTCCTACCCTTAACCTGCAGCCTTTTATCCGCGCTCCTGTCAGATTTGAAAGACAGGCTCCAGGGAGGGGGGCGGGGGAATGAAAGCCCCGCCCTGTCCCCGGAAAGCGGCGGGAGCGGAGAAGCCCGCTGTAGACGCTACCGGGTCTGATACCCGAAACCGCCGCCGCCTCGGGAGTCTGGGGTGCGGCCCCTTACCTGCCGCCTTGGGGCAGAGGCCCCGCCGCACGGGAGGCCCGTCCCCGAGACACAGTCCCGTACCCACTTTTGCCCAACGAACTCGCACCCTGCGAATCCCTCGCCCCACCTAGGGCCGCGGGGCCCTTGCACGAGAAATCGGCCGCGCCTCGTGAGTGCAGCCTCAGTCCGCAAGGTGCGCGGACTCAGCCTCTGACGGCTGCGCCAAGCGGATTCCCGCTTAACGCTTCCAGGTACCCATCTCTCCAGTGGAGACACCGAGGTCCAGGAGAGCCCCTTGTGCACTTATAACGGTAAATAAGAAAGATTACTGAATACCTCTAGTTTTCCCCTATTTTGACTATCTGACCATGCTAACCCTGATAGACACTGCAAACAAATTCAGACAGCGTTGGGCAGTGCTGCGGGGGTAAGTAGCACAGTTGGTGAATGCCATCCAGGAAGATGCAGGAAAAAGTATGTTTTCCTCCCAAGTGTAGTGTGGAAGCCAAGTCCAGTTTGGACAGTTTGATGACAATAGAAAGAGGTCATCAGAGGAAAGGTAGCACAGAGAAGCCGGCGGAACTGGGGCCAGTTAAGCTTTAGCAAGGACGTTGACTCCAAGTACACAGGAAGGCGTTCCAGGCGTTGGAGAGCCATAGAAGCTGTATGTAACAGGATCACAGATGAAAGAGGTGGGGAGAATAACGGCGCATGACTCCACCTACAAGAGAATGGGAGCAAAAGGGAGACACTTTAGCTGAAGGTGTCAAAACGTAAGACTCCCAAGTCTTACAGCCAGGAAATTGGTCAAAAGCAAGAAGGCCGGCCCAGCCTGGGTGTCCCAGCTTCAAAGCCTGCCCAGGCTGCAGAGTGAGTTGAACTCAGCCAGGACAATATAGTAAGACCCTGCCTCAAAATGTAAAATAGGGCTATGGAAATAACTTAATGGTAAAGTGCTTGCCTAGCATGTGCGTTGAGGCCCTATGTTCATTCCACAGTGTAGCTCAGACCTTTCAACCCCAAACAGTTCCAGACTACCCTGGCTACATTGTGAAACTCTGACTTGAGATACAAGATGGCCTCCTGGAGGCCCGCTCCTTAGAAATGTACAGCTTTTGAGAGCTCTGGTCTTACTAGATGACCTAAGAACATTGCTTCCTAAAAATCCATTTAAGCTAGGCTCTGGGAGGTGTGTATGCTAAGGATAGGTAGAACACAGGGTCTTGAGCAAACCTGCTCTACCTCTGAACTACATCTTGAGCCTCCCACACCGTTTTTTATTTTGATCATCTTTTTCACTCTGCATAGTGATGTGCCTGTAACCCCAGCTACCCTAGGTGCTGAGATGGGAGAATCACTTCAGCCTAGGACTTCCTGACCTCTCTCCAGGAAAAATAAAATCATGGTTCCCTTTAACAACACAGCGAAGTTCCTAAAATCTTTTTTTTTTTAAGCCAGGCATGGTAGTACATAACTTTAATCCCAGTACTCAGGAGGCAGAGGCAGGCAGAGACCAGCTGGTGCTTCATAGAACATGCCAAAAAAGAAAGGAAGGAGGGAGGGAGGGAAAGAAGGAAGATAAATCTTTTTTTCTTGAGACAGTCTCACATAGTCAAAGGCAGCCTCAAACTCCACTTAGCCAAAAGTGGCCCTAAACTTCCACCTCAAGAGTGCTAGGATTACAGGCATGTGCCACCACACTTAGTTTAGGATTTCTAGACATAACAGTTTTCCACAGAAGCCTCTGCATATTTTTATCTTTTCTAATAATGAGAGGTGATTAGTGTTTGACAATCCTTTTATCCATGAGGCTCTGCAACACTAAACCCCATGTCACTGCTTTCCTCTAGTCTTTGCTAATCTAATACTGGAAGAAATATTAAACATTTGCATCTGATTACTAACCAGGTAGAATAAAGTCCTGGTTATAGCCATTCCCTTTATGTAAATTGTCCAACAGGTAAAAGATTTCTCCCTTTAAAAGTTCAGCTTCTGGGAGCAGGAGAGATGATGGCTTAGTAGTTAGGAGTACTGTCTGCTCTTGCAGAGGACCTGGGGCCAATTCCCAGCACCCACATGGCAGCTAGCAGCCATCTCTAACTCCAGGTTCAGAGGAATCTGATGCCCTCTCCTGACTTCTGCTGGCATTGTACAACACAAATGTACTCATATACATGCAGGTAATACATTCACACATAAAAAGTATTGTTAAATAATACAAAAGTTCAGCTTCTGAGCTGAGCATGGTGTCACATACCTTTAATCCCATACTCAGAAGGCAGAGGCAAGTGGAGTCCTGTGAGTTTGAGGCCAGCCTGATCTACATAGCAAATTCTAGGCCACCCAGGGCTACATACATAGTAAGACATTGAAAAAGAAAAAAAGATCAACTTCCTTCTTTGTTTTCTTTTGGTCTTAATGCTCACTTGGTTTTGTTGTTTGGGTTTTTGGTTTGGTTTGGGTTTAGGGGAAGTTCTTTTGAGGCAGGGTCTCCCAGTCCCAGCTGGCCTGGGACTCACCATGTAGACCAGGCTGGTCTTGCTCTCACAGAGTACCACCTGCCTCTGCCTCTGCCTCCCAAGTGCCTGGCTTGTTTGCTTTTTGAAGGCCAGGGTAACCTGAAACTTATGTGTAGCCTAGACTGACCTTATATAGAGATCCTCGTTCCCCAGCCTCCCAAATGTTGGAACTTCATTCCTGAGCCACCATACCCAGCTCATGGTATGCATCTACATATGATAAAAAGAGCTTTTTAGCTCGAGCATGGAGGCACACACACCTCTAATCTCAACACATGGACGGTGAAGGCAGGAAGATAGGAGTTCTGGGATAGTCTGAGATACATGAGACTTTGTTTAAAAAAAAAAGAAAGCCATTCATGGAAGCAGGGGGTTGAGGAATTCAAGGTTGTCCTCACCTACAAAGTAAATTCAAGGCCAGATTAGCTCTTTCTTAATATTTTTTAAGTCTATTAACCCTTGGTCATTGGCCATGTTGTCCTATGTTTTTCTATTTTTCTTACCTTTTAATTACTATTATTTTCTATTTTTAATGTTTAGGCATACATAATTTTGTTTCTGGTTTTTTGAGACATAGCCTCATGTAGCCCAGATTGACCTCAAACTAACTAAATGTAGCAGAGCATGGCTTTGAACTTCTGGTCCTCCTGCCTCCAACGCCTGAGTACTAGGATTACAGGTCTGCACTACCACACTTGATATGCAGAACTTTTCAGTTTGCTAACATCAGAGCCATGAATATGATCTTTTGAAATTCGTTAAGCTTAGAAAGTCCTTTCCCAGTTTTCCTTTCCCATCTCTTCTACCACCCTTTAGCCAATTACCCATCAGTCTAGCATCACTTTCACCCTGGCCCTCTGCAAGGATGACCTACAAAAGCACATAATGGCACTCATTGAACAGGAAGCCAATGAGAAATCTGAAGAAATGGATAAGAAAGCAGAAGAATCCAACATTGGGCAAGCTCAAAGACAAGATTATGGAATACAATGAAAGAACAATTGAGCAGCAGAAAACACTTCAGATACTCAATTTGATAAGCAAGGCTCAAAGTTCTCATGGCAACAGATGACTTACTAAATGAAGCAAGACAGACTAGAGGTAGTAAAACATGCAGCTGAGTACCTAGTACTGCTAGATGGGACTGGTCCACCAGGACTTATACCAGTTGCTGGAGCCCCAAATGATTCTGTGTTGCATAAAACCAAGTCAGCTTCACCAAGTCAGCTGTTCTCTCCCCGCTGTAGGTGTCTAGAGGTAAGGTGCATACAGTCACCTGCTTTTGGTGTAAAATACATGCCAGACTTGCATTCCTTCCGGCTGCAGGAGCTTTGCTGTTACTACTTGTGCCTACAAGTTTTCCTCATCTGTAAATGTTATGCACAAATTCATAATATTATTAAAGAGTTCATATAGGAAAAGGAAAAAACAAAAACCCTTTCCCATCCAGGCATGAAAACACTTTATTATCGTTTTCAGTGATTGCAAAACACACATTTTTTTCCAGTTCAGCCTAAACTAGGAATATGGCTTAAACTAATGGCATGTCATGATTTAGTTGTTAGAATTTTTTTTTTGTAGTAAAACATAAAATGAGTGGGTCCTAGGACTTGATGGAACTGGCATATTTTAAACCAGGTGTGCTAAGTCACACTAGTGACTCAGCACTCAGAGATAGACCTAGAAGGATCAGAAATTCAAGATCATCCTCAGCCACATAGTGAGCTGAAGGTTGTAGATAATGGTACATGCCTTTAAACAGAGGCAGAGGCAGGCTTGGCTCTGTGTGTGGGCAACATAAGTGAGACCCTGCCTCAAAACATGAAAGGAAGGAAAGAAAAAGAACGAAAGGAAGGAAAGGAAAGTTAGAGGCTAGTTTGAGATACATGAGACCTTATCTCAATAACAAAACCTCACATATTTTATGTGTATGTATGTATAATGACATGTTACAGTCATTGAAACTATATTTTGTAGGCTCAGTAGTTAAGAGAGTGGCTGCTCTTTCAGAGGACCCTGGTTTGGTTCCTAGCACCCAAATGGCAGCTAACAACTGTCTGTAACTCCAGTTCCGGGGGATCCGACACCACCCTCTTCTCATGTCCATGGCCATTGCACATCATGGGTGCTAGCAGTATACTCATACACATAAAATATATGCAGAGACTGTCCAAAATAACAAAGCCTAGAGACAGGATCAAGGTGTATTTTTAAAAATATTTTTATTTTTATGTGTATGAGTGTATTGCCTGCATTTGTGTACAGTGCGCCCATGTCCTACAATGCCTACAGAAGTCAGAAGAGGGCATCGGATCCCTGGAACTGGAGTTGTAGATGATTGTTAGCTGCCATATGAGTGCTGGGAATCCAGGTCATCTGCAAGAGCCATCCCTCTAGCCCCCAAGGTGTATTTTAGAATTAGTAATTCAAGAAAGTAGCATTTCTTACTAGAAAAGAAAGAATCTTTGGGGCTAAAGATGGCCCAGTGGTTAACAGCCTGTACTGCTAGAGTTTAGTTCCTAGCACCCATGTCAGCTGGCTCACAACCACCTATAACTCCAGATCCAAGGAATTCAGTGCTTTCTTCTGGACGTTGTACACACCTGCACTCAAGTGTATATAACCACACACAGAAGTCCATGCATATACACATAAAAAACAATAGGCCCGTCAATAAATGATGTTAAAACTAATGATTATCAATTTGGGAAATAGTATTCTATCTCACAGCATAAAACTCTACATTTTAAAAAAATTTATATGTATGAATGTATTTCCTGCATGTATAAAAGTGTACTTTTGTTGTGCAGTACCTGCAGAAGCCAAAAGAGAGCTTTGGATCCCTTAGAACTAGAGTTAAAGACACCATACTATGTGGGTACTATCAATACAGTCATACACTTAAAATTTTTTTTAAATATTTTTTAAAAGAACACACATCTCTGAGTCCAGTGTGGTAGCACACACCTTTAATCCCAGCACTCTGGAGGCAGAGGCAGGTGACTATAAGATCAAGGCCAGCCTGGTCTACATAGCAAGTTCCAGGCAGCTGTGGCTACAGGGAGACCCTGTCTCAAAAAGACCAAAAATTAAAATTTGAGACGGGCATGGTGGTTCCCAACTATAATTCCAGCACTCAGGAGCCAGAGGCAGGAAGATCACTGTAGGTTCCAAGCCAGCCTGATCTACATAGTGAGTTCTAGGCCATCCAGAGCTAGAGGTGGGATCTTGTTTCAAAAAATAGATAAAATGGGCATGGCGGTGCACCAGTAATCCTAGCATTCAGGAAACAGGCAGATATTCTGTGACTTTGAGGCCAACCTCCTACATAATGAATGCCAGGCCAGCCAGGACTAACTACAAAGTGAGCTCTCTCTCTCTCTCTCTCTCTCTCACACACACACACACACACACACACACACGAGGGGGGGGAGGAGACATCTAGCTAGCTAGATGAAGATAACTTTAAAATTGAGAATTAGAAGGATTATCAGAACAATGAGAAGGGCGAGGCTGTGGTTTCAGCTCGGTGCGAGGGCGCTGGCCTAGCTAAGCCAAAATAAGTCAATATTAAAGGGACAAAAGGCTTATCCGTCCCCACTGCCTGCCTGCTGGCCCGTCCCCCTCCCGGTGCCTCCTGGTCATTAGAGGACAGCTCTTCCTACGCCCAGCGAGAGCTTCGTGGCCATTTTAAGCTAATCAATGAGAATCCAGATAGATGGTGAGGTGGAGACAAAGACGGCGCACAGCCCCGCCCCTGAGCCTCTGCCCTGCTGGCCATGCTCCCTCAGTCTGCGGGGACCTGAGAAGGCTCCCTAGCCGCATCCTCCTGAGCTCCTTTGTTTGCGGTTTTTGTGATGTCATTTGTTTTTCTTGTTTTCTGTGATGTTCTGGATGGCCTCCAGAGCCTTGCCTGCAGGGGCAAACCCTCTGAGCCACACTCTCAACTCAACTAACAGCTTTTTAAATTACTGCATTTATTTGTGTGTGTGTGTGTGTGTCTGTCTGTCTGTCTGTCTGTCTTCAAACACAGGGCAGGCAAGATGCCTTAGAAGATAAAAGCACTTCCGGACAAGCCTGACCATTTGAGTTCAGTCTCGTGGACCTCTAATGCTAGGATTACAGGTGCCAACTCTCAAAAGTTGTCCTCTGGCCTCCAAACTGACAGGTTTTGAACCTTGTAGATGCTGACTCTGGCTTCCCAAGGCCTCCACTAAGGAAGTGGGAGAACAGCTTTCATGGGTTCCAGGGATGGAACTCAGTTGATCAGACTTTAATGGCAAGTGCTTATACCTGCTGAGCAGTCTTGCAGGCCAATTGTGATTTTTGAGACAGAGTTGAATGTAGCCTAAGCTGGGCTCAAATTCTCTATGTGGATGAGCTGTCTCCATGGTTAGAGCTTGGCCACACACATACTCAGTCAAGCATGCAAATGACCTTACAGTTATTGGCTTAGACAAGTCAGGATTTAGCCCTGAACCAGGACAAGCAACAGCTCCCTCAAAGGGAGGGTTTCTGTTGACAAAAGCAGTGGTTTGAATGCATCCTTCAGTCCTTAGGGCTGGACATCCTGATACATGCTTTTAATCACAGCTCTCTGGAGGCAGAGTCTGGTGGATTTCTGTTTCAGGCCAGCCTGGTCTACATAGAGAGTTCCAGGACAGTTGGAGCTGTCTCAACAACCCCCACCAAAAGTTGTGTTAGAAATGTGTTCCTCAAAGCCTTAGTGTTTCGAGATGTAACACTTGAGAGGTGGCTGGAACATAAAAGCTTTGCCTTGAATGGATTATTTAATTTTGGGGTGGAAGGGTTGGATCATTTATGGATTAATGGATTTTACAGGAGTGGTTTTATATAAAGCTTAAGCTTTCTCTGGCAAGCATACCTTGTCTGTCCTGTGATGCCTTCCTCTATGTTAGGCTGCAGCAAAAAGCCAGTCGATTCTCTTGTCTGGTTCTTTTGTTATTTTGGTTTTGGTTTGGGGTGTTGTTGTTTTTTTGTTTTTGTTTTTGTTTTGTTTTTTTGAGACAGGGTCTCCATGTAGCCCCAGCTGGCCTGGAACTTGATATGTAGACCAGACTGGCCTTGAACTCACATCTGCCTCTGCCACATTATTTGTTTTTGAGACAGGGTCTCTCTCACTATGTAGTCCTGGCTGGCCTGAAACTTACTATATAGACCATGCTGGCCTCAAGCAGGCCTGCCTCTTCCTCCGGAGTGCTAGGATTAAAAGCGTGCACCATCATGCCAGGCTCTCCTACCAGGTTCTGGTCTTGCCCTTTCCCCAAAAATGGAGTGGGCAGACGATAAAGGATGGATAAGTGAGAATTTTCATTTACCACAGAAGAGTGACAGTTCACAGGGCAAAACAGACTTGAACAGGAAAGTAGAAACCCAGACCCTCAGTGACAGCAGGATGCCAACCAAGAGAGGTTGTTATTGGCATGCTTAGGGATGTCAGCTGTGAGCTTGTTGGAAGTGTTACTTAGCTCTCAGAGGGTCTCAAGATGCAGACCAAGAGCTGTTCCTTGCAGAGCAAGCCTATAGAAAGCAGGTCACTGATGAGAGCAGCAGGGCAGCTGGTCTCCCATGTCCTGCAGGTGTTGAAGACTGGGACTCCCCCTACATGCAGCTGAAGCAGTAGGCCTTGAGGGCCAAGGCAGGAATGGTGTGTCTCAAAGCAGGAGCAGTTGGAGCTGGATAGAGTTCCCCTGCTCTTAGCTGGTCTTCAGTAGACCTGTCTGGGGCATTCTGTCTCTCAAGGGTCTCAGGACTAATCTTCCTTCTCCAACACATGTCTGGGCACCAGGCTCCTAGAGCTGGCTGGGAGCTGGACTCAGAAATTTTCAGGCTTCTTCCTCTGAAGAGAGAAGTATCTGAGAACTAGGCCTAAGCCAGAACTTGGAGCTGGTCAGAAACTCAGAAAAAAACCTCTATATAAAGGCCCCAATGGGCCCTGATTGATTGGGTATGTATGCATGCAAATGAGGTATAAAATGGCACTAATAGAGGGCTGTCAAACCTGAACGCCAAAACCTGAGAATATTCTCAATTAGGACCATTGCACTAGTCCCTCTCTGGATCCCCTGATGTTGCAATAGAAGGGGGAAGTGTCACCTAGGGGCGGATGGATCATGATGTCTAAGTGCCATTGAAGCAGAGTTCTTCATCCCTTCAGTAGCAAAGCATGCATAACCTGAGGCAATATGAGGGAAATCAGTCCCTAATGAACTGTCTCATAAAAGCCATTAACACACTTGGTTTTTGGCCAGCTGAGGTCTCCATGAATGAATATCAGAGCCTGGAAGACATTAGGAGAGACATGAATGAGGGCATGAAACAGACAATGTTTGATGACCAGTTTTCAGGGTCAGTGTGTTACAAGAGTTAAGCTAGATGGATAGCCAGATGGTGCAGTGGGTAGAATGCACTTGCCACCAAGACTAATGATCTGAATTTGATCCCTGGGACCAATATGGTTGAAGAAGAGAACTGCTCCTGCAAATTGTCCTATGAGTATGCTATGGCATGTGTGTACCCATATAATATACAAATATTTTTTAAATTACTTTTATTTATGTGTATGAATACCCACAGAAGAGAGCACCAGATCCTCTGGAACTGCACTTATACCCAGTTAGATACCATAGAGGTACTGGGAAATGACACTTCTCTTCAGATCCATCAAATGTAATTTTTTTCAAAAGTGTTAATTCAGCAGGGACTTTGGACTGATATGATGCGTCATTGGTTTTGCTGAGCCTGTGAAGTAGGAGAGGCTTAGGTAGATTCAAATTATTTAGCTCAGTATACAAATTGGTTTCACAAAGTGTCAAAGGATTCAGGAGGAGGGGTAGATAATGGGACCCATCTGGGTCACTTGAAAAATGTGGAAAGATTTGTATGGAGCTAGAGTTCTTAGGCTAAAAGAAATGACAAGCTAATTGAGCACTTGTAAGGCTCTGGAAGACTTTAAAGTATGAGAAGCAGTTCAATGATGGTACAGATAACAAAGAGTACAGGTGAAATGTTGGAGATCACTGTCCACTGCCCTATTGAACTCTGCAGAAGGCTTGCTGGACTATATATGCAAAGTCCCCAGTAACCAAGAGTGTCTATGATGGCAGTACCAGATAGGCAAGGAAGCAGACACAGGTTCTGAAGTACAGTGTCCCTTAAGTTTAGATTGGATAAAAAAATATTATCCCATCCCTGCTAATACTTGAGAGTTAGAGACTCAGTGTTCTTTGTTCTACCAGACAGGGAGTTTCCTGGTTCATGCCTTTAATCACACCACTCCGGAAGCAGAAGCAGGAGGAGCTCTGTGAGTTCAAGGCCAACCTGGTCTATATAGTGAGTTTCAGGCCAGCAGGGGCTACAAGGAGACTCTGTCTTAAAAAGACTAAAAAAAATTTCTTTTCAAAAGAAGAGCTTGTGTGGAGCTGATTTAACAGCCTACAAGTGAAAGTCTCTCACTGGAAGTGACCAGTTGAGGACAGAGAGCTAACGGCATTCCACACTACCAAGATGGTCTCTCTATCGGATTGGCCACTCGGGCCTAAGGAGGATAAAGTACAGGTTTGTTTGCCTATAATTTTTTTAGACAAGCTTGACTGTAGGCCGAGCCCAGTGCCTCACACATACTGTACAAGTGCTCTACCACTGACCTATGCCTCCTTCCCAGTCACTTTCACTTGCAATCATTCAACTTTATACAAGTGCAAAAACAACATACAGTCAGTAGAAACTGTACTTTGGTACTGAAGAAGATGGCCCAGTCACATAAATGTGATGACCTGGGTTCAGTCTCTAGAAGCCACCTAAAAGCAGGGCACAGACCTGTAATTCCAGTGCTGAGGAGGTGAAGACAGGAGGATTCCTGGGGCTTACTGGCCAGCTAGTCTGTAACAATCAGTGAGCGCTAGGTTCAGTGAAAGACCGTCTAGACAAATAAGGTGGAGCCAGGCATGGTGATGCATGTCTTTAGTCCCAGCACTGGGAGGCAGAGGCAGGAGGATTTCTATGTGTTTCAGGCCAGCTTGGTCTAAGTAGAGTTCTAGGTCAGACAGGGCTACGTAGTGAGGCCCTGTCTTAAAAAGAAGTGGGGAGTGATTGACTGAGGAAGACACTTGATGTCACTCGCTGGTCTCCATACACGTGCACACACGTGCATAAACAACTGCACTCACACAAAATTTAGAATTAATAAATGCAAAATTTTAAAGGAAGATTAATTTGGTCAATTTAATTTTCATGTAACTAGATAATAAAGTATAAAATATTAGAAGTTAAAAATTTTCCTTTTATGAATGTTGTGCCTGCATGTATCTAAGTGTACTACATGCATGCAATACTTGCAGAGGTCAGTAGGGGGAGACAGATTCCCTGGAACTGGAGTTAAAATTGTTAGCCACCTTGTAGATGGAAACCAAACCCTTGTTCTCTACAAGAGCAGCTAGTGCTCTTAACCACTGGGGCATCTCTCCAGCCCCGATACTTGAGATTAATAAAATAGCAATTTGGTGATCCAGGTATACGGGTGCACACCTTTGATCCCAGCACACTGGACGTAGAAGTGGATGAATCTCTGTGAGACTGAAGCCAGTCTGGACTACATAGTGAATTCCAGGCCAGCTGGTGTTACAGGGAGACTCTGTCTCCAAAAGACCAAATTATTAATAGTATTATTATTATTATTATTTGGGGGGCTGAAGTGATGGCTTGGCTCAGTGCCTAGGAGTGTGTACTGCTTTTACAGAGTTACCTAAGTTCAGTTCCCAGCACCCATGTCAGGTGGTTTATAACTGCCTATAAGTCCAGTGATGCCTCTGGTTTCCAAGGACACATCCATATAACCCCACATAGACATGGAGAAGAACACATAATGAAAAACAATAAAGACAGGAGGCTGGGTAGATGGTCAGCATTTAAGAGAATGTCCTGCTCTTCCAGATGACTTCAGTTCCTACTATCCACATCGAGAGGCTCACAACTACTTGTAACTTCAGCTCCAGAGGATCTGTGAACACTGCATTCATGTACACAAATCCACCCACATGTACACATAATTAAAATAATAAAATATTCTTTAAAAAAAATAAATCTTAGGAACTGGAGAGATGGCTCAGCGGTTAAGAAGACTGACTGTTCTTGCAGAGGACCCAGATTCAGTTCCCAGCCTCCACATGGCAGCTAGCAATAGTTCATAACTCTAGCTCCAGAGGATCTGATGCCTTCTTCTGTCTTCTTCAGGCTTTGTATGATGTGAGTACACTTACATGGAGGCAAAACACTCATACACATAAAAAATAAAAATAGATAATTTTTAAATTAAAAAAATGAAATAATCACAATTTAGTTATTTAATTTATTTTTGTGGTCCTGGGAATTTTATTGTTTGTTTGCTTTTGAAGTACTAGAGTAATGCAAGCACTCTATACTAGCTACATCCTTGGCTCAATTGTTATTTTTTATTTTGAGAGAGGGTCTTGCTAAGTTACCTGGAATGGCCTTTAACTCTCTCTGTAGTCCAAACAGGCTTTGAACATTTAGTCCTGTGGCCTCAGCATCCTGAATAGCTGGGATTGCATATGTGGGTTACCATGCTTGGTTGAATGTTTTTATTTTTTATTGTTGTTATAGATTCTCTTTAAGAATTTTTCTTTTTAGTAGATAGTGATTTTTTTACTACATTTTGTTTAGTGTGTGTGTGTGCACATTGCCTCTGCATGTGTGGAGGTCAGACAATAATGTGCAGAGCTAGTTCTCTCCTTCCACTGTGTGGATTGAAGTCTCGAACTTGGGTTGTCAGGCTCGATGGCAAGTGCTGTGCTGTTACTTGTTGAGCTGTCTCGTCTACCTGAATGTTGATTTTTCTCCATTTTTTTCTGCACTTAAAAATAGTGTATGATTTTTTTCCTTTAATCTCTTTATGTGATACATCATATTTATAGACTTGCCAACATTGTCTTTGCATTCTGAGATAAATTAAACCAAGTTGTGTCAAACTGCAATTTCAATACTCTGCTGAGTTTGGCTTGCTAGTCATCTCTAGGATTCTTGCATCTGTCTCTTTGTTGGTGAAATCTAATCAAATTGCTTTTATCTTCCTAGTAAGATTCATCAGGGTTTTTCTTTTTCACGAAGCCATTGCCTGGCTTTGTTATCAGGTTACATTGAACAGAATATGGCTACTTTCTTTGAGAGGAACTTTTAAATTACTATTTTAAAAAGATTGATTTATTTTTATTAGTACAAGTGTTTTGATTGCTAATAAGTGTACAGGTATGTGTGTAATGCCCATGAAGGCAGAAGAGAGAGACAGAGCTGCCATGTGAGTGCTGGGAATTGAACTCTCTGAAAGAACAGCAAGTGCTCTTAATCCTACAGCGCCTAAATTCCTATTTAAATTTCTTTAATGGTTGCAAGGAAAAGTCCAGCTTCCTTTTGTTTGCTCCTTTAGACAAGTTTTTTATGGAAAATATTGGCATGTTCAAAATTAGAGAGAATGAGGATAGAGGGATGGTGTACGAGCTGTGCTGGATAGCTTTAGTTGTCAGCTTGACACAGCTGAGTAGAGGGAATCTCAACTGAGGAATTTCTTCCATTGGACTGGCCTGTGGCCGTGTTTGTGGGGCATTTTCTTGATTGTTGAGTGATGTGGGAGGACCAAGACCACTGTGGGCAGTGCCCCCCTGAGCAGGTGGTCCTATATTGTATAAGAAAGCAGGCTGAGCACGGGCCAAGGAGCAAGCCAATAAGCAATGTACCTCCATGGGCTGTGCTCCAGGTTCCTGCCCAAGTTCCTTCCTTGGCTTCCCTTGATGGTGGACTGTGGTATAAGCCAAATAAACCCTTTCCTCCCCAAGTTGGTTTTGGTCAGTATTTTCATCACAGTAATAGAAAGTAACTTAGACACTGGTTAAGAGCACTTGCTCTTACAGAGAACTTGTGCTCTGCATCCCACATCAGGTGGCTCACAACCACATGTAACTCCAGCTCCAGGGTATCTAATGCCCTCTTCTGGCTTCTGCAGACACCTACACTCATGTGCACAAATCCACACACAGACACACATGCACATAATTAAAAACAAAATACATTTCTTTAGCCTGGCTTGGTGGTGCACATCTTTAATCCCAGCACTTGGGAGGCAAAGGCAGGTGGATCTCTGGGAGTTCAAAGCAAGTCTGGTCTACATAGTGAGTTCCAGGGCAACTGGAACTACAAGGGAGACTTTGTCTCAAAAAGTCCAAATAAATAAATAAATCTTTTTAAAATTGGAGGGAATAGCATAATGTCCCCACCATGTTGGACAATTTATAATTTATGACCAAACCGCTTTCATCAATATAAACACCCACTTCTCCTACCAGTATTTGAAAGTAAATTCTAGATATCCTACCACTTGAGCTGCAAATATTTCAGCAAAATCTCTAAAAGATAAGGTTTTTTAAAACCAGGACCTGGTGGCACATATCTGTAATCCCAGCGCTTGGGTGACACAGGCAGGAGAATTGCCATGAGTTGAGACCAGTCTGGTCTATTTAGTGAGTCCGGGCCAGTCAGTGCTCCAGAGTCAGAGCCTGTTTCAAACAAACACTGGGGATATAACTTAGTAGTAGCCTGCAAAGACCCTGGATTCCATCCCCAGTGCTTAAGCACATTTTCTGCTCTTGCAGAGGACCCAAGTTCTCTTCCCAGCACCACATGGCTAACAATCATCTGTAACTCTAGTTCTAGGGGATCTGATCTCCTATTCTGGCCTCTGAAGGCATTGTATGGATAGGGTGCACTTACACACATGCAGGCCAAACACTCATACACATAAAATAAAAATTAAAAAACATAAACAAAAAATTTAGTAATGCTGCAATATCACATATTCAGGTAGATTTATCTTTTCCCAGTTGTCTTATGTGTCTTGGGTTTTGGTGTTAGTATTTTTTTATTTAGTTTGTTTGGATCAAAAGCCACATTAAAGTATCTTTTGCTAGATGGTCTCGAGGTTCTCAAGTCTCAGACCCTACTCAGTCCCCATCTGCTTTTTACTTCACAGGATGCACATGTGAGAACCGAAACACACTCTTGATACAGGAACTAACAGGGAGACAGGAGTCAGAGTAAGTGACATTGAAAGCCAATCAGAGCTAAGCAAGATGGAACAGGAAAAGTACCTGGATGGACGAAAAATAGCTATAAACCCTTTGCTCCTGAGCAGACTCAGTGGCTTTGTGGGAAACACCAAGGCCAACTATATGCTAGACCAACTGGTCTCCCAGATGAAGGGAGACCTCCATTAGCTTCAAACCATAAACCAATCTTGTTTTGCAAACAAACCCAACCAGGACCCCCATAAACCCTAACCATAAAGTTCACAAACAAAACCTTCTAAGATCCTCCTTATCAGGGAAAGAATACAGACCTTAAATCTTCTCCCACAAGTTGTCCCTAGACACTTACTGAAGAAGAATGCAGGCCCCAAATCTGCTACCCACCCTCTAGGACTCTGTTTACATACACAAAGTATTTAAGCTTCCCTGCTGTTTGACCTGTGTGGTACCTGCAGACTCCCACTGGTCAGTCCTCACCCCTCATTGACTGATAAAGGACAGCATAGATTGAATGAGGTTGGTTGTTTTGCTTTTCCATCTGTGACTCTTTAAACTCCTAATCCAATCATTTACTGGGAGAGAGTTCTAATCTGGGAGAGAATTAAAGCTCCTAATTCCTAATACCGTGGACCAGAACCATCAGTGTGCGCCCACTTGGCAGTCACATCTGCTCCCCTTCCCTTTATCCTGCACATCTTCTTATACATACTGCTGACCTGATTGCCAGCTTCTGATTTTCAGACAGATACTTCTCTGTTTACCTTCTTAGGAATTTCTTGAGCTAGAGAGAGAGCTCAGTTGGTAAAGTGCTTGCACAAAGCACTAGTTCAGTCCCTAGAACCCAGGTGAAGGAAGCTGGGTGTGGTGGCACTGGTAAGGTAGAGACAGGTGGATCCCTGGGTTTTGCTGGCTAGCCAGCCCAGCCTACTTGGCAGGTTCCAAGCTACTGAGAGACTCTGTCCTCTGTGCCTCCCCCCATTTTTTTTTTTTTTTTTGAGTCAGGATCTTGCTATGTAGCCTTGCTGGCCTAGAACTCAATATATAGACAAAACTGGCCTTGTATTTACAGAGATCCACCCACTCTCTCTCCAAGTGCTGGAATTAAAGGCTAATGTCATTACACTCAGCAGGAGACCCTGTCTTAAAGGAAGGTAGATGGTACCTGAGGAATAATACCTGAGGTTGTTCTTTGACCTACACATGCTTGTGAGCATCTGCGTGAGCGCACACAAACACACACACATACACACACACACACACACACACACGAGTTGTGATTTCTCATCTAGCATGTGTGAGGACCTAGGCTCACTTCCTAGTTCTACAAAAATAGTCAAAACCAACCAAAAACCCATAATGCTATTTTTGTTGTGGAAGGAGAAAGTGACTCTCACTAGACACAGAATCTGCCAACACCCTAACCTTGAACTTCCTATCCTCTAGAACTGTGAGCAGTAAACCCAACTACCATATCTAGCATATGAGATAACTTAGGTTCAATCCCTAATATCTCTGGAGGAGAAGGACAAGGAGAAGGAAAAGAAGGTGCCGGAGAGATGGCTCAGAGGTTGTTAGGAGTGTGTACTGTTCTTACAGAGGACCCAAGTTCAGTTCCCAGCACCTACATCAGGACCCCAGCCACAGAACAGTCCTGCCCACAACCAAGATGAGTTTTTGCATATCAGTTCACATAATCCAGATAATACGCCCTGTGGGTATGCCCAGAGATTCATCTCTCAAGTTTCTTTGTCAAGTTGACAATTAATACTAATCACAGATGGCTAGAATCCCCAAAGCAGGAAGGGAGGTTATACTTGGCTTGGGGGATTAAGGAGAGAGCTGACTTTTATAAGTAGTATTTGGGAAATACCTTATGGAAGAGGTGGCATTTAAGCAGAAATGAGAGTGGGAAAGTCAGCAAAAACTGTGGGAAAGTGCAACTGTTAGGTGAAAGGGAAATCAGATGACTAGGCAGATGGATGATAAAGGCAAGAAGATTGTGAGTTCAAGACCAGCCTGGGCTATATAGCTAGGCTCTCTCAAAAACCAAAAACAAAATCAGAAATAAAGAAAAAAAAATCAGAAAAACAACTGGGTTGGGGCTCAGTGGTTCAGCATATGCTTAGCATGCAAAAGGCCGTCAGACAAAACAGGAAGGGAGAAAAGAAGAGGCTGGTGATGCAAAAGCCATGTGAAGACCGTGTTTCAAAGAAGGGAGAAGAAGTGACAGCCTGAGCTGCTGCTGATAGGCCAAGGTGAGGACAGAAAACTGGCCAGAACTAACATGGAGGCCAACAGAGTCCTTGGCAAACAAGGTAAGTCTGAGAGAGTGAGAGGTGAGAAATCTAAAGCTGAAGGGTACTAAGAGCAAAGGGGGAGGGCAGGAACTTGAGATGGTGACTCCAAGAAGCCTTTGGAATTCAGTTGTACAGGGTAAAGGGAGATAAAGCAAGAACAGGATTTTCCCCCTCCTATGGAACACCTATCGGGATCTCTACAATTGCTTGATCTCTCTTGCTTCCAGAAATCACCAACCAACAAACACATGAAGTTTCATGCCACAGAGGTAGCTGTGAATGCAGCCCAAGACAAAATTATAGACTTGCTTAAAATGTTGAGAATGCTTTTGTTCTTTTTAAATTTTTTAAAATTTATTTTTATTTTGTGTGTACACGTGTTAGCCTGCATGTATATAAGTGCACCCGTATTGTGCAGAGTCCTCAGAGGACAGAAGAAGGGGGTCAGGTCCCCTGGAACTGGAGTTATGGACAGTTGCAATGTGGGTACTGGGATTAGAATCTGGGTCTTCTGCAAGAACAGCTAGGGCTCTTAATCGCTGAACCATCTCGCTAGCCCTTTGATAAGTTCTTGAGCATAAGCTTTATAGATTATAATGTTGTACTGCCATGTCAAAAGGTAGGATGTATCTGGGAGTGGTGGCATACATTAATTCTAGTACTTAAGAGGCAGAGGCAGGAAGAGCTCTGTAAGTTCAAGGCCAGCCTGGGCTACACATCGAGTTCTAGGCGAAACATGGCTACATTATAAGACTCAAAACAACAACACTTCCTCCCACCAAACAACAGCATCAAAATACCAGGAAGATGGTTGGTTCATGGGGTAAAAGCATTTGTCATGCAAAACTGATGACCTGAGTTTGATCCTTGAATCCTACAATGCAATGCAAGGAGAGAACAAATTCCAGAAAGTTGTCCTCTCACCTCACATGTATGCTATGGCACACAAGAGCCTACACACACACACACACACACACTAAAATACATTTAAAAAAACAAAACAGGTTGGACATGCCTACAACAATCTTATAGCTTATTTTTGTTGTTTTGTTTGAAACAGGGTCTCACTAAGTAGCTCTGGCTGGCCTGGGACTTGCTACAAAGAACTGGCCTCAAACCTAGAGACCCTCCTGCCTCTGCCTCCAAAGAGCTGGGGTTAAAGGCATGCACACCAAACCCAATAGTCTGGCTAATTTTATTATTTGTGACAGACTGGGTTTGAACCTGATACGGACTTGAACTCCCCTTCCAGCCTCCAACTTCACAGTGCTGGGATTACAGACTCTTTGTGTGTATGTATGGATTTGTGTGTAGGTGCAAATGTGTGTGCATATGGAGGCCAGAGGTCGACCTCAGTTGTCATTCCTCAGATGCTATCCCACTTGCTCCAGGTCTCTAACTCACCTAGAACTCACTGATTAGGCTAAGGTTCTGGGGTATCAAACTCAAGGTCAAACACTTTACCAACTAAGCTATCACCTTAGAACCCTAACAGACTCTTTTGGAAGAGCAGTACTGGGGATGGAACCTAGGTTCTCATACATGCTAGGCTAGCTCTCTACACCTGAGCTTTTGTTGTTGTTGGGTGCATATATATATATATATGTACACAGGTGTCTCTGTAGCCCCAGCTTGCCTGGAAACTCGATAGGTAGACCAGGTTGGACTTGATCTCACAGAGATCTGCCTGCCTCTGCCTCTGCTGGTATTAAGGTTAGACACTACTATACTTGGTCCGACCACCTTCTTGAATCCCCAAAAACGAGTTTGCAAAGTTCTATTCCCCAGAGTGTTCTGGACTGCAGGAGGTATAAGTTACAGTTCTTTTTCCTCCTTTCTGCTCCAACACTTTTCTCCTCCAGGCCACTGACTTTGGCTGCTTCGGGCAGGATGGAGAGCCAGAGTGTGGAATTCCAGAACAAAGAAAACAAAGTGATATCTCAAAATATTATTGTGCCCATTTAATCGGGGCTTTTTGTCTATTTGGATATGCCTCCCTAAACAGGGGATCCTGACTGCCTGATGCTGGTCTAGCTGAATAGGTATTTTTCTCTACCCTAGGATTATTATTTGTCTTTAAGTATCCTGGCCAAAGAAATTCTCCAAATTTTTCTTTTAGAAGGTGTTTTAGTACACTCTAAAGAGCACAGTGGGCATGGTATAAGAGAAGAATGACCCAAAAGTCAGGGTCTCCTACTGTCTGTTGGCCTTGTACCCCTGATATTCATGCATTCACCTTCCAAGTGCTAAGATTACAGCCTTGCAACATGCCTGACTTTTGTCCAAAACCTTATTCTTGGATAGCCTTCAATTTTTATTTTAGGTGTATGAGTGTTCTGCCTGCACGTAGGTTAAGCGTACCTCTGCATGCATTGCCCACAGAGGCCAGAAGAGGGTGCCAGATTCCTTGGAAATGGAGTTACAGATGGTTGTTTTACTGGTGCTGGGAACTGAAACTAGGGCCTTTGCAAGGGCAGCCAGTGCTCTTAAGCACTGAGCCATCTCTCCAGTCCCTTAGAAAGCTTTAAATTTCAAAAATATGTCTATTTATGTATGTGTGCATGCCATGGTGCACATGTGGTCAGTGGACAGCTCACAGGAACCTGTTCTTTGCTTCTACCATGTGGATCCTGGGGTTCAAACGCAGGTCCTTAGACTTGGCAGTAGATACTTTTATCCACTGAGTTATCTAACCAGCCCTTAGATGACGTTTTTGTTTTGTTTTTTTGAGACAGGGTCTTTCTATAGCCCCAGCTGGCCTGAAACTTGCTATGTAGACCAGGCTGGCCTCAATCTTACAGAGATTCACCTGCCTCTGCCTCTTTAGTGCTGGAATTTTAAAAACATATAGCCACCAAGCCCAGCCTTAGATGGCCTTTGTGATTTTATTATTTATCCGTACCACATATTTCTATTTTGTTTTTTAACTTTTTTAGAATTTATTTTTAGTTTATAAGTGTTATACCTGCAAGTATGTAAGTGCACCTGTTCATACAGTACCTGTGGAGGTCAGAAGAGGGTGTCAGATTCTCTGGAACTGGAGTTACAAATGGTTGTTAGCTGCTATGTGGTGCTGGGAGCTGAACTTGGGTTCTCTGCAAGAGCAGTGTGATGGTTTGAATGAGACTGTTCCCCATAGGCTCTAAGTATTTGGACATTTTGTCCCCGGTTAGTAGCACTATTTCAGGAGGTCTTAGAAGGTGTGGCCATTCTGCAGGAAGCACGTCACTGGGAGTGGGCTTAGAGAGTTCTTAAGCCTTAGCAGATCTCCAGTTGCTCTCTCTGCTTCCTGTGCCTGCTTGAAGATGTGCTTAGCCTCTGCTCCTACACCAGCCACCTCTGCCACCAGGCCTCCCTGCCATGATGGATTCTCGACCCTTTGGAAACTTATGCTAATTAAACTCTTCCTTTTATAAGTTCCCTTGGTCAGTGTTTCTATCACAGCAATGCAAGTAACTAATGCAAGTAGTCAATGCTCTTGACCATTTCTCCAGTCCCCTATTTTGTTTTATATAAAGCAACTTCCCTTTAAAATTTTTATTACAGTAAAATTCACATAAAATTCACTTTTTGTGTGTGTGTGTCTTTTAAATTTTTGAGACAGGGCCCCAGCTGCCCCGGAACTTTCTGTGTTGACCAGGCTGTCTTTGAACTCGAGATCAACCTGCCTCTGCCTCCCGAGTGCTGGGATTAAAGTTGTGTGCCACTATGTCTGGCCAATTCACCATTTTAAATATACCATTCGGTGGCTTTCACAATATCTCACACTACAGCTGAAATTCAAAGATATTTTTCACTCCAAAAGGAAACTTCATGAAGCAATATATTGACCCTTTCCTCCCATTCCCTGGGCCACGAATCTGCCCTCTATCCCTGTGGATTCGTATAAATGGAATCACACAAGGTCCTTTGTGCCTGGTATCTTTCAATTAGAATGTTTTATCTGCCACTACTGTTCGTGTTGTTGTTGCACCAGTTGTGGGTGGGTCTCCATCTCCAGCACGGCTGTTGTGCCTCAGCTGTCTCAGAGAATGGAGGATGAACAGGCCCTCAGGTGGCTCAGAATGTGGTGAGAGGAGTACCCGGGATACTGCGTTGGTGGGCAGTTGAGTTATTGACACCAAGGCACAGGTTTATATAGGGAGGCCTTTCTGGTCATTACAGAAGGTGGGAAAGTTAAAGGTGGGGTCTTTAGGTAAAGGTGGGAAGGTTGTAAGGCTGACATGGAAATTAGGAATGAGGAAACGAAACCCAAAAACCTGGTTCTGGTCTGGGGTGATCTTTGTAGGGGGAAAAGATGAAGGAACTGCTGAGGCCTGCAGTGGCTTCCTGGGACCTAGGTTATTGCATCAGGCAGAGCAGGCCAGACTCCTACCGTCCCTTCAGGGTATCTGGGGTTGCTTGGCTTGCTCAATACCTTTTATGATAAACACAGACCCCACGTCTCCCCCTTTGTTTTTTTATATAACAGGGAGGTATATATAAGGGCCCCAGTAAAGGGAGGAGCCAGGCAATGAGGGGATTGGCAAACCAGGGGGGATAACGGGTTTTAAGTTCATTCTTGAGTTTATGAAAGGTCTTTCAGCAGATAAGTGAGGGAATTTATAGTCTCTCAGTTAGCTATTTGTTCTCTAAAATTTCCCTTTTGAAGAGGTAACCCTAAAATCTTTTAAGAATTAGAGAGGAGCTCCCAAATACTTTGGACATAGTTGGCCTTTAATACAGAGTAGGCTGCTGAAGGCACAGGGCAGTTTTTGGTCTTTGGGTCTTTTCACCCTAAACTGCCAAATTCTACCTCCTATTGTTTTTTTCTCTTTTCATTCCCTTTTCTGTATTTTTTTCTAGTGTGTGCCCTCACAGCTGTATCAGAAAAGCAGTGAAAGCTGATCAGTTGATGGAAGATTTTATTCAGGCAACTACTTCTGGGCAGAATGTAGGTCTAAGGCAGTCACGTCTTTGTGAATTTGGAGAGAGCACAGGCTTAGAAAAGTCTTCTAAACACTCACTTTGTGTATGGGATGCATCTGTGGGTGTGTGTGTGTGTGTGTGTGCATGCACATGGACGGGGGATCCTGTAGAGGTCAGAGGACAACCTGCAGGGAGCAGGTTTCCCTCTTCTACCATGTGGGTTCCAGGGAATCCAGCTGAGGGCTCAGACCTGGTGACAAGTGCCCTGACTCACTGAGCCATCTCACCAGCCCTGAGATAAGGCCTCCAGCATCCTAGATTGATCTCAAATGTGCAGTTCAGCAGAGATCTTAAACTCCTGATCCTCCGACCTCTATCTCCAGAATGCTGGAATTACAGGCCTGCACCACCGCACTTGGTTTTATGTAGTTCTGAGGACAGAGCCCTATGCATAGTAGGGCAAGCCCGCTACCAACTGAACTACATTCCTTCTCAGAGCATTCCTTCTCGCAGCAGCCCTTCCTAGTAACTCCTCCCCTTTTTTGAGCTAGAGTCTCCTATGAAGCCCAGACTGGTCTCCAACCTATGAGTTCCAGCCATCTTCCTATCTCAGTTTCCCAAGTAGGCACACTGCTACTTTAGCCTGGGTTTTGTTTTGTTTTGCAATGTTGGGTATGAAACCCAAGGCCTACACACCACGCAAGTCAGAATGCTGGCAATGAAAGCATTTAATTTTTTTTATTACTACATTAAAAATGATTATTAGGAGGAAGAGGAGGAGGAGAAAGGAAAAAGAAGGAGAAAGAGGGAGGGAGGGACCAAAAGGAACAAAGAAAACAAGACTGGGTCAAAGTCACATAGAAGAAAAGGCTTTTAACAGAGACATGATTCTCCAAAGGGTACAAAACAAAACAAATCACTCAGGAAAGTGGCGGGTGGCAGAGCGGAAGGTTTCCAAATGGCTTCTTAAATGCCTAGCCTAGTGCAACCTGGGCCCAGCGCACTCCGGCTTCCATTCCCTGCTCGATGCAGGTTCTCTGGTCAGAGCACCGTTCTTCCATCCTCCGGCAGTCTCGAGGGTCCTCCTTCATTTGCCATCCTCCCCACCCAATCCGGGACTGCGTGCTGCCCGCCAGCCTCCCTCCCGGCAGTCGGAGGGGCAGTGCACCCCCTTCCTCCGCTGTCCATCCCTGCCCCGCCGTCCACCCCTGCCCGGCTCTCCATCCCTGTTCCACCCATGGCACCCTCCCGGGACGCGCCTCCCACGGTCAGTCCTGCAGAGCTCGGGTCTACCCCCACCCGCGCAGACCCAGTGCAACCCCTACTGGCCCCTCGTTCGCGTCGGGCGAGGGTCGAGGTGCGTGTGCGCGGGGCTTTATTGCGTCACCGCGACTCCAGAGCCCGCGGCTGGATCATGAGCAGGCCCGCGTTCTCGCGCTTGCGCATCTTCCTCTGCCAGGCGAGCGCCGCGGCCGCGGACTCTGCCTCGGGGTCGACCTTCTTCTCCAGCAGGTGCATGCGCGCCGTGGTCTCGGTCAGCATGTCCATAAGCAGTTCTTGCTGCAGCTTCAGGTAGTTGTTCTCCTCCAGCAGCACCTGGCTCTTGCCCTGCTGCACCTGCGGCTTCCAGCCCGAGGCGGGGGGCGAGGGCAGCGTGGACCGTGTCCGCGCCAGGTGCCCCTCCGCCGTCCAGCGGCCGCCGCGGAACACAAAGACCTCGTCGCTCAGGCGCGTGCGCGGCGCGCCGTAGCTCAGCCCTAGCTCGGCCTGGCGCGTGCGGTGGTCCAGCAGGTAGAAGGTGGACATGGACGAGATGCGGCGCAGCGGCGGCCTCCGCGGCGAAAAGCGACGCGAGAAGTGGTCGGCCCAGAAGTGCCGCAGCTGCTCCCACAGGCGTCTGGCGTGGCTCGCGGCCAGGCACTCGAAGGTCTCCAGGGCGAGAGGCGGGTGGGCCACGTGGGGCGCGCAGGTGCAGCGGAGGAAGCCGCGGGGGCGTGCTGCGCCCTTACCTAGGGAGCCCTGGATTCCTGAAAGATGAAGGCGAGCAAGTCTGAGGAGCAAATGGCAGGGTGAGCAGGTCTGCCCCAGACATGCGGTTCCTTGCCACCCGCAAGGCCAGTGGGTGACCCAGGATAGCGAGTTGTAGACCACTGGGGGAGCCCATCCCTGCACAGGCTCCCCAGTCTGATCACCAAAACCACCTTCCCCAAGACCACTGCTGTTTATGTATGTCAGGCCCTGGGTGAGAGAGATGTAGATATAAGCCTGGGACTTCAGCCGGAACAGATCACAGGTGGGTGAACCACAGGTGGAGATCCGGTAGCAAAGACGGGGAAGAGCAGGACTTTGCCATGTGGAATGGGAATGGGTAATGGAGAGCCTTCGGCAGAGTGAAAAGTAGGCGAGGCTGTCATGTTCCAGATGTGTGGAACAGCTTAGGGTAGGATGGGTTCTGGGAATAGCAGAAATGGAAATTAGAACGGTGGGCCAGGGCATCTTGAGGCTCTGCCCAGGCAGGTGCAACAGTTTAGCCACCATCCCATAAGGGGGAACTGCTGAAGCTTTACAAAGCTAAGGTGAGGTGTGGATTCAGCAGAGTATCTGGTGAGATGTCCGCTATCACCAACAGTATCACTGCCACCATCATTCAGTTTTCTGAAAGTTGGCACCTGCTCCATACCAGGCCATAGTCTGAACAAGGGAGGTATCACCAGCACCGCCCATGTCTACCCCCAAGATGGTCTTGGTCCAGCTGGAAAGATATGTGTAGATCAAAGTTGAGTATAGTCATGGACATCCTGGGACAGGTGCCTTGGTCTAGACCTATGCCTTAGGGTTCAAGGTAGCTGGGATTCTGCACATCAAGATTTGACTTTTGTTCCAAGCAGCCTACTCTTCCCAGACTACGCTAAAGTCTCCACTACTGCCTGCAGGTCCCAGTCTCCCTGCTTCTTTCCTCATAACCTCAGCACCTAGTAAGTGATGATTCTGTGGTGTGAGAGAGTTATGTGGTGTTGTTTGAAACAACTCTTCTGCCCACGGAGGGAGGAAAGAGGACTAACTGAGCTAACTGAGGCAGAGTATCCTCTGCCATGCCTTCATTAATTCCACACACACTTCTCACAGTTGGGCAGAGGCTGAATGGTACCCCAACCCCCATCTAGTTCACTGAGAGCATCTCTGTAAGCTCTCACCTAGGCCCCTCCCTGAAGTTACAAGTATCCAGAAGATTCTTCCTTAGGGTGTTGTGCCTCACCTGGAAGATGTGGTGGAGGTGCTGAGCTGTGTCCCCAGCCTTGCCCCATTTCTGGACTATTTAATCCCACTTGTCTGCCGGTTATGACTCATAATGGCCTGCTGGCCAGGCCTCCAAGAAGAGGTGTGGCAGTGTAGTTATTAGGCTATCCTGGGCTCTCCTGTGTTCACTTAGTGAAATATGATTGAGCATTTACTGTGTTTTGTGCACTGTTATAAAAAATGAATATATTCCCTCATTACAAACACACACTGTTTTGTTTGGGTTTGTTGCTATTTTGATTTTTTTTTTTTTTTTTTGAGACAGCCTTACTAGATCAGCCTGGGCTGATCTAGAACTTACTGTGTAGCCCAGACTTCCTGCTTCAGCCCTCCATCTAGATTGTAGGCACTAGCCACCATGCTCAGTTTGTTTGGGGTGTGTGTGTGCATGTGCGTGTGTGTGCACGTGTATGTGGAGATAAAAGGTCAACTTACTTTTCACTTTTTTTTTTTTTGAGACAGGGTCTCCCTGTAGCCCCATCTGGCCTGAACTCATGGTGTAGACCAGATCACAAAGATCCGCCTCCAGTGCTGGAATTAAAGGCATGAGCCACCACGCCCAGAATCCATCTCCTTTTTGGGGGCCAGAATCTCTCATGGAAACTACAGCTCACACATTTGGCTAGGCTGGCCAGCTGGCCCATGAGTTCTAGAGATCTGCCTGTCTCTGTCCTGTCAGAAAATAGTCTGGGTATTTGTAACCTCAGGGATGGGCCTGTTTGGGAACTTCCAGAGATGATCTCCATGAACTAGATGGGGGCCAGGTACCCCCTAGATTCTGCCCAACTGTCAGAAATGTATGTTGAATTAGTGAAGGCGTGGCAGAGGAATGCTGCCCCAGTTATTTCTTTTTTCCCCTCCCCTGGGCTGCAGATGGGCACTGCTGTGCCTTGCAGATTGTGTGTGTGTGTGTTGTGTGTGCACATGTGTAGGGGTCCAAGCATGTTAGCTGTTAGCTGCATTCTGTTACTACCTACCTTAGTTTTTGACAGGATGTTTTCACTGACTGGCTAGACTGCCTGGGCAGTGAGCTGCAGTGATCCTCCCACCTCACCATTCCCTTCTCCATAGCACTGGGGTTAAAGTAGGCTGCCATGCTCACTTTATGTGGTTACTGAGGCTCTAAGTGCAGCTCTTCATGCTTGCACAGCAAGCACTTTCCCGACCCAGCCAGCTCCCTAGTCCCTTGTTTGGCTTTTTTGGGTCTTGCCTTGCAGCCTAGGCCTAAGTAATCCCCCTGTCTTGGCCTCTCCAGTAGCCAGTACTGTAGGCTCGTGGAGTGTGATTGGCTTTAAACTATCATTCCAACCAGACATGGTGGCACACACCGTTAGTCCCAGCACTCTGGAGGCAGAGGCAGGTGGAACTCTGTAAGAGTGAGGCCAGCTTGGTCTACATAGTTCAGGACCAACTGGGGCTACAGGGAGACCCTGTTTGGGGCCGGGAGCTATGATTCTTGGCAATGGTGTGGAGTGTGGCAGGTAGCCATAAAGTGTCTGAGATAGGAGTTTGTTCTGGGGATCACTGTGATGCATGGGGTGGGGCGGTTCTCCAGGGATCCTGAGTACAACAGTAGGAGAACCTTTTTGAGTCTGAGGGTTGGACCTGGTACCTCCTGCATGCTGAGTGTGCCCCTTTGATGGCCCCTGAGCACAGAACCTGTGAGAGGCCGGGTGGAAGGCAGTAAGATCAGTGTTGGTACTAGGGTCCCTGGGAAGGGACTAATGCTGGTCTCCACTGGGTTGGTTCCTAAAAGACTAGCTTATAGACTGAGCTTGGGGCCCCACCCTTGAGGATTTATATGGGGTTAATGGTTGATAAAGGAGATATTTTCTTCAGAGGGGTAGCCGCTGGTAAGGTGCCCATGCTCCTGTAAACAAACCCTCACCCCTGCTGCTGTAAGGCAGCCATAATGAAACTCACTGGTAACACACACACACACACACACACACACACACACACACACACACGGACACCATCACTCACTAAGGACACAGAAGTAGAAAAGGGGCTACTTGGGACGAAGAGGGAATTACCAGGAGTGGAGAGAGACCAGAGAGAGGTAAGGGAGTGTGTTGGTTACTTTCTGTTGGTGTGAAAAACACCATGAGCAAGGCCACTTAGAGAAGGAAGAGTCCATTTGCCTTAGGGTTCCAGAGGGATAAGAGTCCATCACAGTTGGGGAGGCTTGGCCTGGCCGTAGGCAGCTGGAGGAGAAAGCTGAGAACACACATCTTTAAGCAGACACAGAAACAGAGAACAACTGGAACTGGGAACAAGGCTTACGAACTCTCAAAGCCCACCTGCAGCAATGTGCTTCCTCCAGCAAGGCCACTCCTCCTAGGGATTTCATGATCTTCCCAAAACAGCTCTCCAACTGACCAGATGTTCAAATCCTTGAGCCTATAGAGGATATTCTCATTCAAAGCACCTCAGGGGTGAATATAAGTGAATATATTATGTATGTATGAAAATGTCTTAATGAAACCCACTATTATGTATAATTGATGCATGCTAATAAAACATTTTTAAAAAGAGAGCTGGGTGTGGTAGTTTATGCCTGTGTTCCCAGAACTTGGGAGGCTGAGGAAAGAGAATCACCATGAATCTGAGGTCAGCCTGGGCTGCAGATTGACTTCTAGGTTAGGCTGGGATAGAATGAGTCCCTGCCTCAAAAAAAATGTTTTAAAAGTGAGCCTAGGGACTGGAAAGGTGGCTTACCAGTTAAGAGACCTACTGCTCTTGCAGAAAACCTGGCTGGGCTAGTTTCCAGTGCCCACATGGCAGCTCACAGTCATTTGTACTTCAATTCCAAGAGATCCGTGGGCTCTTGTATACGTATGGTGAACATATACTTGTGCAAGCTCACACAACACACACACACATATACACACATGTGAAAACTTGGGTTCAGTTCCCAACAGTCACGTGGTAGCTCACAACCATCAATAACTTCAGTTCCAGGGAATCTGATGCCCTCTCTGGCCTACACTGCCATTGCATTGCATGGTGCACTTACATACATGCAGGCAAAACACTCATATACATCAAATAAAAATAAATAAATGAAAAATTTCTAATGATCTTGACCCATGCACAGAGAGGCAACACTAAGTGGATTCAATAAATTTAAAAAAAAAAAAAAAAAAGAAGAAGCTAGGTGTGGTGCCACACATCTTTAATCCCAATATAGGAGGCAGAGGCAGGCAGATCTCTGTAAGTTCTACATAGCGAGTTCCAGGTCTACATAGTGAGTGTCAGGCCAGCTGGGATTAAATGAAGACCCTATCTCAAAAAAATACATTATAGGTATGAAATTCTTTTAAAAAGTAAGAATCTGGGTGTGGTGGTGCATGCCTTTAATCCCAGCATTTGGGAGGCAGGGGCAGGCAGATCTCTGTAAGTTCTACATAGCGAGTTCCAGGTCTACATAGCGAGTTCCAGGCCAGCTGGGGCTACAGTGAAACCCTGTCTCAAAAAGATACACACATACACACACACACACACATACATACACACAGTGAGCCTCACCTTTCATCTTGCTCTGGCTTCCTGTTTTGCCAGTGACCTCCCTGGCACTCCCACCGTGATACTCTCTGCCACTTTAGACTGGAACTGGAAAGACCTTATCAGAGTCAGAAGATACATGCACCCCTGCTCTCGGACCTCCCAATATTGTAAGCCAAACAATCCTCCTTCCTTCACAAAGCACCGTCAAAGGCATAGCAACAGAAAACAGACACTACAGCGAATTACTAAGACCATCTGATGTGGGGTGTCATGGGTGGGCCTATGAGAAGCACAGGGTAAGATGAGAGTTCTCGTTCGTGTGATCTATAAAGGGAAGTGCTCTCAGGAGAAAGGCAAGCAGCACGGGAAGAACAAAGTAGTCTAAGTGGAGCCGCTTCAGTCTGATCCCCTGGGGAACTCGGCATCCCAGTCAGGAATGGGAACCAGTCTTTTGTACCCACCCTTCGGTCTTCACATTTCAGTGTGTCACTTATTGGCAGGGGCAGCTGGGAGTTATCACTTGACTGAGCAGCCGTGGGATGACATATTGCTAGGAACAGTGCCAACAGTGCAGAAGAGGAAGGTGGGAGGGAGAGAATTTTTTTTACATTTATTTTGTGTATATCGGGGTAGAGGCATGGATGTTACAGAGCAACTTACAGGAATCAGTTCTCTTCTTCCAACGTGTGGGTCCCAGGGATTGAAGGGAAATAAAATGAGAAGGTACTTAATATTCCTGATTAGACCTGAATGAGGAGACCCCAGCCCATTAGAGATCCAGTCTAGAGGCAGGAAGGTGCTGGCCATATTTGAAGGCCACATTCTGGGAGAGAGGAAGGAGATGAAATCAGCCCCAGCGACTACCACTATATCTGATCTCAGTGGCCTCGTGGGCTTCTAGTTAATCCATCCTCAGCACGGTCCTAGGGGCAGCATAGCAGGTAGCATCATCACATTCTTGAAGTTTAACTTAAAACATTTTTTGATTTATTTTAGGTTTATGAATGATTTGTCTGCATGTATGGAAGTGCAGGACATGCATGTAGTGCCCATGGAGGCCAGAGAGGTCCAGAACTGGCGTTATAGCTAGCTGTTAGCTACCCTGTGGGTGCTGAGAATTGAACCTGGGTACTCTGCAAGAGAAGCCAGTGCTCGTAACTGCTGAGCCATCTCTCCAGCCCCCTAACATGTTGCCTTACTAACAGTTTGGTCCATTTTACTGGTGGATATTATTTCATTGTGTGGAGAAACAAAAGATTCCTTTTTCTATTCACCTGTTGGTAGGAATCGGGGTTGTTTCCAGTTTATAGACAAGAATGCATAAAATTTTAGTGACCATGTCTGTACAGTCATTGTGTGGACATTAAAAAAACTTTTTTAATACCAAGGCGTGGCATGGCAAGGTCACGTGGCAGATGTGTTTGTCTTTTCTGAGGCTGGCCCTGTTTTCCCCAAGCTGCTTGTTCCACATCCTCAACCTCCTGTGAGTTTCTGTTCCGCCCACTCTGGTTAGTACAGCAAAACTTTTAATTTTAGCCATTGTAATACCATGTCTACCTTGTCTGTGGTTTTAATTTACATTTTTCTAACGACTGGTGATGTTGAGCATCTTTTTATTGTGTTTCTTATCCGTCTCGAGGAAGTGGTTGTTCAAGTCCTTTTGCCTAGTTGGGTATTTTCTTTTGGTTTTTGAGACAAGGGCTCAGCCCTTGCTGGCTTTGAGCTTGAAGTCCTTTTGCCTCAGCCTCCTAGTGCTGGGATTAAAGCATGTCATCTAGCTCTTGATTGTGTTTTTTGTTGTTTTGTTTTATTATCTTTTTTTTAGACATGGTCTCATGTACTCTGGGCTGTCCTCAAACTCATTACTGTAGCCAAAGATGCCTTAATTTATAGTGTTTTTTAGTACTTAATAAAACTGCTTTGGCAAATACATTTTGCAGATATTTCCTCCTAGTCTGTAAATTCTTAGTGGAAAGATCGCTTAGCAGTTAAAAGCACTGGATGCTCTTACAGAGGACTTGGGTTCAATTCCTTTCACCACATGGAGGCTAACAATCTTCCATAACTCAATTCCAGGGGAAACCAGTTCCCTCTACTGACCTCCTCAAGCACTGCATGATACAGTACACTTACCTGCAGGTAATGCACTTGTATACATAAAATAAAAATAAAAAGTGTTTTTTAAAAAAATAAAGTCCAATTTACATTTTTTAACTATAGCATTTATAATTTTTGTGTCATATTAAAAAATTCATTGTTGAGGCAGAGTAGCTGGCTCAGTGGTTAAGAGCACTTAGTGGTCTTGCAGAGGACCCATATTGGGTTCCCAGTTCCAAGATTCTGACGCCTTCTCCTGGCCTCCGTAGGCACAATACACATAGGTACATTTACATACATATAGGAAGACACTTATACACATAAGATAAAAATTTAAAAATAAATAAAACTTTAAAACTCATTGTCAAACCTAAGATTACTAAGATTTTTCTCTTCTTGACTAGAAGTTTTACAGTTATAGTTTTACATTTATATCTGCTCTGTTTTGACTTCATTTTTGCTAATACTTAAGTTTTACTATTGCTGTTTTTTTTTTTTGTTGTTGGTCTGTTTGAGACAGCCTCCCTGTAGCCTCAGCTGGTCTGGAACTCACTGTGTAGACCAGGCTGGCCTTGAACTTAAAGAGTCACCTGCCTCTGCCTCCTGAGTGCTGGAATTAAAGACATGAACCACGAAGCCTGGCTCTGTTGGTTTTTTTTTTGAGACAAGGTCTCACTGTGTAACCCAGGCTGACTTGCAACTCTCTGTGTAGACTGGGCTGGCCTTGATCTCAGAGATTGTCTATCTCTGCCTCATGAGTGCTGGGATTAAAGGTGTGCATCATCACACTGGCTGTAAAGTTTTTCCATATATATTTTCCTTGTTTCTGTAGGATTCAGTACCATTTATAAGACTATCATTCCCTTCACTGACTCAGTAGTGTCTTTGTTGTTGGTCCTGTGCCGCCTTCTGCTTTGTTCTCCTCCCCCCTCCTCCCATTTCCTTCCCTTCCTCTCTTTTCCCCTCCTTCCTTTTCCCCTCCCTCGAGGTCAGAGCTGTGATGGTTCATCTTAGTCAACTTGACTGGATTTAGAATCACCATGGAAACAACTCTGAGTGTCTATAAAGGTGTTTTTAGAAAGGTTTCCCTTGGGGAAAGACTCACTCTGAGCCAGGTTTAGATCGTGGACTGAATGAAAAGAAGAAAGCTCGCGGAGTTCCAGTGTTCTTGTCTGCTTCCTGTGCAGTAAGACCAGCAGCCTCACTCCCGCCAGGTGCTGTCTCTGCCATGGTAGACAGCACCACCAGGCTGTGAGCCCCGATAAACCCTCCCTTACACACTTCTGTCATGCATTTTGTCACAGCAACACAAAAATAAGTTAGTTCAGTGTCTCGAACCAGCTCCGATCTAGGTTCATGCCATCCTCATGTTTCAGCTTCCTCAGTGTTGGGACTACAGGAGCATACCACTGCCAGGAATGTGCTTTTTCCAGGTCTCTCCCCTTGCACAGGTGCCATAATATTCTCAGTTTTGTAACTACACTAAGTCTTCATAGCTGGTAGCAGACATTTTCCAACAGTATTCTTAAAGATTGCTTTGAGGGCTGTGGAAATAACTTCATTCAGTAAAGTTCTTACCATGTAGTCGTGAAGGCCTGAGTTTGATTCCTAGCACTTATGTAAAAAATTGGGCATGGTGGCCTATACCTGTAACTCCAACATAGCGAAGGCAAAGACAGGAGGATCCTTGGAGTTTGCTGACCGACTCAGTGCACATCTGTAATCCCAGCACTCCTACTGAGAGATGAGAGGTGGAGACAGGAAAATCTCCAGGAAGCTGGTGGGCAGTGAGCCTGGAGAACTAGACTGCAACAACAGAAACAAGAGACCCTGCTGCAACAAAGTAGAAGGGGAGAACTGGTTCCCAAACGTTCTCCTCTGACCTCCAGATGTTCACTGTGGCTCATGTGGGAACACACCAAGCACACATACTCAGAATTCATGAATTTTTTAAAGTAGGGGCTGGAGAGATGGCTTAGAAGGCAGAGTGCCTGTTTGATTGCCACCCATATCTAGTAGCTCATAAATGTCGGCAACTCCAGTTCCAAGGGATCCAGTGCCTTCTGGCCTCCTTGTGCATGTGTGCGCACACATAAGTAAATAAATAATAAAAAGCCAGGCCTGGTGGCACAAGCCTTTCATTCTAGCACTTAGGAAACAGAGGCAGAGGCAGACTACATAGTGAGACAACTGTCTCTCTCTCACACACACACAAAAGTAAAACAGCCAGGTGCATAACGCATGCTTGTAATCACAACACTAGGAAAGCAGGCAGACATGGAGCCCGGGGGGGGGGGGGATTTCATAGTCATCTGAAGAATGAAAAGTGAACTGAAAATGAGCATGCTCTGCCGCATGCCAGCTGACCCCTAAACTCTGCAAAATCTGCCTCAGGCATCAGGTCACAGGCCATGGCCCTTATTTTCAGCCAAAAAATGTTTCTTGTTGTTGTCTTATTTAAATGTTAACTAAGGGGAAGAGGAATAAATGTTACTTGTATTTTTGTGTTTTATGTGTAAGTTAAAAAAAATACAAAAGTGATGGTGCACATCTTTAATTCCAGCACTAGGGACGCATATCTCTATAAGATTGAGGTCAGCCTGGTCTACATAGAGAGTTACAGGTCACCTGGGGCTACAGGAAGACCTTGTCTCAAAAAACCAAAAATAAAAAAAATAAAAGGACTGGAGAGATGACCCAGTGGTTAAGAGCACTGGCTGCTTTTGCAGAGGACCCATGTTTGATTCCCAGCACTGCATGGCAGCTAACAACTGTCCATAACTCCAGTTCCAGGGGATTCAATGCCCTCTTCTGTCCTCTTTGGGGTTTGCATGACATGGGGCACTTACATACATGCAGGCAAAACAGTCATACACATAAAATAAAAAATAATTTTTAAAAATTAAATAAAGCAAATAAATTAATATATAACAAGAACTGGGAATTTGGCTCAATGGTAGAGTGCTTCCTGGTATACACAAGACCCTGAGTTCAGCCACCAGCACTTCAACAATGTATTGATTTTATGTTTATGGGAGAACTAGAAATTGTTTATTCAGTTATTTATTTTTACAGTGTTGAATCCAGGGCCTTTTCCATGCTGGGCAGATGCTCTACCACTGAGCTACATCCTCAACCTAAATTAATGAAATTTTGTATATGTACTTAAATAAGATTGTGTGGGGTTAATCTTCAGCCTGTGTATGCTTGGCTTGTCTGCACAGATTCTTTTTCACCTAGATGCTAATTTCAATGACCACCTGAAGTGGTCTGCAGAAAATGGAATTCCGTTCTAGTCTTTGAACTTCCAAAACTAGACTCAGGATAGTTGTCTTTAATAATAATAATAATAATAATTCTTTATTTTTGTCTTTTTGAGACATCTCTAGCCCCAGATGGCCTGGAACTTACTATGTAGACCAGGATGGCCTTGAACTCACAGAGGCATGCCTCTGCCTCCTGAGTGTTGGGAATTTGTCTTCATTCAAAGAGTCCAGATTTTGTTTCATATTTATTTGTAGAGGACAGGTTCTTTGAAATCTCTACCTCCTGCTTCAGCACCCTTTGCACCACCCATTGCTTGGATTACAGGCTTGTGTAACCGTGCTCAGCCTTTATTTTTTTACTTTTAAAAAAGTTGTAAATTTAAAAACTGTGTGAATACTTATGTATGCCATTATTCAAATTCTTCTATTGTTAGCATTTCATCCTTATTTCTGGACTGGTTATGTACATTATAGCCATTTACACTCAAATACTTTAGTGTATAGTCTGTTGTCTTTAGACAGGGTCTCATGTATCCCAGGCTGGTCTGGAAATCAATATATAGATGAGAATGATTGTGAACTCCTGATCCTCCTGCTTATACTTCCTGAATGCTGGGATTACAGGTACCATGTGGGGTATGGAACCCAAGACCTCATACGTGCCAGGCAAGCACTCTTATCAACTGAGCTACAACCCCAGCCCTCAGTGTGTATTCTCTGAAATAACCCCAGTATAGTTACCAACTTTATATATAGACTGATACATTACTGTCTACATTTCAGTTTTGTAGGTTTACGAAGAATGTTCACTCTAATACTGTTCCCTATTAAATATGTTGTCCCTTATCAAACTGCTCCCCAATTTAACATTCATTGATGATTGTTGTTTGATCTAAACTTTTAAATTATTTTTGTGCTGCTCAAGGCCTTGCAGGTACTAGGCAAGTGCTGTACCACTGGACTGCCTGCTTCATCTTTACATGATGGTGGCAATACGAGGCTTTCCATCTCTAGTGCTTGCTTTGTATTTGCAAGTTGATCTTCATGCTACTGGAAGAGGTCCTTTTTCTCCTCTTAATTATTGGTCAATTTATTATTGATATTGACTTAATGATATTATTTTTTATTTTTTACCTCTATATGTGTGTGTGTGTGTGTGTGTGTGTGTGTGTGTCTGTATGTCTGTGTGTCTGTGTATGTGTAGGTCAGAGGACAGCTTGCAGGAGTTGATTTTCTCCTTCCATCATGTGGGTCCCAAGGATTGAACTTAGGTTGTCAGGCTTGACAGCAAGTGCCTTTGCACACTCTCCTGCCCTCTTTTTTTCCTCTGCAGATTATTTTATTTTGTTATTTATGTGTATGTGTATGTGCATGTATGTGCAGGGGGTGGGGTACCTACAGAGGTCGAAAGAGGGCATCAGATTCCCTGAGCTGGTGTTAACAGGTGGTCATGAATCACCTGATGTGGGTGCTGGGAACCTGACTCAGGTCCTCTGCAAGAACAGCAAGTTCTCTTAACCGCTGAGCCATCTCTCTAGGTTCCCTGTTTCTTTTCTCTCTTTTCTTTGCTTTTGTTTCTGTTTTGAGACAGGGTCTCCCTGTAGCCCCAGTTAGCCCGGAACTCACTATGTAGCCCAGGCTAGCCTCAGTCTCACAGAGATCTGCCTGCCTCTGCCTCGGAGTGCTGGGATTAAAGGCGTGCATCATGCCTGGCTTCTGTTTTATTTTTTGAGACAAGTTCTCATGTAGTCCAGGCCTTGAACTTCTGATCCATTTGTGTATGTCTCCCAAATGCTCGAGTTACAAGCCTGTGCCATCACATCTGGCTTCCTTTCTACTCTTTGGTGGCTTATAATTCATTTAATTACTTTGGTCCTCAAATGGCTGGGACCATCCCTGAAAATCTGATGTAGTGTTCTGCCATGTAGCTTGGGCAGAACAGGCAGCTGTTTTTTGACAAGCTCTTAATATGTGGCCCAGGTAGCCTCAGATTTTTATGTGACAGGGTCTTTTGTAGCCCTGGTTGGCCTCAAACATGCTATGCAGCCAAGGATGACCTTGACCTCTTGGTCTTCTTGCCTCTGCCTCCCTAGTGCAGATATTACAGGCCTGTATTTCTATACCCAGTTTATGCAGTACGGAAAATAAAGCCCATGGCCTCTTCATGTTAGGTAAACATTCTGCCTATTGCTGTTCTAACTGAGCTGTATTCCCAGTCCATGGCCTCAAACTTTTGATTTTCCTGCCCCAGCCTCCTGAGGGCCAGGATTCTAGGAATGAACCACTGGCACAGGGTTTTCAGAGCTGCTCGGATGATGCTGACACATGCAAGGAAAATAACCCTTCCAATGCAGAAGAGACCAAGACAAGCCAGCAGGGCAAAAGGCAACTTAGGGCAGGCAGAGAACAGAATCGAGAAAAGTCTTCAACTAAGAGCATGGGAGAGTACAAATCTCTTCAGAAAACTATAAAATGAGAGAAAAAGGTCTGGAGAGATGCTCAGCAGTTAAGAACATGTATTGCTTTTGCAGAGTACTAGAGATGGATTCCCAGCACCTAGATCAGAAGCTTACAACAACCTGTAATGCAAGCCCCAGGAAATCTGACACCTCTGGTTTTCTCAGGCACCCTTACACGTACATACACAGACACACACATGGTTTCCTCATGTACCTGCACTCACATGCACATACACAGACACACAAAGAAACAATTACAGATGAAAATAAAATCTGCTGGACGTGGTGATAAAAACCTTTAGTCTCAGCACTCAAGGGGCAGACAGAGGCAGATCTCTCTGAATTCAAGGACTATGGTCTACATAGTGAGTTCCAGGCCAGCCAGTGCTATACAGTGAGACCCCTGAGACCCCTGAGATCCCATCTCAACAGACAACTAAAAGTAAAATCTAAAAAAAAAAAAAAAAAAAAAAAAAACAACAAACTGGAGAAAGCTTTAAAAACAACAACAATAACAAAACACCAAGTGGCCAGGAAGATTATGTATTCAAGGGCAGCTTAAGACTACATAATAAATTCCAGGCCAACTGGGCTATTAGATAAAAAACAAGGGACTGAAGAGATGTTTCAGTGCGTAAAAGCACTTGCCAACCAAGCATGAGCACCTCACAATCCACCAAAAAAGACAGAAGTAGCTGAGTGTGATACTTTAATCCTAGTACTAGGGAGGCAGAGGCAGGCGGATCTCTGTGAGTTTAAGGCCAGCTTGGTCTATATAGCCAGTCCCAGGCCAACAGGGCTTCCTGGTGCTACAGGGAGAACCTGTCTCAAAAAGAAAAAAAAAAGCCAGAAGTGTAGCACAGTGTTTGTGATCCCAGGATCTCTATAGGGAGATGGTAGGCAGACAAGAGAATCTGGGGACACTCCAGGGCCAGCTTGGTCTGGTGTGCACAACAGATCAACAGAGACTGTGGAAGGCAAGGACAAACATTCTAGGTTATCTTCTGACCTCCACATGTGAACTGTGTGTGCCAGCATTCATACTCATGAATATGTGTGTGTGTGTGTGCGTGCGCGCGCATGCATGTATACACCTCCCTCCCTCCACAAATGAAAGACACCACCACCCAGTTAGGGCTCTGGAAGTTGAACAACAAGCTCAGGAGAAACAGAGGGTTATAGGAGTGGTAACCTTCTTGCCTGGGGCTGTTCACTTTGCCCCAGCCTGATCATCAGGAGTTGGACCAGGACAGGCAGAGTGTATAGAATAAAGCTCTGTGTCCAGAGGGAACTGATCTGAGAGATAGCCTCTCCCCTACTAGATGGCTATATAAAAAGACAGACAATAGTAAGTTTGCAGTGATGTAGAAAAACTGGAACCTTCCTATAGGGGAAACTCAAATGGAACAGCCACAGTGGAAAACCATTTGAGAATTTCTTTACAGAGTTAAACATAAACTCACACGTCAGCAGTTCTACTAGGCATAGCACAAGAGAACTGGAAACATGCCCACACAAATGTACAAATGTTCACAGCAGCATTACCCATTACAGCTGATAACTAAACAATTCAGATGTTAGAGTGATCATGAATAAGATGTGATATATCTATAATGGGACACTATTCAACCATAAAAAGGGATGAAGTACTGATACATGCTACAAAAACATTCAAAGCAACATACTACATCACTATATAGAGTATCATTCCATTCTTAAAAGGAAAATGTCCATAGACCAGCTAATGCTGCCAAACAAAATAAAAATTGCAAGTCAAACAGTTCCCAGAACCAGAGCAGCCAACAACATGATCAGACAGAATTCACAGGAAAACACAGGTGAGATGGAAAGCAAACTGCTTGGCTATAGCTTAATCTACCAACCAGTTAATTTTCATGAATGTTTTGCCTGCATGTGTGGAAGTTTACCATGTGTGCCTGGTGCCTGCAGAGGCCACAAGAGGGTATCTGATCCCCTGGAATTGGAGTTACAGGTACTTGTGAGCTGCCATCTGTGTTGGGATCTGAAGCAGTGTCCTCTGCAAGACCAGCTAGTGCTCTTCACCACCGAGCCATTTCTTCAGCCCCTGGTTACAGTTCATATTCTCTCTCTCTCTCTCTCTCTCTCTCTCTCTCTCTCTCTCTTTTTCTCCCCCCTCCCCATCTGTTTTTAGACAGGGCTTCATTATGTAACCTTGGCTAGCCTGGAACTTGTTGTATATCATGCTGGCTTTGAACTCACAGAGATCTGCCTGCTTCTGTCTCCTGAATGCTAGGAGTAAAGACATGTGCCACTATGCCCAGCCTGGTTACAGTTTCTGTTTTGTTGTTGTTGTTGTTGGTGGTGGTGGTGGTGGTGGTGTGTGTGTGTGTGTGTGTGTGTATGTGTGTGTATTTGGTTGGTTGGTTGGTTGGCTGTTTTTTGGTCTTTTTGAGACAGGCCCCAGCTGTAGCCCCAGCTAGCCTGGAACTCACTGTGTAGACCAGGCTGGCCTTGATCTCACAGAGATCCATCCATGTCTACTTCCTGAATGCTGGGATTAAATATGTACACCACCACATCCAGCTGGTTAAAAATTTTGACTAGTTAATTTATAACTTAGTTCACTGGATACAGAGACTTGCAACCAACCCAATCTGAGTAACTGGTAAAACCTTAACTTGATCTGTTGGGCACAATGTAGATGAAATATCTAGAAGAAGGGAGCTTAAAGAGGGAACTACACTTCATTTGTCTAGGGTTGGCTGGAAGTTGACTGCAAGTAGGCACAGAAGAATTTTTGACTGGTAGATGAATCCCAATTTGAATCATCATATTAGTTATAGGATATAAATTTATTGAAAGTAATAAAATCACTGGGTAACTTTCATAGTTTGTAAATTATATCTCAATAAAGTTTTTAGTTAGAGGTAAAGTTGACAAAGGCTGGGTTGAAGATCACTTGAACTCAGGAGTTCAGGGCCAGCCTGGGCAATATAGTAAAACACTGTCCCTTACATTAAACATAATAGAACTGTTTACATATGACCAGACAGGGAGATTCCATTCTACAGGGACACTCCTGTATTCCATATTGAGAAAGGGAGTTTATAGATACATGTGAATAGCTTGGCACCTACACAGCTAATGGCCTGGGTTAATTCTACCAGCCCAGGTGGTGCCTAGAGGAGCACAGGGCTGATACTGATAGATAACCAGACTCTGTTCCAAGAAGTGCTTCAGTCCAGATGTCCAGACAGGCGGTACTGAGGGAGTGGTGCAAGGGGAAATACTGAGAGACCCCTTGAATCATAGGAAGGTGGCTGATCACCTGACCAGAGGAACGACACTGAGCTCCAGAATGGTAGGCTGGTGGCCTCTGTTCTCTCTCCCTAGTAAAGCTGCTGGCTAATATGATGTTAAAGTGGTTTCTCCAGGGTCTTCAACCACCACTTTCTCAGATTGTTGGCACTCTGAATAAAGCACAGCTTAGAGATTCAATTCTTGGGTTAGGGGTGTAGCTCAGTTGAGCGAGTGCTTGCCTCATGTATGCGAAGTGCTGGATTTGATCCCCAGCACTGCATAAAACCAGGAAAGGTGATATATACTTGAAATCCCAGTACTCAGGAGGTGGAGGCAGGAGGATTAGATTTTCAAGGTCTAGTGAAGTGAGGGGGGTTGAATATGATTGGAATATGTTGGATAAAATTCTCAAAGGAAAAAATGTTCAAGGTCATCTTGGGCTACATCATGAGTTCAAAGCCAGGCCAGCCTGGCCTGGGCTACATGAGACATTGCCCTATTTCTGCTCATTGGCCTTGTGGTATTTGTGGTAACCTGAAGTATGAGACCCACAATTCTGGTTACAAATATAGATACTGTTTTAAATTTTATTTATTTTTCGATTTATTTTTGAGGCAAAGTCTGTTGCCCAGGCTGGTCCTGAGCTCCTAGGCTCCATCTCCCGAGTAACTGAGGGTGCAGGTTCAGGCCACCCATGTCTGGCTCAGAACACACATTTTTTTCTTCTTCTTTTTTTTTTACAGTATTTTTGTGTGTGTGCACATGTGTGTGTGCACAAGCATGTGTTCTCAGCACCCACATAAAAAGCTTGTCATGGCTGCACACATCTGCATCTCTGGTGCTGGTGAGAGGACACAGGAGGATGACTTGGGCTTGCTGGCTGCCAGCCTAGCTCCAGGTTCAGTGAGAGTCCCTGACTCAAGGGGACAGGGTGGAAAGTGATAAGGGAGGATGTCTGAGATCCTCTCTTCGCCTCCACTTACACAGACATAAAAACATGTATAAACCACACCACGCATAGCTTCCTACCACACACACGAAACACAAACCAAAGAAGGAAGGAATGGAGGGAAAGAGGGAGGGGTGGATGAAAAAAATTTTAAAGAGCTTCCACATACTGGTGTGTCCAGTGTATAAACGGTGCCTTGCAGGTGCAGCAGGTGTGCTGTCTATGGATGCACACTCTTTTGGGGCTCACACAGTGATGAAATTGTGTAATGATACACTTCTCAAAACTTGTTCCATTACTATGTAATGTGTGATTGTATTCTTTATGCCTTTTTCTCCCACCAGATTTTAAGTGCTCAAGTTATTCTGGTCTATTCAACTAGCAATTCCAATATCAATATATATATATATACATATATATATATATATGTATATATATATATGTATTCCATAAAATAAATGTTGGTTGGTTGAAAAAAAAGAGCTTCTGATTTAACAACTTTTAAAGAAATTGGGAGTGGATTGTAATAGTAGATTAGTGAATATCCTAAGGCATAAAAATTTCTTACAAACCATCAAAATAGCTCATCTGGAATTAGATTGAAGATTTATTACAAACCAATAAAAGACAAACCCTGCAATAGATAATTAGACAAACGACATGAATAGACAACAAAATATACATGATTAATGGACATGCAAAATGTTTACTGTCACTATAGAAAATAAGCTTTTTTCCCTACAATTAGACAGTGTCAGTGTGCGTGGCAAGAGGTGCTAGTGTGATCAGTGAGGAGGGACTAGAAGGGTGTGTTGGTACCACTGCTTGCTGTGGGCTTGGACCTAGTGAAAGTAGGCGATGTAAAAATGAGGGTGGTTTTCAAGGGCAGAGGGAAAATTAATCTATGGGAAGTAATTGTATATGAAGCACAAGTTGATCAAAACTTTTTTTTTTTTAGTCTTTTTGAGACAGGGTCTCCCTGCAGCCCCAGCTAGCCTAGAACTTGGTTTGTAGCTCAGGCTGGCCTTGAACTCACAGAGATTCACCTGCCTCTGTCTCCTGAGTGCTGGGATTAAAGGCCAATCAAGAATTTTAATAGTCATTTTTGGTTTGGGACAGGATTGCATGTAACCCAGGCTAGTCTTGAATCACTGTGTAACTGAGGATAATCTTGTATTTCTGATCTATTTGCCTCTACCTCCCAAGTGCTGGGATTACAGATGTGTGCCTCCATACCTGGGTTATGCAGTACTGGGGGTAGAACCCAGTGTTTTTTGTATGGTAGCCAAACACCCCAACACTGAGCTGCATCCTTCCCTGAGTTTTTGTTTATGGTGCTGGGAATTGAACCATTGAACCTACATGGACATTTCTAGAACAGAAGATGTGTGCATTGTAAAATGGATATAATTTATTTTGAAATCCATATCCTAACCATCTTACAGATCATATCATAAAGTCAGATTAAGTTCTACTGAACCAAAAACAAAGAAAACGAAATCCATCCCTCCTGTCTTTCTTCCTTCCTCCTTCCCTCCCTTCCACCCTTCCAAGAGACTGGACCTCACTATGTTCACTAAGCCGTCCCCTCACCTCAGCCTCCAGAGTGGCTGGCACTACAGGCTCATGCCATCACATCTGGCTCTGCATATAATTTTAATTTTTTTTATTTTTATGTATTTTGTCTGCATGTATGTAGGTGCACTATGTACGTGCAGTGCCCACAGAAGCCAGAAGGTGTTGGATCCTCTGGAACTAGAGTTATGGAAAGTTGTTAGTTAGTGACCATGTGGGTGCTGGGAACTGAACCTAGGTCTTCTGCAAGAGCAGCCAGTGCTCTTAACTGTTGAGCTATCTCTCCAGCACCCTACTTACTTAGTAATACCTCACAGTACCTTTTATTAAGAAAAGAATATCATTCCTTAGAGTTTGTCCTTGGGTCCCTCTTTGAGAAACACACCTCTTTAGCTGAAGCATCCCCAACTGCAGCAGTGTCTTGGGTCTAGTGGCAGGATGAGTCACACTACACTTTTTGCTCAGGGCTATACACCTCCAGCTAGCTGGCTTAACCATCACTATCTGCTCCTGGTCCCTCATTCCACAGCCATTTCTCAGTTTCAACATTCATTGGCTTTGTTTCTGTGACCCTGCTATATTCTAATCCAGTTCCTTGTATCCAATATAAGAGATGGACTTCTAGCTGTTGTCAGACTTGCCTAGAATAGCATTACAATACCTCGCTGAACATCTCAGTCATAACCAAAATTTAAAATATTTCTATGCAAAATCCCTAGCAAAGTAGGCTTTCAAAGTCTAGTTGTAGCCCAACTCTATAGCTGACCTCTGCTTACTCATCACATCCCCTGATACCCTTCTCTAATCAGAACCTTTTAACATTTATTACTATTGGGGGGGGGGCACAGATGCTATAGAGCAGTATGTGTCTCTGAAGGTCAGAAGACAACTTTCAGGAATCAGTTCTCTCCTTCCACCATGTGAGTTTCAGGTAATGAACTCAGGTCATCAGGATTGGCTGCAAGTACCCCTTTCCTCCTGAGCCATCTTGCTGGGCTCCCAAATCCTATTGTACTCGGATCCCCAATTCTCCTGCTTTCCTACATGCGCTTCCCTCACAAGAAGAACCCTTCCTCCAACTCTCCACCCAGAGAAATCCTGTATATCCTGTGAGGTCCGGTCCAAGTCTCACCTCCTTCTGTGTCAGTTGTAGATGGAGATCCTACACTACAGTCTCTTCGTTCTAACGTATTCCAGCACTCACCTACAGCAAGTGTTCTGCTCCTTTAAGGAGTTCAAAGGCAGCTTGGACAACATAAGCCAGAAACCATCTTAATGATTTAAAAAATTATGAATGTTTTGCCTGCCTATGTGCCTGTGGAGGTCAGAAGAGGACTTCAGATCCCCTGGTGCAGCAGTTACAGGCGGGTGTGAACTCCTGGATAAGGGTGCTGGAAACAGGATTTGGGTACTCTAGAAGGGCTGAAATTGCTCTTAACTGCTAAGCTATCTCTCTAGCTCCTTAAATACCCTCCCACCCTGCGATTTTTAAAAAATTTAAGCCAGGAAGCTCCAAACGTGTTCCAAATAAAAAGCCTAAAATGTTTAAGGGATCCTCCTGCTTTCGCCTCCTGAGTACCAGGGAGCTGGGAACTAAAGACACGTTCCACCACATCTGGCTTCAAAATATTATTTTACTTTGAATATCCTATTTCCAAGGCAAATTCTCTGCCTAAAAACTGTGGACTGAACTCGGGCACAGCGGGGCACGTCTTTAATTCTAGCAGAAGCAGAGGTAGGTGGATCTGAGTGAGATGGAGGCGAGCCTGGTCTATATAACTAGTTTCAGGGTAGCTGGGTCTATAGGGAGACCCTGTCTCCAAACACACACACACACACACACACACAAAACCAACATCAAACAAAATTTTGAATTGAGAATAGGCAGTCCCTTGTCTTCAAATACCAAACCCTGATTCTTTCCCTTGGGTGACATTAAATAACAACTGATACACCTGCTGATTTTCTGTCCCCAGCATTCACCAAACAAAAAAGAAGGCATCAGGACGTCCGAAGATCTAGTCAATCCTCGGCCACTCTGAAAATGGAAAGTGAGTGGGCTACAAAAGTAGCGCGTTTGAAGCCTCACAGCACCGTCGCCAGGGCATGCGTAATCTTAACTAGGGAAGGTGACGAACTTGAGCTTGTATTTTTGTAACCTAGCCAGCCTGCTTAGGCAAAGAAGCCGTAGACTCGCGGGCGCTGGGCGATGACTCTGCAAGAGTGCCCGCGCCGGCTTACAAAACGCAGAGGCGGGTGGAGTCTGCCGGGCAGGGCCCCACCTCCATCCCTGCTGAGGGAGGCCATGAGCCTCACAGCGAGCGCAGCGGACACTGGATCCGCGTTGGACTGGTGGGGAAAGACCTGCACCCGAGATGTGGGGCGGCGAGCCGATGGAGACTGCCGGGCAACTGGACGCAAGGACGCGGGCCAAGTCCGCCCCGCCCCGGGAATGCACCCGCCCGCCCGCTCGATGGCGGCCCGCCTTCTCGCCCTTATGTCCAATCAGAAGCCACTTCCTGCCTCGCTCTTGACCAATCCCAACGCTCCACGAAGAATAGCCCTAGGGGGCGTATGGGAAGGCACACAGAGCGACGGACACAGTGACCAATAGACTAGCAGAGTCTGCCCTAGGGGGCGGGACCTGACGCTCCTCATAACCACTCAGGGGCGAGGGGCGGACGCAGGGCTGGGCTTCGTGCGGTGGGGCTCCCTCGCGCGGTGGCGGTAGCCGAGGCCTCTTGGTTCTGCGGCACGTGACGGTGGGGCCGCCTCTGCCGCCGTCTCCATTGCAGCGCGGGGCCAGGTGTGCGGGTGGGAGAAGGTACGGGAGCCGCCGGTGGTCCCCGGGAGGCTCGAGGTGAGACGAGAGGCCTGCGCGGGGACCTCGGGCCTGGGAGGACCCCGGGGGGCCTACAGCGGGGCGCCGCGGCCGAAGGGTCGGGCGTGGCCGGCGCCTCGACGGCTGCGGGTTCGGGCCGGCTTTCGAGGGGCCCAGGCCCCAGCGGACGCGCGGCGCTGGGAGGAGAACGGCTGGGGCGGCGGGGTCGGGAGGCGTGGCAGGTGTCCTGGGGCCTCGCTTGACCTCTGAGAACGCGAACTTTTTAGGTGGCTTTGCTTCTAGAGCTTTCTTAGGCCTGTTACTGGCTGCCTGGGCCACCTGGAGGTGGACCGAGTAACCCGGTAAAGGTAAGGAGTTAAAGTCGGCCCTAGTGGTAAGGAAAGGTGAAGCCGATCGAGAGAGGCCATAGGATTAGCGCTGTAGGTCCAGTATTAGAAAACAACACTTCTAAGTGGAAACTGGACCCCTACCCCCAAAGAGTAAGGAGAAGGTACTTGACCGCGTAGCGCTTGAGAAACTTCGGGCTTAACTATTACAGCACCTGTCCGGTCGATGGTGGAGTAATCTAGTCAGATAGTCCCTGGACGTTAAAAGCAGAAAAACCAACCGAAAGCTCACCTGGTTTACCCCACTTTCCAGTGGAGGAAACTGAGCCTTAAGCAGCATGAAATGACTGGCCCAAGGTCATGCGGGTAGTTCTATGGTCACATTGGGATTGAGGACAACACAGTTTTGGTTTCGTAATGAAACCAAAGTTGTGTTGGGAACCTGGGAGATTTTCTTGCCATTTGTACTAAGTCTTCACTAATAGATGCAAGATCTGCTGGCCTTGTGTTAAATTAAGATGTGTATAAAACGGGACAGGGAAGTTTGAGGTGTAATAAATGATGAGTGCAGTGGGTTTTTGTGCTCTAGATGCCTTGGTCCACTCCACTGACACCCTAATCTTTGAGTAGATGATGTCCTGTATGCCAAGACCTGAAGACACATTTGTGACAGTAGGAAGTTAACTGAGTGGGTTAACTGCTGGTCGTGCTAACAAATGATTGCTGGTTGTGGGACGTTAAACAGAGCTGAACGTTAAAAGCTTGAGAGGACAAAGGTGAACCACAGCTTCTTTGTTTACCCTAAGGAAGTGGAAGATTCTGCTAAAAATCTTTTATAGTTAGGGTGTTGTGTTTTTTAACGGGAGGTCTTAGGCTGATCCTTAAAATCGTTGTATATCTTCCAGCAATGTTTGAGAGGCATGAATAGACTTCAATTCCTGTGTTGTGCATCAGCTATAATTAAACTTACTGCAGAAGTAAAAAGCTCTTTAGAAGTCTCCTTTGTACCAGCCAGGGTGCATGGAGGAGCCAGGTTGCTGGACCATGAGAAAGAAAGCCTGAGGTACGGTGGGTTGTATCGGACTGTGTATTGTAGTGAGCCGTCACCTACAGAAACAGAAGATTTCTGACCCATCTGAAAATGGGTGCCAGCATTAGTCCTCCACCTTACTGTCTTAACAGTTCAGCCACCTTCTTATCTTCCAAGGGCCATAAGGCACAAACATTTTGATAGCGATTGCTGCAGTTTTGGTTATCATACTATTGCATCCTTTAGTTGCAGGGTTCACTTTGCCCTGCAAAAGAGCTTTCAGGGGATGGAGTGGCAGTTGATGAGTGTAGATGTAGAATTCTGTGTCTAGCACTGTAACTTTGATTCCCATACCTTTAATGGAGATGAAAGTTGGGTACATGTCTCACCTTTATGTGGCAGTTGGGGCAAAGAGAGGGGTAATATGAAGCTGCCTTGGAAAGTGTAAAGAACTAGGCAAATAGAATTAGCAGCTCATAAAAACTCCCTAAGAAATAAAGTGCCTAATCGTGATTGTAACTTGTATAGCTTACTGTAAAACTTGTTGGGAAAGTGCTGATTAAAATCCTTTTTTTGCCCACAAGTGTCAAGTGAGAAATTATTTTTAAAGAATTCAGAGAATTCTGGGGCTGGGGAGATGAATCAGTGCTTAAGAGTGTATTGCTCCTGCAGAAGATCCAAGTTCCTGTAACTCCAGCTCCAGGGAGACCTCTGGCCTTGGTGGGCACCTGTGGTTACATCTGTATACCTACACATAATTATACATACAAACACATCATTAAAAAATAAATCTAAAAACATCTCAAAAAATCTTGATTTCAGTATTGGGGGTGTTTACGTCTTGAAAAGTGACAGTTAATAGAGAAAGTTACAGAAAAGTCAGTTCTTAATACGTCTTTGAAAAATAATAAAGTAGGTTGGGATGTTGTAGAGTGCTTGCTTAGCAAGCTTGAGACACAAGGTTTTGTCCATAGTATGTGCATGTGAAAACTCAAAATCCAGAAATATAAAGTAGTGTATGTCTTATTTATTGATAGAGCAGGTCACAGTGTGTTGCCCAAGATGGCCTTTTTTTCCTTCCTTTCAGTGTTAAGGATTGAACCTAGGGCCTTGAACTTATTATAGGCAAACACTACTACAGTGCCCTGTTCTTAGCTGCCGAGGAGGTCTCCTGGGCTCAGTTGATTCTCCAGACTCAGCCTCTTGAGTGAGACTGCAGGAGTGGGCCACCATCATACATAAGTATAAATCTACCTTGAAATAGATGAACATTATAATAAAGATCACTCTGAGTTGGGTGTTTTTCCCTATTAAATGTTTACCTTTAAAAAAGGCTTTTTCATTACATTTGTAGAGTACATACATACCTGTCTGTGTGCCTTTGTGTGTACCACGGTGTACATGTGGAGGTCAGAGGACCAGCCCATTGATGCTTTGGTTTTTGACAAAGTGCAAATGGAAAAACAGGAAGTACAAAAAATAGCTGAAAAGTGGTAACACAAGAATCAAATTCTTTTAAAAATGTTTTTTGGGGGCCAGGAAGATGGCTCAGTGGCACTTGTTGCCAACCTGATGACCTGAGTTTCATCCCTGAGGGACCCCACATGGTGGATAGAGAGAACCAGTTCTCTATAAAGTTGTCCTCTGACCTCCACATGGGTACCAACATGCACACACACACAGAAGATAGCTAAGTATATTTAGTGCTTATTTTTCCTCAATAGAAGATTTAAAGTATTTACCTTAAAGCTCAATTTTGGAACTGATAAAATTTGACAAGTACAAGTGTTAGCAATATCTAATAACAGTAAAAGTCATAACTAATGTGGAGTCCATGCTGTAAACAGGCACTGCCATAAACAGTTTACAAATATTTTGTAATACAGCAATCCTAAGAGGTAGGTTAGTATTGGTTTAGAGAAGAACCTGATGCCCAGAGATTATTAAGTAGCTGACCAGGGATTGTGACTTGATTTTTATGATCATGTCTCTAGCTGAAACGTTGGGCAGAATATGTAATTTCTCTCATTTTTAATTTTCTTTTATTGTAAAATGGGGATGATAGCATCTCCTGGAGTTTTTTTGTTGGGATTATTAGGCCCTGTAAGGTGGGCCAAGACTTTTTTTTTTTCTTTATGTGTATTGCCTGCATTTAGGTAGGTGCACCCATGTCATGCAGTACCTGTGGAGGTCAGAAGAGGGCATCAGATTCCCTGGAACTGAAGTTACAGACAGTAGTTAGCTGCTATGTGGCAGCTAGGAATTGAACCTGGGTGCTCTGCAAGAGTAGCCAGTGCTCCTAACTAGTGAGCCATCTCTCTGGCCCCAAGACTTAATTTTTTAAAAAGAGTATGGTAAATGAAAGCTGAAGAGATGACTCAGATGGTAAAGGGCCTGCAGTGCAGTATTAGGACTTATGTTTAGAAGACCAGCACCCATGTAAAAAGCAGACACAGTGGTATGCATCTGTAACCCCAGTGCTGGAGGGTGGAATCAGGTGGATTCTTGCAGCCCATTGGCCGAGTAGCAGAGCCAAATGGATGAGCTTCAGGTTCACTGACAGGCCTTGAAAAGAAAGTGGAGAGTAATAGAGGAAGACAGGTGTTGACCCCTGGCCTTTGCACATGTGTAAATACATGTGTGCATACCTAACACCAAGGTATACTGAAGGAATGGATAGCTTACATTAAAAAATTATCTTTTAAAAGTTTCCTACTAGGGGCTGGAGAGATGGCTCAAGGGTTAAGAGCACTGACTGCTCTTGCAGAGGAACCAGGTTTGATTGCTAGCACCCACATGGCAGCTAATAACTGTCTGTAGCTCCAGTTCCAGAGGATCCAAATTTATCTGAGCTTTGCTGGCATTCCGTGACATGGGTACACTTATATATAGGCAATACACTCATCCATATAAATTTTTTAAAAACTCATACTATTTTGTCACTTTGTTTCAAAACAACCAAGAGTATTGGGTTATTTTTTCTTAACCCTATAATTTTCATAAATTAGAGTTGAAGTTTCATTTTGCTTTTTATTTGTCTTCTCTGTCAAACCCTGAGTCAAGCACTTGCCCAAGACTTCCTGGGGAGGAATAGGAAAAGGAACATACAGGGCAGTTGAGACATGGGAGAAAGGACTATGAGGTAGAGACAACAAAAGGTATGAGAAAGGGCACCATTAGGCAAAAAAGCCCCATGGCCTCTGGGAGGTGCAAGCCTGAGATTGCATAGAAGAACTGAATAATGAGGCTCTCAGACACAGTTCCAGTCCCAGAGTCAGCCACTCCAACTATGGCAGCTCCAGCCCCAGTGAACTTGACTGCTGTGTGGTTGTCCCTTGAAATGGTGCAGGTTTGGAAGCTGTGGCTAGGGATGAGTGAGGTCAGGGGACATGGAACTGCCAAGCTACTAGGGCTCTTATCTGCCAGTGTCTCTGGACAGTCACTACTGCAGATAGAGGTCGACCTCGCAGCTGAGAGGTGCTCCTGATCAAGGGTAGGGTAGAGATGAACTTGGAGCAAGCATACATTTTTAGGGTGAGGGACCAAGGCAGGAGAGCTGCTCCCAGAGCAGAGAAGACAGAGAGGGCTCTTTTGTATTTTTAGAAATAGGATAATCATTACGTATCCCTGGCTGGCCTGGAACTCACCATATAGACCAGACTCAATCTTGTGATCATCCTGTCTCTGCCTTTTGAGTGCTGAGGTTTTTAGGTTTGCACCATGTCTAGCTTGAAGGTTTTTTTAGCGTCTTTAAAAAATTAAAAAAAAAAATTTTATGTATATGAATGTTATGCCTGCATATGTGTGTGTAAGTGCACCCATGTCATGCAGTATCTGCGGAGGACAAAGAGGGCATCAGATTCCTTGGAACTGGAGTTACAGATGGTTGTTAGTAGCCACGTGGGTGCTGGGATTCTAATCCAGGTCTTTTGCAAGAACAGCCCATGCTTTTAACCACTGAGCAATCTTTCCAGCCCTCTTTTGACTTCTTAGAAGTAAAGTTTCAAGCCAGGAAGATGGTTTGGCTGATGAAGGCACTAGCCACATAAGGCTGTCTATCTTGAGTTTAATCCCTGGAACCTATGCAAAGGTGAACGGAGAGAACCAACTTCAAAGTTGTCTTGACTTCCGTATGTGCTGTGACACACAATAATAATAGACTGATTTTATTTTTATTTTATGTGTATGAGTGTGTTGCCTGCATGTGTGTAAGTGCACCGGTGTTGTGCAGTGCCTGTGGAGGTCAGGATCCCCTGGAACTGTAGTTACAGACAGTTGTTAACCACCATGTGGGTACTGGGAATTGAACCTGGCTCTTCTGCAAGAGTAGCCAGTGTTCCCAACTGCTGAGCCATCTCTCCAGCCCTTGAATTTTTTTTTTTTTTTTAATTAAAAAAAGGGAAACTCACAAGGAAAGCCCAGAACCAAGTGACTGGCTCACAGATGAATTCTACCAAACTCTCAGCTACCAGCAATCCTTCCTAGACTCTTGAAAAAAACAGTGGGAGAAATAGACATTTTCCCCAAAAAAGAAAATCATCTACTAGAGTCTTCTGAAAATAGATATAAAAACCTTTAGTCAAAATGATAGGAAATTGAATCTAGCAAGATACAGTCCTGAATAAATAGAATTATATGCTGTATGATAACTGGAATTTAGGAATAAAAGAATGGTTTAACATTAAAATGATGTAATTTACCACATTAGTAACCACTTGATCATCCAGGTAGGCGCAGACAAAACTACTCTTCATAATAAACACTCAGTAAGTTAAGAATAGAAAAATTCCCCACCATGATTCAGAAAGGAAAAAAAAAAAAAAACAACAAACCCTTATTACTTGACAAGATAAATATAAAAATGCCAGTGAATTTGAAAATATCTTGAGCCCTATTTAAAAGAATTTTTTAATGGCCCCTAATAAGTTTTTGCCTTTTGAGAAGTTTTGTTACCTTAATAGTGTTTTTTCTTTTACATTTCTGTCTTGCAGAAGACTTGGGTTTGTTTCTTAGCACCTGTGCAGCAACTAAGAACCATCTGTAACTCCAGTTCCAGGAGATCTGATACCATATTCTTATTTTTTTGACAGGGTCTCCCTGTATCCCCCAGCTGATCTGCAACTTGATATGTAGACTAGTCTGGTCTCAACCTTACAAACAAAGATCTACTTACCTCTACCTTCCAAGTGCTGGGATTAAAGGTGTTCCACCAAGCTTGACCCAATCTTCAAGGGCATTTGCATGCACATGATATGCTTACATACCTGCACACAGAACACTCATACACATAAAATAAAAATTAGAATACACATAGGAATGGGGTATCTGGAAGCACATGCCTTAATTCCAGAAGCAGAGGCAGTCGGAATGCTGAGTTTGAGGCCAGCCTGGTCTACCTAGAAGTTTCAGGCCAGCTAGGGTTACTTAGGTAGACTCAGAAAAAAGGCATTGAGTGCTAGAGAGATGGCTTGGTGGGTCAAGGTCTTGCTGTGCAAACAGAAGGACCTGATTTTGGATTCTCTGCGCCCACTTAAAAGCTGGACTTGCAGCACCTGTATCACTGTTCACCAGGTTCAGTTGGAAAGATCTCTTAAAAAGTGTGGTGCTATATACTGTTGGAAGAGTTAAAGAAGATAAAATGTAGCTGGAGGAAAGCAAGTTTTTCTTATGTAAAGTTGCCTATCTTGTTTAAAATGTTATGTAAAATGATCCGTGAATATTAGATGTCTTGGTTAAATTAAATATGAGAACTTTACCTCTTTGTTGGGTGTGGAGCTCCATAGAGACCTTGCTTAGCATGTGCTAGACTTGAGGGTCTACTTCAGTACCTTCCCCATAATTTTTTATGTTTAATTTGAATTTGGTTACATATATAAATGGTGTTTCACAGAATGCAGTGTCTTCATAGCAGGTAACTGGGCACTACTACTGTTGTACACATCTCTAAAATAGGGAAAGGAGGACTGGAAGTTAGAGAGCTGGCCAAGGCCACACAGAAGCAGGAGAAACCAAAACTCTTGTTTATGTTTTTTATTTTATGTATATGAGTGGTTTGCATATATGTGAGTGTACCATGAGTATGCAGTGGCCTGGAGGGCCAGAAGAAGGCGTTGGATCCCCTGGAACTGGAGTTATAGATGGTTGTGAGTTGCCATGTGGTGCTGAGAACTAAACCCAAGTCATCTGCAAAAGCAGCCAGTGCTCTTGACCTAGGCTGTCCTTGAGATCACTATGTTACTGAAAATGGACTTGAGCTCCAGAACCTCCTGCCTCAGCCTCCTGAGTGCTAGGATCACAGTATGCCTCTGATAACATGGAGATTTGAAAGCTGACAGCAAACTATTTTAGTTTATCTCTTCTAGGTACCAGGTAGAGTTTTCCTTCAACCATTTTGTAACAGAGTTCCTGCAGTGGTGAGCATGTGATTGCTGGGAATAGTCTTGAACTTGATTAGCTTTTTTTCAAAAGTCCAGTTGAGAAACTTATTATTTGAAAGATATGTAATCAGTTCATTTCTCTAGAACTTAAGTATTTTCAGTCCTATTTTTACATTATGTTTCTGGATCATAAATTAGTACTTGGGTCATGTATTGGCCTCCCTAGTATTGATTTTTTTTTTTTTTTTTTTGTCCTCTGCAGAGCCATGTGAAATTCGGATTAGTAATGTAACTTAAAACCATTTTTTAAAGAAGTCCATGTCAGTAGACTTGGACGTTAAAACATTTTACTGTTTGTGGCTTTTTTCTCTGGAGATCCGTGACTCTTAGTAATTTGCAGTTATACAAGACAGAGGCTTTGGGCTGAGGCTATAGCTCAGTAGTAGGTTGTTATGTAGCATGCCCAAAGCTCTGATTCTGATACTTGGTGCTACAGAAAAGAAAAGGGAAAAAAAAAAACAGATTTTACACGGACACACTGTTACAGGTGTGTAGATAATCTTGTAGTGAACTATGGCGCCACATGGCATTTGTATTGTAACTTAAAGGGACTCTGCCGTAGAGTGTGAGGTAACAACCTTATTGCAAAATCATGTATGCATGTGTGAGAGTATGTGTGGGGGCTTCTAAAACAAAGCTTAGTAAGTGGGACTTGGGATGTAGCTCAGTCATAGGCTATTTGGCTAGTATGTGGAAGTCCATCAGCCCTCAGCCTCAAACAAAAAAAAAAAAAAAAAAGTGATAGCTTGTAAGTAGAAAACAATTATAAGGGAAGCTGAAACAGTGACATTCAGGAATGCCAGAAACTTTATTTTATGTGTATGATTGTTTTGCCTGCATCTATATAAGTGCACCCATTCATGCAATGCCTAAGGAGGCCAGAGGTGGGCATTGGATGCCCTGGAACTGAAGTTACAGCCGGTTGTTAGCCAAGTAGGTGTTGATAATCAAGATCCTCTGAAAGAGCAACCAGTGCTTTTAACCACTGAGTCATCTCTCCAACCTCCAGCTGTTTATTTTTAAAAGCTTTACTGTTGGACTGGGGAGATGGCTCCTTTGGTAAAGGGACTTATTGCCACACATGACATCCTGTGTTCAATTCCCCAAGACCCACATAGTGGAAAGAGTCAACTCTCACAAATTGTCCTTTGATGTCCCTGTACACAATGAATGAGTGGATAAATTAATGAATGAATGAAATAATTTTTAAAGCTTTATCCCTTGTTCTTGAATTCCTTAATATGTATTTCTTTTTTTATAATCTTAGAAACTATGAGAAACAATAGAAAAGTGTACTATCTGTACACTTAAGAATCTGTAAATGTAGAGACAATAGATTTAGAGTGGGGAGGAAAAGTGTGGAGTCGTTGTAGGCATGAAAGTATGTGAAATCCAGGAAGGGTGGTATGTACCTTTAATTCCAGCACTTGGGAGGCAGAGACGGGAGGACTTTAGTTTGAGTCCAGCCTGAACTTACATAACAAGATCCTGATCTGAAGAAAATTTTGTGTGTGTGTAAAATCATTTTGTGACGTGGATAGTTGTGTGTAATTAGTCAGAATAGCTACTGGGAGCCAGGAACCATGGGAAGATGCTGTAGGTTTTTGTTTCTGTATTTTTCAGTTTTTCCACAGAGTGAGTGACTACATTCCTATACTGTATTTCAGTTCCAGGATGATTTGGGGAGAGGAGTTGGAAATTAACCATTCAGGGTGGAGAACTGTGTAAAAGGAAGCTTCATGTTTTTTAGAGCAGTTACAGGTTTATAGAAAGGAAAGGTAGTTAGACTCCTGCACACATTTTCCTCTATTAACTTACATCAGTAAACAGCATATTATAATTAATAAACTCATGGTAATACCAATTGCTAATACTGTAACTGAAGATCACACATTCAGATTCTTTTCTGTTATAGGATACCACATTGTGTTTAATTCCTTTCTTCTTAGGCATTCTTTTAGCTGTGATAGTTCTCAGATTTTCCTTGTTTTGGGTATCCTTAATACTTTTTGAGAAAAACTGATGAGGTATTTTGTAGAAAGTTCTTAGGATTTGTCCTTTCCCCTCCCCCATTAGACTGCAGACAAGGGTTTTTGGAAGGAGATGGAGGAGTTAAAGTACTACCTTTATCACATATCAAAGGCATGTGCTATGAACATGACTAGACTTGTGAACATTAAAATATTTGGAGTGCATAATCCACTGTCACTGACTTTGTTGTTCAATCTGTTGGTCTTTCATCCTGCTTCCAGGCTTGTCTTGAATATTTCTTGTTCCTTTACTAGAATCAGCTATTTCTTCAAGGATCCTTCTTTCCTTTTACTGGGAGAATATTAGAAACTAATATCTTGGTATTTGGTATGTTCATGATTACAGTAATGTAGTTTTCTTCATTGCTGTGAGTCTTCTGAGTCAGCAGCAAAGGCAGTACATATGCTTTCTAGCTGGTAGATGCAGATATGAATAACCATTTTTCATGTGACCCTCCAGATTAAGTTAACCATTCATACTGGTGTATAATTCTGTTTCCATTGTCATGTGGATTCTTCTGGCCTTCTCTGTTTGCCTGTCTGTCAGTTCCCATCCATCAGAGAAAAAGTAGCTGCAGTTACTATTAATATATCTGGCAATATCAGAATTGTTAGCTCATCTGCCCATGGGAAACAGTTCTTTCAGCTAGCATGGTGCTTTTGTATGGTTCAGTTTTACTGAGCACTTTCTCTCCGCCCCTCAGTGAGGTTGTTTCATACGTTTGTAATAACATACATTGTTTTGTGTTGTACACACATGATTCATATACAGATTATTTGACTTTCTAAATGATTTTTAAATATTTTTATTTTCTGTGTGTATATTGCCTGCTTGTGTGTAAGTGTGCCTATGCTGTGCAGTGCAGTGCTGCAGAGATCAGGAGAACAGATGATCCCCTGGAACTGGAGGTTACAGGCAGTTGTTAGCTGCCATGTGGGTGCTGGGAGTCATACCTGGGTCCTCTGCAAGAGCAGACAGTGCTCTTAACTACAGAGCCATCGCTCCAGCTCTAGTATAGTTGGTGTATGTGGAATATCTACAACTCCTGCTCTTATTTTTTATTTTTGGAGACAGGGTCTCCCGGTAGCCCCTGCTGGTGTTGAATTGAGAGATCTACCTGCCTCTGCCTGGGATTAAAAGTGTGCACCACCCCACGTCCCTAAATGATTTTTAAATTTGTTTTCATACAGATATTCCTTCTTCATGCATTCCTATCACTTGCAGTGGATCTTTGCTTTGGGTTTATGAAAAATCCCTTTGTGTTTTGTCTTTCAGTTTATAGAAGCATTTTCATACACAATATTTCATATAAGCCTCTCCTCTGAGGTTATTCTTCTCATTTCTCCTTTATAGTCAAGGAACTAAACTTGGTAAAGTTAAATTAACCTATCATTAAAAAATAAAATAGGGGCTGAAGAGATGGCTCAGCTGTTAAGAGCACTGGCTGCTTTTTGCAGAGGACCTGGGTTCAGTTCTCAGCACCCACATGGAGGCCAACATCCATCAGTAACTTCAGTTCCACGGGATCTGACCCTCTCTTCTGACTTCTGTAGGCATTGGACATCATGGACACACTTAACTGCACGCAGGCAATATACTCATACACATAAAATAAGAGTAATAAGTTAAATACTTTAAAAATAAAAATCCAAATCCCATTTCTATGTGAAAAGCAGGAAGTGAAGGTCACTAGGGATCACCATGGATGGAGTAAGCTACCATGACACTGGCACATTCAATAAACATTAAAAAGATTTAGGATTGGCAATATAGAATTGACTCAGTGGTGATGGTTATGAATGATTTTATTTAGCACTTTATTTTCTGTGTGACTGATGAAGTCTGAGCATTTAGGAATCGAATGAGTTTAACCTTTGTTTTTGGGATGCAGTCCCAAGATGCCTGAGACCATTACCACCAAATCTATTATGTATTTACAAATGTATCATTTTGTGCATGTATGCCACAGCATGTGTGGTAATCAGAACAACTTGGCAGGAGTCAGTTTTCCTTTAAAGGGGGTTTCTGGGATCTCCCTCAAATCATCAGACTTGCCTTTACTCATTAAGCCATCTTGACAGTCTTAAATCTTTTTCTTTTTTTTTTTTAAAATGTTAATTGAATTGAATGTGCTAACACGTCATGGTAGTTCACTCCATCCATGGTACCTAGTAACTCTCACTTCTGCTTTCCATTGCTGTACTACCTTCCCATGCTGGACAGGTAACCCATCAGTAAACAGATATATGCCCCCCTCCTCCTTCAGATGGGACCTCATGTATCATAGGTTGGCCTCAAATTCCTGAAGTAGCTAAGGGTGATTTTGGACTTCTGGTCCTCCTGCCTACACCTTCCCAGTGTGGGCTTTACTTGGCAGGTGATACTATGCCTGGTTTTATGCAGTACCTAAGGATCAGTTTCAGGGAAGGACAAGGAAGCACTCAACTAGCTGATTTACATCTCAAGTCTTGTTTTTATTTTTTTTAATTTATTTTATGTGTATGAGTATTTTGCATGCATGTAAGTGCACCTGTGCAATCAATGCCTAAGGAGGCCAGTACAGGCGGTTGTTATCATCCACCACGTGGGTACTGGAGTCTGAATCTGGGTCCTCTGAAAGAATAGCTTGTGCTCTTAGCTGCTGCGACATCTCTTCAACCTTGTTGGGGATGGTTGTTTGGGACAAGGTCTCTGTTGCCCAGGCTATCCTTGAGCCTGCGTTGATCCATCTGACTTAGCCTCCCCTCACCACACCCTGGTTTCCATTAACTCAATCTGAAAAGTCTTAAGCTATATGTTGTGGTTACTTAAAAGGATTATAGAGTTAATATAAGGAAGCTTATATTTAGTGTGTTCTTAACTACTGAACCATCTCCCCAATCCACTCATTAGTTTTTAACATAGTTTAAATTTTTAAATTTATTTTGTGTGAGTGCATGCCACAGAGCATGTATGGAGGTCAGAAGACAACTTATAAGACTCCTTATGTATACCATATGGACCTGGAGATTGAACTTACTTAGTCAGATTTAGTGGCAGCAGACGCCTATTAACTACTGAGGTATTTTGCTAGCCCTAAATTATAGTTTTAGAAAAGCACAAAAAATTTATTTTCTTAACCTTTTGAAAAGGATTTTTATTGTATGTATATGAGTGTTTTGCCTACATGATGATCTGCATCACATGTGCAGTGTTCAAGGATATTAGACAAGGGTGTTAGAACCACTGGAACTGGAGTTACAGACTGGTTGTTAGTCAACATGGATGTAGAACCAGCTCCAAGAGCCCCAAGAATGCTTAACTGTTGAGCCATCTCTCCATCCTGACTTAACCATTTTAAACATAACAGTTTGAGTAGTGTAAAGCATAGTTACATTATTGTGAAACAGCTTTTCTGAACCTTTTCATCTTGTAGAACAAAACTGTTCATGTTTAACTCCTTTGCTTCTTTCCCCAGCCCTTGTTTCTCACAACCCTATTTTTGTACTTCCGTATTTGACACTTCAGACACCTTATATAAGTGACACCATGCAATATTTGCCCTTTTATTGTTTTACTTAGCCTGCCTTCAAGATTCATCCTTGTGCTTATTATGGACAGGACCAACTTTCAAGGTTAAAAGTAATCCATTGTACCTATATGCCATGTTCTGTTTACCCAACAGTTCGTGACATTTGGGTTGCTATGATCATGGGTGTGCAGCTGTCTTTGTCTGGGAACCTGCTTTCAATTGTTGTGATGTACACCTAGTTGCTGGATTCATCATAGGGTAGCTAATTGGCCATAGCATTTGTATCATTTTATAGTCTCACGGTGTAGCGTGGTCAAAACTTCTGTCAGCATTTGATTATTATGTGATATATCTGGATTATACTTAGTAAAAACTTGATATTTTAGGGTTGGAGAGATGACTCAGCAGTTAAGAGCACTTGTTGCTCTTGCATAAGACCCGGATTTGATTCCCAGCACCCACTAACAACTGTCCTTAACTCCAGTTCCAGGGGATCATGTCCTCTTCAACCTCCAGACTTTTATATGACACAGATGCACTTACACACTTGCATGCAGTACACTCATACACATAAGATGAAAATAATAAATATTTTTTAAAAACTTGATGTTTTTTGAGTTTTCAAATTTCAGTGTTGGTATAACAATATCATAGTTTCTAGCTGATTTGGAGCATGGAGGAATCCCAGCCTGGGAGAAAGAAAACCAGTGGGCAAAAGTAATGATGGCAGTTGGGGGAAAAGGTGTGCACTATCCCCAGTGTACATATCACAAGAAAAGCCAGGGGGAAGCACTTATGTAAATTTGTGTGTGTGTGTGTGTGTGTGTGTGTGTGTGTGTGTGTGTTTCAGCAGAGTTGGAGTTTATTAAAAAGGAAGTTCAGCATAGATTTTAGCATAGGGATTAATAGGGACTAAGGAAGAATAAGATACAGCTCTGCTTGGGTGTGGGCTTTATGGAGAATTGCTGAGCTTTAGGGTTTTTTTAATAGTGTGTTAAGGGAATAGGGGGTGAATAATGAACCTTAGTGTGCACGGGGGAGGTAGGGAATGTTTTGCTTGGAGTGAGTAGAGTCTTCTGGATAAAATACCATGCAGAGCAGTCTGAGGAGAGGTCTGATTGCTAGCTAGAGGTTGTGTACATTTTTTGCAAAGACTGTCTTCCATGAAAGTTTTCTAAGGTAATAAATCTCATCTGGGTGTAGGATGCCTTGAGAGGAAGAAATGAAGCCATAATGAGACAGGATGGCAGTAAATATCCTGAGACATCAGTGTTGTTAATAGAGAAAGACAAAGGTTGATTGAGTAACCCAGTGGAAAAAAGAGACTCATACCCTGTCATGTGTGTGTGTGCGTGCACGTGCGTGCATTTCTAGTTGTATGTTCTACTTTTCTTCCCCAGTTTCTTGGCTCTGCTTTCTCAGGGGTCAAACTGAAATCTACCTATTACCAGATCATTTGTATATCCTGATAGCTCAGCTTTTATTTCCTTAGATCTGTGGTCCTTAGAAACTGGGCCTACCTAACATCGCAGTCTAGTATAATACACAAGGGACTTAATTAGAAGATGAGTGATGAAAGCTGCTGCTGGCAGTTAATTTAATATTTTTGCTCTAGGAAGTTGAGGGCATTAGATCCCCTTGGAACTAGAGTTATAGACAGTTGTTAGCCACCATGTGGCTCTTGGGAACTGAACCTGGGTCCTCTGTAAAGTCAATCAGTGCTCTTAACCACTAAGCCGTCTCTCAAGCCCCCATGTTTTGTTTCTTTGAGACAAGTGTTTCACTATGTAATGTAGCTCAGACTGACCTAGAACTCTTTATAGCTCAGCCTTGAACTCGGGATTTTCCTGACTCATTCTGCCTCCCAAGTGCTAGGATTACAGGCATGTACCACAGCACCCAACTTATGTTGTGCTTGAATGTTGCCTTTTTTTCCTTTAAAGACAAGGTCTCCTGTAACCTCAACTGGCGTAGAACTTGATAAGTAAATAAGGCTCTCCTGGATCTTCTAGACATCCGAATACTGGGATTAAAGACTTGGACCATCATGTTTGGCCCTTGACTGTGATATTTAATTAATGGATTTTAGCAGCACTGCTTCATCTCCCAGGGTTCCCTTTCTATATTTAATACATTAAAATCAAGTTTCTTTTAAGTCTTCGATTTGAAAACCTTGATTTTAAATAAGGAACAGAGAAATGGGGAAAGGTTAATGGTTTCTATTAAATTTAAAATAAGTACCACATTTCTCATTTTATTCTTCATATGTAGATCATGGAAGGGAAGTGGTTACTGTGTATGTTACTGGTCCTTGGAACTGCTGCTGTTCAAGCTCATGACAGACATGATGATGATATGATTGATATTGAGGATGATCTGGATGATGTCATTGAAGAGGTCGAAGATTCAAAATCAAAACCAGATACCAGCGCGCCTCCCTCTCCCAAGGTATGGGGTAGATTTTTCCATTCTGTTTAGCTCTTAGTTTTTTTCAAAAAAGAAAGAGGCTATGGATGTGGTTCAGTGGTAGGATGCTTGTCTAGCATGTATGAGGACCTGAATTTGATCCCCAGTACTTAAAAGGATAGATTTGGATCCTTCTCAAGGGCATAGCTTTTAAAAATCCTTGCTGAGCTCTTTGACAGCCTTTGTTATATATTGCCAAAGGTTTACATGTATTGAATGCAGACCCAGCTATAAAAGTTTTGGGGCAACTGAAAGCAGACCAAGCTGGGAATGGTGGCATGTGCCTTTAATCCCAGCACTCAGGAGGCAGTTGTTAGATGGATCTTTTTGAGAAGGCAGCCAGCCTGGTCTATGTCATGTGTTCCAGGTCAGCCAGGGCTACATGCTGAGACCTTGTCTCAAAACACAAACAAAAAAGCTCCCAATAAAACAGACCAAGAAAATAAATTCTAAGAAAAGTGTTATTGTTTCTCCCTTCCCCCAATAGTCTGGTTGTGTGACCCTGTCTGGCCTGAAGTTTGTGATCCTCCTGAAGTATTAGGACTATAGACATGTGCCATCATGCTCAGCTAAAATTTCAGCTCTTAATTTATTTTTTTCCTCAACACAGGTCACCTACAAAGCTCCAGTTCCAACAGGGGATGTTTATTTTGCTGACTCTTTTGACAGAGGGTCTCTGTCAGGGTAAGTGTCTTCCTGTGGGTAAGATCTTGTAAATACGATGGAATAGTAGAACCCACACCCTTTACTTTTTTAGCAGTATTGGGTGAACCTAGGGTGTCCTATGTATAAAACAAGCACTCTACACCAAGCTATATCCCCAACAAAAATGCACCATCTACTGAAATGTCTGGCCTTCATATCTCCAGTGTCATGACCATTATGAAAATAGTCTTAGAACATAGGATTCTTGGTGCTTCCATTCCTGTTTCTCTCCCCTACTCTGGATTTTATTTTTTGGGAATTTTTTTTCTTCTCTTGAGAGTCTTTTGTTTGTTGTTTTGAGACAGGGTCTTACTCTGTATCCAGACTGGCCTGGAACTGTGGCATTCCTCAGTCTCCTGAGATTGTAGGCCTGAGCTACCACTCCTAGCCTTAAAGTAGAATAATTTCAAAGTCAAATGCATAAGTTGAAAGTGGATTGGTTAGGCAGACTAGCAAGAGTAGGAAAGATGCTTCTTTAAATGGACATTTACACTGTCTCGTCACAGGTCAACTGCCACTTGAATCTTAATTCTGGGGTTTTTCTCTATTACAGGTGGATTTTATCCAAAGCCAAGAAAGATGACACCGATGATGAAATCGCCAAATATGATGGTGAGAATTTAACTTGTTCTAGATAGACTATCAGATCGAGGTGATATGTTTTCTCCCTGGCATCTTTTAAAAAAAAATTCTTATTATTTAATGAATTTCATGCAGACATATATTTTGATCATATTCATTCTGCTTTTCTTCCCTCTAACTCATCTACCCCCACCCCCAAACTCCTCAAACTTGAAAGCCCGTTGATTCCAATTTGTGCTATCTATATAGTCATAGCTCTGGGGCTATCACCTGGAATGTGGTCTGCCACTAGGATCCATGATATCTCTTAGGATTAGTTAAAAGGAGAGGTATTCAGAGTTGTTGTTTTTTTTCCTTGTGAATTGTGTATGGCCTTCTATGTGATAGGGTTAGACCTTTTCATCTGTGCTGTCTATGTTAGAAATGGAAGTTCCTCTTCAGGTACAGTGAATAGTCTACAGTTTTTTAAGACCCATATTCTACCATTTGACAGAACACATGTACTTTGTAATTATAATTCAGTTCTCACAGATAAATTGGATATGGCAAAAATTCATCACTGTGATAGACTTCCACAATTTTGACTTTAGTTTGTTACCATTTAAAAGAAAAGGTTCAGGCAAACAATGGAGAACATTTTGTGTTGTCTTTTAGGAAAATGGGAGGTAGATGAAATGAAGGAAACAAAGCTTCCAGGTGATAAAGGACTTGTATTGATGTCTCGGGCCAAGCATCACGCCATCTCTGCTAAACTGAACAAGCCCTTTGTGTTTGACACCAAGCCTCTCATTGTTCAGTAAGTGCAATGTCTGCTTGGGAAAAGTTTTCTAGAAAGGTTAATCTCTGATGATAGTATAAAATTATGACAGTCTGTTAAAAAATCAGTGAAGCCGCTTGGTGATGCATGCCTTTAATCCCAGTTCGTGGGAAGCAGGGACAGGCGGATCTCTTAGATCAAGGGCAGCCTGGTCTATATAGTGAATTCCAGTTAGAGCTATAGGGAAACCCTGTCTCAACAAACAAACAAAAAACCAGCAACCAAAAGATAGGAGATATTTAAAGTAGGACTGTTGCTAAATTTAAACATGTTGAATTTTTGTTTTGTATTTTGTTTTTATTGCCCAACAAATTATTTCATCATCCTGCTACTGAACACGTCTGGATATTGCATTAAGGTTAATTTTGTTTTGTTACTTATTTTTATGGGATTTGGTGGCCACTTGATAGCAGTAGAACAGGAATCTTCCTGAAGATAAACATGACCAGGTTGGGAGAAAGAAATTGGGAAATTTGGTCTTTGAAAATAACATAAGGTCTTTTGCTTTTCTCTCTGAAACCAGGTATGAAGTTAATTTTCAGAATGGAATAGAATGTGGTGGAGCCTATGTGAAGCTGCTTTCTAAAACAGCAGAACTCAACTTGGTAAGTACTTCTGTTTGCTTAGGTGGTTGGACATACTGAATTATGTTTTAAGAATCTTGGGACCGGAGTATAGCTCAGTAGTAGAATATATGCCTACCATTCACAAGGCCTTGGGTTCAATCCCCAACATTAAAAAAGAGAAAGAAAATTAGAGAATTTGCAAAACCCATGAACATAAGGTCTACAGATCTTTGCAGGTTTCACAATACTTAATTACCTTGATATCAATGTGCTTTTCACTTGAAATGTGACTTTTGAAGCTGTTATCATCTGTATATTATGTTTCTCGTTTGTGTAATTTTTAGTTTTAACAGGCTTATTATTGAAGTTTTTAAGTTTGTAAGGAAGTACCAGACTTTTTAAAAATTGCTTTGGAAATATTTGACTAGAGTTACTTAAAATAATCCTTTTTCATTTCTGAAGGATCAGTTCCATGACAAGACTCCCTACACTATTATGTTTGGTCCTGATAAATGTGGAGAGGATTACAAACTTCACTTTATCTTCCGCCACAAAAACCCCAAGACAGGTGTATATGAAGAAAAGCACGCCAAGAGGCCAGATGCAGACCTGAAGACTTACTTCACTGACAAGAAAACACATCTTTACACATTAAGTAAGAAAAACTAGTTGTTTAGAGCTTTAAGGCATTATGTATTTGTCATTCATTTAACATCAAGCTTATAAATAAGAACCTTTTTTAAAGACTTATTTTTCTGTTGGCAATTGTGGCTTAGTTGGTAAAATGCTTGCCTAGCATGAATGAAGCCCTGGTTCAGTCCCCAGCACTGTAAAACTAAGCATGATGCACATTTGTCCAGTTTGAGTACTGAGAGGTAGAGACTGGAGGGGTAGAAATTCAGAGTCATCTTCAATTACACAGGTAGTTCAAGGCCAGGCTAGGATACATGAGATTCTCTCTGGGGGCAGAAAACTCTTTGACTTACTCTATTAGTGGTAGAATGAACTTAATTTGTCATCACTAAGAAAACTTCTCCATCTAGAGAGGTGGCACAATAGTTTAGAGCACTGGCTGCTCTTTCAGAGGCCTAGGGTTTGGTTTCCAGCATTCACATGATGGCTAATAACCACCCATAACTCCATTTTAAGACTGGAGTTCCAACAGTTCCAACACTGTCTTCTGACCTCTGCGGGTACTGCACACATGTGGTATACTTAAATATTCTAAACCAAATACTCATACATATAAATTAAAGTAATAAATAAAATATTAATAAGAAGGTTCTTTCCCATAGTTTGACTGAAAAGTGAAGTAAGTTTAAAAAAAATCTAAAGTAGGCGCTAGAGAAATGGCTTAGCGATTAAAAGCACTGGCTACCCTTAAGAAGACCTGGGTTCAAATCCTGGTACCCACATAGTGCCTAACAACCATCCGTAAATCCAATTTCAGGAGATCTTCGCCACTGCATGATACATGTGCACTTAAATACATGCAGGCAATACACTCATACATGTAAAATAAAAATAATAAAATATTTTAAAAATAAATAAACATTTAAAGAAGACACATAATTTGTCTAAAACATCAGTATTGTAACATATAGTTCTTTGTGTATAAACACACATGCACCATTTTATCTTTTTTAATGTTGCTAGAGTGTGAGGATATTTTCCATGGCAGTATATGTCTTCATTATTGTTGATACCATCAGGGTAGTATTCCGTTGCATATTAGATATTTAGACATGGCATATAGGCTTAGCAGTTAAGATGCTTTGTCGATTTAAAATTGTGTTCATTCTCTCTCCAGTCTATCTCACAAGTACAGTCATGGGGTGGGGCTATAGCTTAATTGTAGGACGTATACCTAGCATTTTCAAGTCCCCAAAACCCATAAACAAATGAAGAAAAAAAATCCTTAAGTCTTACTTGACTGCTGACCAGTACGTGATCATTTATCTCTATAGGTCAGATCATTACATCTTTATAGGCTTTTGGTCAGAAAAGAAGACTTTCATCTGTGTGGTTGGGTGTTATAGAGATTAGAAGACAACTTTGGGGGTTTGAGTCTCTCCTTTGTGTGACTTCTGGAAGTAGAGCTTAGTTCTGGAGGCCTGTGTGGCCAGTGCCTTGACCTGTTGTTCAGTTCACCATCATGGGGCATATCTGTTCTCTGCGTGTGTGCCCCCCCCACTTTTTTTTTTTTTTTTTGAAACAAGATCTCACTTTGCTTTGGCTAACCTCAAACTCCTTAAGTACTGGGAGTGACTTTGATTGTCCTGCCTCTACTACTTAAGTGCTGAGATCACAGGAGTATGCCACCATGCCTAGATGTTTTTAAGACAGGGCTTTAGTGTATGGCCTAGCTGTCCTCAAATTTGCAGTCTGCATTGCCTGTTCAATGCTGAAATTGGACGTATCATCACCTCATCTAGCATGGTATAAGTATTTCAACTGGTGACCAGAGATGTAATGTAGCTCAGTGATGAGTGCTTGTCTAGTGTGTACAAGGTCTTGGAGGGAGAAAGTACTTTATTAAACTATCATTTACCTAGAAATCACAACTAGAAACATGATGAAATGGCATTGGGGCCCCAGTATCCTGAGCTCTTTGCTCCATTCCTTCACAGTGGTGCTTTTTCTAGACATCATAAACTTTTCTGTTATATTGAAGAGAACTTGGAACTGAGTGGCTATTTAACTATTTTTTATTGCATTTAATTTCTTTTCAGTCCTGAATCCAGACAATAGTTTTGAAATACTAGTTGATCAGTCTGTTGTGAACAGTGGAAATTTACTTAATGACATGACTCCTGCTGTAAATCCTTCACGTGAAATTGAGGACCCAGAAGACCAGAAGCCTGAGGACTGGGATGAAAGACCCAAAATACCAGATCCAGATGCTGTTAAGCCAGATGACTGGTAAGTCTTGGGGATCTGTCTTTGAGTATTAGCAAATGTTTTGTATATTCTACATATACAAGTCAAGGATGATCTTGGTCTTCTGATATTCCTGTCTGCTTCCTAGGCTGAGATTACAGGCGTGTCCCCCTAGGTCCAGTTTACAAAGTACTAGAGATCAAATCCAGGGTTTTGTGCTTGTTAGGCAAGCATTTTACTCCTGAGCTACATCCTCAGTACTTCCAATACAGTTCTGAGACAGGTGCAGAAATGCCTGTAGTATGGCAAATGTTCTATGAGAATGTGCTACTAGGTGACCAGAGGACTAAATATTCCTAAACTAAATGGTTGCTCAGAGCAAAGCAAATTGAAACCTGAACACATTGTGGGAATAAGTTGAGTGGTGAAGATGAGAAAGAGTTCATTATATGCACAAGTAGTAGAAAAACTGAACAAGCTTAACTGGTATTTCTTCTGCTTAAGGGATGAAGATGCCCCCGCGAAGATTCCAGATGAAGAGGCTACAAAACCTGAAGGCTGGTTAGACGATGAACCTGAGTACATACCTGATCCAGATGCAGAAAAGCCAGAGGATTGGTGAGAATTTGAGTTGGCTTTTAAAATTACCTTCTTTTTTAAGTGAAAAATAGTAAGTACAACTAAGTGCCCAGGTGGAGAACTCTACAAATTTAATTGCATTTTATTGTTTTTTATAAAAATGCATTGGTTATGAAAGGCCATTGTTACTGGAAGTGAGAAGGGAGATGATATTCTGAAGTATGCTGCCAATAGCATTCTAGCAGCATCTCCGGGGAATAGTCTACATCCCAGAATTCATTTGTAGCTTCTTGTTTACACCTCCACAGGGATGAAGATATGGATGGAGAATGGGAGGCTCCTCAGATTGCCAACCCCAAATGTGAGTCGGCCCCTGGGTGTGGTGTCTGGCAGCGACCTATGATTGACAACCCCAATTATAAGGGTAAATGGAAGCCTCCCATGATTGACAATCCTAACTACCAGGTAGGTGCCTCATGATGATTGAGTTGCTTTCATTAGTCTGGTTGTATCTAGATAGAAGTTTTGGTTGTTGTTTTGTTTTGTTTTTTAGTTTTTGAGACAGGGTAGCCCTGTAACCCTGGCTAGCAGGGAACTCCCTATGTAAAGCAGGCTGGCCTTGAACTTACAAAGATCTGCCTGCTTCTGCCTCCCAAGTGCTGGGACCAGGTAGAAGTTTTATCTGCAATGAGGCTGTTAGGTCTGCTGAATGTTCAAACTATTGAATCAAGAACAGAAAGTAAAGTTAGGAGATAGGTGGATAGGTTAAGTGCTATAAAGACAGACTGGAAATAGGAGAGGAAAACTTTCATAGTTGCTTTGCAACTTAGGTTTAAAAATAAAAATAGAAGGGCTGGAAGGATGGCTCAGTGGTTAAGAGCACTAGCTGTTCTTGCAGAAGACCTGGGTTCAATTCTCAGTACCCACATGGGAGCGGCTAATGATGGTCCATAACTCCAGTTCTAGGGGAACCCAGTGCCCTCTTCTGACTTCATGAGCATTGCATGACACAGGAGCGCTTGGACACACATGCAGGCAGTACACTCATACACATAAAATAAAAATAATAAAATATTAAATAATCATTGAGTTGTAAGACATGATATGGGTACCTTACTATTGAGTGTCAGGAGTGCTTCAGTCAAAGAATCGAGATCTTAAAATTGGAAAGTGATGGGAGTCAGATCTTGATGTGTCAAGTCAGCTCATTGCTTGGCCTCATATCTTCAAGACTACGAAAAGACAGGCTCACATGAAATGGTAGGAATATGAAATGACATGATGCTCTGGGTGTACTAGGGAAAAAATACTCACTTAACCTAGCTTTGGTTTTGAAAGTAATAAAGCTATTTATAAGCATTTCCACTTAATCAAACTTTTAAGATATAAAGTGCAGGACCATCTATATGCATATACTATGTATCTTTACTTAATTAAGATAAAATGAAAATTAACTTGTCATTTAGCAAGCTGGACATGGTAGCGTACACTCAATTCTAACACGTGGGAGGCTGAGGTAGAAGGATCAGGAGTTTAAGGTAACTTGGAGGCCATCCTGGCCTCTGTCTAACAAAAACAAAACATAAATAGCATTTAGCTCTTACTCTGGTAGTTGCTTAGTATATTGCATTTTGTTGGGACAGTACTGGAATTGAACATAGTGCCTCATGCATGCTAGGCAAGCACTATACTGCTGAACCATATTTCCAGGCCATCGCTTTTGTTTTAAGAGTCCTTGTAGCTATAACCATCCTTACACACGTATGGATGTTTATAGTCTATACTTTTCAGGTCAGTATCTAGAGCTAAATTACTGGGTAAGGACTGTGTACATTAGGGAATGACTGGCCTGACTTCTACTCCACCCTCATTTGGAAAGTATGCACAGGCCAGGTATTGGTTTAGAACAAAGTCAAGGAGAGATGAGAACAGAAATTGAAAGTGGGTGGAGCCAAGAATTGAGAGTGCATAAAACATCACTGGCATTTGTTGTCTTCCTGTTACTTCAGTTTTATTGTTTTGGTCATTATCTGAAATAATGTTTTGAAACTTTTTTTAAAGGGCATCTGGAAACCCAGGAAAATACCAAATCCAGATTTCTTTGAAGATCTGGAACCTTTCAAGATGACTCCTTTTAATGCTATTGGTTTGGAACTGTGGTCTATGACTTCTGACATTTTTTTTGACAACTTTATCATTAGTGGTGATCGAAGGGTAGTTGATGATTGGGCCAGTGATGGGTGGGGCCTGAAGAAAGCTGCTGATGGAGCTGCCGAGGTTAGTGCTTATTCATTTCTTGTGCATTTGTATTTGTGAAAGGCTGTGTTTTGCTATTGTCATTTTCCTCATTCAAAAGTATAACTGTATGCTTGCTAAAGATAAAATACTAAGATGTTGGAATTTTGTGTGTGTGTGTGTGTGTGTGTGTGTGTGTGTGTGTGTTTGTAGCCCCAGCTGGCCTCGAACTTGCTATGTAGACTGACTGGCTTGAACTTAACGAGATCCACCTGCCTCTGCCTCCCAGGTGCTGGGATTAAAGGCGTGCACCACCACACCTGGCTGAACCTGATTTTTCTTTACTCATATACTGATTTTAGAATTTGTTATGTGGAGGAAGTGTGTGTGTGTGTGTGTGTGTCAGTTTACCATTTAGGCATATATTTTAATGCACTTAAAATGTTGGATCTTGGTTTACTCCATTTATGGAAGTTTTAAGTAAATAATCATGACTGAGATGGGATTTGGAGTGCCAAAAATCCTGAGATGAAGAAATTCTTCATTCTCTTATTTATTAAGAGACCTTTTTGTAGGTTATTATAAAGCCAGCTTTTGCATTTATGAAAGTAAAACCTCGTGTTGAGAGCAGGAAAATGGAGGCTTTTCCCTATTTTCTTTTTAACATTGTAGAATGTCTTAGTTTGACTCTTTTGGAAAAGAAGGAACCTAAGTAGTGCCTTAACTGAATATGGATTCATTGATGCAACCTGTATTTGATGTCAGAAGCCAGTTCTCTGCCTCATTGTTTGCTGTCTTGTTTTTCAGCCAGGTGTAGTGGGTCAGATGCTAGAGGCAGCAGAGGAGCGCCCATGGCTCTGGGTGGTGTACATTCTGACTGTAGCTTTGCCAGTGTTCCTTGTCATCCTCTTCTGCTGTTCTGGAAAGGTAGGAATGTTTCTTGGGAGTCACTTAGAAAGAACTCTTACGGTATTAATTAAAAATAAGTAACATAAAAATAACTAAAAAGTGGTAGTGCACCACTTTAATCTTAGCACTCAGGAGGAGGAGGCAGATGGATCTCTGTGAGACTGAGGCAAGCCTGGTCTCCATAGCAAGTTCCAGGCCAGCTGGAACTACAGGGAGAACTTGTTTCAGAACAGAACAAAACACTAAAATGTAGTGCTTGAGATTTTCTTTGTAGCAGTTAGGTAATGACTGGGTATTTTGCACTGACTTTTAAAACTTAAAACCTTAGTCACTGTTCCTCAGTGACTGGCCATTCATTGTGCTCTAATGGGAACAGGACTTAATCACTCTATTCCTCTACTTAATATTTGGCAGCCTTTTCTTTTAAAGAAAAGGAACAACTTAGATCTATAATAAGCTATCTGGGCATAAACCAGCTTTTCATCCTGGCACTGTTATTTCTATTCTTACGTTTTGAAATTTGATCTATGATTATTCATCTGTCCTGCTCTCAAAAACAATACACATGCCTGTTGTGGTAGCACACACCTTTAATCCTAGCACTCCAGAGATAGAAGCTGGTGGATCTCTGTGAGTTCTAGGCTAGCCTGGTCAACATAGTGCGTTCCAGACCAGCCAGGGCTGCATAGTGAGACTGTGTCTCAAAGCAGTAGCAGAAAGAAAAAAAACATATCCAACAACCAAAGGAAAAAAAAGACCCTGCAGGTTCTACAGGTCTCATTTTAAGTTTTTGTTGTTGTTGTTGTTCAGACTTGTCCAGAGCAAAGTTCTCTTTCCAGACTTACCTCTGCCACTGTTTAGCATATCTGTACCTGGGTTAGCTTGACAAAGTAGGCCTGTACTTTCCTGCTTGAAGCTATGTTCTGTTTATTCAATTTTGATTTCTCAGTCAGTCAGTCAGTCAGTCTGTCTCTTCCCTCCCCCCATACTTACTCATGAAGAGAAAGCTCTTTAGAGTAAGAATTATATCTTCCTAGCTCTGTGCAGCCTGGTACATAATTTTGCATGTAGACATTCACTAGTTCTATGATAATGTATATGTGACTATGTGAACACAGGTTTTGTACTCTGGCCAATTTTTCAGAAACAATCCAGTGCTATGGAGTACAAGAAAACTGATGCTCCACAACCAGATGTAAAGGAAGAAGAAGGGAAGGAGGAGGACAAGGATAAGGGAGATGAAGAGGAAGAAAGCGAAGAAAAACTTGGTAAGTGGTGCCCAGAAAACTTCTTTAAATGAAGAGACAGTTGTTTTAATTCCTGATAAGTTACAGAAAAGATTGTTTTAGATGATGCTAATTATGATCAGAACCATATACACAGTTTTGCTGAATCATGTTTACCTTCTGTCTTAGAAGAGAAACAGAAAAGTGATGCTGAAGAAGATGGTGGCACCATCAGTCAAGATGAGGAAGATAAAAAGCCTAAAGCAGAGGTAAAAGGAAAGACTAAGAGCCTTTGCACTTCAACAACCTAGGCTAAGAGTACCTTCAGTAAAAAGGGTGTTTTCATGTATTAATTATAATAGTTATGACAATGAAAACTGTTAGAGCCAGTTTTACTAAGTGAATAATAATGGTCAACATTTTATTTGATATTTAAGCTATACCTGAATCTCAAAGTTCTTTTTCTGTGTGGAAAGTTGTTGTATTAGTTACTTTTTTTGTTGCTGTGATAAAAATACCATGACCAAAGACAACTTAAGGAAGAGTTTATTTTGACCTAATGGTTCCAGCAAGCTAGATGTGTCCATGATGTTGGGGAACACATGGTGGCATGAACAGGATGCTCAAAGATCACATCTCATCTGCACACAGTAAACAGCGAGCAAGCAAGAAATGTGGCGAAAAGCCTGCCCCAGTGATGTACTTTCCCCAGCAAGGCTCCACTACTCCACAAATAGGCACCAAACTTCGAACAAGTGTTTATGTACATGAGCCTACAGAGGACTCATTAAACCACAGTAAAGATTTTTTTTTGTAGTAAGCAGATGTTTAAGGAGTGAAATAAAATGCTTTCTAAGATGGAAATACCAAATTATTTAACAGTTATATGACATTTATGTGTCCTCACTATCCTTTCAATCCTTTTGGGGGATTGCTCTTTTTGAAACAGGATTCCCCTGTTGCCCCTGGTGGACCTCACTCTGTAGACAAAGTTAGCCTCAGTCTCACAAAGAGCCACTTGTCTCTGCCTCCCAAGTGCTGGGACTGAAGGCATGCACCACAATGCCCAGCTTATTTTTATTGTATGTATATGTGTTATTTTTTATTTTGAAGCAGATACTTTATAGGTTGGCTATGAACTTACTCTGTAGACCAGATTGGCTTTGAACTTGAATGCTAAAAGCCTTCCAAATAGTTGGAATCAGGCCTGCACCATCAGGCCTAGCTATTAAAAGTTTGGAATAGAGTAGAAGCCAAGTGTGGTGGTGGTGTCTGCCTTTAATCCCAGCAGAGGCAGGTAGATCTCTGTGAGATTCAGGCCAGCCTGATCTGCATAGCAAGTTCCAGGTCAGCTGGGGCTACAGGGAGGCTGCCTCAAAAAGACTAATGCTCTTCCTACTCTCACAAACTTTTTTTAGAGTGCTTGTAATCTACTTGGATTGCCTTTAGGTTTCTCCTCAAAATAGAGCTAATGTTCCCACAAGATGTTGAAGTAGTTTAAGATTGTTCAGCAATGTTCCCTAAACATAGTGAGTAGCACATAACCTGTAATCCTAGTATGAGGGAGGTCATTTTTGGCTATATAGTGAGTTTGACACCAGCCTGGGCTACATGAGATCCTTTCTCAAACAAAGTGTTGATGAGTTTGAGGAATGTACATGTTTTTGGAAAATAAAGACACAAAATTGAGTACCGATAGTCCCACTACCTCTGACAGTGCTTTTGTACTTTTTCTTTTGTTTTTCCCTCAAATGGGTTACGTAATCTGAATGATCTTAGAAATTTGAACTTTTACTTCTGTTTTTAAATATGTTAATTATATACTGAATTTCTTTTCTTTTCGATTAATAGGAGGATGAAATTTTGAACAGATCGCCAAGAAACAGAAAGCCACGAAGAGAGTGAAATAGTCCTAAGAACTTGATCTGTGATTTTCCTCTCCCTCCCCTTCCCCTGCAAGTGTGTCCTAGGAGAGGAGTTGGTATACCTTAGGTTGAAACTCAGAAAACCTCAAGACATCACCATCTACAGGTTCCAGTTGAACACTAGTTTGTACAACTTTGAACATCTAGCAGTAAATAATTGCAGTTGTAACATAAAGGACCCTGTTTCTGTAGAAAAGAAAACATTTAACATAATGGTTGTGAGATGTAACATAAAGCAACTAACTTGTATTTTTGTTTTTAAGATTTTTTTTTGATGTAATTTTTGCCAGTCTAAAATCTTGGCGTAATTTAATATATTAACCTGTCCATCCAGAAATAACACCGACGTTTAGAAATGCTAGGGGATGAACTGCAGTTTTTATAACTTTTTGTTTAAGTTTGGTATTATAAAACATTCAAATGTCTCTCTCCCTCATATTGATAAATCACGTTTAAGTGCAGTCATTTGTGGTTATAATCTTGTTTTGTGTGCTTCTATTACTCTATTCCTCCTAAAGAAATTGAAGAGAGGTATTGGATGGAAGCCCAAATTTACATCAAAGTTCCCTTTAAGTTGTATTGAAAATGCACCAAAAAAACCACAAAACAAAACCAGACTTTTCACTTGATGTTGGTTAGACCATAAAGTTCACATGCTCTCTTGCCCTTGGAACTGCTCAGTTTGCAGACAGCTTTACAGTTAGGGAGGAGGTGGTTTAATGCAGCAGTTGAGCATTGTACTTCATATACAGGAGTGTCGGGAGCTCTGCTGCTCAGGTCATTTGGAGCACAGGGCTTTCTAAGGAGTGCGGGTGGTGCCAGAGTAGGTGTTTCTCATCACTTGTCCCACTGTGTTGACACTGTTTTCCTTACCTGTCCCCTCAGGCCCCAGCTTTCTCTGCTATGCATTGTCTTCACAGCGCAGCTTGCAGTCCGTTGCTGAAAATGATTATAAAGCTCTGCATAGTGTTAAGCTTTATTGTGATTACATGTTTCTTCTTTTGAAGGAGACCCATACCTTTCCAGGGTCCAAGAACAGGATAGATTACAGACTTTTTATTTTTATGTATTTTACTCTGTAAAGACTTTACAAGTCTAATCCAGAGATGGGCCAATTCAGAATCAACTGTAATTGAACACAGGCTAAAAGTATTTTATGGGAGGAGTGACACATAGCATGAGTTATTCGACTTTTGTAGGGTATTTAAAAAATTCATTTGCAATTCATGTAACAGTTGTGTCTTAAATTCACACAATAAAGCAGTCCTGTTCAAAATTTTTTTTAATTGTGGCTTGAAGAATAATTTTTTTTAGTAATTGTAGGACTTTTTTTGTTTGGTTGTTTTGTTTTTCATGTGGAATGCAGATGGGTGCTAGAAGAACCTCTCCCCATCACTATAGTGTAATAGTACCGTTATCACACCACACTGAAATGTATTCAGAAACAGATGTTTCAGCTTTTTTCTTAGAGGCGTTCCAGTTGTACCGATGATACTGTTCCTTGCACTGAATGAATATATATATATATACACATATATATATACATATATATATATGTATATATATATATATATATATGTATACAAACACTCCATAGTGTTTATTGGGGAAGAAATATATTTGTAAAGGATGAAGGCTGTATCTGTTTTTCAAAACAAAACACTGGTTCATTTAAATTCTTTTGAGGATGGAATGCATTTCCTTGCTGTTCAGTGCGTTATCCTCATCTTCGTTCTGTGGTCACAGTGACCTTAGCTATGTAGCAGACTTTCCCAAATGTATGGAGTACAAATAAACAGTTACTTAGCAAGAACTGAACATATGTCTGCAGGTTTCTCCTTGAAGTAAATGTGTGGGATCATTGCATTTCTAGAAATCTGTTTTCTTCATTGACATTGTGTTCCATGCCTACTTTCTTCCACTGGAGCTGTAAACTCACAGGCTTATTTATATCATCGGTATTCATTGCCTTCGCAGGGTTCTCCTCCTCTCCCTGCTCAGGTTTTCATTGAAGATGCAGCCTCCTTTGTTAAATGTCTGACACATTAATGAATGGCCAGCAATTTTCAGCTATTAGAAAAACTTACAGGGCTGGTGGTATAGCTCAGTAGGTAGAGCTCCTTTCTAACATGTGCAGGACCTTAAGTTTAATGTGCAACACTGGATAAGAAAAATAAAAGACTAGTTACCAGACCCATTGTTATAAATATCTACTCTTGTCAGTTGTGTTCTGATTTCTTGTCCATAAAATATTCTTCACTTTCCAAATTGTCACATTACTAAATGGTGTTACATTAAAGTCCCTGTTACATGTCTGCTTTTGACTGACCTTCGTGATAACCTGTGTTTTACTGTCTCAATGGGTTAGTCTTTTCCTTGGCTATTATAGGAAAGCTTGCTAATATGCAGAAACTATAATGAACAGTGAAATAATTACCAATGAGTTTGAGTCAGTCTTTTTTGTATTTATTTAGTTCTTCTGTCCAATTGTGGTTTAATAGTGTCTGTTGTATAAAATGGATAACAGCTCAGAAAAGGTGGGGGATGCTACTGGTTTTCTTTCACTTTTTTTTTTTTTTTTTTTTCAGTGCTGGGATTCAAACCTGGTGCATGCTAGGTTAAGTGCTCTATTAGTGAGCTATACACCCAGCCCTTGTAATTAGTAGTATTCTTTAAGATGCATGTATTTAAAATTTATTAGAAAATAAACCTTCCTGAGACTCTGTATTTGAGGAATATTATTGAAAGTCATGCTAAGATATTTTATGTTTATTAAGATTTTAGATTGCCTACTGAAGAGACATACAAAAAACGTGTGGCACCAAGAGTTTTGGAGATGATGGTTCTGGCCTGTAAACCCAACACTCAGGAAGCAGAAGCAGAATTAGTGCAAAGCCAGCCTCAGCCAGATAATGAGTTTGACGCCAGTCTGGGCCACCTGACACTGTGTTTCAAAAAAAAAAAATCGTTTTAGGGTTGGGAGTGTACTCATTGGCTCTGACATTTGCCTAGCATGAGGCCGTGGATTTAATCCCTCAGCACTGCAAACAAAAAAATTAAGTTGTTTAACTTGAGTGTTAAATTTGAATGTCTGAAGACTGGTAAGAAGCAGGGGCTCATTGTGGCATTTTTGAGCCTGAGGCCCCATTAACCTTTGTAGCCCACTTTCTCCTCCAAAAAAACCTTAGAATTCCTATTTTTCTACTGCATTTGTATAAAAGCATTTTGATAAGTGTTAGCTTTTTTCCTTGTGATTTTAAAATAAAACCTTTCATGAACCCTAGTAAGAGGTTAAGTAACATTTTTGAGCGACTGGTGGTGTCTTCTAGTGCGGAGCCTCCTAGCATCTGTGGAACCTTTCAGCAGGTGGGACGGCAATACTTGTCCTTGTTGGGGACACCCTCACACACACTAGTTGCATCACTAGATCCCAGTGTCTTTGGGTGGGCCAAGTGTAAGTCTCTGGACTGAAATAACTAGTCCTCGCTAATGGAGCTGAGCACTATCTCCCCTACATGCTTCCTTCCCCACGTAAGGAGGTTTCGCCGAGATTCTAAAGTCTACGGGAACGGACTGCACCAAGGACTGAGAACAGCCTACGGGTAGAAACCCAGTGGGGTAAGCTACTTTGACGGAGGGGCTGCGTGGGAGGAAAGGCAAAACATGGCTGACGCTGCAACTGGCTCCTTTCAGTTCCTAAGAAGCCAAATTCACAAAGAGAAGGAAACTGCGAGGCGCAGCTCCGCGCCAGCCTCGGTCCGCCGCGCTCGGCCGGCCCCGCTGTCCTCGCGGACCCGGAAGGGACTGCCTTCAGGAAACTACTTGGGGGTTGCTCCTGTCAGTCAGCGTCGCTGCCAGTCGCTCCCCGCTGGAGAGTTCCTTTTAAATACCGCTTTGGAGCCCGAACGGATCCCTTACGTGCTTGTCCCCACGCCCTCAGACGGCCGGCTCTTCTCTAATTGGCCAGAGTTCCTGTCCTTCAGCAGTGATCGCCTGGGTTCGCCGGCCCGGGCCCCGCCCTCTTCCGAGAGCCCCGAAAACAATTTTAAGATGGCGGCGGCAGCGGCGCGGAAAACAATGGGGCAGGGGCGGAGGGGACAGGCCGAGGCCTGAGGCGGGCGGCGAGCGCCGGCCTGGAGTCGGGCCGAGCAGGGCCGGAGCAAGAGCCGCCGCCGCGCGTGAGCGCTCCGCAGCCCGCCCGGCCATGGCGCGGCAGTGAGGCGGACCGGGGCCGCCGGGAGACGCGGAGGAGCCCGAAGTGCCAGCCGGCGCCGAGAGGCCCGGGCCCGGCCCGTACCGCCCGCGGCCCATGGTGCTGCCCACCTGCCCCATGGCGGAGTTCGCGCTGCCGCGGCACAGCGCGGTCATGGAGCGCCTCCGCCGGCGCATCGAGCTCTGCCGGCGCCACCACAGCACCTGTGAGGCCCGCTACGAGGCCGTGTCTCCCGAGCGCCTGGAGCTCGAGCGCCAGCACACCTTCGCGCTGCACCAGCGCTGCATCCAGGCCAAGGCCAAGCGCGCCGGCAAGCACCGGCAGCCGCCCGCCGCCGTCCCCGCGCCCGCCCCCGCCCCGGCCGCGGCGCCCACTGCGGCCGCGCGCCTGGACGCCGCCGACGGCCCGGAGCACGGCCGCCCGGTCGCGGTGAGTAGGCAGACTGACGCCGCAGCCCGGTCTCTCCCCGGAAAGGCTCCGGGGCGCGGCGGGGCCTGGGGAAGCTCCCCGGGCGCCCGTCTTCTGCGTCTGGGTCCGGGGACACTAACATGGCAGGGAGCTGAGCGCTTGTCATCTTCGGGAAGTGTCTCTGTGCGGTTACTTCGGGAAAACATTACCGTGAGGACTGCGTGAGGCCCGGGCTGGGAAAGCCGGAGGACCCTTAGCTGCTGATAGGGCTTTTTCCAAACTTGATTCGAGCTGTTGAGAACTTCATTCTGGAACAGACCAGCAGCATTGGCGCTGCCTACGACGTAGGGAGTTCCTGCTCTGTAGGCCTGGCCTCGGTTACTCTGCAAATGTTGATTGGATCCTGGCTCTTTGGAAGGTCCTGCGCTGTAGGCAGGGTCAGGGCTTTAATATGGAAATAAGTCGGTCCTCAGTTGACTAAATCAAACGGCTTCTCAATGGAAAATCGAAAAACCTCTGGCCGCCTTAGTAAACTGCATAGAGCTCATAGAGCTGCATAAAAAGTAGTCCTTTTAAGGAACCCTGAAATTTGTGAACTCGAGATTCCTCCTTTACTACTGGCAATTTCAATTTTAACCTATGAAGCCTGATTTAAAATCTGATGATATTAGGTCGTTATGGGGATTTGTGTGACATTTTATAGTTGGTAAATTGTTAGGCTCCTTGGTTTTTAGTACCTGATACTGAAAAATTTTTGTGGTTAAAAGTTAATTTCTCCCCGAAACCTTTATTAAAAGGGAGGCAAATTTTGGCGGGTGTGGTGTGAGAGAGTGTTGATTTTTGGTAAGTTATTCTTCATAATTTAAAAGTTGCTCATCTTAAATTGTTCAGTATTTTTGATTCATGCCTTTTAAAAAAAAAATTACCTCTCACCTGGGCTGTTGTAATACTCTACCCTAACTAGACTTGAGGCTTTTAGTTTCTTAACACCATTTCCTCTGAAATGCTAAAACCCTTCTACTGCTGCGGGGAATGAAGTTTAATCTTTGGTTGGTGTTTGGGACTAATCTGACCTAACCTATCTCTCCCTGTCCCCACAGACTTGGTTTCTTTCTCTCCTACACTAACTGGACTAGAAGGCAGAATACTTACTTGGCTTCCAACCCAACTGGTCAAGTCTTTCTGTCCTCATTTTTCTCACCTGTAAACTGGGGAAGAGAGGAGGTGTTGGGCTTCTTAGAAGGTTTCTTATAAGATCCAAAAGAAATGAGTGTGGATGTGAGAGTATTTCACAAAGGCTGCCTTCAGGACCTTCCTCTACACCTTTCAGAATCCTGCTGTCCTTCCAGTCCGAGGCCACCTTCCTTTGCTTTACAGCTAAGCAAAACCTCAACCCAGAGCAGAATGTCCTCTATCCATACATTCATGAAACAGACTGTTCATACCCTTTACTTTTAGCACAGTCACATACTACTTTAGACATACTTCTGCCAAGTAGACTGTAAGCTCTTGGAGTCCCATACATATTTTAGGTCGTATTTGTTGAGTGATTAATATTAAACTTGGTGGTGCTTTACCCAAAATGACTTAATTGAATGAGTCACCTTTACTGACAAATCTTGCTCTAAGGAAAGACACCCACTTCTCCCATCCCCAGTTCCTACTGGGGTTTGAGCCCAGGGCTTTGTCCATTGCTAGGCCTATGCTCCTAGCCTTTAAGAGTAGTAGGTGGCCATCCCAATTGAAATAAATTATGAAAGCTCACAAAAACCATATTTGTACACACAGTTGCTTTAAACACCCCTTAGAAAAAGCATTGTAGTAATTGAAGTTCTGTCTAAAATTACAGTAAGAGTGGGACTGGAGAGACGGCTCGGCAGTTAAGAGCACTGGCTGCTCTTGTAGGGGATCTAGGTTCAGTTCCCAGCACCCACATGACAGTTAACAACCATCCATAACTCCAGTTCTAGGGGATCCAACACCCTCTTCTGACCTTTGAGGGCATTGCGAAACATGGGTACACTTACACACATGCAGGCAATATATTCATACACATAAAATTTAAAAATTATGGTAAAAGTTTAGAATTATATAATTTTACAGAATGTTTAAAATTGCTGAGTCACTGAAGAGAAATTGGGTTCCCATCCAATGTTTTAAGAAGAAATGAATTCTGAGTGTGTTAGAACTTTAATCTGACTGGATGTGGTGGTACATGCCTGTGAAGCAGGCAGATAATTCTAAATTCAAGGTCAGCCAGGTCTATATGGTCCAATACAACCAGGGCTGTATTGGATCCTGTCTTAAAAATAAAGAGTAACTAGAATCTGGCTTTGAGGATCCAGAACCTGACCAGATACACTGTGTCACTTTGATGTCTTATCAGGTTAAACCTTGGCCTGACAGTCTCATAAAATTAAACTTTAGAGTGGATAGTACATTTTTTTTATCTCTTCAGAGAGAAGGACCTTTTCCCTCAGGCTCCAAGTGATGTGCGTCTAGCTGAGCTGTTCAGCCTTGGAATGGGGTGCTGAAGATGGGCATCACTAAGAAAACAGTGGTGTTTTCCATCTTAGTGGCTCCTTCAGGGAGGAAAAGAATCCTTGATTATAGGATTTGACCCAAAGAATGCAGCTTTGAATTTTTAAATTACATTTTTATTTTGTGTGTGTGTGTGTATGTGTGTGTGTTTACCATAGCATGAGTGTGGAGATCAGAAGACAACTTGCTGAAGTTTCTTCTCTCCTTCCACACTGTGGGTCTCAGTAGGATTTAGGTCATCAGATTTGGTTGCAAGCAACTGTACTTGCTGAGCCATCTCGACAGCCCGGGAGCGTAGCTTTGCAATAGAGATAAAAAGGAGAAAGGCACCTCTTAGTAATGATTTTTGGCAATTGTGTGTTTGTTTGATCTCAATTCTTACAGAAAGATTTCTTTCTTGTTGTTTGGGGTTTTGTGGTGGTGGTTTTTGAGACAGGGTCTCCCTATAGCTCCAGCTGGCCTAAACCTCATATGTAGACCAGGCTGGCCTCAAACTGACAGAGATCCACCTGCCTCTGCCTCCCAAGTGCTGGGACTACAGGCATGAGCTACCATGCCAGGCTAGATTTTTTAATGTTTATTATTTTTTTCTCAGTGTTTTTTCAAACTGTTAGGCAGTCACCTCACAGCCAAAATTCTGTAATTGGCCCACCTTTCTGACTGAGAAGGGCTCAGATTTTACTAATAAGAGTTCCCCTGAACTTCAGATTGTTTTTTCTAATTAGGCTCTCTCTGACACCCAGCAAAGATGTAACCACTATCTACTTGCTGTGTTAAAGATTAATCAGGAACAGACTTTTTCCCTACCCAATTTTTTTAAGGAATAAACCTGTTAGGGTTTCTTTATATTCCATGCTCTTGCAAAAAATAAATACTAGCATTCGGGTTTTATCTGTCTATTTTTATGGGTATGGGTACAAGAGTACTACAGTGTGCATGTGGAGGTCAGGAGTTGATTCTCCCTGCCATGTGGGTTCCCAGGATTGAACTCAGATTGTCCAGCCTGTGCGGCAAGCTCCCGTATCCATTGAGCCTCTTGTTGGCCCCAGTACTAGTATCTAGTGTCAGGACTGCCTTTTCTTCATTAGGCTTTCTGGGTAAGGGGAATTACCACCACTTCATACAGATCTTCATTTTGTAAATGAAAATAGTCTTTTCTTTCTAAATTAGTGTTATGAAGGCTCATTCCCAGGCCTTTTCTTTTTTGGCTTTTTGTCGTTTGAGACAGGCCTTTCTGTAACTCCAGCTGGCCTGGAACTCACTATGTAGAGCAGACTGGCCTGGATCTCACAGAGGTCCACCTGCCTCTGCCTTCCTAGTTCTGGGACTAAAGACATGGTATCACACCCCACTCTTTTATCAACTTTTGTTAGACTTTTGCTACTGAGCCAAGAGGAACTTACCATTGACAATTGAGAAATTTCACCATAACAAACCAACCATTCATTCTATTTCTGTACCCCATTTTGAGTATGTGCAGTTTCTTTGACTTTTGCTTTGTAGAGAAATACTACTCCAATAGTATAAAGAACACTTCCCTTAGATTAACTATTGTCACCATTGGGCTGCAGTAGCCTTGCCATTTGCATATTTCTTCCCCCTGCCCTTAACCCTCTGCTGTGTTCTGTGAGCCACCTGAAGATGCACACTTCCTGGCTCTCTACTCCCAGGCATCCCAGTGTGTACCATCTTAAGAGTTAAGAAATGGGACCAGTGGTGGGGCAAATGCTTTTAATCCCAGCACTTGGGAGGCAGAGGCAGGGAGATCTTTGTGAGATGAAGGCCAGTCTGGTCTAATAGTGAATTCCAGTCCAGCTGGGGTTGTAGGGAGACCCTGTCTCAAACAAACAAATGAAAAAAAACAAAGTTTCTAGTGGATGAACTCACACTGAGAGACATCTGGGGACACAAATTGACTTGATAGGCCTTAACACATAAGACAGAATGTGGGAGAAGGGACTAAAAATGATTAAGATGTATTGTATGAAAGGCACAAAAAAATCACTAAAAAACGGTAAAAAAGTATATAATGAATGAATATACAATAGAAACTATCTTAATACATAAAATATAAGGGAAAATAAAAATAAATCGTTAAAATACAAATATAAAACATTCTAATCTTTTTTAAAAATTATTTTTAAAATATATATTTCTTTAAATTTTATGTGTGTGAATGCATTGCCTGCATGTATGTAAGGGCACCCATGTCATGCAGTGCCCACGGAGGTCAGAAGGGGGCATCTGATCCCCTGGGACTGGAGTTATGGATGTTTGTCAGCTGTCCTGTGGGTGCTGGGGCCCGAACCAGGGTCCTCTACAAGAGCAGCCAGTGCTGTTAACCACTGAGCCCCAGTCCCAGAAACATTCTAATCTTAAAAAAAAAGAAATGGGCAAAACTGAATAGAGATTTTTAAACCAAATTCATGTAATAATTATATAACTAAATAGTTTCTAGGAAATACTTTTTGGAGGTACGGACTTATTACATAGCCTTGGCTGGCCTGGAACTGTCTATGTAGACCAGATTAGCATGGATCTCATAGAAATCCTCCTGCCTCTGCCTCCCCAGTGCTGGGATTAAAGATGTGTGCCACCGTGCCTGGCTGTATGGCATATGTTTCTGAACATGAAGAAGGTACTGAACTCTAGTCATATGGGATAACTTCTGTTTTGTATGACTCCTGTTACTTTAAGGACCCCACTTCCCCCTCAGCCTACCTGCTCTTCCTTTGGTAGTAATCATTACCTCCTTTCTCACTGTGTCTTCAGCAAACTGGAGCAGACACAGAGTCGTTTCTTTTGTATTTGCTTTCTCTGAAACTGGAATTCCATATTCTTCTTCCCTTGGCCCTTTCCACTTGAACTGTTGGCCCTTTGTATTTGTGTCGCCTGCTTTTCTGAGCTTATGCCTAGGACACCCAGATGGCATTGCCAAACACAGGGGCTTGCTGCCTCCGCCTTTATAAGATTCCTCACTTCTGCTCTCTTCTCTTTTCTTTCCAGAGTTTCTAACTCTGTGTGTGTGTGTGTGTGTGTGTGTGTGTGTGTGTGAGAGAGAGAGAGAGAGAGAGAGAGAGAGAGAGAATTTTCTCTTTCTACTTTTCCTTAATTTATTCAATAGACACTGTGAACCAGAGTGTTCTAGGCGCTAGAGCTACAGCTATGGACAAGACAAAGTAAAACTTGACTGTCGTGAAGAAAGGATTGGTGATTTTAAAAGCTAATTTTATGCACATATATAATCCTAGCTATTCAGAAGGGAAAAGGATCTCCAGTTTAAGACCAGCTAGGGCTATACCTTCTCTCAAAATGGCCTGTGTCTGTAGCTCAGTGGTAGAATTCTTTTTTTTTTTTTTTCAGGCAAGGTCTTACTACATAGCCCTGATTGGCCTCGAGTTTGAGCCATCTTTCCAGCCTTTGGTTACAGTTTTTCTTTTTTCTTTTTGAGACAACACTATACCTGTTTCTTCTTTGTATATTTTGAAAATATTATTGTTCTTTAGGCTGCTACCTCTTCTGCTTTTTTTTTTTTTTAACTTACTTTTTTTCCTAAGTAATATCATTGGTTCTTCCTTCTTGGCTTTATGTATCACCTGTAATAAGATTTTCCAAATTTCCAGGCAAGATCCATATTTTTAACTGTCTACTGGCCATTTTCATTTTCATTTCCAACACATCCAAAATGGACTCTCTTTTCCGACTGGATCTTACATTTCTTCTGTTTGGTCCGGTCACCTAAAGCCACCTTTTCCTATGCCCCCAGCTTTCAACTGTTCATTCTTTCAATGCCAACACTGAGCTTTTCCTGGGTGCCATGAATTATAGATACTGGGTTTGTATCATACAGCCTTCTTGGGAGAGATGGCAAATGGATCATTGCAAAGCTGTGTTAAGGGCTTTCAGGCCTGTGGGAATATTGAAGAAGGGATGTTCCTTGAGCCAAGTTTGAGACACTTTAAAATAACTGGCTTATATGGTGAGTCCTGAGAATTGTCCAAATGCTTTATATCAAGGATATTATAGAGCACTGATTTTATTGGCTCTTTGAAAAGTCTAGGATTTGGGTGTGACTTGATGTCTCAGTGGTCCAGCATTTGCCTAGCATTGCAAGACACCCTAGGTTTGACTCCCAGCACCATCTGATAAAAGAAAATAAAATCTAAAGTGAGATATTTGGGAGACAGTAGGCTAACAAATGTAATCAGTTTTCATTATTTAGGCCTTTGCAATCTGTAGTAGGTTGATATGCACAGGGATTTGGGTATATAACTACTGACAGGACTTTGGTTCCTTTGGCAAACCAAGGAAAAGCACAAATTATGGTAGTGAGTACTTTAAATTTGGGACTTAGGGCTAGAGAAATGGCTCAGCCTTTAAGAACACTAGCTACTCTTGCAGAAGATCTGGATTGGATTCCCAGCACCCACATGGCAGCTAGCAACCATCTATAACTCTGGTTCCATAGAAATCCTCGGGCAATTTCACAACATGAGTACACTTATATACATGTAGCCAATACCCTCATACACGTAAAATTTTAAAAATAATAAATAAAACATTTTAAATTTGGGCCTTGGCGTTGTAGAGGCTGGAGGATGAAGTTGGGAAGGCAGGGATGTGTTCATGAAGGCGTTCTGTGTGTTTGAGATTGAGTGTTTGAGTTAAATCATTGTTTTAAAGGGTTATTTTATATATGTATATGTGTTTATATCTGTGAGTGTATGTCATAAGTGGGTGGGTACCTACAGAGACTAGAACAATGTGTTGGATCCCTTGGAACTAGAGTTACCTGCAATTGTGAGCTACCTGACCTGGGTGCTGGAAATCGAACCCACGCCCCCTGCAACAGCAAGTGTTCTTAACCTCTGAGCCATCTCTACAGTCTCTGGACTAAATAATTTTGAAACACTGTGAACCTTCTCACACTTTATATGCTGAGCAGTATTCTCAGCCCCTTTCACATAATTTTAAGTTTACCTCTAAAACTTTTCATCTTAAGTTTTTAAACTTATTAAAAAACGAATGCGTTTATTTTCAAGCCAGTTACATACTGAATTATTGTAATTTATTTATTAAATAAGAAACTTATGTAACAGCCTTATACATGCTACATGCTTAACATGAATCAACTATTTTTAAAAGAGAAATGGTTTAAAAAAAAAGCTATTTATAGTTTCAAGGAATTTAACTTCCAGAGAGTTATAAGTACTAACATTTAAAAATAAATGGTTACATCACTTTTTAAATGTTGCCAGTGAACATTTTAGCAATGTTACCTTTTGTTTTTGAGGGTTTTTTTTGTTTGTTTGTTTTTTTGAGACAGAGTCTCCCTGTAGCCATAGCTGACTTGGAACTTGCTGTGTAGACCAGGCCTGCCTCTGCCTCCGAATGCTAAAACTAAATAAAGCTGTGAGCCTCCATGCCCAGCAATATGCTATCTTTTTAACAACCATTTAAAAAAAAAAATTTTTTTTTTTTTTTTTTTTTTTGGTCTTTTTGAGACAGTGTCTCCCTGTACCTGTATAGACTTGGTTGGCTTCAAACTCAGAGTCTCTGCCTCCTGAGTACTGGGATTAAATGCCTGCAACACCATCTACTTCATTTACCATGATTTCAGACAAGATCTGTCACTGAACCTGGAGCTAACTGACTGGCTGGCCAGTGATTAGGATCCTCCTGTTTCTGTGTCCTAGTACAGGGATTATTAGCACCTGCCACCAGGCCTGGCATTTGTTGTTGGTTTGAGACAAATTCTCACTTATGTAGCCCTAGCTGGCCTAGAACGCACTGTATAGATCAGGCTGACTTCAGACTCACAAAGAGTCTGTAACTCCCCAGAGTGGATTTAAAGGTATGTGCCACCACACCTGACCTGGCTTTTCTTTTTTAAAAACTATTTTTATTGAAGGTGAGGTGCCACCTATAGTATGACCTCATCAGCCAGACCTGAAAAGAATTTGGATCCCCTAGAGCTGGAGCTACAGGTGGTTGTAAGCCGCCTGACATAGGTGCTAGGAACTGAACTCAGGCCTCTGGAAGAATAGTAAGCCCTCTTAACCTCTGACCCATGTCTCCAGCCCCCAGGCCTGGCCTTTTACATGAGTGCTTGGGAATCAGAACTCAGGTTCTCATGTTTGCACAGCAGGCACTTCCCCACCCCTCCCCAATTTTTTTTAAACTTTTTTAAAATTTTGTGTGCATGAGTGTGTGTATACATGTGAATATCAGTGTGCCATGGCATACATCTAGAGACTAGAGGTCAGTCTTCAGGAGTCCGTTCTCCCGCCATTTGAGTCCTAGGGATTGAACTTAGATCATCAGACTTGGCAGAGGGAACCTTTTTTAGCTGAGCCATCTTGCCAGCCACCCTCCGCATATTTTCTTATTGCATATTTTTATCTGAGCTGGAGAGATGGTTCAGTGGTTAAGAGCACTTGCCTTTCTTCCAGAGGACCCAGGTTTGGTTCCCAGAATCCACATGGTGGCTAACAACTGCTCTTAACTCTATTTCTGGGAAATCCGATGCCCTCTTTGGACTCTGCAGGCATTGCTTGCACGTGGTGCATTTGGATACATGAAGGCAAAATACTCGTAGACATAAAATAAAGGTAATAAAATATTTTAAATATTTTTGTCTGCATTAGGAATATTTTTTGTTGACTTTAGTGTTGCAAATATAGCTTAATTGATAGAAAAAGTCTGTTGTATCACTTAACAGATAAAATCATTTCTTGTCAAATTAACCAAATCAGACTCAACTAATGAAGTATAACTCTTGTTTTTTTGAGATAGAATTTCATGTAGTTTAGACTACCCTCTAAAACCTTTCTGTGAACTAAGAATGACCTTGAACTGATCTCTCTGCCTCAGTCTCCCAAGTTGGGATGATAGGCCAGAATCACAATGCCAGCTTTTGGCTTCATTCTTTGAATCTATGTAATATATTCCTATGGCTTCTATTTCACTCTATTTTCTTTTTTTAATTAAAAAAGTTATTTTTCTTTTATGTGTATGAATGTTTTGCCTGCATGTATATAAGTGTACCATGTGCATGCAATACTCCACAGAGACCAGGAGGGCATCGGATTCCCTAGAAGGAGTTACAGATGGTTGTTAGCCACGATATGGGTTCTGGTAATGGATTGGGTCTTCTGAAAGGCCAGTGTTTTTAACCACTGAGCCATCTCTCCAGCCCCCTTCACTATTTTCATTAGTTTATGTATTGGTCTTGAAACGAGGGCCTCATGCATGCTACACAAGTGCTATACTACTGACATACACCCCAAGTCCATTTCACTTTTGGATTGCAAGGCAGATCTCTATGAGATTAAGGCCAGCCTGGTCTACATAGAGTGTTCCAGGCCAGCTGTGGCTACAGGGAAACCTTGTCGTAAAAAGACAAAACAAAGAACTAGCCAGGTGTGATGACATTCACCTTTAATTACATCACTCAGGAGGCAGAGGCAGACAGAGCTCTGTGAGTTTGAGACCCACCTGATCTACATAGTTCCAGGCTAGCCAGAGCCATGTGTTGAGACCCTGTCTAAAGCAAAACAACAATAATAGAAAGAGCCTTCAAGGTATGGTAATCTAGCACATGAAGAGCCATATGTTTGATCAACTGAAGATGGAAGAGTGACAATTTTAAATGAGTTATTGCCACTCCTTCTGCCCAGTCTGCAGTCCTAGCCCACAAGCTAAATTTTGACAGTTTAAGTAAGGCCTTTAAGGCAGAGGAGCAGGAGACAGAGTAGCAACTGGCTGAGCATTCAGAGCCAGGGCATCAGGCAGGGCAGAGTAGCATATCTGCAGTTACATCAGTCCATTGTGAATGAAACCTTTTGCAGACCTACTCCAAGATGCAAGAAATGCTTGAATCCTTAGAAAATTGTAGTTAGTTGCTCTTGGTCCCTTTCCATGATCCTTCCCCTTCTTATGGCAGACCTCTGTATATAAGAAAAGAAAGGAAAACCAATATCTCTCTCTCTCTCTCTCTCTCTCATGCATGTGTGTGTTGGGGGCAGGTGTATTTACATGTGGAGACCACACAGTACTTGTCAGATACTGGATGCCTTTCTGAATCACACTCTGTCTTATCTTCTGAGACAGGTTCTCTCACTGAACCCAGGCTCACCAGTTGGGTAAACTGACTAGCCAGCAAGCTCTGGGGAATCCACCTGTCTGTGCCCACCTCTCACCTCCATCCTATGCTAGGGTTACAGCCACATGCATATGACTATGTCCAGCTTTTTTTTCTTTTAAACTTGGACGATAAGGATCTGAACTTGGGTATTGATGTGTGCACTGCATACACTTTTCCAGCTGAGCCGCCTCCCCAGCCTCAATTGTGTGGTTGTTGTTTGGTTTTTGAGACAGGGTTTCGTTCTTTAGCTCTGGCTGGCCTTGAACTCATAGAGATCTGCCTGCCTCTGACTCCCAAGTGCTGGGACTAATGGTGTGCGCCACCATGCCCAGCTTGTCCTTCTTAACATGGTGAACCCAGAGGATGTCATTCTAAATGGAATAAGCCAGTCACAAAAGGACAAATATTACATAATTCCACCTGCATGAGATAATCTAAAAGAATCAAATTCTCAGAAACAAAGTAAATGATGGCTGTCAGGACCTGAGGGTTGGGAAGGAGAATGTCCAGTGGGTAAAGTGTTTGAGGGCTTTTGCTGTTTGGTTTCAGTGTAGAAGATTGAACCCAGATCCTTATTAAACAAGTGCTCTACCTTGAGCTCCATCTCCAGTTTCTAGGGTTTCAGTTTTGGAAGATAAAAATGTTCTAGTGATGTGTACTTAGATGTACACATACACTATGGGCTTTTTATGTGGCTTCCATGGGTGGAACTCAGGTTGTCAGGCTTACACGACTAGCACTTTTACACACTGCTCTAACCATGTTTGTTTGTTTGTTTTTAATTAAAAGACAAACTGTTTTACAAACCATAAATCCTGAAAAATTACTAATATTATATGTAATTTTTATTTTTTTCCTCTTTCCTTTTGTGTGTGGTGTACATGTGCATAAATGCATGTTTGCTTGTATGTAGGCACTCCTGTGTGAATGCACATGCATGTGTGTAAGGTGCGTACGGAGAACCCTTGATAGCTCTTCCACTTCATTCAAACTATCAACTCACCAGTGTGGCTAGCCTTGCTTGCCCGCTTGCTCCAAGGATCCCCTGTCTACCTTCTGAAGCTGGGCTTATACAGGCAGGCCACCATGTCCACCTGGGATTACATGGGGCTTGTATAAGAACTGCTTTGAGCCATCTCCCCAGGCTCTGTAGGGGATTCATATTGTACCTGAGGGGGTTGGTAAGATGACTCAGCTGTTAAGGACAATGGTTGTTCTTCCAGAGGACCTGAGTTCAGTTCCCAGCACCCACATGGTGACTAACAAACATCCCTAACTTCAGTTCCAGGAGATCTGACACCCTCTTCTGGCATTGCATGCACAGTGCAGTTATATATGTGCAAGTAAGACACACATACACATAAAATTAAAAATAAATAAATAAAAATGTTAAGGGTCTGTGCTAAGCAATAGGAAAATAAAAATTAACCCACACCAGTCATGATTTTTCTGAGCATTGGGTTTAAAAAGATTTATAGGGTCTGGAGAGATGGCTCACTGTTAAGGAGCATGCACCACACTTTTTCTTTTTGAGATATGGTCTCATAATGCAACTCTGGCTGGCCTGGAACTTGGTATATAGACCAGGCTGGTCTCAAAGTCCCAGAGAACTGCCTGTCTCTGCCTCCAGAGTGCTGGGATTCAAGGTGTGCACTACTACACTTGGCCAAGCACATACCAGTCTTGCAAAGGACCTGAGTTTGAGTCCCACCACCCATGTCAGGAGGCTCACAAGTGCCTGTAACTCCAGCTCCAGGTCATCAGATGCCTCTGCCCTCCACAAACAGCTGCTCATACCCACACATAGACACACACTCACACGTATAATTTTAAAATAAAAAATATTTTTTTAAAAAAGGATTTACAAGCTTCCACTGTAAGGAGGGTACTAGGTTACAAATTAAAAGTTCAAAATGTCTTTGTATTTGAGACTAGCAACACAAGAAGCAAGAATAGAGTTGCAACAGTTCCTTCAAATTCTGAGAGAGGAACTGGGGAAATGGCTCAGTGGGTAAAGTACTTGGTATGCAAGTGTAAGGACCCGACTTCTGATCCCCATCGCTCATGTGAAAGCTGAGCAGGCATGACAGCTCACCTGCCATCCTAGTGCTGCCTATAATCTAAGCACTCAGGAGGCAGAGACAGGAGATCCCCAGGGCAAGGTGACCTGCTAAACTATTTCAGCTGATGCACTCTGGGATCAAGTGAGAGACCTTGGCTCAAGGTAGAAGGTGAATAGTGATCTAGAAGGACACCTGATGTCAACCTCTGCACATAAACCTGCAGCACCCAATCACTTACACATATCCCTATGCACTATATAAGAATTGAGCAAAGTCATTTTCAGATATTAAATGTTAAAAAATGTTTCACACCTCAAGAAAGTACTGGAAAATGACTTCTACCAATTTGAAAGAATAAATCAAGAAAGAACAAGACACAGGAGATCCAGAAGAAATAATAAAGGAATCCCACAGGGGATAGGGGATGAGGATCCTCGCCTGACAGCTCTGATGTGGTTAGCAATTGAGACATACTGCAGAATTAAGAACCAAGAAGTCCTGTTGTCACCAACACCCTCAATCCATTCATTTAACCGAAAGGAATGCAGCTGAATCTGGGCAGGGCTGAAGTATAGACCGGCTTTTGGACACAGAGAGAAATGTGGTCAGAGAGAGGGGTCTGCTCTAGACTTCTTCTTCTAAGTCCACCATGGCCTGCCTCCACCTATGGGAAGAAAAACCAAAAACTGTTGGTGATATGCATGTCCTCAGAGCAAGAGACCCTTGTTAGCACATGGAGCCAAGCACTGTTGATAATTTGGGTCAAGCCCTACTGGGCACTAGCTTATTTGGCCATTCTACACCCAAATCAGAAAGAGCAATTCAAATGTCAATCCAGAATCACCCTCGCAGGCCACGCCTAAAATAATATCCAATCAAATCTCTGGGATCTCCTTTCCCTGACATAGTCAGATTGACACAGAATCATCACATATAAGAACTTGGATTCTTTTTTTCTATGTGCAGTGGAGAGCCACTTAAAGGTCCTAAATAGCTGGGCATGGTGGTACATGCCTTTAATACCAGCACTCAGGAGGCAGAAGCAAGTAGAACTCTATATGAGTTAAAGGCCAGCCTGGTCTACATAGCAAGTTCCAGCCAGCTGGGGCTACAGGGACTGTCTCAAAATGACCAAAAAAAAAGAGACCTAAATAATGGTGAAACATGAGTATATTTTTGCCTGAGATAATCGTTGCAGTGAGACAGAGTCTACAGACTAGTAGTACAGAAAGATGGGCAGCAAGGAGATCAGTTAATGTGCTATTCTTTCGGTCTCATCAAGAAAGACTGACTAAGAAGGAGCTAGAAAGTGGCAGTGTGGGAAAGGGAAAAGGCCAGAGATGAGATGCAGTGGGTGGTAATGTCAGCAGTGTTTTGTGACTGACTGAGCGAGGCGGGGAAGTAGGAGGAGTTAGAGATAAATGAAGGGTTTCTGATTTTTGAGATTCCAATTACTGAGCTCCATTGAGAAGATCCTTTGCTGAATTTAGCCATGTGGAGGGCATTGATGACCTTTGCCAGAGCAGCTGCAGGAGTCGTGAGGACAGCATCAGACCCAGAACTAAGCCATTTCTCCACATCTGCAAAGGTTTTGCGTGCAGTGGTGTCCTTCCAGCTTTTTCTCAAGTGCATTGTTAGGAGCTGGGGGATAGTTCAGCTAGTACAGTACTTGTCACACAAGTGTGAGGAACTGAGTTTGACACATACACACACACACACTCCCTGGCTTCCTCTCCAGGCATAGGTAAAAAGCCAGGCATACTCCAAATCCTAGCAGCACTGGGAGGTGGACTCAGCAGATTTCTAGACCTTGCTGGCCAGCCTAGCTTATTCGGCAAGCCCTAAGTCCCAGCAAAAGACCCTATCTCAAAACACAAGCTGGGCATCTGAGGAATGACACTGAAGGTTGACCTCTGGCCTCTACACCCCCCCCCCACAGTTTCCACAACAAGTTGCTCCTAATTGTTCATTTTACTTCAAGAGACTATAATTTTTCTACAGCCTTGTCCTTTTTTTGGTATTTTGTTGTTTTGTTTTTCAAGATTTATTTTATTTTTAATTGTGTGCACATAAGTGCAGGTGCCTGCAGAGGTCAGAGGTATCAGATCTCCCTGAAGCTTGTTGTGAGTCCCAGTGTGGGTGTTGGGAAACTGAACTCTGATCCCAGAGCAGTATGTGCTCTCCATCCCTTTATTATCTTTGGTTTGTTTTGTGAGACAGGCCTCATAGCTCTAGCTGTCCTAAGGCTGACCTTGAACTTCTTCTGTCACCACCTCCCAACTGCTGGGATTACAGGTATATGCTACCACACCTAGCTTATCTCAGCTCTTTTATTAGAGAAAGTTTAGAGTCCATTTCTAAAGTTGGGTTTTGTGGTACAAGGTGAGCTCATGCCTATAGCCTTCGTAAAGAGTTAAAAACTGAACATGTGTAGTTTGTACTACACTCGTCTTTCCTAAGGCAGGCAGCAAACTACCCTGGGGGCTACAAAGCCACAGATGGATGCTGCAACTCACACCCCCTCAAATGTTCTCTATTTCTGCCTTCTAGGATTGCTAAGATGTGAGCAGCTGTCATTCCGTGTTCTCGCCCCACGCATGCTCATGCACATATATCCACATATATTTGACTTTGTCTCTGAGCTACAGAGGGGTTAGGATCCTCTTGCTCTAGGCTCTGTTTATTCTAAGCCTTAGTTTCCATCCCTATGAAATGGTGGTAATTTGCATGGTTTTTCTGCCTAACACAGAAGAGGCATTTAATGAATGGTAACTGTTTGGGGAGGTTTCTTTTTGAGTTTTTGTCTGTTTTGTTGCTGTTTGGAATATTGCTTGCCTCTTTTAAGCAGGTGTGATCTTTCTGACTGCCTAACTGCCTACTGATTTGGCACACAGGCCAGTTTCAACCAAAAGACAGAATTTGAGGTCTTTTGACTGAACATTGATGAGCAAAGTTCCATTTTGGGTGCTGAAAAGACAAGTGAAGGAGGGAGCCCCCAGCTCAAAGCTGCTGGAGGCCAGCATGTGCTGTTTTATGTCATCTAGAGGGTGGAAAAAAAGCCTTGGGCCCTAGAGACAGCGAGCAACACACTCTGTAGTCACCTTTGGAGACAGGATAGTTTCAAGCTGGGCACTGTGCACTCTCTGCTGTCAAATGCTAGGGGATGCCCACAAACCTCCTTGAGCTCCTGGGAAAAACTGTTCTCATTGGGCTGGGAATGTAGCTCAGTAGTAGAGTGTTTGCCTAGTTTGCATAAGGCCCCAGGTTCAATTCAAGCATTAACAGAAAAATTATAACTGGACTGACTAGATGGCTCCTTGGGCAAACCACTTACTGTGTAAGCCTGAATACCTGAGTTCAATCCCTGGAACCCACATAAAGGTGGAAGTAGAGAACTGATTTCACAGAGTTGTCCTCTTACCTGTACCCCCTGCGCTGTGGTGCACACCCACCCACACATAATACAAACAAAACAATAAAAAAACAAAATTTAGGGCTGGCAAGATGACTGGTTGGTAAAGACTCTTGTTGCCAAAACTGACAACCTGAGTCCAATTCCAAGGACCCAATAGTAGAAGGAGAGAACCAACTTCCACACACATGCACATAGATAGATGATAGATGATTGATTGATTGATAGATAGATAGATAGATAGATAGATGATTAAGCTTAAAACCTGTTCTCTGCCCACCTCATGTACCCACTGCCTTTTCAGGTTGATGCAGATGAGCCTGACCTTTGCTGCCATCTGCCATCTCTCACTGAGCTCAGGCCACACAAGTCTGTTGGGGATGCTCTTCTCCCAGAGATCTTTATGTCAACCCACAGCTCGTCCATGAACAAACCCTGTCTATTCCACCCCTGGAACACTAGAACCTGGCCACTTCTCATTACCTCTGCTGTGCCAGCCGGGTCTAAGCCATCATTTCCTTAAGCTAGGTTACTGTCATTTAATTGGCCTCCCTAAGGGCCTAGCCCTCAAACAGTCTGCTCTCTGCCCAGAATGACCATCTTCTCAGACACCTGCACAAGTCTGTCCATCTCATAAAAGCCTTACCCACGGCCCACACAGCCCTGTACAGGTGCCAGGCATGGTGGCACAGCCTTGTACAGCCTAGGCCGCCTGTCCTGTTGTCCTTCTGGCACCCTGTCTTCATGGTCTTCACTCCTGTCTCTCCTTTTGCCACTTGCTCCGTGTGGATGGGGACCCCAGATACTGTCCATCATGGCTTTTGCATTGCACTGCACTGCCTGGGTCTCCTGTAGGTGCTGGCATGGCTCACCCATCTGCTGTTTCTTGCTTAGCCTTTATACTTGGTGAGGCCTTTCCTGAGCTCTTCATTTAAAGTCATACACTCCTGACTGGAGACATGCCTCAGTGGTTAAGAGCACTGACTGCTCTTGAAGAGGGCCCAGGTTTGATTATGAGCACCCACATAGTAGCTAACTATATAGCTCCATTTCCAAAGGATCCAGTGCCCTCTTCTGGCCTCTGCGCACTTTGCATGGCACAGGGGCACTTACATACATGCAGGTAGAACACTCATACACATAAATGAATCAAAAAAATATTAAAGTCATACACTCAACAGCTTTTTGTTCTAAGATTTTTGTTGTTTTGTGAGATTGAATACCTGTGACTTATTTTCTGTGGCATAAGAACTGCAGGTTTAGTTTGTTCCCTAATGTATTCCCAGGGCCTAGATAGTGGTTGGCTTCATCTGCTCTCACTAGATTCCTACTAAACAGTTTCATAAGAAAATGTGGAATTGGCTAGAAAGAGAACAGAGTGGCAAGGTTGAGTGTTTTAGGTGGTAGAGCCTACTCTGAGTTAGTGTGACAGTGTCTCACTGTGTAGCCCAGGATGATTTAGACTCACAGTTCTCCTGTGTCCACCTCCTAAGAACTAGGATAGTGTAGGAATACATAGCAATCTGCTTTCTGTAGTTAGTAATATTATTAAATCAGTCTGTCTTGACATCTGTAGTACATTTTTATGTTTATTACCTTCCATGCTAAATTTGATAATATTTGAAGTGTTTCTCCTTAACTTATGATAGATTTGTTGGACATAACTCCCAAATCCATTTGGAGAAGTCATTTAAACTCTCAGTTTCCAATTCCTTGTCTATAAAGAGGATCAGGGCACCCTGCTGTCAGAGGGGTTTGAGGAGGGGGTCAGTGAGTGTTCTGGACTTAAAAGTCTAGAAGGAATGATGCTCTTCAGAGAGTTGATGGGAAGAGAGAGTAAGTAGAGGCTGAGGTGTCAGAGGTGGGACCAAAAAACACTTGCGGGGTGGTTTAGAATATGAAATCAGGACTGGGGCATGACTCAATGGCAGAGCATTTACTTAGCATGTGCAAGGCTTTTAATTCAGTTGCCAATACTGAAATAACAAAAAGTTCCAGAATATAAAATCAAGCATATGTTCTTGGGGCTGGAGATGTAGCTCAGTTGGTAGATTCCTTGCCTGACATGCTCTAAGCCCTGGGTTCCATCTCCCACACCACTTAAGCCAGGCATGGTATTGTATACCTGTGATCTCAGTACAAAACAAGAGGGTCAGGAGTTCAAGGTTACAGAGCAGATTGGAGGGCCAGTCTGGGCTGCATGAAACCCTGTTTCAAAAACAAAAAGGAGGACTAGGGGTATCAAGAGGAGAAGAGTACTGTGAGAGTTTGTCGGTAGCCAGGACTGATAAAAAAGGAAATGGAAAACAGCATAGGATGGTGATTCGATACACCAGAAGTAGAACGCCTGGATGGGGTGGCCTGGGAAAAGGAACTTGCCTATCATGCATAAAGCCCTGGCTTCTATCTTCACATTGTATAAACCACTGTGGCGGCTGGGGCAGGAAGGACTGCTGGGAATTCAAGACCAGACTAGACTACATGGCAAGACCCTATCAAAGAAGAACAAGCTGGGACTGGAGAGAGAGCTCAGCAGTTAGACCACTGGGTGCTTTTGCATTGGAGCCGGGTTTGATCCCAGGCACCCACACAGAGACTATCAACCATCCATAACTCCAGTTCCAGGGGACTGGATGCCCTCTTCTGACCTCTGTGGGCACTGCATGATACGGGTGCACTTACATATGCAGGCAGTATACTTGTACACACATAAAATTAAAAAGTAAAATACTGAAAAAAAAAAAAAAAAAAAGAACAAGCTGAGGCAGGTGTAGTGATATGCACCTTTAGTCACAATACTCAGGAGGCAGAGACAGGTGGATCTTTGTGAATTAGAGGCCAGCCTGGTCTCCATAAGAGTTCCAGGTTAGGCTACATGTGACTCTGTCTCAAAAAAAAAAAAAAAAAAAATTGTCAGATGCCTATAACCCTAGTGCTTGGAAGGCAGATGCAGGAGTGTCACCCTCAGCTACAAAGCAACTTCAAGGCCAGCCCAGGCTATCTGAGAAACTGTTTTTAAAAAGTGTTGGGGGCCAGGAGGACTGGGCTTTTAGAAGACTTGGGTTTGAATCCCAGCACCCACATCGCAGCTAACAATCCTCCGTAGCTCTAGTTCTGGAGAAGTGGAGTACCTTTTCTGACCTCTGTAAGCATTACGCTGTCTGTGAGTCTGAGACCAGCCAGGTCTACATAATAGAGTTCCAGGCCAGCTAGAGCTACGTAGTGAGACCCTGTCTCAAAAAAATTTTTTAATTAAAAAAAAAAAAAAATGAGTGTAGTTTCTCCTGCTTGTAATCTCAGCACTTGGGAGGCCATGCAAGAAGATTGCTGTAAGTTTAAGGCCAGTTTGGACTCATAGAGTGAGACTGAAAAACAAACAAAAAACCCCCAAACTCTATACTAAGAAGTTATTTGTGGATTGAATAATATGATGTTCAAATGTTTTCTTCATAATCCAGTTTGTGATTATGGGCAGGTAGAAATGAAACAGAATTGGTCAGTTACTGTTTTGTTTGTTTTGATTTGGTTTGGTTCCAGAGACAGGGTCTCATGTAGCCCAGGCAGGTCTCAAACTCACTTTGTAGCTGATCTGATCTTCTTGACTTTACCTCCTGAGTCTTGAGATTACAGTGGAACTTCATATCATTTAATGGAGGCATCTTCATGATTCAGGCTAAGAAGGTAGATCCTACATGAATTATGTCTAAACTAAGTTACCCAGCAGTTAATGACAGCCTGCTTTGTTTTTACATCTGCCAAACAACCTTCCCAGCTTTGTTTGGTGTCTCACGTTTGTTGTTCTTCTAGTAAAGAGAATATTCTAACTGCAAAGCACAGGAATTGGTATGGCTGACTAATGTTTCGGTAAATTCTAACTCTGATTTATTGTACATGCACATGCACACACACACACACACACACACACACACACACACACACACACACACAGAGGCCTGGAGGTCAATTTAAGTGTCGTTGACTTACTGGCCAGTGAGCCCCAGGAATCGCCTGTCTCCACCTCCCCAGCATTAGGATTACAGGTGCCTGACCTTTTTTTAAGTGGGTTTTAGAACTTGACTCAGGTCTTCATGCTTGTATGGCAAGCATTTTACCAACTGAGCCATCTCCCTAGCCCTGACATAAAGAACTTTGTTTTCTCTTTTTAAAAAAAATTATTTATATGTGTATCTGTGTGTAAATAACTACCTGTAAAGGCCCCAAAACAAGTTACAGGTGGTTGTGAGCTGCCATGTGGGTTCTGGGAACTGAACCTGGGTTCTCTGCAAGAGCAGCAAGTGCTCCTAACCACTGAACCATCTCCAGTCTGTTTTCTTTTTTTCAAGATGGAGTCTTACTATGTATCCCAGGCTGGCCTGGAATTTACAGTCTTCTTGACTCAGCCTCACAAGGGCTAGAATTATAGGCCTTCACCCCCATGCCTGGCTACTTTCTACTTTACAGTTCTATAGGACAGTTTAAAAGCCTCCTCTGAACCAGTGAGATAGCTCAGCAGGTAACGGCGCTTGCCATGCAAGCCTAATGACCTGAGTTCAAGCCCCAGAACCCATTTAAAGGTGGGGGGTGGGGGGACGACACACGACTGACTCCACACATACTTGCTGTGTGTGGAAACATATGCCCACATTCACTTAACATAACAACAATAATAAGTTAAAATTTTAAAAAAGCATCATTGTTTGTTTTTGGTGTTTTGTTTTGAAACAGGTTCTCAGTATATATCCTAGGCTGGCCTTGAACTACAATCCTGCCTCAGTCTTCAAAGTTTAGGGATTATAGGCATGTATGTCACACCCAGCAGCCTTCCTTCCTTTTCTCTCCTCTCTCCCTCCCTCCCTCCCTCTCTCTCCCTCTCCCCCCCCCTTGTCCTGTATATGTGCTGTATCCATGTATATGCACATGTGTACACAGATGCACTATGCACTTGTCCATGGGTGTGCAGTATGGAGGCCAGAGGTCATGTTGGGTGTCTTATTCTATTATTCTCCACTATAGCTTTTGAGCCAAGGTCTCTCAACCTTGTAACTCACTGTTTCAGTTAGACTGTCTGGCTAGTGAGCCCCTGGGATTTGCCTGTCAGATACTTTGCTCTAATTAGTAAAATACAAGCATTGAGGAGGCTGAAGGAAAGGCACGTAGGACCTCTTTGTGTATCTTGTTAACCTTAGTCTTTCAAAGTAACAATGGGAAAAAGAAGCTGAGGTGATAGAGAGGTGGGCAGTGCTCGGCACTCTGGCTACTGCCCAGCTCACTGCCCTTCACAGTGTATTCAGCAAATCTGTTTTCTTCCTAAAAGAAAATACTAAAATGGTAATGGAAATATTTTGCCCCCACTCCTCTGGGCGTTGTGGATACGCCTGTAATCCTAGCATTTGGAAGGGTAATGCAGGAGGATTGAAAGTTTGAAGCCCTGGTGTTTAGTAACTCACCAAAACATCCTTAGGGGCAAACTGTCAGGTTTTTCTGAGACAGGCATTACTTTCAAACAAACTTGGTGACTTCTGGGTGTCCCTGATACAACATGGAGCTTCCAGAGATCTTTATGCTCCCATGCTGGGCTCCTTGCGTTCTAAATCAGTGACTGTTATAGAGACAAATAATATTATAAAGGGGGAGTTTTTACAACAAGATATAGGCAGTTCCACTGTATTTCTTTTCCTTTAAGTATCATAAAGAATTGCTATGGTCCTATGTGGGACTTGTTTGTTTTTTAGTAATGACAACTTGGATAGGGCCCTTCATGTTTTGCTAACAGGAACAGACTTCTTATTTGTACAGCCTGAAACCCTGACTCACACTGTTCCCATTTGGCTGCTGGCATTTCATTTACAAGCTCCTTTTTCAGCATCACATGTAGAAGTGGGATTAACTGAGGACCAGTTATAAGTCTGACCCAAATGACTGGGCTGAGGATCTGCAGCAGACCCCAACATTCACAAGGGATCCTTCCCAAGACAACTGAATACTCAAGCCTTACAAAACCTGTGGAATTTTCTGGGTTTCATTGGCTATAACACAGGAACAATGGGCCTTGTGTTCTGTTCAAGAGTTGTTTTGAAGGTTGAGTGGGATCCCAGATTAACTGGAAATAATAAACTAAAATGATAATTAACTGGGAATAAATCATAGTAAATAACTGGGAATGAGTGGTTGGCATGGCACACTTCGTAAAATGACTTTTCTCTGCAATGTGTACAGAGTAGAACTTGTGGGAAAAGGAAAAGGAAGCATAGTGTTAGGCTGAAATTGCCAATATTTCATAGCTTTTGCCTTTAAGAATTCTGACTTGGTGTGGTGGTAGTGCTTGTGATCCCATCACTTGGAGAGCTAAGACAGGAGCATTATGGGTTTAAGGCTTGCTTGGGCTAAATAGTAAGACTCAGTGTCCTAAAAAGAAAAAAACAGCAACCAAAAATTTGACTTTACTGTTTCAGCCTATGTTCCGATGGAGTCCCAGGGAGCCACACCCTTTCTTGCAGCCTGGTGCTGAAGTATGGCAGAGCCTTGTTAGCTCTGCAACCAGGAGCCACTGAAGGACTTTAAGAAAAGTAGTGATTGCATTTGCCCTGGACACTGCCTTTACTTGGCCATGGTGTGGAATATAGGTGGGAGTCAGGGTTGCACCAGTGTTAGTTTAAATATAGTTAAAATAATTCAAACCAGAAACTAGTATTAGTAGATAGAGCAAGTGAATGGATCAAGAAAGGCAAAAGAGAACTGGGGTGTGGCTCACTGATAGAGTGCTTGCCTAGCATGTGGAGCCACGTTGAATCTCCAATATAAAAACTGGGCATAGTGGCAGACGCCTTTAATCTCATCACTCAGGAGGCAGAGACAGACAGATGTCTGTGAATTCCTGGCCAAGCTGGTGAGATCCTATCCTATCTTGGAAAAAGAGGAAAAGGTTAAGGAGGTACAGAGCTGAAGGATGGTAGAGACTGGTCAGATGCTAGGGGACTCTGACTTCTTGTTTATGTTGCTGGGTGGCTAGTAGTGACATGCTCTGAGAACAAGAGAGGAAAGCAAAACAGGACTCGAGAGGTTCTTGTCTCAAGTTGTCTGTGTGCCAGGTGATAGATGGGGAGACAGGAGTTGGGAATTCTGCAGAAGTGATGGGCTAGAGACTACCACTCACTGAGTGCTCTCTGCTGTTCCAGGGACAGAAGGCTTATTCACAGGAAGTCAGCAAAGCAATTGGGGAAGCTGATTGTAGGGAGGAGCAGATACTAGGGAATGACTGAGGTGATGCCTGAATTACAAGATGAGTCATTCTGGAAGGTTCAGAAGGAAGAAATATTCCGGGCAAAGGGAAGAATGAGCATAAGAGCTTTGTGGCAGGGATGAGCCTCCGGTTGAAGAGTAGCAAGGCCTTGTGGCTGAGTAGGTGCAAAGTCGGGAGCAGGAAGGGAGGTGGACACGCAGAGGCAGAGGCAGCAGCCAGATCAGCATTCTACCCCTGGGCAGTTGAACTTGTTTTGGGTGTGATGTTCCATCCTAGAACGTGAGGACAAAGGAGTGGAGGAGATCATTGAATGTGTGTGTAGAGGGGACAGAGGAGAGGGTTCCAGTGCTTAATTGAAGGACAGGAGAAAGAGAGGCACCTCAGAGGAGACGGAGAAGAAGCCACTAGAAACATAGATGGGAAGGCAAGAGTGTGGGAAAGGAGTGTGAGGAAAGAGTGTTTTAAAGATAGAAACTAATAAATAGAATGAACTGGCAGATGGTGGAGGGAGTGGACGGCAGAGCGAGGGAAGGGCTGCAAGCGTGGTCTTTGTTTAGCAGCATGCCAACCATTGCCAACCTTGGAGACAGTCCTCTAAATGCCTGCCTTTTCCCCCACATCCAGTCCATTCCCAGAGTGTAAGGCATAGAAGCCACATTGCTGAGGACCTGAGGGGTGGGGTGGGTGATACTTGGATGACTAGAGGAGACAGAAGAGGCAAAGGAAGGGAAGGAGGACAGTAAATCCCACTGAGCAGCAACAGGACCAGCCACCCTGGTGGCTCTCGTATGTAAGAGAGCTGGTAAGAGGCCTCCTTCAACAACCATATCTTAGCCCGGCACCATCATGCACACCTGTAATACCAGTTCTCAGGAGGCTGAGGCAGGAGGACCACAAATTCAAAGCAGCCAGCTATATAAGCAGTTCAGGGCCAGACTGGGCTGTATAGTGAGACTCTGTCTCAGTAAAACAAATCTCAGCCACGTCATTTAACTTGAGTGAAATTAAGTAGATGCTATCATTTTTTCCATGAGTTTTACCACAAAGCACATTGGGTTGAGTGATAGGCTGTAGAAGGAGGAAGAAGTGGGGACTAGGTGAGAGACTATCCTATAAAGGCCGATGGGGAGGGGGTTGGGGAGATGGCGTGCCCACAAGCAAGATGTTGAGTTACTGTACACAAGATGTGGATGGCTCCAGCTTCAGAAAAGCCCTAATAACTAGAGACCTCTCAGAGCAGAAGGTGGTGGGTGGCATCAGGAGGCTGAAGCCTCCCCAAAGGAGAGCTGGCCTTGCATGTTAGAGTAGGAGTCAGACAAATGGTGCCAAGACAGAACCACTTGCTATTTTGCAGCAGATCACAACCACTTGATTGAATCATCCCATTGAATTGGAACTCTACACACCTCTGAGCTGAGCACCCAAAAATAAATCTGCTGAGCATATAAAGGCTCATATATTTACAGATGACAGCTGGTCTTTTGTTACTTATAACACTCATGTAACTTTCTTTTAGTAGCGCTGAGGATCAAACTCAAGGCTTTGTATATTCTAGGCAAGCACCCTGCCACTGAGTCCCATCCTCCACCTCTTACATAACTTTTAACCTGTTGAAGTTGTTTGTTTATTCCTGTTGCAAATGCCTGGGGACTGGGCCCCCAGGCTTCTTTGTCTTTGCTTCCTGCACAGCACCCCCCACCTATTAGGCACCTATTAGGCAAGTGCCCAGGGCTCACAGATCTGCCAGGGTCACCACATTCCACACACACACACACACACACACACACACACACACACACACACACACCCGCCTACATCATTCCAGTTCAACTCTGTGAGTAGAGAACATGGTCCAGTGTTTCCCTTGGCTAAGGGCAATTGGTGTTACAAAGTGAGCACATTTCCTTTGGAACTTGTCTGCAGCTGTTTACATGTGGCCACTGAAAAGGGGAGTGGCAGGTTTTATAATTGTTGGGGCAAGACGGATTCTGTTTCTAATCCAGGACAGCCAGCTGACTGGCTCATCAAATGCCTTGACCTTTAGGTGTCCACCTTCCCTGTAGAAAATGGAAAACTGAGCTCTTGGGTTTACAGACCAGTCCAGACCTGGCTCTATGTAACAAAAGAAAATTGTAGGAAAAATAGAAATAAAAGAACTATTGAGCCTAGTGTAGGGCTAATCTCAATACTTGGGAGGCAGAGGAAGGAGGATTGAGAGTTCAAGGCTAGCCTAGGCTACATAGCAAGACCCTGTCTCAAAAAAAGAAAGGAGAAATATTAGTGGTCTATTTTTATTTTCTCTGACCAATTAAATGGGAATGAATTTACCTGCTCCAAAGAGAATTTTTCAGTTTTATAAAGGATGTTTTAGGAGGGCGGTTCTCTTCTCCCATCCACCTGTAGGTGGCAGCAGGAAGCAGAAGATCGTCCATGAAAACCAAATGCCATCCTGGGGTTCCAGAGCCTGTATTCTTAGGTTGGATACTAGAACTAAGACTCGTTGCCCACCCCTGCCCTACTTGTCCATTTGTCAGACATTCCTAAGTTTTCTTTCCCAGACAACTTAGGTACTATAGACAATTTAAAGAAATGGCAGCAGGAGAATTGAGACTGGGAGGTTGAGAAGAGTGTCCTCCATGAGCAGCGTGTAGCCTGCTGCTCAGACCTGGTACCCACTGAGCTGCCTTAGGCAGAAAACTGAGTCAGAGTATATCTGTTCTTTGCTCCTGACGTAGTGGCCCTTCTCTGCACCAGCCTCAATGGGTAGAGTGGTATGTCCACTGTGGCTCCTCTGAAAGCTCTTTGGAGAGAAAAATTAAAACTTGATTAGGAACTTTGAAAATATATATTTATTTTTGATGTGAGTCTATTGCCTGCATGTATGTAAGTGTGCCTGTGTTGTGCAGTGCCCGTGGAGACCAGAAGAGAGTGTGAGATTTCCTGGAACTGGAGTTATGAATGCTGGTTAGCCACCATGTAGGTGCTAGGAACCAAACCCAGGTCCTCTGCAAGAGTAGCCAGTGCTCTTAACTGCTGAGCCATCTCTTCAGGCCCCTCTTTTTCTTTTTTCTTGTTTGTTTGTTTGTTTATTTTTGAGATAGGGTCTCCCTATGTAATTCCAGCTGTCCTGTAACTTGCTATGTAGAAAAAAAGAAAGTCAGGAGAAGAGAAAGGCGAATTTCTGTGAGTTCAAGGCCAGCTTGGTCTACATAGCAAGTTCCAGGCTTATCTGGGACTACAGGGAAACCCTGTCTCAAAAAGAGCAAAAGGAAGGAAAGAAGGAAGGAAGGAAGGGAGGGAGGGAGGGAAGGAGGGAGGAAGGAAGGAAGGAAAAATAAATCTCACTATGTATGACAGGCTAACTTTGAACTCTCAATCCCTCTGCCTCAACCTCCTAAGTGCTGGGATTACACGTATACAGCACCACACTGGAATATTTTTAGTAGCACACTCTAAATACTTAGGGCTAGTTGGAGGCAGGGATGGTATTGGGGGTGAAGGATGAAGAATAAAATATAATTATAAAAATAAACACAGGACAGGAGCAGCACAAGTTTGGAGGAGTCACATCCTGGCAGCTGAAGACAAGGCTGTGGAGGTAGGGAGCAGTAGCACCTCCTGGACATGCAGTCGTGTTCTAACCATGGGACTCCAGTCCCTGAACCCTGGGCACTTACTGTTCTACAGCTAGCACAGAACATTGCCTCATTCTGTAGCTGTGTCTGGGATTGCTCCCTATTGTAGAAGACTGGAAAACCATCAAAAGCAGGATCTACCTTTCTTGACTCTATAATCTCCACTTGTCCCTGGATAAGTAGACTTTAATGAGGTTAACTGAACGAGTCTAGTTGAGGAGAAAATGGGAATGGCAGAGACTAGAGGTGCCACAGCATTGTGGTCAGTGAAGGGATTTAGGAAGAAGAATGGTTTGAGGTTGGTGATTGTGGGCAGCTGATTAGGTTTTTGGTTTTTTTTTTTTTTGAGACATGGTCTCACTACGTAGCCTTAGCTGGTCAGGAATTTGCTACATAGACCAGGCTAGCCTTGAACTCTCAAAGACCTGCCTGCCTCTACCTCTGGATTGTGGGATTAAAGGTGTGTACCACCATGCCTGACTGATTAGATGTTTAAGTGTAAAGTCCAAGGATGAGGGGGATAGCTGGTCTTTTGTATGACAAAATTGCAGCTGTATCCTCTGGCTCCTTTTCCTTAGCTCTAGTCTTTGGCACACCCTCACACTGGATGATAATGGCAGCGGCAGCTTGTGTCTTGCACATGCCCAGGGTTTAATACATTGCTTTCCCCTAGCAACTGGCCAGGCACAGACCTGGTGACAGAGGGCAGTGCTGAAAAGGAAGCAGAGGTGTGTTCCCAGCATTGCAAGGAGATATGAGCCCACAGGGTCCCTGGTTGAAGTCAGTGTTGGAAGCAGAGGGGACCTCAAACAAGATTTTTTTATCCTTAAGTGTGTTCCAATGTTTTTCAGCATCTTCATGATACAGTGAAGAGGAATCTCGACAACACCGCCTCCCCTCAGAATGGTGATCAGCAGAATGGCTATGGAGACCTATTTCCTGGGCACAAGAAGACCCGCCGGGAGACCCCTCTGGGCGTCACTGTGTCTACCAATGGGCTTCCTCCAGCCTCACCCCTTGGTCAACCTGACAAGACCCCTGGGGGAGATGCCCTGCAGTCCAGTGGGAAGCACTCCCTGGGGCTAGACTCCATCAACAAAAAGTGTCTGGCAGACTCAAGCCTCCACCTGAATGGAGGCAGCAACCCCAGTGAGCCATTTTCTCTGAGCCTGAATAAAGAACTAAAGCAGGAACCTGTGGATGACCTGCCATGCATGATCACTGGGGCTGGAGGCTCCATATCGCAGAGCAACCTCATGCCTGACCTCAACCTGAATGAGCAGGAATGGAAAGAGCTCATCGAAGAGCTGAACAGGTCAGTGCCTGACGAAGACATGAAGGACCTGTTTACGGAAGACTTTGAGGAGAAGAAGGACCCAGAGCCTCCTGGCTCTGCCACACAAACCCCCTTGGCCCAGGACATTAATATTAAGACTGAATTCTCTCCAGCAACCTTTGAGCAGGAGCAGTTAGGTTCTCCACAATTGAGAGCTGGGTCTGCAGGACAGACCTTTCTGGGGCCTTCATCTGCCCCTGTAGGCACAGACCCCCCAAACCTTGGGGGCTCTCAGACCTTGTTCCACACCTCTGGTCAGCCTGGGGCAGACAATCCCAGTCCGAGCCTGATGCCGGCATCAGCCCAGGCCCAGAATTCACAAAGAGCCCTTGCAAGTGTGGTGTTGCCTAGCCAGGGCCCAGGAGCTGCCTCTGAGCTATCTTCTGCCCACCAGCTCCAACAGATGGCTGCTAAGCAGAAGCGTGAGCAGATGCTGCAGAACCCACAGCAGGCTGCCCCAGCACCCGCCCCAGGCCAGATGTCCACATGGCAGCAGGCAGGGCCCTCCCACAGCCCCTTGGATGTCCCCTACCCCATGGAGAAGCCTGCCAGCCCTCCTGGCTATAAGCAAGACTTCACCAACTCCAAACTGCTCATGATGCCTAGTGTGAACAAGAGTTCTCCTCGGCCAGGAGGCCCCTACCTCCAACCTAGCCATGCAAGCCTGCTGAGTCACCAGTCACCGAGCAACTTGAATCAGAATTCCGTGAATAACCAAGGATCTGTGCTAGACTATGGCAATACAAAACCCCTTTCTCATTACAAAGCAGACTGTGGGCAAGGAGGTCCAGGGTCTGGCCAGAGCAAGCCCGCCTTGATGGCCTATCTTCCCCAGCAGCTGCCTCATCTGAATAATGAGCAGAACTCCTTGTTTCTGATGAAACCAAAGCCAGGAAACATGCCCTTCCGATCACTGGTTCCACCTGGCCAGGTGAGTGCATGCCTTCCCTTTCTGTCGCTCTGCTGTAGGCACTGGTGAGGTTCCATGCTAAGTTGTGCACCATATAGTGGTGGGAGTGGCTGCTCTCATCCTTCCATTCCTTTGGAGGTGGAAAATGTTCAAGATAAGTTAGGATTGATTTTTGTATGTTTTTTGAGGCATAGTCCATTTAGTCCAGGCTGGCCTCAAACTCGCTATGTAGCCAAGGCAGCTCTTGAACTCCTGATCCTCCTGCCTCCACTTATCAACTGTTGAGATTATAGGGGACTGAGATTGATCCTTCATAAACAAATATAGAATAAAATTCTTTAGCAGATCCTGGTTTCTAACTGCACAGACATTTGGGGAATCTCCTTCTTTATTTAACTCGCTCTCTCCCATGCCACCAGTTAGGTCACTTGTGGCTTTGCTTTGTAGGCACCCTTCCCATTTATTGTACTTTTTAGAGGCTTTGGATTTTTGCCACATTTCAGTTCTGTGTTCAGAATATCTCTAGCCAGGCAGGGTGGCATGCACCAGCTACATAGTGAGAGCCTGTCTAGAAAAACAACAGTTGTAGTAGCTCGTGATAATCCCAGCACTCACGGAGACTGAGGCTGAGGGTTGCCACAGATTTGAGGTCAGCCTGGGCTTCAGTATTGAACCTTGCTTAAAGCTACAGAGCCAGTAGATATGAACTTAAGAAAGGCAGGTTATGGAGCTGGGGAGATGGTTTATTTTGTAAAATTCATGCCAGGCAAGCACAAAGACTTGAATTAAAGCCCCAGCACATGTTTTATTATTTTAAAAAATTTTTATTTATTTTATGTGTATGAGCATTTTGCTTGCATGTATGTAAGTGTATTTCTGCATGTAGTGCCTTCAGAGGTCAGAAATTATGGACAGTTGTTAGTCATCATGAGCTGAACAATCTCTCCAGTTCCAGTTTTATTTTATTTAAATTTTTTTTCACGTATTTATTTTTATTTTACGTATGAGTGTTTTGCATAGATGTTTGTAAAGTGTACCATACACAGCAATGCCCACAGAGGCCAGAAGAAGGCATCGGATCCCCGGGACCTGGAGTTACAAAGGTTGTAAACTGCCTTGTTGGTGCTGGGAACCAAACCCCAGTCCTCTGCAAGAGCAGCCAGAGTTTTTAATCACTGAGCCACTAACCAACAACCCATGCCTACATATTTAAAAAAAACAAAAACAAAAACTGGGCATGCACAGTAATGTGTTCCTATAATATTGGCACTAGAGAAATAGAGACAGGATGATCCTGGTGCTCACTGGCAGTCATGCTAGTCAAATCAGCACGTTCCAGGTTCAACAAGACTCAAAAAATAAATAAATAAATAAATGAATGAATAAATAAGGTAGAGCACAGTTAAGGAAAACACTTGATGTTGACCTCTGTTCTATACACATGTGTGTAAAGAGTACAGGCCTGCAATCCTAGCAACTTGGGAGGATCAAAAGTTCAAGGCCATGGGCCTTCAAGATAGCTTAACAGGTAAAAGCCCTTACTTAGCATGCAAGCCTGACAAGCTAAATTCAATCCCTAGAATCCACAGAAGAAAGAGAACTGACTCCTAAAAGCTGTCCTGTGAGTTCCACACATGCACTATAGCATACACACATGTGCACACACACATACACACAGAGTAAATAAAATTTAAAATCTAAAGATATAAGTATTTGACAGAAACTATTGAGTCTCTCCCCCCAAGTCCTTGTACACAAGTGAGCAGAAACATGACTCCAGGCTGTTTGGGGACAACTCCAAACCCAGGTTCACATCCTAAAGGCATAGCATTTCTTTTGTTTTGTTTTGTTTTGTTTTTCTGGGGGCTAGGGTTGAGACAGGGTCTCATGTACCCTAGGCTGGTCTTAAACTTGCTGTGTGTCCAAGGATGACCTTGAACTCTTGCTTTTCCCACCCCTGTCTCTGAAGTGCTAAGAGCATAGGCAAGTACTACCATGCCTGGCCAAGACATACATATGGCCTTTCTGTTGAGTAGAGTCCACTTTAGAATGTGGACTCTTCTGCACTCAAACATTCCAGTACCTAAACATTGGTCAGTCTAATTGCTTAGTGGAATTACTGTGCAAACAACATGTGCAGGTAAACATGCTTCCTCTAAAGTCAGACCTTGACAGTTGCTGACCTACAGGGATTATTTGTCAAGTGATTATTCTTTGCTTCATATCTCAGACAGTATTGGTCTTGTCCCTGTCCCATCTCATCAGGTCATTAGGTGTGTTAGTTACTTCTCTCACCACTGTAACCAAATACCTGACAAGATGCAACCTAAGGGAGGAGAGCTTTATTTGAACTTACAGCTTGAAGGAATATAGTTCCTTGTGGTGGGGAAGTCATGACAGCAGGGGACTCTGGGAGTGGGAGCATGCAGAAGTTTCTTGCTCAGTCTCAGAGAATCAGAGCAGAGAGAGGTTAACCTAAAGCAGGGCTGACCTTAAGGCCCACTTCCTCCAACCATGCCCCACCTCCTAAAATCTTCCAAAATAACTCACCAACTAGGGACCAAGCATCTAAAAACAGAAACGTGTAAGGGACATCACATCCAAATCATAACAGTCAACTAGGGCACAGGGTCTCCCCCCACAAAAAAAATGAAAACCAGAGCTGTGAACATGACTGTCATTGGGTGTAGCTTACCTGTCTTCATCAGGGCTGAGACATGTCACCCATCCCACCTGACTTTGATCCATTTATCTATGTTGACAGGAACAGAACTCTTCCAGTGTCCCTGTGCCAGCCCAAGCTGCCAGTGTGGGGACCCAGCCTCCTACTGTGTCCGTTGCCAGCACTCACAACAACTCCCCATATCTCAGCAGCCAGCAGCAGGCAGCTGTGATGAAGCAACACCAGTTGCTCTTGGATCAGCAGAAGCAGAGGGAGCAGCAGCAAAAGCACCTGCAGCAGCAGCAGTTTCTGCAGAGACAGCACCTTTTGGCCGAGCAGGTAACAAGAAAGGCAGAATGAAGCCACATAGGTGCCGCTTGCACCTTAGATTTGTACTTGCTCCCATGCCCGATGTCAGAGTGCTGTCTTTTAAAATTCCCCTTTGGAGCCAGCAGGATGATTGAGCAGGTAGAGTGCTGTCACGCCAGCTGATGACGAGTTTGATCCCCAGAACCCACATAAAGGTAGAGGACAGAGTCAACTCCACAAAGTTGTCCACTGATCTCCACGCCCACACCATGGCTTGCACATGTTCACCAGCCCCCTCAACACACACATACACATGTATTTTTTTTTTTTAATTAGGGCCACCCGAACTAAGATGGCTCAGTGGTTAAGAGCACTGACTGCCCTTCCAGGGGAGCCAAATTCCCATCATCTACATGGTGGCTGATAACCATCCATAACTCCAGTTCCAGGTAATCCAATGCCCTCTTCTGACCTCCAAGGCATTATATGCATGTGATGTACTTACATATGTGTAGGCAAAACATACACACAAAATAAAAATAGGTTAGTTAAGTTTGAGACCAGTCTGGTTTACATAGTAAGTTCTAAGCCAGCCAAGGCTACATCATGGGAGACCTGTCTCAAAGAAAAAAGATAAATCAAAAAAATATTAGGGCTAGTGGAACTCAAGAGATGGATTAGCAGTTAAGAACGTGCACTGCAAACAAACAAAAAAAGCCAGGAGTGGTAGCACACATGTTTAATCCCAGTACTCACAAGGCAGGAGCAAGTGGATCTCTGTGAGTTCAAAGACAACCTGGTCTACACAGTGAATTCCAGTCTAGCTGGGCTACAGGGAGACCCTGTCTTAAAAAGACGAAAAAAAAAAAAAAAAAAAAAAATTTGGGCCAGTGAGATGGCTCAGTGGATAGAGGCCCTTATATGTAGTCCTATTGACTTAAGTCTGATTCTGGATCCCACACAGTGGCAGGAGAGAACTGACTCCAGAGAATTGTCCTCTGACTACACACTTACCATGGCATGCAAACACCTACGCTCACACATACACCAAAATTAATTAATTAATTAATTAGGACTAGTGAAATGACTTAGCAAGTAAAGATGCTTGCTGCCTCGTCTGACAACTTTAGTTCATTCCCTGGGAGTCACATGGTAGAAGGAGAAAACTGACTCTAGCAAGTTGTCCTCTGATCGCTATGTGCACTCCCTGGTGCACATACAATAAAAGTTTTAAAAGAGAAGTAATGTTTTAAATAAATATATATATAAAACAAGGGGGCTGGAGAGCTGGCTCAGCGTTTAAAAGCACTGGCTACTCTTGAAGAGGACCCAGGTTCAGTTCCCAGAACTCACATGGTAGCTAACAACTATTTGTAATTCCAGTTCCAGAGGATCCAAGGCCTTTGCAGGCCCCAGGCACACATGGTGCCCTTGCACATATGCAGGCAATATACTCATACACATGAAATAAAAATAAATAAAATCTTTTTAAAATATATTTAAAACAAATAAACAGAACTCCCCTTTTAAGGATATAGTATTTCTTAGTCAGGTGGCCTGTCTCAGAATCTACTTTGTATCAGTTACTGAGGATTAGTAAAGGTAGAATCTGTCTGTGTAAGGGACATTTTCCTATGTGCTGGTCAACAGGTTTGTTACCACGCACACATGCCATCAGTGACTGTGGGTCCTGCTTTGTTGTCAATGTGAAGTTCAAAAAAGAAAAGAGAAGCTGGGAATGTTGCTTTGTCAGTAAAGTACTTGCAATGCAAATGTGAAGGCTTGAGTTCAGCTCTCCAGAAATCACATAAAATTCAATGCAGTGTTCTGGGTCTATAGTCTGGGGACTTAGATGTAGTCCGGGGACTCAGACGTCAAGACGGGAGAAGCTCTTATGTTCACGGGCCAGCTAGCCTGGCACACACAGTAGTGAACAAAAAGAAACACTGACTCCAAACAAGGTAGAAGATGGATCCACATCCAAGTTTGTCCTCTGAGCTCTACATGCACGTGTAGCACATGCATGTCCACACACATACACAAAGAGAGAAAGACTAAGAACCAACTCCAGAGAGCACACATGATTGAGGTTTGTCTCTGACTCAGTTCCACCGTTTTTTATTGTTTTTTAAAGATTCGTTTATTTTTAGGACTGGAGAGATGGCTTAGTGGTTAAGAGCACTGGCTGCTTTTGCAGAGGATGGGAGTTCAGTTCCCAACATCTATATGGCAGCTCACAATCATCTGTAACTCCAGTTCCAGGGTATCTGACACCCTCTCTGGCCTCTGGGCATTTCATGACTTCGGTGTACTTACATGCAGGCAAAATGCTCACATACATAAACTTTTTAAATAAATTAATTTTTAAAAACTTAATCTATGAAGAATAGTTTTATTTTTTTAGGCCAGCTGTGGTGGTACATACCTTTTAATTCCAGCACTTGGGAGGCATAGGCAGGCAAATTTCTGAGCTTGAGGCCAGCCTAGTCTACCTAGTAAGTTCCAGGCCAGCAAGGGCTACACAGTGATACCCTGCCTAAGAAAAAGAAAAGGTTTATTTATTTTTACTTTATATGAATGAGAGCTTTGCCTGCATGTGTGTAGGTGTATCCCTGCATGCAGTGCCTATAGAGGGCAGGAGAGGGCATTGGATCCCCTGGAACTACAGTTATAGATGGTTGTTAGCTGCTAAGTGGATGCTGGGAACTGAACCCAGGTCCTCTGCAAGAGCAGCCAGTGCTCTTAACTACTGAACCATCTGTCTAGCCCCTTCACCATTTTTTAAAATAATTTCTTTATTAGGATATAATTTGTATCACATAAAATTCACCCATTTATACTGAAACTTCACTAGTTTCCATTGTATTTGCAGAGTTGTGCAATCACTCAAAACAGTCTCTATACGCATAGGCAGTCATTTGCCATGCCCCTAACCCACAGGACCCATCTGTGAGTGTTTCTTACGTACCTTGCTTTTCTGTGACCTGACATTGCCCATTTGTTTCCACTTATACATAAATTTTTATTGTTTTATTTGTTCTTGGCATTTTCTAGGAGAAGCAACAGTTTCAGCGCCATCTGACCCGCCCACCTCCTCAGTACCAAGACCCTACACAAAGCACCTTCCCACAACAGGTGGGACAGTTTGCAGGTAAGGGGATGGAGCAGGTGCAGGAAAGGCAGACTTTGGTCATACAGGTTGGTATAGCTCAGCTTTTTGGTCTGGTGCTGATTGACTTCCTGTTCCCTGCCTAGTGCTGGGAATAAAATGAATTTACTTGCTCATAGAAGCTACCTTTTGTAGAAGACACAGTTATGCTGTGTCATCAGAAGAAAGTCTCCAGCCAGGGTGGTGGGTAGGCTGCTAGGAATGCTTTCTCTAGTCCTTGGTGTGCAGTCCTCTGAAGCAAAATATCTCTGTTAGAGGGCATCATGTTGGTAGGAAGTGGCCTCTGTAAGTCTTAACGTGGTTCTTTACATGGCACTTCAAACACAGCTCTCAGCAAGCTGAGTATGGCGACATTGCCTAAACCTGCAGACTTGGGGTATGAAGGCAGGAGGGTCGGGAGTTCAGAGCTGTCCCTCTCTAACCTCTGAGACCTGTAACCCTGTGGGTTTTGCTGGGCTTCTCCTCTCTGTGCACTTTGGTGCCATAGGTAGCAGCACCAGCCATGGACAGGTAGCCAGGAGAGAGCAGCAGTGCCCTGAAACCTCAGCTATCAGCTCTGAGATGTGTTAACTTGCTTGGGCTGCCATTCCAGAAAAACAGAAATTTCAGCTGATAGATGTAGTCTGGTCTCGTTTTACCTTCCTAGTTCTTCTTGGGTGATTTTAGGTGGGTTTTCCTGTGTGTGCTGTACAGAAACATGGGGCTGAAGCCTGCAGCTGCCCCAGAAGCACCTGTGTCTGGCCTGGGTTTCCCACGTTCATCCCATACCACACTGATACAGGTTGTTAATAGGAATGAAGTCAGCCGTTTCAACTGTTTCATTTTGGTGCTAATGGAGAGAAGAGGAGGAAAGAAAATATTAAGCTGTGCCAGTCCTTAAACAATGACTTTACTACCCAAAGAAACCTGCCTTCGTGAATTGTGTCACCATGTGTCCATTGCTTAGGTCAGAGGCTAGACACAGCAAGGTCCAGCCAAACGTGGTGAGGCATACCTGTAATCCCAGCACTTGGGAGACAGAGGCAGGAGAAGCATGAATACCAGGCCAGCTACATAGGTCTCTGTCAGGAAACCCTGTCTCCAAAAAGAAAAGGAATGAAGAGGGTTGGGGAGATGGCTCAGTTAGTACAGGCTTGCCATGAGGGCCTGAGTGTGACCCTCATCACCCGTGTAAAAGCCAGGTATAGTGGCACATGCTTGTGACTTAAGCACTGGGAACAAAAACAGATCCCTGAAGCTCACTGGCCAGTCAGCCTAGGCTACTTGATGAGATTCAGGCCTATGGGAGACCCTTTCTTAAAGTTGATCTCTGGCCTTCACAAGTATGTGCATCTGTATACACACAGTAAACAGTTTGTACACACACACACAGGGAGGATAGGAAAGAGACGGCAAGTTTTCTGAGGACAAGTTCCTCAGAAACATACAGTGAACATACAGTGATTCCATGCTGGATTTCTGCCTCCCTCAGCTACCTTGTCACTTGTCAGAAACAATAGGGTCTAGTGACTTGTCTTCAGCTATAGCCCTTCCTACATTGCTGCTGCTTCCAAAATGACCTAACAGCCTCTCCCCAGAGGAACTAAACCACAGCCTCAGGCTTTACTGCCCTGCTCTTAACATCTTAACATGCCATTCCTAGCCCTTCTCAGTCTTTCTAGTCTGCTTCTCTCTCTCTCTCTCTCTCTCTCTCTCTCTCTCTCTCTCTCTCCCTCCCCCCCCCCCTCTCTCTTGGTTTCTTTATGCCATGCTGACTGGCCTGGAACTCAGTATGTAGACCAGGCTAGCCTTGGATTCACAAAGATCCACCTGCCTCTGCTTCCCAGTGCTGGTATTAAGGGCATACATCACCACACCTGGTCTCTAAACTATTAAAATGCCAAATATGTATGTGTGTGTGTAGTACTGAGGATGAACCCAGGGCCTTGTGCATACTCTTATCACACACCTGTACCCCCAGCCCTAAATACTATTCTAATCCCCTAATGTGCTTGTCACCCTCTCTTTGAATACTTTCCTGAATCTTCTTGGGCATCAGGCCTTCAGACTCCTCTGTTCCTATAGCCTGCTGCTCAGGCTTTGACTCTTTTTTGCCTTGTGGTGATTTGCCTTCCAAAGATAGAATCTGGAGGGATCTGTCTTGAAATCTCCAGTACCTAGCCAGATCCCAATTGAGAAAAACTTTATTGAGCACTTGATAGCTAAATGGACAAGACAACTGGCTTTTCCTCTCTTGAGCTTCACCCTTTCTTCTGTGTCTTTCTGAATCCTGTCATTGTTCCAGACCTGGCCTCCATCTCCCGACCCTGGGCTCTCTTCTTGGATGTATATCACTGCCTTAGTGTTAGGGTGCCTTTCATACCTGTGAAAGGGGAGCTGCACCTTGGGTCTCAGAGTGGTGTTCACACTGACAGTCAAGAATGCTAACTTGCCAGGCCTGGTGACACTTGTGAGGCAAAGGCAGGCAGATCTCTGTGAGATCAAGGCCAGCATGGTTGGCATAGCGAGTTCTAGACCAGCTGGGGCTAAAAGGAAAGCCTGTCTCAAAAAAACTTAATTAATTAATTAAATAGAATTCCAGCCTCGGTATCACACCCTTTTAATCCCAGTACTTCCAACACAGAGGCAGGTAGATGGATCTCTATAAGATCAAGGCCTACATGGTGAGTTCACAGACAGCCAGAGCTATACAGTGACACCCTGTTTAAAAAAAAAAAAAAAAAAAAAAAAAAAGGAAGAAAAGAAAGAAAGAAAAAAAATGAATGCCAACTTGCGCCAGCAAGATAGCTCAGCAAATAAAGGCATTTGCCTACACACAAATATTTTAGTTCAATCCCTGGGATCCACATGGTAGAAGGAAAGAACCAACTCCCACAGACCTCTGACCTCCAAATGAATACCATGGCTCATGCATGAATGCACACACAGACACACCCACACATGTACATACATAAATGAATAAATGTATGAATGTATGTCAAGAAAGAAAGCGTACCAACTTGATTGACAGGTTCTTCTGTCTCCTAGGAACTTCTCCTGCTGTGCCTGGAATGAACAACTTGGGTCCATCTAACTCCAGCTGTCCTCGAGTGTTCCCTCAGCCTGGGAATCTGATGCCAATGGGCCCTGGACATGCTTCTGTTTCCTCCCTCCCCTCCAACTCAGGCCAGCAGGACCGGGGTGTGACTCAGTTTACTGGCTCCCAGAGCATGCCTCAGAGCAGCCTCTATGGCATGGCTTCAGGCCTAACCCAAATAGTTGCCCAGCCCCCACCACAGGCCACCAGTGGACATGCCCACATTCCACGGCAGACCAACGTGGGCCAGAACAGCTCGGTTCCAACTGCCTATGGACAGAACTCTCTGGGAAGCTCTAACCTCTCCCAGCAGCACAATAAGGGGACCCTGACAACTGGTTTAACAAAACCACAAGTCCCAAGGGTGTCAGCAGTCATGGGTAGCCAGAATGCCTCATGGCAACATCAGGGAATACCGAACCTGAGCAGCCAGACTCCAGGGAACAGCAACATAAACCCCTTCACTGCTGCCTCCACTTTCCACATGCAGCAGGCCCACCTCAAAATCTCTGGCCCACAGTTCTCCCAAGCCATGCCCACCAGGCCCATGGCCCCGATGAGCTCTGCAGGTGCAGCAGGGTCCATGCTGCCTCCAGTGAGCACACAGCAGAGGAACAGCACCTCTGCAGCTGCACCTCCTCAGGCAGCCTCACAGCAGGGCTTACCAGGCCTCAGCCCAGCAGGGCCTGACCTAGGGGCCTTCAGCCAGAGCCCCACCCCACAGATGAGCAGCCGGGCAGGACTGCACTGCACCCAGGGCTACCCTGTGCGGACCATGGGCCAGGAGCTGCCCTTTGCCTACAGTGGGCAGCCAGGCAGCAGTGGGCTGTCCAGTGTGGCTGGACACACTGACCTGATTGACTCATTGCTGAAGAACAGGACTTCTGAGGAGTGGATAAATGAGTTGGATGATCTTTTAGGGTCTCAGTAATGAAGGGATTTATAGTATTTTTCAGTGTTCAGACATCTTGTATATTCTCAGATTCAACAAAGAGCAACTACTTTGGACCAAAAGCCCATGGGCCAGGGAGCTGGGCCAGTAGAGCCCAAACCATAGTGGAGGCTGGCTCTGGTCAGAATCTGTTGGACTCCTAGACCAGCAGCTGTGGTCCATTGGACTGACCCAGCCCATCAGCATCACTGCCTAGGGTTGGGACAGCAGGGTAGGGGTGTGAAAGGTGTTTCCTACCCAGATGACCAAAAGCCAGTGGCAACAGTGAACCCACCATGTCAGGCTTATCAAAATCTGTGCCATTGTGTTTTTACCCAAGATTTCTCCATTGCCTCAAGGCTGGGGACAGATTTTTGTTGAAAATTTAAATAGAATTGTTTTCATTTTATAGCTTAAAAGTTATTTTTTAAATTTAAGACTTTCAAACTGATTAGGAAAGGTGGTGGTTTATACTGATAAATGGCAGTGGAAACCTGGAGTTTCCTTTTGATTAAGAGCCATTTTTATTCCTGCTTTCAGCTTTCAGGGTCACTGGAAATCACTGCCATAAGCACAGGCCTGTAACTGCAGATGCCAAAAAGAACAGAGGCCACAAGATGGCAAAGTGAGTCCTTCTGCAAAGCTTCTCCTCCCTAGTGCTGTCCTTCCTAGCTGCCACTCACTCTTGAGAACAGCCAGTCCCCTCTCATGGCTAAGTGCTGAAGGTGGAGATTTGGGCTCCAGCCTCCTTGTGGGTTCTGAGTCCTAGCCTTCTGTAATTTCTCTGACAACCTGTATTTAACATGATAGAAGTGTTGTCATTCTTCAGTTGTGCAGATGTCTTTCCTCAACCCTGTCATCATCTCCTACAACCTTTCTGCCTCCCCTTCTTCTCTTGGCTAAAATGAGAAACTGATTTACTATGTTGGAAGAAGAAAGGAAAGAATCATTAAAATTCCCTAGGGATTCCTAGTGTTGTAAAGGTTTGGGGAAAGAAGGCTGCAGGCCAGCCCAGGGCAAGGAATTAAACTCTATTTGCCAGACTTTTGCTCCTTCCACATCAGGTGACTTGCACTTTTAAAGATGGCTTTATAACACTAACATATCCTTCCTAAAGATTCAAGTGAGTTCTCTTTGAAGGTCTATTAGTTAATGGATTTGTCTGAGCAGAGAGCCCAGAATAGAGTGTGACACATGGGCTACCAACAGAAAGTAAAAGCAAGCACTTGTCCACATCAAGATGGTAAGCACAGAGCGAGACCTTTAACCTAGGATGGAGGGAAAGGAGTTCGCTGAAGAGTGGAGAGACCACAGCTCTACCTGATTCCCTGAGGTCTCAGCACATCATCCAAGGAGTACCGGGTAAAGAACTGAGCCAAGGAAATTGCATGACCAGCCTGGAGGTAAAGGGTGTGCACACAGTGGTAATCAGTTTGCACCAGCAGTGCCTTTTTCACTGAGGGTCCCTGTGCTCTCAGGTCCTTGTCTCTATAGCCATTTGCCACCACTGGTGGTGTGCAGGCATTTCCCCTTTAAACCATCCTCCCTGCCTTCCCCAGACACTCAATTCAGCTCTCGAAGGAGGTGAATCATAATGCCAGTGAAGACTCCGCCCTCTGACCAGGTTCCCCAATCTCAGGGGAGGAGGGTGACTTCAGAGGTTCTCTACCAAAAATGGGGCTGAAGGCTGGTGATGGATCCTAGTTCCTCTTCTGGCCTCCTGTGGCTGCTGTCCACCTCCTGCCTCTGTCCCCCAGGGCGCTCGCGGGCCCCAGCACCCTGCCTTAGGCCTGGGCCAGCCACACAGGCAGCGGGCGGCTCACTTGCTGCAGTGTCATAGCAATAAAATGTGATTCTGGGCCCCACAGAGCTGCCCATGGCTTTATTTATGAATCTGGTTTTGGGGAGCTGGGAAGAGGTGACTCTGCTTGGCACACATCCCCATCTTCCCAGAGCCGTGACTCAGAAGAAAAGGGTGCTTGGACTTTCTCATACACATGTGCTTTGTGTAAATAAATGTTTACAGTTTTATATTGAAGATTAAATAAGCGTTAGAGCGTCCCACTGTATATTTTTTACTTTTATAGATTTTAAAATTATGAACCTTTATATATGTTGTTTGCGGGAGCGATGATAAGTTTTATGGCAAACAGTTGATATTGTTAACTTTTTATGGTCATCAAAAGTACATAAAAATCTATTAATCCCCCCAATTCTTCTATTTCCTTTAGCTCTGGTATACACCCCCCCTCAAAAAAAAACAAAACAAAACAAAAAACTTTCCTTGTCTTATCATTATAAAAATAATAAAAATATTTTACTAGTATGGAAACTGCCTGTGTATTTGACTTCCATGGGGTGGGTTAGCTGGGGAAGTTTGACAGCTGTGGATTTCCTTGTGTGACAACTTGACTTTCTTTCTGCACGCTGTTGTGGGGCTCATTTGCTTGAGGCTTCAGAGTTACTTGTTATATAGTGATGGGTGTTAAACTAGTTAGCAGTACTCAGGGGCACCAGGCTTTGTCCCCTCTAGCACTTGCCCATGGTCTTGTTTAGGTCCAGCAGGGTGGGGGTGGACTAGGGTACTTTGGGTCCTTAGTGGTTCAGATGTTCTGTTTAGCTCAGGTGTAGCCACAGTTTTTTTTACCATGTCCTGCTTTGTTCTTCTGCAGAAGGATTGGGCTTTTTCCCCTTTTCATTGAGAACAGTGTGCTCTGTCTGTCCACTCTGGTCCTTCCAGCATCACACAGCACTGGACCAGATGCTGGAGACCAGTCCACAGGAGTGTTCAAATGTTCCCTTCCTTGCTCATCTTTGCCAAAACTGGAAGCAGGCCACCCAAGTATACAGCAACCCTGAGAGAGGCTATGTCTACTCCCAAAGTGATGGAGAAGAGCAGCCTTGTGGGAGGAAGGGTGAAGAAACATGCTCTGTGACGATCAGGAAGCTAGATGATACTGGAACTGGGAAGACATCCTGACAAATGAAGCCTTGTTCACAACCAGGCCATACCAGGCCCTGTGACGTCTTGGCTAACAGTCCCTGGTATGTGTGTAATCAACCCTGACTTGGCCAGTGTGCGCTGAACCTGATCAGGGTGTAGACACACCACACACAGAATGACGGAGCAGACTGCTCTACTAGGCTGTGGGAAGAAGATTTATAAGACATGTCTTCAAACTTCTTAAAATATACCATTTGCCTAGCCTTCCAGTTGTGAGGAGCCATCCTGGAAAGTAATTTGAAAGACGGAGAGCTTCTGGCATGGTGGAGTGGATAGGAATATTTTGCATGACTGCAGTTAGGATAGTCTGCTCTGCTGCCAGAGGGAACAGGCAAAATTGTAAGCAAGGTGGAATGAACCTTTCTCCATGAGTGCCGTGTTATAAATATCTCTGAAGAATTTGAACATGGTAATTTGGAATGATAGCTTTGTTGGTGTTTTGTTGTAAGCCAGTTGAAAAGCTGGCTACTATAAAACCTGCCTCCCTACAGCCATTTCTTTTTTAAAATGTTTACTTATTTTGTGTATATCAGTTTTTCCTGCACATACTTAAGTAAGTGCACCATGTGTGTGCAGTACCTGCAGAGGACAGAAGAGGACATTGCATCCCCTGGAACTGGAGTTATAGATGGTGGTTAACCACCTTGTGGGTTTTGGGAACCAAACCAGATCTTTTGGAAGACCAGCCAGTGCTGTTAACCCCCAAGCCATCATTTCTCCAGCCCCTGCAACCATTTCTGAGGTTACCATGCAGAACTCCTGGAATCAAATGATTCTAGGCCTCCAGAATAGCTAGGAACAAGTGTTTACAAGTCTCTGCTGTTCTCACAGCATCCCAAGTCGTCATAGATCACCAGTCACATTCACACGGTAACAGAGGCAGTCTCCAGAAAGGACAGTTCTCTTTGTAGCTTTGTTGTTCCATAAATTAACCCCTTTCTTGTAGGCTAGGGATGTTCCAGAAGGCAGCACTTCTGGTCCTTCAGGTCCTTCTGTCTTCTGATGGCACACTTGACAATGACAGCAAAAGTCGTGTTGTTGGTCGAGGCCCCACCAGCCACTGTTTTCATGCAGGAACCACAGTACCAGATGCTAACAGCCCATCTTTTCATCTTAGTCTTGCCACAGGAGTGAGCAGCTTTGTACAGAGCACAATTCTGTGATCAGGCGTTGTGCTGCGGGAGGCAGGAATGTGACAGAACCACAGCAGTCCAGGAGAGTGAAGTTCCTGTAGTCTTTTGAAGACCGCACCAGACCACTAAGGTCACTCTGTAAGGGTAAGTGTTGGGAAGAAACTAAAGCAGGGTGGTGTAGAGGATGCTTTAGACATGGTACTCAGGACAGCTCTAAGAAAGTGACATCTAACAGGCCCAAATGCTAGAAAGGAGCCTTCCCGCCAAAGCTGTGAAGAGAGACCAGCAACTAATGAGGTTCCCAGCTGGGGAGGGGCTTGGCGGCTGCACTTGTGCTTGCTGTTCGTCCAGAGAACTGGAGTTGGATTCTCAGCATCCACACTGGGCAACTCACAACCACCTGTACCTCCAGATCCTGTATTCTGCAAAGTGAAAAATGATTATATCAAGGAGCTGTATGTGTGAAAATTTATTTCATTTATTTAGTTCAATGGGTATTCTTTCCATTGCAGATGTCTGGACACGAGCTGCCTCCAGGTAGCAGTATTACTGGCAGTAATAATCATAAAAGATTTATGGCACAGAGTTTTTATAGTCATTCCTAGCATTACAACAACCCTATAGACTATTAGAATTTTTGCAATTCAGAACTGGAGAGATGGCTCAGGGGTTAAGAGCCCTGGACACTTTTGCAGAGGACCCAGGTTTGGTTCCCAGCACCCGCACAGTACCTACCAATCATCTGGAACTCCAGTTCCAGGTGATCCAACACCCACTTCTTGCCTCCATGAGCATTGCTTCATTTTGTACATTTACATACAAGTAGGCACAAACACTAATACACATAAAACACATGCATAGTTCTGTTGACCAGGGATTCCATAGACCCTCAAACAATACTGGCCATTGCCACCAGAACTTCATGCTAAGACATTATTGCTGAAGACACTACATACATAAACTGTAGAACAAACAAGGGGAAATCAAGCTGGTGCTGACTTCAAAGTCTCATCTTTACTGGCTAGTGTCCATAGTTCTGGAAGGTACTATGCATGCTACCTAAAGAGGAAAATAATCAGCCTTACCCAGCTGTGAATCCTGTGAGCTACAGCAACAACTACCATGGCAAGATATGTCCACTGTGCAATAGCGGCACAAATATTATGGGAGTAATCAACTACTTTCTAATTGGATTTAAGGTCCTTCTTAAGATGGAGCCCATACCTGAAAATTAGGTCAGACCTAGGAACTTTTGGCTCATCGTGTCCCATGCCATAGGAGAGAGTCTAATACTATTATTCTGCTACTAAGATATAGCATTAAACTGACTCCTAATGACTTATTGCTATACAAGTAGACCAATGCATTTTTGAACTCTCAACAGAGAAGCTTTCTTATGCAGCAGATGGTGATTAACATAGAAAACCACAGCTGGTCAATATGCAGAGGATAAGATGCTGCAGACTGCATATCCATGAATAAGACACCTATATCACACTTCTGCCAGGGTTAAGGAATCAGTGTGGAAGAGGGGGCAGAAAGATTGTAAGAGTCAGAGGTAGTGGATGACCACAAAGAAACAGAGTTTCCAGATAGCTGGGCAATTTGAATTCACAGCAGTGGTGACAGCATGCTCATGTCCCACCTGAGTTCGAGCCATAGACAATCCCATCACAGAGTGGGAAGGCGGGTAAGAAACACCAGCCCTACCTGAGGAAGCATTGGAGACCTATGGCTACAGGGAAGGAGAGAGTAGGTCTCATTTAAGGGTGAAATTCTTGGTAATTTGAACAGGCTCCAGTTCATGAATCAACACCTGAGGCCATTTAGAGACATGAATTTGACTCAATAATGGTCCTGATAGGCATAGAGATAGATCATAGATGATAGATGATTGATAGATAGATAGATGGATAGATAGATGACATAGAAAGAGTACATGAAATTGGGTGGGAGTGCAGATGGGAGTGGGAATCTAAATATGATCAAACCGCATTGTGTGAAATTTACAAAAAAAAATCAATCTTTAAAAAGAGTCAAAACCTTAAAAAGAAATGTTCAAATACTACTGGTGAGAAAACAAAGTTTTAACTAATATCATAGAATGCATGAACTCAAGTGGGGGAGCTTTGGGGAGGGGTGCATAGTGGAGAGAATCTAAACATGATTAAGATTTATTGCATGAAATGCCCAAAATGTAATAAAAGTATGTATTGAAATAAAATAGAGACTTAAAGATTATAAATAACATTTTTAAATTTTATTATTACATTTGAATATTTATTCAGTATGTGTGCATGCATATGTGTGTGGGGGGCACTGTGCATTTGTGGGCTTACATCATATGGATCCCAGGGATTGAACTGGGTCACAAGGCATGGTGGCAGGTGCCTTTACACAATAATCATCTCGCCACCCTATAACATTCATTTTTAAAATTAATTAATTAATCAACTCATGTGTATGAGAGTTTTGCCTGTATGTATGTGACATTTTGTTTTTCCAGCACTAGGTATTAGCAGGTATTGTGAGCACTGAGGACAGATGTAGCTCTATTCCGGGCTCCCTCCTCCACACCAGCGGCTGTGCCCAGGGCTCAGGGCACCTCCTTGGGCTGCAGAATTGGTGTTCTGCAGAATGTATTCAACCTGCATTAAGCATTCCTTTGGACTGGAGTCTGCAGCTCTCCATGACAAACAAAATAACGCAAATATAAGATGATGACGATAATGAAGAAATACTTCAACAACTCTTATCACCTCAGATTCCAGGGATCCCTGCCAAGAAGGCCTGGGCAGCAGAGGGCATATTCATCAAGGCAGCCAGACGCTCCCTTCCTGGGACGTACTATAGAAATACTAGACTTGAAAAGATTGATGTGAAAGTCTGTTTCCTATTGTTATCAGGTTTCCATGTCATTCCACGAGGACTGACTCTGTGTCAGCCTGCAGTATCCGCCAGGGCGATCTGTAATATATAGACACTCTGTGGCTTGCCAGTCCTCTGTACTGAAGTTCACAAGAGGAAGAAAATTGGAAAGGCAAAATGGTGGGTGATGGAGACCTGGTATTGGAGGTCCGGGGAAGGACTTTGATGGTGATAATATGGCCCCAAACCCTGGGAAACCTATGGCTGGCCAAACTAAGAAAGGCAGGGCAGGGTCCTCAAGGGCACAGCTTCAGGCCAAAACTATCTGTCATTCTATCCTGTTGAAGATTACTTAAAATTTCACAATAGCTCTTTCAAGTTAATTCTGAGTCTCCACCTCTTGTAGGGAGCGCCCTGCTCCTCTGGCCCCCCATTGAATGTGTGTGGTGGAGTGACAAGGGGAGTTCCCCTCCCATCTACCCGGCTTTTCTCTGTGCCTCCTCTTTTCCTCCAGGCCACTCTTTCTCCCTCTCACTCTGACTTCTCTCTCACCCCTCCTCTCTGCCCCTTGAATTCCCTCATCCTTCCTTCTATCCATCTACTCAGTTTTGTGTGTCTGTCTTCCTTTCTGCATGATTATGAGAGAGAGAGAGAGAGAGAGAGAGAGAGAGAGAGAGAGAGATATGTAGCCACAGCAGTAACCAAAGCCCAACTAAAAACAAATGTTGAATGAAACCCACCAATTTGAAGCCTGCAGAACAGTCAACAGGGGCTTTGATGGAGGGTTGGGGAGTGACCAATTACTGGGCACTTGGCTTCCTTTTGAAATGTGAAAGTACTCAATACCATGAAGCCAATCACTTGCAGATGTTGAAGATTATGATATACAGTGTTCTGTGAATTATACCTCAGTAAAAATGTGAAAAGAATGATGGTGATTAACCTTTTTATCCCCAAAGAAAGAAGGTGAAACTCTTTCTGAAACAGATACAGATTTCCCAAAGTCTATTAAAAGACACACACACACACACACACACACACACACACACACACACACACACACTTTATAAAATAAACCACATAAAACAATCCACTCAGCAGGAGCATAGAATCTACTATACAGGATTTTAAACAAATAGGATTTCCTTAAGACAGAAAAAAAAGAAAGAGAAAAAATAACCTATAATGGAAACAAATTCATTCCTTCTGTAGGTGCATGGAGTTCTGAGTCATGGGTTCTAAATAGCTCTGAATACACCTACTCTAGAGTAACACGGCATTGGTGAGAGTTAGGATCAGGACTATAAAAACATGAATTTAAAACTATAGCCAGGGGACTGGAGATGTGACTCAGGGTTTAAAGCACATACTTCTCTTGCAGAGAGTGGTCCCTAGCCCCTACATCAGTCTGCTTACAACTGCCTGTAACTCCAGTTCCATATGATCTGAGTTCTCTTCTAGCCTCCTTGGGCATCCACACATATGTGTACTACATACACACATACACATAAATTTTAAAAAATGTAAAAACAATCTTTTCAAAAAAATTAAATGGGTACATCATGGTTTCAGAGTTTTCATTTTCCAGCTCAAACAAATGTGATCTGGCTCTTACCTCCTCTGAGCCTTCTACTTCCTGAGAATATTCTCTCTAGTCTCTTCATTTGGGAATAATTTCTTGTCTAACTTGCTCATAAAAAACCTCTACAGAAACTCCTGGCTCAGCTAACAAGATCCCAGCTTCATATTTTACCAATTAAACTCTTTAAAATCATAAAGCCATTTTGATGTGATTATGGCCATCATGAGTGTACACTGTGCAAAGATCAGGTGACATTTATTAACATATAGGAGAGATACTCAGACCAGCAGTCATTTTGCAGTGTCTAGGTAACAATATGTAGTGTTATAGTGGGTTTCTTTCTCATAGTCATTGTTGTATATTGACTAAAACGCATAAATAACTACAAATAACTTTTCTCAAACAGATTTGGAACATGTTTGTTTCTATTTCAAAGCATCTCAGAAACACTCTCCCATTTCACTGAACATGATCCTAGGTCACTGCTTAAGGTGGAAGCAAGGTTATTTCATTTCAGGAGAACAGGAGCAGCATACATTTATTTTGAAAATTCCTGTTTTTTGAACATTTAGGACCTTAAACTGCTTCACAACTGTCAGCAGTGCTACAGCGGACATCTCCGCAGATAATACTGTATATAATAGCAGTGCTACAGCGGACATCTCCGCAGATAATACTGTATATAATAGCAGTGCTACAGCGGACATCTCCGCAGATAATACTGTATATAATAGCAGTGCTACAGCGGACATCTCTGCAGATAATACTGTATATAATAGCAGTGCTACAGCGGACATCTCCGCAGATAATACTGTATATAAAGTTATAGCCACCTCCCCACTTCTGTTGCTGTGACAAACACTCTGACCAAAAGCAGCTTAGGGGAGGAAAGCATTTATTGATACACCATACCAGCCCACACGGGCAGGGAAGTGACTGTCACAGGACCTTGACACAGTGGGCCACACAACATCCATAGCCAAGAACAGAAGAAATGAAGGCACCCATGCTTCTGGCTTGCTGCTTATGCTCAACTAGCATTCTTCACTCTTATACCGTCCAGGACCCAGCCCTTGAAACGCTGCCACCCACACTCAGGGTGGGTCTCCCATACCCTCTCAAATAAAACAATCAAAAATCCCTCACAGATACGCTTACAAGCCATTCTGATGTAGACAGTTCCTCTGTTGATGGTCTGTTCCCCGGTGATTCTAAGTTACGACAAATTGACACACACACAAACACACATACACATACACACACATGCACACACATAACATACACATATGCACACTCAGACACACACACACCCCTTTTTAGATATGTCAGTTTCTCAGTGTCAGAACGATTAACAGTGAGGGCCAGCATTCTATGCTCTGTAGGCTGCTCAGGGACTCTAGTTTCCTTCCACAGTTGGACAATTAGAACTCTTTCCACCTGCTGTAACTTGTCTCCTAAGAAGCACCTAGTGTGGACCGCTGACATAGAGAAAAGGACAACGACGGATGGCTAAAATACAGCTTCAACACCCTTTGAAAGTTGTACTCCAAAATGTGACTCCACCCAGATGCCAGAAGGCCCAGCCTCACGCAGGTGTCTACCCCTCTTAGGCAGGCAGCTTGCCTAAACACAAGTCCACGAGCCCACCCTCCTGACCTGGGCTTCTGACTGCCTGTTAGCTGGGACAGTTCTTACAATGGTTGCTTCTTTTAAATTTATGCATTACTTCTTAGTTAGCATACAATATAACAGGCTTCATTACGACATTCTCACACATACATTGCTGGGCCTCGTTCATATCAGTCCCCACTCTGCTACCCCATCATGCTCTCACTCTTCCGCCCCTCACCGAATAGTTCCCTTTCTGCTTTCACATCCTATGTATTTGAGCATTGATGATTTTTTTTTCCTTTGAGACAGAATCTCAGGTGGCTAGCCTCTAACTCACTTTGTAGCTGAAACGGACCTTGACCTCCTGATCTTCCTGCCTCTACCTCCTGAGTGCCAGGATGGGAGACAGACTCTGAAACAGCTCTTATTTTGGCTGATCACCTTGCCTCCTTGCTGATTCCCCACTAGGCCTAGCCTCACCTCCATAGCCTTGCTGCCCTCACTGTGCTTTGTCTTAGGTGATCATTCACTGTGCTGGTATGACTAGACAGGCACCCTCCCCTCCCCCAGACCCCCCCTCCTGCCCCACTGCGGTCCTGCCTCCCATCATCCAAGTCTCCACGGCAAAAAGACCTACTTCTCACAAGAAAAGTGGTGAGACTCATGATGAGACTTGAGCATAATAAAGGAAGGCTGGTTAGATAGGTAACAAAAGTGTGTGTGTGTGTGTGTATGTGTATGTGTGTGTGTCTTTACCAGAGGGAGACTGGCTTTGAAAGGAGAGGCAGAGAAGGAAAGGGCAGCTACTGGACAGGAGAGTCAGATGTGGGAAGGGTCTGACTTGGCTGGTACTATAAAACTCTCGGCAGAGGGAAATAGCTCAGCGGGTAATGTGCTTGAAGAACTGAACTCAAGTCCCAGAACCTATGCTAAAAACACTAAGCATCGTGGTGTGTGCTTATAATCCCAATGCTGAGAAGGCTGAGACAGGCAGATCACTGGGGATTGTTAGTCAACCAGTCTAGAGGTTGACTATAAAATATATTGTAGACTATAGAATATGTCTCAAAAACTAACAAACAGAAACAGAGCTAGAACCTGAGGAGGACACCTGAGACTGCTGACTTCTGGTCTCTACACTAATTTCATACGTTCATTCTCTCTCTCTCCCTCCCTCCCTGCCTCCTTTCTGTTCTCTCTCCCTCCCTCCCTGCCTCCTTTCTGTTCTCTCTCCCTCATAGAGAATACCCAGTTGAGATAATCCTATATATCAAAAAGATATACAGGCTTTAGTGGCAGTGTAAACATCGGCAGGCTTTACCCAGCCAACATTTTGGTATAAGAACACCCATGTTCTCCTCTGTGCTGATGGCCTTCATCGTGGCTCTGGGTTTCTTGCAACAAACAGACATTCGAATATTATTTCTACATTATGCAAAATATATTTGAGCCACCTCCGTGCCTATGGCCATAATGCATGTGTCAACGTTTGCTGAAAATCTTGTTAGGAAGTACATTTCCCTCTTCCTAAGAAGCAATCCCTTGACAACAAAACTCTGATTCAAAATTCATAACCTCCTTAAAAGTCAAACTTCACTGAATAAGATTGCGTGGTCCTCGGATGCCTAAACATTTTGGTATTCACATACTATACGCTTTTCTCATTCAACATGATTTTTCAGATTTTTCCATTTAAAAATCAAATCTTGAGCCAACAAAGGACTGAGGTATTTTTTCCTCACAGAGGCCAGCACCAGAGGGAGAAGAGGTGGGCAGCCTCCCCGTCTCACCTCCTACAACAGAGGGTTCAGTCGAAGCCATGCTTCAGGTGGCCTGGCTAACTTTTTAATTTTATTTTTCTAACTTAAAAATATTTTCTAAGCATTGCTTTCTTTGAGAAATAACATGATTATATTGAGAAACTTTGTATAGGCTGGAGAATTTGGAAGGGAGTGAATGGCAAACTCCCTGTATGTCACAGTACATCAAATTGGGCGGGGTGGAGAGAAGTGCAGACCCAGCCTCCAGCCTGTCCTGTTTACGCTGGGACTCACTCACCCCAGCTTGATGGCATCTTGCCTTTCTTTGATTGACTTCCAAATTGAAGTATAAATTACAGTTTCTTATGCTCAGCAATTAGCCATTAACGAATGGTAGGATCCCAAGTTCACAGTGAGAAGAGAGGAGACCTTCCTATCACAAGGGCCTCTGGACCACAGAGCCCTCTCTCTAGCTTCCAAGCTTCAAGTGGGCTCTCTTGAGTGGAGGTCCAGCTTTTAAAATGACAGCTCTATTTACCCCCTCATGGGCCGCCTAGTGCCATGTGGGGTTCCTTCTTGCCCAGCCTTCTCTGGGCTCTCTTTCTCTCCCTTCCAATCCCCCACTCTCCCTTCTCTGAGCCCTCCGTTCCCTTCCCTTTTCTCTCTCCTTCATTCCCTCCTTTTCTCTGTCTCCCTCTCCTCTTTCCTGTTTTTCTCTCACCTCCTTCTCTCCCCGTCCGCTCCTTCTCACTCTGTCTTCCTCTCTCTCTCTCTGGCTCCTTTCTCCTTCCTCTCCCCTCTATCTCCGTCCATCCTGTCATCATTTCTTTAGCAAGTAGTAATATTGGTTCAAAAGCTGTCAATTGTGCAAGTGAATGCTCCTGAAATAATTAGCATCACGGGGTGGGAACATTTGCTGGAGCAAGCCCACATACACTAAGGAGGAGGAATGGGATGAGCGGAGCCTGTCAGTGGCATTGTGTATAATACGGGCCATCCTTCAAGTCGAAAGCTCATGCTCCAGGCTCACTCTTTTATCCTAATGCTGCCCCCACACACCTTTTTCATGTTGAAAAATTTCCCAGCTTAACATCTCATCAAAAGCGTGTGTTTCCTTTGTTCATCCTCGATCAGGAAGCACTAATTCTTGCATTTATATATTCTTATTGTAAAAGGATACATGTTCACCACAGAAAACACTGGAAGTGTAAAAAAGTAGAAAGCAGCAGGGAAAAAAAAAATCCCCTTGTCCCCTGAATACCGAGAGGCCATTGCTGTAGCAGTTTTTACTTTATTTCCAATCTTTGCCACCATGTACTTTAACATATGTGAGAAATATGATTCCACATGTAATTCTCCTGAGGGCCCATTTTTGTCGGACTGTCAGCAGTTCCTTTGACTCCCTCTTCTCCATAATGTGGGTCACATGTACATAAAGAGGAAGCAGAGATGAATTTAAAGGAGACCCTCTCTCTACCACAGAGAGAAGGACCCCCTTCACAGGTCAGGCTATTAGTTATTGAGTGGGTGTTTGTGCATGAGTGTTGTGTACACATGGGTGTATACGCGTGTGTGTGTGTGTGTTTGCATGCACATGGAGGCCACAAGTCAACACCAGATATCTTTATTTCTTCTCCACCTTATTTTTGGAGACAGGATCTCTCTGAGTCCAGAGTTTATTGATGGACTAGCCTGGCTAGCCAGTGCTAGGGTTCCAGATGCAAACCACTATTCTGGGCTTTGTCTGCGGGGATGGGGGTCTGAACTCAGTTCTTCATGTTTACACAGCAAGCACTTTACTCACTGAGCCATCTCCCCAGCAGCCCACAGGCCATTGTGCTTCAGAGAGGGCTGATCCCATTGAGGCTAGAGGTGGTTAATCTGGAATGAAGATTAAAATCATTGCTAGCTGCAAAACAAGAAAATTAAGCGATTGTCACAAACAACCTGAAACAGCTCAGTGGGATCCATTAAGGTTTTTAACAGCTCAGTGAAATCTAACATCCATCTGACAGCCCTGAAGGGAAGGGAGGGGCATGGCTCCTGCATTTCTTGGACTCAGATTAAACAAGCAAACTTTTAACTGACTGACGTCCAGGAGAGCTGACTGACCTCTACCTTCAATTAACTCAGTTTGAGATCATTCCTGTACGGGGCACAGCTTGGCTTCATAATCTGCAATAATAAGAGTTTTAAAGGCTCAAGGAGGCAAAACCACTTGTGTGTGCACAGTGTGCAAAGTAGAGTACATGGCTGGGAAGTGTCACATCTCCCGTGAAGAATGAGAATATGAGGGGCCCGTAACTATCCCAGAGGCACACGCTGTGCTGCATAGCATCAATGCGCCTGAAACTAAGTTTGGTTTCTTTCTGTTCTTTGCTTCTCTAAAGGCTTCCGTGGCCCTCCATCACTTCACAATTCAAGAAGAGGCAGAGATGAACTTAAATGAGCTGCAAGCTTTCAGCAGATCACAGATCACCCTGTCCTGGGGAAGGGTGGACCAGACTGTCCACAGGCCATTTCAACACAGTGAGAAAGGATCCTGGGCCTAGAATCCGGAAGCACCTGGGAAGTGTGAAGCCATCATGGAGAACTTCCAAAGGGCAAAGTTCATTTTAATTAGGTCTCATGAAAGAGTGAAAGTTTGCATCAAATCTGAGAAAACTGAAAGGCTGGAAAAAAGTTCAGAGTTTTTCAAAAAAAGTCACTTTGACCTGAGAGTACCACAAAGTAACTGTGCTGATGGGTAGAAAGCTGCCAGGCTGGGAGAAAATAGAGTGGAAAGCCTGAAAATAATCTTTTGTTCACCGAGAAGATTCTAAACTATACTCTCCCTTTCCCCATCAAATCCTTTTCTTGTCTGCAACAATCATTTCTTTAAAAATTTTTAAATTTGTTTTTTGATATATAAATGCATCTTAATCCAATTCACCCCCATTCCTGCCCTCCAACTCTCTCAACCCCTGGATATATCTCCCTTCCATCTTCATTCCATTTAAAAGTGCCAGTTAAAACTAGCTCACTGTGTCCACTCAAAGCCATCCATATACACACAGGTGGGGGGTCATCCACAGGTGCCACGAGCCACCTGCCAGTAGTCAGCTGCCAATGAAAAGTGATTCTCTGTCATCCAAGACATGAGCTGCTGACAGTTCCTCAGCTAGCAGTGAGCACTGGGAGTCTCTTCCACCTCCATGCTGGAGGTTTTAACCGGCTTGATCTCTTTCAGGTGTCATACAGGTAATCATAGTTCCTGTGAGCTGATGTGAACAAAAGCCACACCATGTCCAGAGGATAGCATTTCACAGTATATCTTCCCATCCTTCAGCTATTACATGCTTTCTGACCTCTCTTCTGATATTTTTCCTGAGCCCTGGGAGACCAGGGTCTATATAGATGTCCCATCAATGGCTGGGCACTCACAATCACTTTTTCTAAGCACTTTGAATACTAATGAATCTCAGCATTAACCATTACTCACTGAATAAGAAGTTTCTCGGATCAAGCTTGATAGCAGCATACACTTCTATATATAAACATAAATATTTAGAAGATAGTTTGACACCATAGATGAATCTTCCTCCTTGGGAGGTTATAGTCCAGGGCAAAGTGTCAAGGGTAGAACAGCCTTTGGATACTTCAGAAAAAAATGCCTGTTTGGAACTGACAGTGTGAATTACGAGTCCATCCCGGAGGACATCAAAGTGATATACCCCCCCTCACATATATAGACAGCACCCCTCAAAAATCAGTTCTTAAGCTAGACACTGTGGCTCATGACTTTAATCCAAGTAATGGAGTAGCAGAGACAGGGGTATTTCTGGGAGATCAAGGCCAGCCTGGTCTGCATAGTAAATTCTAGGACAGCTAGGGCTACAGGGAGACCTTGCCTCGAAAAAGAAAGACAGGAGGGAAGAAGAAAGAAAAAAGCAGTTCTTATCATGTTCCCTGAATCCTAGAAGACACCTCAGAACTATGCTTTATGCTTGAAAGAAGGGTGAAATAAGAGGGCTTTGAAGGCTAAAAGACAAATCCTTATGGGCTGCTTGTGGAAGTGTAAACTAGTCCAGCCTCTACGGGAATAAGTATGAAGGGTCCCGAAAAAAAGCTACGAATAGATCTACCTTAAGACTCAGCTCTCCCACTCCTGGGTATTTATGTGAAAGATTCCAAGTTACCACATCGCATACGCACTTGAACACCCATGTTCACTGCAAGGACTTTTTTCAGCCATAAAAAGAATGAAGAAATGTCATTTTGAGAAAAATGGATGCAACTTTAAATAACCAGATGAACTGTGTCAAGCCAATCTCAAAAAGACAGAGATACAGCAGACACAATGTGACCAGCCATCTCAACCTCCTTGCCTTGAGGGACTATACCCTCAACCTGTGAGATCAGCTCAACTATCACTCCTTTACATTTCATGGGTCAGAATATTTCATCACATCAGAAGGGAAAGCAACTAAACCACTCAACAAATGTTTTTTGAACACCTAAAGACTGGATATTACTGATAAACACATATTCTGCATTTATGAAGTTTTCTTTTATGAATGTTTACCACCAGGCTAAAGAAAGCATCTAGTAAAGAAAACTAAAAAGTGGTTTTTTTATTGATCATTTTAAAAATAAAAAACATAATGGTCCATTTTCAAAAGATCCTTGAGCCAACTTGGGTCTATGGATGAACAACTTAGTTATAGATGAACAAAATTCTGAACCCTTGCTAGATTCTGCTGGTCTAGCTATTCCCCCACCAAACCACCTCACCCCAAACTAGAAATTTAGAGTAGACAGTTACTGACAGCCAAGTTTGCCCAATGGCCTGCAGATGTGAAAAGATCATGTACCTGATTAGTTTTAAAATAAACAGAATATAAACAAAGAAATGAACTCTCACATGGTCTTTATTATATAGTGGCAGAGGAAGAGATAAAACTTAGATGGCCTGTGAGAGTATGCCCTACTGATTACTCAGCCAATGACAAAAATGAGAAAGAGACACAGTCAGGGTCATAAAAACTGTTCACTGCATTTGGTCAGTGTGCCCAATATTTTTGGCCAATGCTAGACTTTGCAAAGTTGTAAAGCATACTACTTCACATTAACTCCTCTGAATCTCCAGTGCTTAGGAGTAAGGGGGGGGGCACTCTCAAATAAATTTATATTTGGCTAACTGAAATTCACGTTTAATCAAGCCTAAAGATAGCATCAGTAGTGACCACATGCAGAGGGGAAATTTTGACCCTGACTTTGAAGAATGAAATACAATAATCTGCAGAGATTTAAGTGAGAAATGATGATATATATGACCAAATGAGCACAGGACAGTGCTGTTGATGACAGCATGTTACTAAAAATACACCATGGCGTCCTCAGGCATGGCAATACTTAAAAATAGGGGAAATAAAGCTGGGTTCTAATTCCTTCATGATTGACATTGTTGCCCATATATGGTTTATATGATCATATGTGGTTTCACATATATGGTATATATGATCATAATGGTAGTGTGTTTGGGTATGAAACGCTACAAAATGGACAAGTCACATTGCTGAGGGATTCACATGTAGCAGTAATGAGGGTATATGGATGGTTCATTCTATCATATTATGTTTTGCTTTGAAAGCACATAATCACAGAGCATGGTGCACTGGTCATCCTAGAATTCAAGAGGCTGAAGCAGGACAACTGAGAACTTAATGCCAATCTGGGCTATAGGATGAGTTCAAGACCAGCCGGTTATGCAGAGAGAATCTGCCTCAAAATAATCCTAGGGATAGGGATATAGATAGTTCAGTATAGAACAGTTGCCTAGCATGTGCAGGCCTTTGGGTTCTGTCTCTAGTATTGCATGGAAAAACAGTAAAAGGCAAAGCACACACTCCTGGGAGCTCATAACTAGTACATAAAATTTACAGCCACTCTTTGACAAGAGTCTGTAGATAATTTCTTCACACCTAACTCTGAGCTTTCTCCTTTTTTTTTCCTTGGATTTTAGTTCAACTTCTTTCAGAACAGAAAGGATGAGAGGAAGGAAAGAAAGAAAACAGACTAAGGATAGAAGGAAAGAGAGAAGGAAATGAAGACCAAAAAACAAAACAATTCTCGTGTCCATCATCTTAGGAGTTTCCCTGTGGAGATGAGACTGGTTTCAAGGGCAGCTTGAGAGTTAATATTTTCATAACCAGTGGCTTGAGCTCTATAAACCATGGAGGGATCTTACTGGCTCAGTAAAATCAAGCACTTTTCACTTTTCAAGTTTGTGTTATGATGGGGAGAGATGGCTGAGAAAATAAATCGACTTAATGGAAAATTACAGAGCAGCTCTTCTTCCCCTGCATAAATGAGAAACTCAAACAATTTGGGTTGGACGATGTTGCAGCAAAGTGTTCTCAAAGGTAGACACACACAGCTTTTGTTGCCTCGTTACAAGATGATAAATATTCATGCCAGTGAATTACCACTTGCTAATGGCCTGATATTTGGCACACCTGTTGTGGTTCATCTCTGAAACAGCAGTGACAGCTTAGGATGACAATGCTGGCAGGTGTTAACAACGGGATATTGTGACAAACCCAAGGAAGCAACAAATTTCAAGTTCATCATGAAGCTGAGGTTTCCCACAAAGCAAGTCCATCTCTACCCGGTACAAATCTTCTAACATGGCTCTCACTTGTAGAGTGAGAGGCTCTCAAATGCAGAGACTGCAGAATCCCTATGACAGTGAAACCTTACTGCAGCACTCAAAATAGACTTTATATGTTTTTGTTCATGTTTTTCATAACTAGTCTGTGATGTGGAGGTTATATGATTGACCTCTGTGACCTGACTTTTTGGATTCTACTAAAGCCCCCCAGGCCTTCTTCCAAACAGCAGCAATAGTACTCCACGCGATAGCAGAGTGCTTATACAGCCTTACTGACATCTGGGTTGGATTGTCCTTGGTTGTGGAGGGTTTGGCTGTGCACTGTGATTGCTGTATACATTGCAGGGTATCTGACTGTCCTTACAGCAACCCTGGCCTCCTTTTGTTATGACATCCAAAAAATGACTCCAGTAAGACTGCCAAGTGCTCTCTGAAATCAAACTTGAACCTGCTTGAAAACATCTACCGTATAGGGTGGTTGTGAAAGGAGAATGTGTTTTATTTGTAGTGCCAAGTACAGTGCTGGGCACTGGGTCTGCGCTCACTGCCTTCACTGTCAAGATTTTTCAGACACTGAATCAGGCAATTGGGTGCAACAGAGTGAGATTCCATTACCTTGTTTTCTTCTCTGTGCTTTGCACTCAGAGCTCATCTTGTTTATTCCAATGTGTGCCTGTTTCTATCTCCTTCCTAATAGGACCTACATGATTAGCTTTGACTGTCCATCTGACACAGCCTTGAGCCACCTGAGAAGAGAGTCTCAACTAAGGAATCTCTCAGACCAGATTGGCCTGAGGGCATGACTATGACCACAGCATTCTCTGAGCAGGTGGTCCTGGACTGTATAAGAAAGCTAGCTAAGTATAAGCCAGCTGGAACCCAGCTACCTGGCATAATCCTCCATGTTTCCTGCTGTCCCTCTTTGGCTGTGAGTTCCTTGTTGTGAGACATATAGCAGGCATTCCTGCCTTCAAGTTCCTACGTGACGTCTTGTCCTGACTTCCCTCAATGATGGTAATCTATAAGCTGAAATAAACAATTTCCTCCCATATAGTTGTTTGGGGTCATGCTGTTTGTGACAGCAACAGAATGAAACTAGAGTAGGGCTTAACACTGATGAGAACTGGAAATTACTGGCCACGCTCAGGACCACAGTTCTCACACATGTGGCAGACTAGAGTGTAAACAGGACATTTGTGGGAGGAGGAGTCCTATGTTCCTTGCACACAGTCCCACAGAGTTTTGGGAAGTAGGACACTGTGTGGAGATGCACAGAGCACAGAGCAAAGAGCATGTGCATGCACATGCAACTATCCCAGGTTGACTTTGAATGATAGAAAAATTAAGATAAACTAGGATTTAATCTTTTCTCTCTGTCTCTGCTGGAAGGCTTGTGGTTAGGACCCTGGCATAACTAGCTAGAGGCACTCGTCTTCCCTAACAGAAACATCTTTTCTGTTTCTCTCAGACAGGGATGGTCTATATTTTTTTTCTTCAAGAACTAGACAAGACATTTAATTTTGATAATGTTTTACTGTTAGCCAATTAATATATAATTTGTCTATGCTGCAACCGACTACCCCAGCTATAAAAATGCAAAAACTTCCTCCCTTCAAGGTCTAGACTTTCAGAATTGAGTCCTCTAGGTAAGACTGCAGCCTAAGTAAAACCTGCTTCCTGAACATTCCCCATGTATTCTCTCATCTTTCCTGCTTTGAGGTGACCCCACTAACTTGGGTAAATGTTAGAAACACACCAGCAGGAGGTACGGTAGGGGGCCAAGATTTTGGAAGCCAGTACAGCAGGATGTAGTGGGAGGTCTTTAGGTCAATTCAGGGTGGGGAACACGTCCTTGAGGAGGATTTGGGGACTGGTCTTCTACTCTTACTTCCTGGTCCTGAGGTGAGTGATATTGTATGGTCACATTCCTCTGTTCACATGCACTGTCTCAGTCACAGGCCCAAAGCAACCAAACTAATCACTTATGGGGCTCTAACTCCCCAAACTGTGAGCGTTCAAAGCTTTGTTCTTTTTGTTTTTGTTTTGTTGTTGTTGTTGTTTTTTATAGTTAATCTTGAGTATTTGTTATTGTGATGGAAAACTAACATGTCCCATAGTCAACATCTCTGTGAGGTTGTCAGCACAAGTGTCCCAAGCTGGAAATCGAATCCTGTTTTCGGTACAGCAAACAACACTTGATAAAGCTTCTTGATGCACTGCTGAGCTGAGGCTCACTTTGGATGTGTCTCCCCTCAGCTTCCATGGGGTGCTCTCTGCGCATACTCCCTCCCCGTGTCCATTAGTACTGCTTAGCCCTGAAATTCTCTTCTCTGTGTCCCCCGTCTAGAGACAGATGCTCAGTTAAGACACGGCTCCCTATCCATGTCCCCAGGGAATCCATCTCCTCTTTGTTCATGGATTCTTATTATCTCCCCCCCACAAAGAAACCATCCAGCAGTGGCCAGCATGGGTGTGTGGGAGAGACTTAAATGTGAGACTGAGAACTACTTGCCTTTTATTAAGCTCATGGTCCAAATGGGTTCTTGGCAGCAAGTAGGTACATCAAAAGATCCTGGGTTTTATTCCAGCAAAGCTGCATTCATTCAGAATATTTATTGAGTCTTAATAATCACTTTCCTTCCTCCCCTTCATTCCTTCCTCCCTCCCTCCATTTTCCTCCTTTCTTCCTTTCCTTCCTCTCTGGTCTTCTACCTTTCTTCCTCCCTATCCTCTCTTCCTCCTCTATTCTTCCTTTCTTGCCTATTTTCTGTGATTTTTTGTTGTTGTCGTTTAATCTGGAAAGTGAAAATTCTCATCATGAAAGCACAGGTTCTACTTCACTTACAATGAGACCTGGCTGAGAATTTTATTATTTTACACGTTCATTATTAAAAATCAGTCTTGTTGGCAATGAATAGGTTGATCTTTGACAAAAAAAAAAAAAAAACACAAAAATCACCCTATCTCAACTAATTATAGTTGACCAAGGATGCCCCATGTTCTTTCCAAGGTTCATATGTCAGAACCTTTTTTTTTTTTCTATAGAGCAGTCAAGTACCAATTTCAAGTGAGGATGGAATCTTAACATTTGTTGTGAATTTTTTTTTCTCAGTAATTTTAACTGAAGCATCTGAGGACAGAGTACTTATCTGATGTCCATCTGTAACCACAGTATGTCACTCAAAGAATCGGAAACAAAGCGAAGCTGATCTCACACCCATAACTCAGGAACTACAGAGAGCCAGCAGTTCATGTGGACTGGGTTAATGCCACAAGCTCTTGTTTACTGAATGGTTCCACAGAATCAATATCAGCATTCATTCTGCATGCTCATTAGCAGTCATGGAATTTGTCGTGTTACCTGGAAACTAGCCATTCTCTTGAAAATAAATTAGATGGGACACATCAAACTGCATGTGAAACATCTGTTTCATTGCTGTAGGGGTATGTTGGATCACAAGGCAAAATCAGCTTCCAACAATAGGGCACAGAATACCCCAATGGTTCAGAGACATTTCCATCTGAGATCAAGTCTAGTACACAAAAGAGAAAGGTTAACATTGCAGGAGAATGATTTCAAGACATATGTGGGACTAGGCAATAGCTAAAGACCCATGCTGCCAAACCTGAGACTCAGAGTTCAATCCCCAGAGACCACACATTGGAAGGAAATAACTGACTCCCATAAGTTGTCTTCTGACCTCCACACAGTACACATGTGCCCCCAAATAATAAATAAATAAATGTCAAAAAAGATAAATAAAAAGCCACAAGCACTATGAACATCTATACCACCAGTCTAAGTACCCTCCACCCGAATGTTTGCTTGACATCTTCATTACACAATAGTAACCAAAAAGCTATTTTATTCCTGTTTCTTTTTTATTATTTTTGTGCTTTGACCATTTCATTCATAGTCTATTCTGATTATTCTTATTCTTACCCTCACCCAGTCAACTCCCCTTCTACAAATACCTTTTCCACATTCATACCCTCTGTTTTGTGATTCACTGAATTTATCCAGGACTGTCTGTGTGACCAGGTGCTTGGAATGATCCATCAGAGCAGAGCCTGTTAGGCTCACTAGTGCGTCTCCAGCTAAAAATAGTGATCCCTTCTCCAAGTATCCATCAGTAGCCAATAGTTTAGCAAGGAGGGGTAAGGCCCTGGGAGACCCCCCCTCATCCCTCTCAGACTGCTGACAGGCACAGTCCAGTGGAGGCCCAGTGAAAGTCACCAGAGCTTTGTAGTGGCTGTCATACCCAGAAGTTGAAGTTTCACAGTTGTCCCTATCTTCTGACAGTTACCTTTCTTCCTTCCGGTCTTCTAGGATGTTACCTGAGCCCTAAAAGGGGTGGCATAAATATTTAGGACTGAGCACTCAGTTGTCACTTATTCTCAGTACCTACAGTACCTGTAAGTCCTTTTATTCACCACTGTGCACAGCAAACAGAGGCTTCTTTGATTAAGGCCAAGAGCAGCATTTGTCTTACAGGAATAAACATAGGCATTTGGAAGGTAGCTTGACACAGTGTCAATTTAACTAAACAAGAGCTAGGATTCTTCCTGGGGCCCACGCCTTCCCCTACCACATGTTTATAGCAGCAAGCATGAGTATTTTGCTTTTATTTTGTTTCATTGTATTTTGTTTTGTTTGGGGGTGAAGGTTGTTTATTTTAACGTGGTGAAAACCTAGGACTTTGTATATACTAGGTATCCATTCACTGAACTACATCTGCATCCCACAACACATCCCTTAAAACAATGGACACAGAATGACGTTCCAATGAGCAGAGGATGCCCACCAGGGCATCATCTTCCCATAAACAGAACAAGAAAATGTTTCTGGTAGTTTACAACACACAGGTTCTTTTAGGGGAGGGGATGGAGTGGCCTTTCAATTAAGATTCAGGTTTTGAACTCAGAGAACATGGAAATTACCTTACATATGACTATTCTGATTGGGGCCATTTTTTGTTTGTTTGTTTTTTGTTTTTTTAGGAAAAGATTTTAATCAGACCATCTGAAAACAGGTCACTAAAGCTTACTTCCTAAAACCAATTGTTTATTTTATGCAAAGTAACAAGAACTTTTGATAATAAATGCAGAGAGCAAAAAGGACCTGAGGCTCCTCAGGGGGACCAAATGGGAGATAATTTTCATTTTTTTTTCTCGTTTCAAACTCATAAATAGCAACCTTATCCATTATTTATCCATTTTCAAATTTAATTAATAGTTCTGGTAATAATTGCATAATTTCTACGGCCATAGAGAAGTCTGAATGTGGATAATAGGACATATTAATATTTATGAAGTTCAAAGCTTTCTGTAAGTAGAGAAATTTGGAAATTCCCATGACACTTAAAATTATATTGAAAGATAGATGAAAAATTAATAATAAATTCATGTGTTCATAGGGAACATACAAACCAGAAGTTATGAACAAACATCACCCCCTTCGTCAATCCACACACAGTTCTCTTTCAGGGTGACCTATGGATGGATGGGTTCCTAAGAGAAGAACTACTTTTCCAGGATACAAGTCTTTCATTATCTGTAACACTTTTCAGACATAACAGCAAAGTTCACACATGACATGGGGACTAACATTACTCACTATCCCCTTTCATACTTGGAGTTTGTCTGATTTGTGTTTCAAACAGATTTTATGGCTCTGAGGAGTGAGCCACAGATTCTGATTCTCTTGGTTCAAATCCTCATGCCTTCATTCATTCCACGTGTGAACTCTGCCCAAATCATTTTGTTTCTCTGTTATGAGTGTGGGTGTCTCCTTGGGGCAGAAACCTTCCTACTTCTAGATGCTGGGTGGAGAACAAAGTCACCTCTGGGCAGAAAAATTCTGGAATACCAGGGGTTGCTGGGTTGAAGCAAGCTGCAGGGACGGCTGAGAAGAAATGGGTAAATGTCTGACTTCAAGGATGGGAGCTGAGCCCCCAAAACGGCCCCCACGCTTTTCACCTGTTGGATGTTCCAACAGCTCAATATCTAGGGAAGGTAGGTAAGAAGGGATTGAGTTCAATGTCATGAGCAAATATTTGATGAGTCTTTTGTGCATAATGCAAAACTCTCCAAAATTCTGGACATCAGGCTTAGTGGGGCGGCCTGGTGGTGAGCTTATGATGGTGCAGTGGAAGCAAATATTTTGACTCTGAAGGCAGAAGGTCTGGCATTTCAGACCTTACGGACTCTAGCCTGCCTGTGTCCCCTTCATCTTCATATCCTTTATTCATTGTTTTAAGTTATTTTTTTAAGTTTTTCTGTGTATGTGTATGAGACATGTGGGTGTATATATGAGTGTGTGTGTGTGTGTGTATGCATACAGAAGTCAGAAGACCACCTCAAGTAGTATTGCTCAGGAGCCACCTACTTTATTTTTATTTTTAAAAATATTTTATTTGAGCTCCTTCTTTCCCTTTATCCCTAAAGTTCCGTGTACAAGCTTTCCTACCCCTCCTCTTTAAATGCCCCCGCTTTATCTATTTCTTCCTTAGTAACACCTGCCTTCTATTATTCTTCTCTGCCAGGTTTTTTTCTTTTTACTTCCCTGGTTCCTTTCCATTTTCCTGGTTCCTACAGTTACATCAGGATACATACTCAGATACAAGAATTTGGTGCTAGGATCCACAAATGAGGGAGAACATACAATGTTTTTCTGAGTCGGTGTTACTTCACTTAACATCACAGTTTCTAATTCCATTCATATACCTGCAAATGTCATGATTTTGTCTTTCTTTCCCACTGAGAGTAACTCCATTGTGTAAATGTACCATATTTTATTACCCACTCATCCACTGAGGGACATTTAGGTGCTTCCATCTCTTAGCTATTGTGAAAAGAGCAGTAACAAAACAGCAATGTACAAGTATCTCTGCAATAGGATGAGTCCTTGAGTCATTTAGGTATATGCCAAGGAGTGGTATAACCAGGTCAAATGGTAGGTTCATTTTTAGTTTTTTAAGAGTTCTCCTTACTGCTTTCCATAGGGGCTGCACAAGTTTACAACCCCACATCCCCCCCAGAATTTGGTATCATTTGTCCTCTTGATCTTAGCCAGTCTGACTGGGGTAGGAGCTTAAGAGAGGCAGGGCCATAGGAGACTGGTATTATCAAGGGAGAAATGGACAATGAGTACACTTTAATGGGGAAAGCATGGAGAAAGGGTTAGACAGGGAGACAGAACGGGAGGAAAGATAAATAATGCCTAGCCAGTTTAAAACACCAGAGGGAATCATATTACTCTAGCAACTTAATGACAAAATACACATGCAATATTCCTACATGAATATGTAGGTGTGTGTACCTGGTCGCTACCTAACAGTAAACAATGCCAGGTAGGAGAAACCTCCCTTTGGACCAGGATGGTCCAAAAGATTACCAAAATTACATAGGCTGTTGTTCAACCCTTGACTGCCTCCAGAACTTGAAGGTAAGACCCTATTGCTGAATACAGGACATTGGACACAGGATTTTGAGCAAATGGAGTTGGAACTGACCTGGAAGCCACTTCCTCTGAAGTCTAGCTCTCATAGCTCTGGAAAGCACTATGCAAGTAGCCAAGGAAGAACATCAATCAATGGCCCAACACCAGCTTCATGACCAAATAACCAGACCAGTGGCCGGCACAGTATATGACATAGGTGCAGTAGTGGTACTTTTATCTTGAGGGCAGTCAATGACTACCTTTGGATTTAAAGCCCATTCAATGGGAGGAAACTCATGTGTGGTACTGCAATCATAGCCAAATCCACATGACTGAAGAGATCATAGATCTCAGAGAAATCCCCAAAGTTGTCACATACTCAGACTTATGTAACTTTTTCCGAGGTGAAAAATATGTATCTTTGTATTTATAGTCAAGTATCCTAGTCACAATTCATCAAAGAAGCTTCCTTTGCACCAGATGGAGACTACTAGAGAGTACCCCAATTGATCACACACAGACATTGTGTGTGAATTACCAAAGCCTAAGGAGTACAACTACAATGTAACTTCTATATCTAAGGCTCACATAACATAGAACATGGGGTAAAGAGGACACTAATGAATTTCTAAACTCTCATTAATGAAGCTCCCCTGCAACAGAGGATCTGAAACACAAAAGGTCACACATGGCCAGAGTGGAGATTAGGAGTCTGCAGAGTGTGAATCCCTGGAGAGGACTCCTATATTAAGCTTCATTCACCCAGGGCTCAGGGACCATTGTGGAAGAGGAGGTGGAAAGATTGTAAGAGCCAGTGAGAAGGTGTGTGACCATATGGAAATAGAATCCTACAAGCTCCTAAGACCCTGCTCATATGAACTCACAGAAAAGGTTTCAACATGCTCAAGACCCATGCAACCTCAAGCAGACTATAAAACCCAGCATGGAACTGGGGAAATGGGCAGCAAACTCCAGTCTTAGCTGAAGAAATATTTGTGGCTCATTACAGGTCAGGAAGAACTAATCTTCTTAAACAGAGGGTCTGGATAGGCTGACTAGACCTCAGCGAATGAACTTGCACTAAGGATTGTATGATAACACTAACTTGACACAAGAGGCCTTAACACAAATGACAGTGTACGAATTCCAGAGGGGAGGGCTATGTATGGGAGGGTGTCAATGAGGAAGGGGGTATAAAAGTGATTAAGATTGGTTGAGATGTTCTATATGAAATAACAAATATTCAATTAAAATTATATAAAAATATTTTATTTATTATTTTTATTTTATGTATACAAATGTATTTCCCAAATACAGGTAGGTACACCCATACTGTGCAATGCCCTTGGAGGTCAGAAGAAAGGGTCGGTTCCCCTGGAACTGGAGTTCAGTTCGACCTCGTGAGTGCTGGGAATTGAACCCAGGTCTCTGCAAAAGAAATCTGTGCTCTTAACCACTCAGCTATCTCTCCAGTCACTCCATCCCCCTTTCTTTTCACTTTTAAGACAGGGTTTCTCACTGGCCTGGAACTCACTGAGTAGATGAGTCTTGCTAGCAGAGATCCTCCTGTCCTCCCCTCCCTAGCACTGGATTCCAAGCCCAAGACACCACATCCAGCTTTTCACACGAGTTTTGGTGATGGAACTCAGGTCCTTGCATGGCAAGCACTTTACCAGCTGAGCCATCTCCCGAGCCTTGTTGAAGCCCTGTGTCATACAATGATGATCACAACAAGCAAGGCATTTTCCTGAGTTCTTTCAATCACCATAGCCAATGCGTTCACAGGGAATTCCAGATTTGTGGCCATCCAGGCAGAGCTGTGGGTGGCTTAGAGATACTTGACACTTGTGGTTGGCTCTTGAAGTAGATCAGACTTATGAAGGGCTCTTAACTTTTGAGCTGGGAAGAAACCATGTAGTTAGACTCAGATAGAACAGAATGGCAGGACACCTGCTTAGTGTTCCAAACCTGTTTTCAGAGCAGGACACATGGTATTCCAGGACAAGCATGAGCAAAGATTTCCTCTTCTGTCCAAATGAAGATGCTAATGACAGCAATAACCACATCCTGGGATGACTGTAAGGATCATCCCTCTATTACAGATTCATCCTTAGCCAATTCACAAATGCTTGTGAATGTGTCTTTGCCATCCCTATCATGAGATGCAGAAAGTGAATTCGGAGATAGGCTTAAAATGGAGTAACACACAGTGGGAACTTGCTCATAGTCTTCTCGGGCCTCTGTAGTTCACTCCACTTAGCAGGTCTTCCCAGAATCCTCTAAAAATGTGCTAGAAGTGAATCAAAATTCCTACTGAAAAGACACTCCTAAAACAGCATGTGTCCCCAGGGGCAGTAGGCTCTGGGGGCATCCACTGGATTCGCTCTTAATGGCTATCATTCCACAAGGACCTCAAATAGATAAAACCTGGAGTTCGAGTTTTACCAGGCTGCCCCAAGGGAAAAGCAGACTCTGGGTTATTTGTGTTTCTGTCCCTGTAAAAGCACATTCAAATGCACCAGCGCACACTGCATCGGGATGCGTAAAGCTCTAAACCGCACTCGAGAAAACAGAGTTGCCAATTTTGCGATTCCCAAAACAAACCAGAGGAATGTGGGGTGGTTTCCTAACACGGCGATTGTATTCTCCCCCTCACCTCACAGAGGACAAATCTGGATTGAAAGACAGGTAAAGCTGCAGCCTCTGGCGGGGGGGGGGCTCATTTGAGATGCTCGGCAGGTACCCAGGCCTTGTTTTTTTGAACAGGATCAAATCCTAAGATTTTTAAACCCAAACCCTCCAAGAGCACAGCCGAGAGACTCTCAAGGACAAAATGATTATCTCAGATCTCCAGAAAGTGAGCGCTGCAAGGAACAGCTCAGGGAAGTGGTAACCACTTGTGGATTTTGACTGCTCCTGGGCTTCCCAAGAATACCCATGCCTTGTTGGCTTTAGACACTATTTTGTAGCAGGATATATTTCAGCTGAAATAATTTCCTCCTGTACCACAACTGCTTAGAGACCATATTGTTTTGTTCATTCTTTCCTTTTTAAAAAAAATAATAAGTTTCACAGGATATTTTAAGCTATCCATCTTAGTATTTCAAAAAAAAAAAAATCACAGCTTTTTAACGAGGTGAGTCATGCAAAAGTAGACAAGACACTAGGCTGAATGAAGCCTCCAGCACACCCTCCTATTCCGACAGGAAGCCCATTTCAAGTGTCAAAGTGTTTGCTGAAGTTCTAGTTGCTGTAAGACATTAGTATGTGAAGAGGTGGAGAAGGAGATGACTGAGAACATGCGTATTCAAGCCACAAGCAGGAATGCAGTGTCGTATGGAGCATGTGCTGTCCTGTGTGCACTGATGAGTGGAACAGAAAGCGTTCCCCACCTTCAGAGAGCTTACAGAGGCTGGGGGATGACTGGCACTGGAGAGAACCAGGGATGCATAAATGTATGCCACTGTTACAAGTGGCTACATGTGGTAGAAGCAGAGAAAGAACAGACCGAAAGCGTGTAGCAGGAAATAGCAGTGAGACCAGCCAGGTTTAGGAGTGAATCAAATTAAAATGTACACACACAGCCTTGTCACATTGACCTTCACCTGTGAATCCAGTCTCTCCAGCACTACTTCCTTTGCCTTGAGAACTCACCAAAGCCCCAACTGCAGATGTTATATATTTCACAATAATATAAAGGTCTCCGAAGGAGAGAGGACCCAAGACCAGCCACAGAAAGTGATTCAAGCTGCGCTCATTCCATCAACTGAAGTTCCAAAGTGTCATGGTGTTAGCCTCCCACCCGGATGTGAGAGACAACAGGGCCCAGTCAGGTAAACACTGAGCTAGACCTCCTGCATAAAGGGCCAGAACTTACTTGCCTGGGTGAAGATTTCAGCATATTAAAACACACAAGCTTAGCAACTGGGGACATATCTTATTTGGTAAAGCGCCCACCTTGCAAACACAAGAATCTCATTTCAGTCCCCAGAACGTACATTTTTAAAAAGCACCAGGCATGGTGGAGCACTGGAGAGTCAGAAGCAGATGGATCCCTGGCCAGCCAGCCTATACTACCTGGCAAATCCCAGGCCAATGAGAAACCTCAAAAACAAGGTGGACAGCAACCTGAAAGTTGGCAGCTGGGACTGACATCTGGCCTGTGCACACACACACGCATGTGCGCATGCACACACACACACACATATGTATATACACACACAATTAGGTACAGGAAATAGACAGATTATGATCAGCAGATGGCTAAAGCTCCCTTCCATTCCTGAAGACTCATGTCTGTAAAAGGTCTGTCTCTGTCTCTCTCTCTTTCATTAAACTCAAAAAACAGTTCTTTGCAGAATAAAGTGCTAATCTCTTGGAGATAGTCTAAATTTGCTCAGGATGATACAAAAAAAATACCATGCTGTAGCAGTAAAACAACAGAAATGCATCATTTACAGCTCTAAAGGCTGAAGTTCAAGATAAAGATACTGACAGATGGAGTGAAGCTGTGGGTGTGGTCCTATAGGTAAGGCCTTTGGCTGGTTTTCAAAGGGAGGATGAGTCACAAACAAGCACCCTGTGGCCTTGTTGATAAGAGCACTAATTCCTTACCTGGCAGCCTTGCCCTGTGACCTGATGTCCTTACACACATCCCACTTCCTCATACTGGGGATTGGGTTTCAACCTGTGTTTGCAGGTAATACAACCATTCAGAACAGAGCTGGAATTCACTCACAATCCTGCTGTCTGCATCATTGAGCCACCTTCATCTGTCAACATCAGTTACCCCTGGGCCTTATTTCTACTGTGTCCCAACAGCCACACCAGAAGGAAGAAGGTCTTGCATTGTTATGGTTGCTTTCCTTCCTAGAACCTGATGGCCATTCATTGAGCACATTCTCATTTAACATAAGCTTCCCCTCAATTCCCCCAGGCAGGGAAGGGAGCTGTAAGTCAAAATCCTAATGGATCAAGAGCTGTTCTATGCCAACTCACTAGAGCAGAAGATAGTATCTCTTCATTTCTCTCTGTCTCTATAGGCATAGACACAGATATGCAAACTAGATAAATAGAGGTAATAACAGAAGTGTAGATGTCATTATAAAGAGATGCAGATTACATACAGACAGTACATGCTGACTCAATCAGACTAAAACCCAGCATAGAATTGGGGAAATGGGCAGCAGGTAGAGCAGAAGGCCCCACCCTTAGCTGAGGAACTATTGGCAACTGATTACTGTTGGATGAAGGAGAGCTGATCTTCTTTAAGGGAGTGACTTTAGATAGGCTGACTAGAATCCAGTGGATAAATCTGCATTGAAGGGCATTTGACTACACAGGCTTGACCAGATAGTCCTTAAAAGATATGACAGAATGCATGTAATCCAGTGGGTGGACTATAGGGGTGCAGGTGGGGGAGGGAATCTAAATTTGATTAAGATCTATTATGTGAAATGTTTAAAACCTACATTTAAAAAAGAAAAAAGTATGTCTATATGGTAGGCATAGAAATGAGCATAGATCTAAGAATGACTATAAATAAATACAGAGAAAGTTTTGGATGCAAGCATTGAGAACTATAGATAGACATATACAAATAGACAACAGGTAGAGACAATAGGAAGATAGTTATAGATAACTGATATATAGATAGATAATAGATGACATGAAGATGACCAATGAAATATTAGAAAGATGTGTGGATGACAGATGATAGATGAATTATAGATAAAATATGAGAGATGATAGGTGATATATAGATAGATAATAGATGAGAGATGATATATAGATGTGATAGACTATAGATGATAAATAAATAGATAGGTAGACAGAGACACAGACATGGGTACTCATGCTGCTGAGCATATGAGTAACTGCCCATAGCACTCAGAGATTTATCTTAGTCATTCCCCATCACTGATTCTGATCACAATGCCAAGCTTTTGCGGCACACTCATCATTTTCCAAAATCTCTGTCAAAATAACTTCCTTCCTTTGGGCTTGAGCAACCCCGTCAGCTCAGCCAGCCTGCAGGCATTATCATCCCCATTTCCAAGGCCAGAAGCTTTGGTTCTGTTCTTCACAGCCAGGCAGCCAGTTGAAGGGTAAGCCATCACCTAGACGCACAGATGTTCACTCCCAGCCAGCTCTGCTCCCTCTTCTCTAACATCATTCTGTCTGCTCAGGTTTCTCAGCTGTGACTGTCTCCTGACCTTACAGAGACTCTACATGAACCAACTTCTTTTACCACAGTGCACACTTGGAGTGATGGGAACCCTAAGACAATCAATCTTTAATGTCACTTCAGATCCATGCACGACTTGGCTCAGGATAGGAACAGGATGGACTCTTCAAAATCTTATTACCACAGAGGGCCTGAGTATCAATAATGCGCTTTGAACAACAGAAAGAGAAACCCAATTTCCAAAAATAATTCCACAAATGGAGCAAAGAGAAGGAAGTAGCCAGCAAACGACTAAGGAACCCTGAAAGTACTATGTGACTCCACTCACTGCAGGGTAGTAGTCATTTTTCTCAGGCTTACTAGCAAAACCCACGTCATCACCAATAACTTCCATATTTGATTATATGCTGTTTTGCTTTGGCATAGGGTAACACTGCACATGAGATTACTAAACATGTTCATAGTCTTCTGTAGAGATACTACTATGTGGTTATAGGAAGGAGAAAGTGCAGGAAAGAACAGAAATACCCAGAGACAGGAGAAAAGAGGCGGTGTTACAGTTAGTGGGTGTTGCCTACTGGAGCAATTACTTTTCTTGTTCCCGTGACTGAACACCCAACAAGCAACAAATTAAAGAAGGAGTAGCTTGTTTTGGCTTACAGGTTAGGAGGACAGAGGCCGTCATGAAGAGGGACAGGTACATAAGACTACTGGTCACACCGAAGACAGCAGTCAGAAAGCAGATAATGGACAGAAAGTGGCACCAGCTATAAATGTCAAGGCAGAGAATCTCTACCTCCTAAAGGCACCACAACTTTTTTAAACATCACCACTAGCTAGGTCCAAGTGTTCAGACACACAAACCTATGGGGACACAAACAACAAGACTTAAATTAACGCAATGTTACATCCCCAGAAAAATGCTGCATCAACTCAGAATCTTCTCACAGTAAAGGTGATGGAACTGTCTAGTGCCATCTTAAAAGAGCCACGGTCTTAATCTCCTTTTTGGAAAAGTTGAGGGATATATATCTTGTGCTCATCCCTGAACCTCCTATCAGGATACTTAGGAGACATGAGCATCAAGGACAGAAGATACACTGAATTCCTCGTTGGAGATGAGCAATCTGGCTTTTCATTTCCTTGCACAAGGGATGTGTGCACTCTAGAACATATCTTCAAGCAAATATGATATATCAGCTTCATGCACGTTCAACTCAAGTTGATAGAAAGTGGGTTAATCCATTTTATTTGGTAATAAAAGTAGCTGGCTTCCTAGTTAATTTGTATGTGTGTGTATGTGTGTGTCCGTGTGCACACTTGTTTGTGTGTGTTTAGATGCATGTGGATGTGTGGGGGGAGATCAAAGGCCAACGTAGATGTCACCCTCAGCTGTGTACAGTTGTATTTTGAGATAGGGTCTCTTACAGGGTTCTGAAACTCACCCAGTGAAGCTGCCTGCCTAGTGAGCATCAGGAGTTCACCTGTCTTCAGCCATCTAACAGCAAGATTACAAGCATGCAACACCAAAGTGGGACTTTTTACTTGGATGTTAGTGATCAAACCCAGGTCCTCATGCTTATGTGGCATGCGTTTGACTGACGGGGGCATTTCCCTAGCTCTCTCTTAATATCTTCTATGAATTTCATCAATCATTATTAACTAGATAAATCAAGAGTAATCACTCCTTAGAGCAAGCAATTCTAACAGTAGCACAGTTCCCAAGCCAGTTTCCAAATATTGACTGTAGTGTTCTGGGGAGTTCTACTTTGTGCTTAGTAGAATGTGCTTCTTGGATGTGAGATGGTATTACTATTTGCTTTCTTTTTTTTTCAGTCCCCTTCTGGCTTCAGGAGACTAGAGGTAGACATGAATCCTATGTTTTAGAATTCACACAATTCAGTGTGACTTTTTCTTTCTGATCTCAATGGAGTCTTTGGAAGACAATACTGGGGCTGGAGAGCTGGCTCAGCAGTTAAGAGCACTGGCTGTTCTTTCAGAGGACCTGGGTTCAATTCCCAACACCCACATGCTGGCTAACAACTATCCTTAACTTGAGTTCCAGGGCATCTGACATCCTCTTCTGAGCACTAGGCAAGCACATGATATACTTACATGCATGTAGACAAATCTCATACACAGACAATGAAAATAAAATATTTTTTAAAAATAAATAAAATAAAAAAAAATAAAGGCAGGTGGATCTCTGTGAGATCAAGGCCAGCCTGATCTAAATAATGGGTTCCAGCTGGGACTACAGGAAAACGCTGCCTCAAAATATAAATAAATAAATATCATTATTGGTGAGATCCATTCTTTTGGAGTGTTTTGTTTTATTTTGCTTTGTTTGAGACAAAGCTTCACTATGTAACCCTGGCTGGCCTAGAACTCACCAGGCTGCCTCACACTCAAGGCCATCCTCCTGCCTCAGACTCTTGAGTCCTGGGATTTCAGGTGTGAGCCACTCTGCTTCGCTCTAGTGAGCTCTTTTCCATATGTGTGGAACACCAAGGAAGGGGAAAGGACATCGGTGGAAGCCCTTGGCCTTGCACTGAGTCAACAGCAGACCCTAAGATAGGAACGGCACTAGTTTAGGTTTGTTTTTAAGGTGGGACATGGGTTCTACGTCACAAACATCCCTGGACAAGGAAGTTGGGAAACTTTAATTTGAATTCTCTTGACTTTTTGTTTTATACGGGTTTCTTCTTGTTTTAATCTTTGTTTTTTGAGGCCAAGTCTTACCGAGTAGCCCAAGATGGCCTTGAACTCACTACAGGCCCAGAAGCAATACAGCCAAGTGCCCATGGATTGACAGTTCTGAAAGTATGAACCAAAATAAACCCTTCCCATTGGAACATATCATCCTCCTGCCTCAGTCTCCCTGAACTTCTGATCCTCCTGCCTCAGCATTCTATACACCTAAGTAGCTGGAATTACAGGCCACACAGCAGGCCCAATTTTGCATTCTGGCTTTTTCATTAATATGGGGGTGACCTTGCATGAACCTCCCAAGGAACTTAAATTGGCTTGAGCCACTCCACAACCTGATGCCAAAAATGAATACCCCACTCAGGGCATGTGCTAGTCTGTCCAGCTATGATGTCACCTTGGTTTGTGATGTTCCCAATAGGTGTGTGGTGACAGAACTCCTTCCCTTAAGGAGACAAAACAAACTCATCTCTTCTCTGGGGCTTAAGAGCAGGGGCGGTGCCAGCCCTGGATGAAGGCCATGTGTGACTTCAGTCCTCTAGGGGAAGACTCACTGAGCCTTCTGGGAGGGAGCCCAGGCTCCCCATCAGCGGAAGTCAGTCCTGCCCTGTCCTCTGGGTGCTAATCCATCATTCCTTTTCCTGGGGAAGCAATTCTTCCTTAAGCTCTCCTTTCTCCGCTTTTCCCCAGTATTGACCTGAATAAATCGGCCTGACTCTCCCTCCACTGTAGAGCAAATTGTGAAAGAGCTTTATCTGCTAGGCTTTGAGAGTGAGCAGGAGCTGCCTTTCTTCCAGTCTCTAGGCTGATGGAGGAAAACACTCACAGAGAATATTACAAGAGAGATTCCTCAAGAGCTGGAGCCTTGAAGCCCTCCCATGATACCCCAGCAAAGGGTATCCCACACACATACCTGCAGGACTCCCACCAAAGAAGGAGTTCAGGAACAGTTAAAGGGATGGAGAGAGAAAGAGATAACCTCTGCTGAATTCTGCTAATATCCCAGGCACTGTCCCAAGTCTGAGGGTACCTCCCCCATCCACTGGTCCCACCCAGGGGAGCTTTCTTTACATGTAATGAACACCTCAAATCATGCTACTCCAAGGCTTTTCCATCTGCTGTTTCCTGCACCTTCAACCTGCCACACACGTAAATCATTTCTTTTCAAATCTCACTTTCTCCTAGGGCCTGCATGATGTAAATTAGAACTTCACGGTTGCTCTCTGAACCACTGTTCTTTTTCTCAATGTGTCTGGACGTGATCTTATGGCTCAGATGAAAAATGGTTTCAAAGGCCCTGGAACACTTGTTCTTCTCTTACCAGCCATCACCATCTGGAAAGTACTTAATCCCCGACCCTGCCTCTTTTTCTTCTCCTGTAGTGTGAGTGCCATAGGAGCCCCTACTTCTATCTAAGAGGTGTGTTTAGAATTCAGAGCTGACTCCCCAGGGAAGTTTCTAGGAGTGTGCCTGGAAGGAGTAAGTGGTCACTGAACACCTGCTGTTGTCTGTGCTGCAGCTGTTTGATTTGCATCCCCACCAGCTGAGCTCTTTGTAGGCACAGAGTCTGGGCACCTGTGCCTTACGACAAACCCCAGAATGGAGGTCTGTGTTCAGCAAGTGTTGGCACGAAGACCTATGAAGAGGTGGAGGAAACTTTGCCTGTTTTGGGGGGAGAGGTGGGATTCACACACCTTTCAGAGAGGCACCTGGGAATGGCGTGGGTGTGTTACCACTTTACTGATGACAAAACTAAAACTGGATGGGTGGAGAGGTGTCTCAGCAGTTAAGAACACTTGCTGCTCTTGAAGAGAATCCTGGTTCAGTTCTCAGCACCTACATCAAGTAGCTCATAACAGCTTGTAACTCTAATTCCAAAGGATCCACACTTCTGGCCTCTACCAGCATCAGGTGTAAGCAGGTACTCACACATACACATAAAATAAAAATTTTAAAGACTGGAAATGTTGGTTTGCACCAGCCTGACTCACCAGATGTCCGAGTGAGGCGAGAGCCCCAGAGCAAAGCAGGCACTTAGAAGCCACCTTTGCTCCGAAGCCTTGGCTCCTCACGTGGTCCCAGAAGGTAACAGAAAGTAGAATGAACGCCTGGCCTCTCTGCCTTCATGGCTGAATGAGCCATGAGGTAGTGGGGCCGGGTAGAGGAAGCTGCTCACTAGAAGTATAGCTCTAGGGTACATCTTGTCCTGGACCCTTTCTTCCTTTTTCCTCCTCTACCCTCTCCTCTTTCTCTCTCCCCCATCTCTCTCTCACACATCACGAGATGCGCAGCCTTATTCCCCACAACAACTATGAAGCTCTGCCTCACCACAAGCCCAGAAACAGCAGAGCCCAGAGACCATGAACTGAAACCCCTGAAACCATGAGCTGAAATAAATTCTTCCTTTCTTAAAGCTGTTTTCCAAGTGTTTTATTACAGCAAGGAACAGACCAACACAGTCCCCCAGATCACACATACCATGTAGCCCATTAGTTTGTTTCACTGAAACCCTGAGTAGCAATCAGTCAGTGCTCAGAATTATTCTAAGTGTGAGCCAGCACCATGACCTTCCTGGCTTCATAATACATGTATTAAGCTACTGTATGCTTAACAGTTTCAGGTTTATATAATTTGCCTCTCCCTATTACCAAAGAGGGGGGAAAAAAAGGCAGAACACAAATCAATTTTGTAAAATGAACTCATTAAATACAACAGTTACAAAGCAGACTTAATCTAACAGATTTTCTGCTAATAACCCTCACTTGCAAATTCAAATGTCTAATTTGATAATATCTTTCAATGCGTTAAGTATGTGCACCCTCTGCTCCTGCAATCTCAATTCCAGGGACTGAGCCTGGAGCAGTACTCCTGGGACCAAGCTAGATGATACTCAAGGAAATGCATAACAGAATCATCCGGAAAAGCCAACAACCAGAAATAGTCAACTGGTCCATTGACAGGAGACAGTCAACATGTATTATGGAAGAGCCAAAAAGTGACTAAAAACCGGAACAAAGTTTACATGCCAACAAAAAGGTGTCTAAGACATGGTATTTAAGACAAAAAGCAGTTGCAGAATGCTCTGACTCTGTGCCTCTAGACATACACATGGACAACAACATGCATGTGTGTACACATGAGTACAAGCATTTGGATACAGACATTCCGTGCATGCATACAGACCTAAAGAAACACATGCATGTATGTGCACACCCACACCAGTCATTTTCTATAGCAGACGGGCTGACTAGCCACTAGCCACCACGGTAGCAGGGATAGGACTTGCAGAAAGCAAATGAACTGGGAAGAACAGCGTGTGGGGTACAGTGAAGGAAGACAGTGCCATGGCTTAAGGTGAGTTGCTTGTGTGAAATTTCCTGGTGTGTAATTTACACCTCAGAATGAGGTGTAACAACAGCCCTCATTGGTGGCTGCACAGTTCAGCAGGAGCTACTGCGCACGTAATTTTCAGTTGTGCCATTTCTGCCCTGCAAACCAGGGTCATGCAAATCAAGAATCATGCAAATCAAGAATCATGCAAATCAAGGTCATGCAGATCAGGACCATGCAAATGGTGCAGTCTCAGTCCTGGACACAGGATCAGATTACAGAGTGTCAGGTTACAGCATTCCAAGCTGGGGATGTAGCTCTGTGGTAGAGCACTCACCTAGCATGGGTGGGCCCTGAATGCATGCATAGAAAAACAATTACATTTTAAATGATAAAGAAAATGTAGTGTGTGCATTATCAGGAAATAAAATAGTATTTGACCTTAAGAAAGGAATGAAGCAGGGCACAAGCCATGACATGGATGAGCCACTATAGGAAGCCAGTGCTCGTAAAACTGTCCACCCAGCCTTCTCCTGCCAGTTCCCGACGTCAGCCAGTATCAGCCAGTCACAACTCTTCCATTCTTCTTTCCCATGAAAAAGTATCTCATCCACAATCAGTGGATCCTTAACAAACAGAACATACATTTGGTTAGCATCGCTGCCATCAAGAGCTCAAACAATGGCAAAGGCTGGCCAGGATGTGAGGAAAGGACTATTTACACGCTGTCCATGGACATATAAAATGGCACTTCCATTATAGAAATCAGTATGGCGGTTCCTCAAAAAACTAAAAACAGATCTACCATGTCGCCCCTGGGTGTCTACCCAAAGAACTCCAAGTCAACATACCATAGATAGATAGCCCTGCACAGCCATGTTTAGAGTTGCACTGTCCATAACAGCCAGTCCAGATGCCCAGCCACCGATGAACAGATAAAGATACACAATGGAGAACTGGAGATGTGACTTGGTGTTAGAGTGCTTGCCTAGAATGCGCAAGACCCTGGTTCTAATCCCAGCACTGCAATGTGTGTTTGTGTGTTTACATATGTATGTATACACACACAGAAGAGGTCTAAAGGGAGGAACGAGGGTAGAATAAGAAGGGAAAGTAAGGGGGAAAAAGACAAATGTCACATGCTTTTTATCATATTACAAATACAGATTCCTAAAACATAGACGTGGAAAGGGCACCATATGTGGGGTTGAAGGGCCAGCAGGACGGGGGCGGGGACAAGAGCCTAACAGAGCTGAGTGTATATGACGATGTCATGATGAAATCTGTTCTTTAGTGCCATTAACATACAGCTAATAATGGGGCAAAGGGTCACAGTTTTCCATGATTGGCCCATTCTTAAAATATGCCTAGTTCTAAACCAAAATGCAGCCAGCAGGACTGAGCCCTCTGATTGGACAAGACTGAGTCAGGAGATTACCCAATCTTCTACCACACAAGATTATCCTGGAAGTGGGAAGAAGTGGAAGAGACACTGGTGTGTGCTGAGGCCTGGGGGCTGACAGCAGAATCCAGGATCCAGAAAATCCAGCATGGTGTCAAGAAGGGGACAGAGACCGGTGAGTCTGGCCAGGAAAGGAAGGCTTCGCTCTCCTGCTCAGGAGCAAAGTGATGCTCCCCATCTACACATGCTGAGGACCACTGTGGGACCACTCCTGTGTTTTGATTTAGGAAAAGTGTGAGGGTTCCAGTTTCCCTTGAGAGATGTGAGGGAGATGGCTCAGAAGGTAAAGTTCTCTCTGGTCAAGCATGAGAACCTTAATTCAGATCCCCAGCAGCCACAAGAAGAGGAAGGCATGGCAGTGAACACCTGTAATTCCAACACTGGGAAAGCAGAGACAGGAGGATGTCCTGGAGTTCCTGGACAGTGAGAGATCCTGTCTCAGAATACAAAGAGGAAAGTGACAAAGACAGCCAACACTGACAATGGTCCTGACAGGCCCATACACACACACACACACATACACACACACACACACACAAAATCATACACACAGATGAACACATATACTCACATATACATGCATGCATACACATGTGTACACATGCATATACATGCAAATACACATATACACACATGCACACATATACAGATGTACTCACACATACACACATAGACATACAAAAGGACACATGGATACAGCTCTGTCTCTGGGAACGAAAAGCGGCTCCTTGCTGAGAAAATACCACCGGTCTCCTCCTCAGCAAAGGCTGCTGCTTACCGTACACAGTGAGGCTTTTCCAAGAAAGAGAAATATGTTCCCTTTGTTTCATAGCGCAAGAAAAAAATCAAACGCAGATTCTCACACATCAAAGGATGCTAGATCACATTTGTTGTTCTCAGTCCCAGCCTGCCTTGGTGAATTCTAGACAGAGAAGTTTGATTTCCAACACATATTTATTTATGTGCCTTAATTTAAAAGAAAACAGGCAGAGTTATCTGCTCCACTTGCCCCTGATTAACCCAAAATACAAAGACTACAAATCAATAATTAAAGCTGTGGCCCTGCTTATGAGGTTGGCTTGCTCTATTCCCCCAGCAAACACTCCCCACCTTACGTGTAACCAAGCCTTGCAGTCTGTCTAGGATGGAGAGGTAGGAAACTTTCACCTATGTCCTGCATGAGGATTTCAAATGTAATGCTTTGACTTTGCCTATAACTTGGGGTGCCTGTGGATGCCTTCATGTTTGGTCTGCAGATATCCTCAGGTCTTGGGGTCATTTATGCCCCATGAAACCCATGTTCCTCATTCAAGATCTGTGAAGATGTTCCCATTATGCCTTAAATTTGTTTCCATTTTCAGATTCTCTCCAGGCTGGACTGTAGAGATGGTTCAGTTGGTAAAGTGCTTCCCATGAAGGCATGAGAACCTGGAACTGGAGTTATGGATGGTTGTTAGCTGCCATGTGGGTGTTGGGAATCGAAGCTTGGTCCTCTGCAAGAGCAGCCAGTGCCATTAACCACTGAGCCATCTCAAACGTCTCAAATGACAGAATTCAAAAGAATTTGAAAAAGAAAAGGAAAATAAATGTATTTCAAAAATTAAGATTCGATGGAACATGAAAGCAGGGGTCAGAGAGATGGCTCAGCACTGAAGAGCACTTACTGCTCTTGCAGAGGACCTGAGTTCTATTCCCAATGCTCACATCAGGGGGGCTTAAAACCAGGGGATCTGATGCCACCTGGCCTTCGAGGGTACCTGCACATAAACTCACCCAGACACACACACACACATACTAATTTTTAAAAAGTGAATCTTTTCTTCAAAAGGAGCATAAAAGTAAACAAAATAGATAATATTTTAGGAAAACTAGACGGTGAGAAGGGGGATAAAAACATAAAATTGAAAGATCTAGGGCTAAGTGTGATGGCATACACCTTTAAGTCCAGCACTCAGGTGGCAGAGGCAGGCAGATGTCTTTGAGACTGAGTCCAGCCTGGTCTAGTAGTGAGTTCCAGGCCAGCTGGGGCTACAAGGAGATCCTGTCTTCAAACAAAGAAATAACAATAACAAAATAAATAAATAAAAACAAAGTCTTAATTACTTCAAAGAAAATAAAAGACTGATTAGGAAAAGTAGTGCGAATTCATAATAAAGGAAATAAAACAAAACAAATATAAAAAAAATAAAACGTAACTATGAAAATTCAATTCTATGACTTTTTCTGGGGAGATGTCTTTCTTTCTATGTCACACACACACACAACTTTATGGAAATTGAAAAACACAAAACATGAAAATACATTGAAAGGACACAGAACTTAGAAATAAATCTGGATCAACTAATAACAAATATATTTCAGAGAAACAATAAGTGTATAGAAACAGAAAACTTCCTTTGATATTCAGATAAAATTACTAAGTCACTCAGAAAGAAAGAAAAAAAAATCATGTAGTCACCTTGATTTTTAGTAACTATGCTTTATACCAAAAAGACAATGATGTAATAGCAACAAAATTCCTAGAGAGGAGAGTAAGAGAGGCTTATAGGTCTAAACATCTTTCAAGGACAAAAGGCACAAACAAACCATAAATACTTAACACTTGTTGAAAGAAGTACTGGATGAAAAGTTTGGGACAACTAAGTCTGAGTGCAGAGTAACTGATATCAAAAGGAGACAATCAAGGTTAACTGTTATCATAGGGGGGAAAGAAACAATCAGATAGCGCCTTTGATGGAAGAACATAATACCATGTCTGAATTGTCTTACCAATCATTGAATCTGCATCCATTAGATCCGTTACCAGTCTGCAGAACATGCAGAAGGGAGTGGACTATGCCAAGTGACACTCGACATGCTGTCAGAAAAGCTGTCTATGGACGACTCCATGGGACGAACGATGGTAGCTGGAAAAATAAAAGAATTGTGAGCAAAGAAGAAGACAGAACTAAGTCACATATTAAGAGAATTGAACATCATATTAAGAACTTAGCACATGTAGACTTTATCAGGAATCCTAAGTCAAGCAAACTGGAAAAAATAAAATGCAGACATTTTCAGATCACTAGAAACAGAGAACTACATGCAAGTGGACCTATGTGAAAGGAAATGCCCAAGGATGCTTTCCAAAAGAAAGAAAAGAGATGCAGAAAGACACGAGAGAAAACATGGAAAGCGAGATGGTCTAAGTGCAACCGCATACCAAAGAACAGGAACCAAGTATGCAGAAGTCAGTTGCATTTCCACGAAGGAGGGACAAGGCTCGGGAGATTCAGGAAATTAACTTCACTGGGCACAGCGAGCTACGAGCAGCGAGACAGCACAAGCCCCACGGATGGAGCTGGAGCTGCTGCCGCCCCCGCCGCCCGGCTCGCCCCTGTCGGCCCACGCCCCTGTCGGCCCACGCCCCTGTCGGCCCACGCCCCGCTCGGCGCACGCCCCGCTCCGCCCACGCCCCGCTCCGCGCATGCTCCGCGCACGCCCCGCTCCGCCCCGCTCCGCGCACGCCGCTCTCCGCCCACGCCGCTCTCCGCCCACGCCCCCGTGCACCTGAGCGCCGCATCCGGTTTCCTCCGCGCCCAGCCCGCTGCCGGATCCCCGCGCTCTTCCTCCGGCTTCCCGCGTCCCCTGCCGCCCAGGCGGCCTCCTCCGGGCTCGGGCGCTTGCAAACCACGGCTCCCGGGCGGACTCGGGTCGGCGCCGCCGGGCGCGCCCGGCTACCACTGGCCTTGGCGAGGGCGAGCGTCCTGAGCTGGTCCCCCGCCGCCGCCTGCCCCACCAACTGTACCTGCTCCGCCGCCAGCATGGACTGCCACGGGCTGGGCCTCCGCTGTTCCCCGGGACATCCCTCGCAACGCCGAGCTCCTGTGAGTACCCGGCCCGCCTGCGCGGGGCACCCACCCCGCTCCTTCCGAGCCGCCCTGGGGCGCCGGGACCCTTCCCTTCCCTCCCTCTAAATGTGACTATTTAAAATCTTACATTGTTTTGCATAATGAATTCGTCAGTTTCTAAAGGGAACTTAAAAAGGTTTTTCTAGCCATAGCCCTCCAAGACTAGCTAGGTACATAGTGAGCTGACGTTCTGTGATGGCTAAACCTAGGAAGCTCATGTGAATTTGCAGTACTCCGGTACCAGACTTTACACGAGACAAGCTGCTACCAGGAAACAGCTACAGCAATTGGGAGGTAAAGAGGAATAGCCTGCTTGGATGGGAGCTATGAGATTCGGCCTTCACTGGTTTAAATTCCTGCTTTTTGCATTATGAGTCAAAGCCTGTTTTTCTGAAATAGAGTACTTGCCTCTCTGATGTTTAGTTGCTTCAAGCTTGCTTTTCCATGTCCTGAGCATCACTGCTTTTCACTTTCTACTTACAATTCCCTACACAGACTAATGCAAATGTATAGATAGCTAGACAGCACCCTCTGTCAAAAATTCCTCAGTTAGTGATTTACGCTGGAAATTCTAAACTCAAGTTGATAATGTATTACTATGTACCAATTGCTTCTCTCTATCTAGTATCTACAGTCTCAAGACCTAAAGCAAGGTTTTGGTAGACCAACTCTCTAAAATAGATAAAGTAAAAAGGATTTTAATGGTTTTTATGTTTTCTATAAGGTTTTACTAGAAACTTATAAAGTAAAATGTACATTGTCTTATGTGTGTAATTTACATCCCATGTTCCTTATTAAGATGATGCTGCACAGCACTCCTGAGTAACTGCCATGCTCATGACTTCAGCTGTGCCTACTTACAGAAGTTCATCACAGTTGGTTTTGCTAACCATTGTATTCTTCAACTGAAGGAGGAGTAAGCTGGACCCCCCCACCTGAGTATCCAGCTACTCTTCCCAGCCAGCAGTATGTAATTTTGCCCTAATCACAAATGGTCTCCTGCATTTGGGAAGGAAATTTGGGAAAGGCTAAAAGAAAGGACCTGACCTATGAGGTTATATTAAAAAAAAAAAAAAATCAACATCCATGCTAAAGACTACGGAGCATCTGCTCCCAGGTTACCTATATACCTGTTAGTAACACCTCACCTATCTGTATGTGTAAAGTCATTCGTTCCACAGGGTGAACTTTTAATATGATCAAACATTGGTTTGATACTAGAGCCCTGGAAAGGGAATAAACATTGCTCAGTGCACCCAGGAAGAAAATTTTCTTAATGTTATTATGTCTCATGATCTTAAGAAAATGAAGATGAAAAATATATATTTTTTTATTAAACGAGTTTTTGGTATAAGAAAGCTTATACAAGTGATTAAAGGTCTGAATTTATATGTTATAATATAGGAAACATTAGATAAATAATGTATAAATAGTCTTAAAGTTTCTAAAGTAATAGTTCAGTCAAATACTTTAAGGAACCAAATATATGTCTAGTCAAGGTTTATTCAAGAATGTTTGGCTTTTGCCCAAGCTTTAGCTACATTGAATACAGTAACTAATAGTTCAGTATTGGTGGAACTAACCTTCTTGGGTGTGTAACCACCATATTAAAAGGCCTCTAATCTGGTCAGAGGGACTTAAAGGGACAGTTTTTTGTCTCTTGCCCTCCAAGGTCAACTAAGTTCCAGGGGACTATGGGGCACCTCTCGAAATGTCCTATAACCGTGATGTGTCGCCTGTCTTCCCGTTTAGGGAGGTCGTAGAGACCCCACTAGAAGGGCTTGAGCCAGTATCGAGTCTTCAAGAAGAGGGTCAGCACAGGAAAACGTTTCCTTGATTTGCTTCAAAGTGAAGCTATGGTCTAGCAAGACCTTCTGACTTATCTTCACATAGGTGGACCTGGTAAAACAAAGGCCTATGGAGCCAGGGGCTTCTCAAGCCCATGTGATCCACCTGAGGAACAGATACTCAACTGACCTTAAGAATCAAATTAAGTGAGTTTATTTGGGCCAAATTATATAATCTTAAACACCCAAAGGGAAAGTATAACCAAAAAAGTAAAGTGATTAATACGCTTCTTTAGGATTATAAGGAATTACACTTCCCGGACATTAGGTTTAAGTTTATATAAGATGTTATTTACACAATTTCTCACTCATGATTTTGTTCTTAATAAGAAAATGCCACTCAGATGTAAGACTTCAATTCTTGGCCTATCTCAACACTACAGTGCATACCTGTGGCCAAGAAAGGCAAGCCCACCATTTTCTAACCCCCAAATGAAATGATTTCTATTCTCTCCCTGTCTAGAAGCCATTTGGGAGGGAACTCACCCTGATTCTAGCCACTCCAGCTATCAAGGTGCCTGAAAACAAATCCTGACTTCAAGACTCTCAAGTTCAGCCTTGGCAATCAAAAAGAAAAACAAAGAGGAACCCAAAGGATGGAAGCCTCTGAAAATCCTTAAGCAACATATTCTAATGGACTTTGAATTGGACATCTGAACTCTTCCCTGTATTGACTATTTTAATTTCATCTTCCAGGGACCAGTTAAGGACTTTCTTTTCCCCTACAGCTAAGAGTTAATGGAAGTCAGGGGTCTTTTAGATAGACTCACTGAAGGGGTACCCCTATTGCCACAGTCTATGACCCTATTCAGCCTTGAAGCCAGAGCCGTCTGCGCCCCAATTCCCTATTGGCAATTAGGGTGACCTCTTCAGAGGGTGGTGTGATGAGAATAGCAGGTAGAATTTGACTAGGCAGTTTAGGGTAAAAAGACCCCAAAAGACCAAAAACTGTCCTTGAGTTCTTCAGCAGCCTACTCTATATCAAAGGCCAGATATGTCCAAAGCATTTGGGGGCTCTTATCTGATTCCTAAAAGATTTTAGGGTTACCTCTTCAAAAGGGGAATGTTAGAGAACAAATAGCTAACTGAGAGACTATAAAAATTCTCTCACTTATACCTTTCATAAGCTCAAAAAATGAACTTAAAACCCACTATACCCCCTGGCTTGCCAATTCCCTCGTGGCCTGGCTCTTCCCTTTACAGGGCCTTTATATACCTCCCATTATATATATAGGGGGAGATGTGGGGATCTGGGTATTGAGCAAGACAACCAACTCCGGATACCCTAAAGGGATGGCAGGTGTCTGACCTGCTCTTCCTGATGTGATATGGATCTTCCTTTCCCCCAGTCCAGACCAGAACCAGGTTTTGGGGTTTTGTTTCCTCATTCCTGAACTTCCACATCAGCCCTACAACCTTCCTGCCTTTACCCCAAAACCCCACCTTTAACTTTCCCACCTTCTGTACCGGTCAGGAAGGCCTCGGTATATAAAGCCCTGCATTGGCTCTAATAACCGAACTACCCACCGACGTAGTCTCCCGGGAGGGAACTCCTCCCGCCGCACTCTGAGCCACCTGAGGTCCCGTTCCATCGCCCTCCATTCTCTGGCGTGGTTGGAGTACAACAGCCGTACTGGAGATGGAGACCCACCCACAAATGGCGGCCAGCGTGGGTGGATAGAGACCAACAATGGCGATTGAACAAGGAACATTCCAGGACACGCTGAAGAAGTTGAGTGCTACCCACGAGAGACATGGGCTTCGGCCCCGCCATCCCACCGTGAGGACAGGCACGGTTTCTTCTAACTTCCGTCTCTTCTATCAAGCTGCAGGTGAGGGACTGAGATCCATTAGTTAGAGCTTGTTATGCCTCAGGGCAGGTTAAAGGTGTATTGTCTGTGTCGGTTTTGGTTTTGTCTTAAGTGTTGTGATTGCTTCGTAGTGCGGGGTTGTAGCTCCATGGTAAAACACTTGCCTGGCATGCAAAGGCCTGGCATTTGATCCCAATACCACACAGGGAAAACAATGCACATGTAACTTGGACATTGCAGTAACAGCTTATTTCTGAGTGAAATAGCAATTGTATGTATAAAAGTCTGCATACCCACATTGAGTGAATTCAGCAAATATGTATATTTGGTTTTATTTAACTTACTGAGAGAGAAAGGGGATGAATATGAAAATGAAGTGCATGCCATGTTAGATGTATGGAAGCAGAGAACAACTTTTGGGAGTCTGTTCTCTTTGCACTGTGGGATTGAGGTGGTCAGGTTTGTGGTTTCATGTGTTGAACTATCTTGCTGGTCCCTGTATTTTGCAGTACATGTTCTCTATAGACAGTCTCAACAAATTACACAAATTTAAAGCTGAATCTTCTGCTGAAAAAGAAAATGTATTCTGGGCTATACTTTTGGGTTGTAAAGTAATTGAGGAAGCTTGTTTCAAACCTATCAGCAAACAAGTCTGCATCTAACACATGTCCTAACAAATACATGCAGAAGATGTGTTCCTGGGCATAATTTAACCACGATTTTTAATAGAAGGAAACACTACAAACTAAATACCCATTGCAATAAGAAAAACAGGGCATATCCTAACCCGGAATACTATATAGCAGTGAAAACATGTGAATGCATTCATTTCTAAACAGATATGGATAAGCAGATTGCTAAATGGACTAAAGAATATTATTTTACCTATTCTGTTTAATGAAAAATTGCTGAGATTAAAAAATGCAAGCTTGGAGCTGAACCTCATGTCTGAAGTCTATATTCACAGCTATTCAGAAAGATTAATTGTTCAAGGTCTACGTGGGCTGTACAGTGAGTTCAAGGCCAGTGTGAGGTTGTCAAAAACCTGTCTCAAAACAAAAGTTTAAAAGGTGGCTAGGGTCCAGCTCAGTGCTACAGTGGTACCTGGCATGGATGAGACGCCCCCGCCCCAAGTTCAAATCTCAAAACTGCAAAAAGAATAAAATAGAAAGCAAGTAATAAATGACTCATGCAAGACGATGCCACCTATGAAAGGAAATTTACCCACCAACACAGTGATTGACAGGTGCTCTGTATAGAAAGCCTCCCAAAGCTGGCCAAATATACTGAGAGTGCAGTTCAGCCATTGCCTGCTTTTCTACAATCGCTATCATAAAATGGTGTTTATATTTTAAACTGTTAAACAAAAAAAATCAAAAGAAAGTATATATGTAAATATACATATATATATATATATATATATATATATATATGGAGATACACATTTTCTGTGTCTACAGATGAACCTGCATACACTCACAGTTATATTCACTATTGGTATGTTGTCTCTTACAGCTTTTGCTTAACAGCTGCAGGTCAGAGAAACAGAGGGCCAATGCCATCCCAACAGCCTAAGGTGCTTGGTCTAGAGTCATGGGTTACAAATTCACACTCATGGAATCTTCAGGTAGGAGATATGAGTGTTGGAGGTGGACAGTTCTATTTCTCATTTTAAGAGAATATTTTGGGCTGAGGATGTGGCTCAGAGATAAAGTGTTTGCTGTACATGAATTAAATCTTTAATGTACAACACCACCTAAACCAGGCATGATGATGCATGCCTCTTATGATCCCAGCACCAAGGAACAAGAGAATCAGAAGTGCAAGGTCATCCTTAGCTACATAGGTATGGGCCAGCCTGGGCTACATGAGGTCTTATGTTTTTAAAAAAAGACAATTAAGAAGAGAAAAAAATAAAGAGGACCAAATAAAGCACAGATGTTATAGCTCAGTGGAAGAGTGTTTATCTTGTATGTGTGAAGCTCTGAGTCCAATTCTCAGTACAGGGAGAGAGAGAGAGAGAGAGAGTCAGAAACAGAGAAAAACTTTATATATTGACTTTACACCTTTAAATATATACTAATATAAAGTAGAAGTATTCATATGTGTACACACACATTTTTAAGTTTGCTTATGAATATATTAATCTTAAGTTCCTGCTCGTGTGTCCCTTTCAGTGTAAAGGGTATATGGGCAACAGTTACATTACCTGTATAGCTAGTCAGAGTAGTGCACACCTATGCTCCCAGCCTACTGGAGGCTAAAGTGTTGGAAACCAGCCTAGCATATGTAGAAAGACGCTGTCTCAAAAGGAAAAGAAAAGGTATGTGTACATATATAGGTAGGCATATACTTGGGAAAAAAAAACACTCAAAATGGGAGTTCTTAGTGTACAAACATGATATGGGTGCTTATTATTTCCTTCTTTCCTATATTTCTCTATTATCGAGTCCAAATATATGAGAAGCATTCAAGACAGAGTCAGATACTCCTCCACACACTGAGTTCTCTCTCCCCGTGTTATTTCATGTGCATGAACGTTTTACCTGCATGTATGTAATTGCACCTGTGTCCTGCAGTGACTGTGGAGGTCAAACGAGGGTATTGGATCCCTTGGAACTGGAGTCATGGACTGTTGTTAGTTGCCATGTGGGTTCTGGGAATCGAACCCAGGTCCTCTGCAAGACCAACCAGTGCTCTTAACCACTGAGCCATCTCTCCAACCCTGGAAATAAAAATCTTTCAAAACAAACAACATTGCTACTTGGGGCTGTGAGACAGCTTACCTGCCAAGCACTTGCCGCATAAGCATGAGGACCAAACTTCAATCCCCAGCACCCACATAAGAATCCAGCACAGTAGCACACACCAGTAACCCTGCCCTGGGGCTAGAGAGACAGGAGGATCTCTGGAGCTCACTGGTCTTCAGTCCTAGGCTAATCGGTGAGCCCCAGGTCCCTGTGAGGGGACTTGTTTCAAAAATTAAAAGGTAGAGAGTGATTACAAAAACACCCATGTTTGGCTTCTGGCTTCCATATGCTTGTACACAATACGTATATATGCATCTGCACACACATGAACATTCACACACATACACACAGAAATATACATACATACACACACACACACATAAAAGAAAAAAAAAAAACAAAGGAAAAGAGAAAAGAAAAAACATCCATCTGGTTTGCTTTTCACTCACCTAACATTTCTGGAAAATTCCAGCATCTAATTGGTTTTTCTTACAGAAGAAACAAAACTGCTAACCCTCACAATGCTGTAAAGATTTTATTTAAATCAATTTCATCTTTGGCGAAAAATGGGAGGTAGATTATTCTCCTTGTTCAAAGTTATGGTAGTGATCTACTGAGACAGGCCTCACACTAAAGTAATATGATTCCTTTACTAGGTTGAAAATATTTTCCCACAGAAAAGCACAAAATAGCCTCCATCTGAAAAAAAAATAACTAAAATTACATAGCAACCACATTGGAACTTTGCAGGATGAAAACAGCAGGGCCTAAAGCTTTTCCTTTGTTCTGGTACCTGATAATCTAGTCACATTGAGACAGGTGAGCTTAATGATGCCTCCTGAGGTGTGAGAGCATACAAAGGAGGGTAGGCTGTGGCTTCAGTCCCACATGGGTACTTTCTCCTCATTGGTCACTGGCTAATGAGCTTGTTTACTAATAGACAAATGCATACACCACTTGTGTATTTTAAAAGATCATTTTTGCCTTTATGTGTACGTCTCTGTATGTTTGCCACATACGTGCAGTGCCTGCAGAGGCCAGCAGAGGACATCAGATCCCCTGGAACTGGAGTTACATGTGGTTGTGAGCCACCAGTTTTGGTGCTCGAATCTGACCTCAGGCCAGTCCAAAGAGCTGCAAGCATTCGTGATTAACCTCTGAGCCATCTTTCCTGTCCCAGCCACTTATTTTAAAAGGGTTCACTGCAAAATCGTTCCCTTTTAAACTTTAAACAAGGACCAGGTGAGGGACTCTCCTTATGAAACCTGTGCAGGCTTCCTTCAAACAAGAACAGAACTGAGAATACCACAGAACTGAAGACTTGCATTGGTGTGGACCAAAGACCACCAAGAGGGATGTACTTCTGAGCATGACCTCAAGCAAGCATTGCTTTCAACATCTTTTTAATAATTATAAAACCCTGGATAAGGAGGTGGCTCAGAGAATGAAATGTGTACTATGCAAATATGAAGACCTGGGTTCAGATCACTCAAAAACCACATAGAAAGCTGGGTATAGTGATATGAAGCTGTAATTCCAGTGTTAGGGAGGCAGAGACAGGAAGATCCATGGAGCTGGCCAGTCAAATCTGTGAGTTCCAGGTTCAGTGAAAGAACCTGTCTTAAACTATAACAGTGGAGGAACTGGAAAGATGGCTCAGTGGTTAGAATCACTGCTCTTGCATAGGACCCTCGTTTGGTTCTCACATCAAGATGCTCAAACAGACTGTAATTCCAGCTCCAGGAGATTTGACACCCTCTGCTGGCCTCCTGGGGCACTTGTATTCACATGCACACACCTACACATAGATATACAGATAAAACAGAAATATACACATAATTAAAATAAAATAAATCTTGCAGGCTAGCCAGGCTAAATAGTGAGATACAGTCTCTTAATAGAATAAATAAATCTTTCAAATACATATTTTTTATTTTAAAATTTGCACTAGGATTAAAGAAAACACCTGATGGTAACTTTTGTCTTCCCCATGTAGGTGTGTATACACAGACACAGACACACACACGTGTGTGTGTGTGTGTGCATATGCATACAAATACAAAATACATATAAAGACCAACACAAACACGTGGGCATATGAAAACAAATAACATATGCATAGACCAATATAGACATAGATACATGTGCACATATACAAACAAATATATAACACAGGCAGACCAACACTCACACATAATAGCTTTAAGGTCAATTAGTATTTATTTATTGTACAATGTTTAGGAAATTTGGAAAAGCACAAGAAAAGGATATTCATTCATTTACCACCAGAGACAGCAACACATGAGATTCTACTCTGGATTTATTCACTTGCTGGTATTCTCCATGGTTTATAGGGCTAAAACATCATCAGCACACACATGTCATTTTACCAAATTTTACTTTATTTTACTTTGTACTTTGTACCTATTTTGTACTTTATAGGTTCCACATGGCTACCGTACTTTAATGAGACACTGTATAATCTGGGTTAAATAATGCCAGAGAAATGTCTTTGTGTTGTTTGAACTTGTCTTTGTTCATCATACCCACAGGAGAAACACCTAGAAATGAAACCGTGTTAGTACAGGTTCTGTTTTTAGGATGTTTCATGTAAAGAACTTTAGTCCTTAGTGTGGAAGATAACTTAGTGGGCAAAACACCTATTGTGTGAGTTCAAATCCCCAGGACTCATGTAAAAGCCAGGTATGATGGTGTGCCTCTGTAATCCCAGTACTTGGGTAGGTAAGAGGTAGACACTGGGGATTTCCTGAAGTTTGCAAACCAGTGAGCCTGGCATACTGGCCAAATACCCTGTCTCAAAGAGGGTGGAAGGTGAGAGCCAATCTGAACCTCTGACCTCCATATGCATCTTGTAGCATTTATGTAACCACACACAGACTCAGACACGTCAAAGGATCCTGGAAGGTTACATTCCTATCTACTCCCAGAAATATAATAAAAGAAAACCCATTTCACCCTGGGAATAATGTTTTTCCAAACCTTCCCTCTTTGAATAACTGTGCCCTGGCTCAGTCCTTAAGTTAGAGCTGTATGCTAGAACCGCAGATGAACACTGTTCTAGTTTGTTTCTCTGTAGCTGTGAGAAAACACTATGACCAAAAACTAATTTGGGGAATGTGGTGGTTTGAATGAGAATGTTCCCCATAGGCTCCAAGTCTTTGAAAAGTTGGGGCCCCATTGGTTGATACTGTTTGGGGAGGGCCATTCTGGAGGAAACACATCACTGGACATGGGTTTTGAAATATGTAGTTTGCCCACTTCCAGTCTGGCGCTCTCTGCTTCCTGTGCCTGCTCTGGCCACCTCTGGCACCATGCTTCCCTGTCGTGATGGACTCTTACTCTCTGGAACTGTAAGTCAAATAAACTTTTCCTTCTATAATTTACATTGGTCATGGTGTTTCAGGTACAGCAACAGAAAAGTAAATAATATAAACAGGAAGGAACCAACACATCTCCTGGTACAAATTTCCATCTTAGATTGCACTTCTACTGCTATGATAAAACCAACTTTGGGGAGTAAAGGGTTTATTTCATGTTATAGCCCACAATCCATAACTGACGGATATTAGGGCAGGAACCCAGGGCAGGAACTACAGCAGAGACCAGGAAGGAAAGCTGCTTACTGGCTGGTTCCTTTGGCCTGTGCTCAGCCTGCTTTCTTATACAACCCAGGACCACTTGCTCAGAGGTGGCACCACGCACAGTGTATACTGGGCCCTCCCACATCATTCAACAATCAGTACAGTGCCTCACAGACATGACCGCAGGACCATCCAGTAGAGGAAATTCCCCAGCTGAAGTTTCCTCTTCCCAGATGTGTCAAATTGACACTCTACCTGGCATAATCACATTTGCCTCTTTCTACAACGTCAGAATTTATTGAATAACAAATTCACAAGGTTTAGCCATTTCTGTGGCAGCAATTTGCCAGATAATCCCTCCCATCCTGGTGATCTGACTGGGGGCTGGGAATGTAGATTCTTTTATTCTAATCTTAATTACTGATATTAATGAGCTAAAGAGGCTGCAACAGAGTTCAAAGGTTTCAGAAATGGGCTGAAAGAGTCTGTATTCATAAAATAACTGACCAGACTCACTGAGGGAGCTGCTTCTGGAGCTGCTAGAGTCAGAGATTTTTACATGGTAGCTCTGCAGAGTCTGACTGAGAGAGGGAAGGTTCCATCAGAGTCCAAAAGCAGAAAATAGCAGATTTGGGTCCAGGTCTAGGCAGGTGAACAGGTGGGCAGACAGTCAAGTAGACTATGTCAACATGAGAAGACTAAGGCAAGCTGAAGACCCAGAGACTCCTCGGGGAAGTCCTCTGATTGTGGGTCCTTGGTGCAAAGACCAGGCATCAGATGACAGGTTGATGTGGCCACCACTGTGTTAGGTGTCCATCACTTTAGGGGGTTTAAAGACTTGTGCCCTTCCCTTTGTCTAGTGTTTCTGATAAGTTCTTGGGCCCGGTTTCTCTGATGTGATTTTAATACACTACAATCTCAGTTCACTTCAGTAATCATATAGGGTCACTCCCTCATTTATGAATCTGTGGTGAATGGTAGGGACCAGCAGATGATGATGCCGTTTCCTAGCTTACTCAGGGATTGCAGTAGCTCTTCTCCCTCAGAATCAAGAACTGCTTGTAAAATGGAATCCTGGCCTGATAAACATTGTTTCGTACAAGATGGAGGATCTTGGAGCAGGGAGCAGCCTTACCTCAGCAGTCCCTTCTTCCACCACCTGCGTGGCTTTCCACCTCACTACTGCAGGCTAAATTAGCATAGAAGAGCTCAGACCCCTTGGAAGACAAACGTGGTGATGGGAAGCAATTTAAATCTAAGCTTATTTAACCTAAGTGGAGAGTGGCTGCCCATTTTGTTTTAATTGCCTTTTAAACTAAAATCAATGTTAAATTACCTGAACAACAGCCCCTGTACAACTGCAAACTGAAAATTCTTTAAGAGCCTCCTCCAAAGCCTGTTGGCTTTCCTCTGGCCAAACTACAGGAAAAGCATCTGTCTGCCTTGCTGTGAAGGTGCTTGAACCTTGGGATGCTATTGGAGTGTTCCAAGGACAGACACTAATTGTGCTGTTATTAGTTCTGGGTGAGCTGCCCCCCAACATGGAGCTAGGTCCATGGTAAAGGGAAACCTGAGTATCAGGGAAGGGAGAACAGCACAATTAGGGGCCCAGCAGCTGTCCCATTCAAGTTTGTTTGATCTTTATCCTCACAATTACTTTTATTTTGTTCTGTGTTAAGTAAATAAGATGAACAAGTCATGATCCTAATGGAATTCACGACAGGAAAGGATTAAGAGCAGCGTCATAGATTTTTCTAACTGGTGTGGGAGAAGCACGTGATGGTGAAACAGAGAGAAAATGGGGGCAAGAGCCTCAGAGAAGAATCTGATATTTATGAACTGAAATTCCCAGGTAAAATAGTGGCACCTGTGTTAAGATTCGGGCTGCCTGATTAGAACTGCCATGCTTATGGAGTTTGCAGTGTTGTAGCTCCAGAGCCAAATTATCTTGGATTACCTTTAATCCTCTTAATAGCCTTTTATTCAACATCTGTATGTCTGATCTAGCACCCCTGTGACTATCCAGTAAAATCATCAGGACATCACAAATACTTCCCACCTCCCACCAACCCCAAAGCAAAGAACATCCCACCATAGCATCCGGAGCCCAAAGCAGGGTTTTCTCCACTTTGCTATGATTTGCCTGCCTTGTGGTTCTTCTACCAGTGAATTTGAAAAGTGCCTGCTTTTAAGATTTTCTTTTGTTCTTTAACTGAAAACATCATGAATCTGTTACCATATTGGAACATGGTATTTGGAATACCTAGAATCAGTGCTCCAAGGCCATGGTCACAGAAATTTGGCTATATGATAACCTGGCTCTCGCTCCCACTGCTCTGAGCACAGTGCTTTGGAATCAAAAGGCTGTTAGCATTTGTATTTATTACTGCCTAGATCAGTGTCTTGCTTTTGTATCATTCAAACTAAGCATGCCATCTTTTTAACATACTGGAGTCACATGGAGGCAGACATGTGCCCTCTGCCAACCAAGAGCCTCGAGGGAGAGAGATGGTCAAAAGTGGCCAGAAAACAGTGTAGACACAGGCAGGAAGAGAAACATGATGTGAGTTAGGGGCTATGAGAGCTCAGAGGCCAAGAGGTGAGCCTCCTTCCAGATATCACAGAGTATCCTGGGGCAGCTCTGGGACTGAGGATGGGAAGATACACAATGGTGCTGATACCCACTGGTGCACTGATGTTGGTCACTGGTCATACTTCTGTAGAATACACTGGAACTCGGTAGAAGTGGAAAAAGGGTGGAGATTTCCCAAACCAGTACCACTATATTCTTAGAACAATTAATCACTAAATTCTCAAAATAGGAAATTACAGTTTAGAGAACATTCCTCCAAGTGCCCTCACTCACTATATTTCAGAATCATGTCAAATTGAGAAAGATTCAGAGGATGCTATCTGACTCCTAGGTCTGATGACTTGATGCAGACTGGACCACCCACAGAATGGGGGAGGAGTCTATCTCACACAGGGCAGAGTGTCTTCTACTTAGTTTGCAGGTGTAAAGGTTTTCCTGTCTCAAAGCTATGTGGGGGAACCCAGCCAACATCTCTGCATGCCCACCACACAACTGCCAATCACAGCCCTTCCTCCTGCAGGGTTTCTTAGGAAGCCTGCTCTAGTCACATCCCTCCCTCAGCCCGTCCCTACTCAGAAATCAAATATGTAGTCCAACCACAGCCTCTCTCAAATGGGAGATTAGCAGAGAGAGGGTTGCGTTTGAACAGGTGGGCATGGAAGATCACTGAGATCTGAGGATGGATTCTGAAGGCTGGGGAGATGGTTCTATTGGTACAGTTTGTAAAATGTTTTCAGTGTTTGCTCAATAAGCATGAAGATACAAGTTAGAGTCATAGAACCCATGTAGAAAAAGTCGGGCATCCTGGCATGCTTATAATCTCAGTGCTGTGGAGATGGAAGCAGGTAGACCCCTGGGCACACTGGCCAGTCAGTTTAGCCAAATTGGTGAGTCTCAAGCTGGTGACAGGTGAGAGATCCTGTCTCAAAATGCAAGGTGGGGAGAGACTTAGAAATACATCTGATGTTGATCTCAGGGTTCCATATACATGCACACACATATGTATGTACAACCCCACCCCACACACAAGCATACACACACATGTACACAACCTAAAAAATAAGTAAACAAAGAAGCAGTCTAGAGAGAGAGAAAGAGGTGTTTAGAAAGAAAAGACAAAGCACAGGGAGATAAACAGAAACAAGAATGTACAGGCCCCAGAGAAAGACAGATTTGCTGATGTTTCCTTGACTACAAAATGTAGGCTATTTTGGTCTGGATGTGAATTGTCCCTACAACTTGCTGTGTTTGGTACTTGGTCTTCAGCTTGATGTGCTGTTGAATAGGTAGAGCCTCACAGGAGGAAGTGGGAGTAGGCCTGAGGATTTTATAGGCTGGCCTCACTTCCTATCTGGTCTCTGCTTCCTGACTGCAGAGACAATGTGACCAGCTGCCTCAGGCTCTGCCTCCTGCCTTCCCTGCCATGATGAGTGGCATCCTTTCCTAAACTGTGAGCCCAAATAAACCTTCCTTCATGAAGTTGCTTCTTGTTGGGTATTTGTTCACAAAAGCAAGAAAAGTAAATGTTCATGGTGTTCCTGAGTCCTGGGTTTCTTTCCCAACCTTATGCAATTCTAATTGAAGTCCTGTGATGGCGAGCCAGACTTTCCACACCTGCCACAATTGCTGCATACCCCTGAGACTGTCCTGGGCGTGACTAGTCTACAGATGAGTCCAGGAAAATGCAGCTGGGGTGATGAACTTCAACCCTTTAATAATCTTTTTTTTTTCCATGTGTGTGTGAGTGTGTTCAGGTTTGATGTGTACAGGCACAGGTGTGTGTGTGGGGTGCCTGCATGTTGGTGCGCATGTATGTGGAAGACCTAAGGTTAATGTCAGGATTCATCCTCCATTCCTTTTCCAGTCCAATCTCAGGGGATCTGATGCTCTCTTCTGGGATCCAGGGGCACCTGTACATAAGTGATACATACAAAACTCATGTACACATATGGACATATGGTGTACACACACATACACACACACATAAAAAAATCTGAAATAAAATGATAAAAGAAGCCAGAGTATTAAGAATGACTCTGAGGTCTCTGTTCAGAAGTGAATGACGAGCAGACTCAGTGATAGATCAGGTACCTTTCTCCTTGCTGTGATAAAATCCTGATAAAGGCAACCTAAGGAAGGAATGGCTTATTGTGGCTCACAGTTGGAGGGTACAGTCCATCATGTTGGGGAAGGCAGAACAGCAGCTATGAGTGAGGCAGTCAGTCACATGGCATCTACACTCAGGAAGCAGAGAGAGACGAATGCTGTGCTCAACTGGCTTTCTCCTTTTCACATAGTCTGGGACCCCAGACCATGGGATAGTGCTGCCCACATTCAGGGTGGGTCTTCCTTCTTCAGTTAAACCTCTCTGGAAATGCCCTCATAGGCACATTCAGAGGTGTATGTTTCCATAGTCATTCTAAACCCTGTCAAGTTGACAAAGAAATCTGACCATCAAAAGGAACATGAGATGAATGTTAATCAATGACTGGAAAAGGCAAGGGGCTGATGTTAGCCTGTGACATTGGGAATGGCTGTATGCACTAAAGGTCCAGCTGCTCAAGGTACAACTTTAGGAGGAGATCTGACACTGAGGGAACAGGCTGCAGGCCACCTGAGATCAATGAGCCCTGGGTGCTGAAACAGTCACGGAGTTGGGATCTGAGAAGAGTAGACAGGTTCTGACATTGAGACCATGCCAGCCTGAGACAACACAGTAGGATTTAGCTGTGAATCAAGTTCTGAAACACATCTTTGTGCATGCCCTGCAGTTATGTCTGCTCCAAGCTTTCATGCACCAACACTGTAACATATTAATATCCATAAGAACAGTACAACCAGTCTAATGAAATGAGGTGATCCAGAGCAAGGCACAAACTGTCACCACAACCACCAGGATAAAATCTTACCTTTATAGCCAACTTGCCTGCCACCTATCCAGAAAACAAGTAATAGGAAATCTCTACAGCTGTCCAGTTTACCCGGGCATGGGAATGCCATCTAAGACAAGGTCTAAATTGGGCTTCTAAACACTCTACCATAAATGAAGAGAGAATGAGAACATATTGTTTTGCATAAGCATCTGTTTGGTAAGATTCTAATAACTGGGCCCAGTCTTGAGCAGGACACTGACTTTCTTGATGTTGACTAGGATACTTGTGGAAGTCAAAGGTCAACCTCAGGTATCATTCCTGGGGAATCATCCATTGTGCTTTTTGAGACAGGTTTTTCACTGTCCCAGAACTTGTCAGGTAGGCCAGAATGGGTGGCCATTGAGCCAAAGAAGTCTTCCATCTCAGCCTCCCAGTGCTGGAGTTGGAAATATTCACTCCTATGCCCAGTGTTTTACATTGTTTCTGAATAACAGGCTCATGTCCTCATTGTTGCATGGCAAATCCTTTACCAACTGAGCTATCTAGCCAGGCCCGTGTTCTTATAAGGGCACAAATCCTTTCAAATCAAACCCTACATTATGCAAGCATGTAACAGCATGTGTCTCCGGACTCCACCACAGTCACAACAGGGATAAACAGTGGGTTGTCATGTCCATAATTTTTTGCTTTCTCTTCTTTCATTTAATTTATCAATAAATCTTTTTAACTTAAAAGATATCAAATAAATACTTTCAGAATCTAATCATCAATTTCCTCAGAAATGATTTGAATAAAAAATGAAAACTTTTCATCAGCAAATTTTAAATACCCTAAAGTATAGGGGCTTCATAACCAAGACACTAAGGAAAATATGCTTCTAGGATTTCTTAAGAATTTACCCATACTGCAGTGTGGGACACCTGAGGATTCCATCCCACTCAACACCTCTCCTTCCAATCCCACTATGCCCCTGTTGGGGAAGTGTGTGTAAATAAATTGTCTTTGATATTTCTTTTCCTTAGCTCTGAAAGATGTTCTGAGGCCTGGAGAGGTAGCTTTGTGGTAAGAGAACTGGCTGCTCTTGCAGAAAACCTGGGTTTGATTCCCAGCACCACATGGTGGCTAACAACCAACCATAACCCCAGTTCCAGAGTACTGGATGCTGCCAGCTGACTCTAAGTCTCTCTGGGGATCACCTCCCAAGGTTATGTTCCTTTCCAGGGTGAATGTAAGACTCCACAGTTTGGGCAATCTCCAAAGGGCCACTCAGGTTCCACTAAGCCTTCAGGATTGACTCTAGTGACTATATTTGAGTTTAACATGGGCTTGTGGGCACGCACACCCCCCCCCATACACACAGAGGCAGTGTAGCTGCCCAGAGTCCCATATGGCCAGAGCTAATGCCATCATATCTGCTTCTGGAGAGCTCCACTAAGATGGGGCCGCAGGAGCAGTCTGAGAAGCTAATTCTTAACTGGACATATGAAGCTAGGGCTTCCTACTGGCTGGTTGGCCATGGAGTGAGAGCTGCTGGCATGCCGCAAAGGGGTAGTCCTCTCTCACTGTGGTCAGACCCAGCAGATAGGGGAAGGGACTGTGTTCTAGACCTCCAGGAAGTCCAGTGAAGTGCTGTGGTTGGTGGCTAGCCTCGGTGTGCTGAAAACACAGTGAAGAGTACAGTGCAGAGCCAACCAGGATGAATCAACAATCACAGACCAAATAAAGAGATCCTAGACCTTCTTGACAGCCAATAAGAAAGGATAATCTGCCTGGCTTGATGGCACTCGCTTTTAGTCCCAGCACTCAAAAGGCAGAGGCAGACAGAGGTCTGTCAGATCCAGGCCAGCCTGGTCTACATAGTGAGTTCCAGGCCAAATGGGGCTACACAGAGAGACCCTGTCTCAAAAAAAACAAAACAAAAGCCTTCCTGCCTCAGCTCCCTAAGTGCTGAAATTACAGATACATACTATTATTCTCAGCCAAACCTCACTTATTTATCAATTATTCAGCCACAGGTATTTTGTTATACCAAGATAAACTAAGGAATCCTAGGCCCATCTGAAAGAAAAGGGACCACATGTTGAGGCACTGCAGGCCATTCCCTGTATAAGCCAGACAGTTCACAGGACCATAGATGCTAGATTAAGGGGCAGAGGCATAAGAACACTCTACCTTGACACAGGACTACTCATCACCTTGGCAGAGCCCCCAGCAAGCAGAATGGACAGGCTGCCGGCTTGGCTCTTGGAAGCTCTGAGGAAGCCTGTCCTCACTGGGGAGTCCCAATGCAGAAGTGACCTGCTCAGGCAGTGGGAGAAGGGAGCAGACATTTGGAGAAGCAGGTGTGACAGAGTAGACCAGCTGTATACACAGTGGGCTCCAACTCCCTAGGAGATATACTCCACAGGACCCAGAGAACATCCCATTTACCAGAAAGTCAAGACATACACAGGAAGCAAACCTGGGCATCGCTGTGGTACTGCGTGTTCCTTCTGGGGCCAGCCTGCCAGTAGAAGGGGCATCCTGGAACAATGCAGACAGAAGGATCACCTCAAGTTCCAGGCCAGCCTGGGCTACGTAATAAAATGCTGTCCCAGAAATGAAAAGCAAGGGGCTGGAGAGGTGGCTCAGAGGTTAAGAGCACTGGGTGCTTTTGCAGAGGACCCACATTTGGTTCCCAGCATTCGCATGACAGCTTACAACTGTCTAACTTCAGTTCCAGGGAATCCAGCACCTTCTTCTGGCCTTGGACACCAGACACACACATGGTGTGCATACATACATGCAGGCAAACACTCATACACATAAAATAAAAATAAATCTTTTTTTTTAATAAAAGGGAAACTGTGGAGACATGGGAAGGGAAAGGAGCCCCTTACCCTGGGGTCTGGTTGAAGCCTCTCGCCAGGTGAGAAGCCAGAATTCCAGCACAGTTAACATTAGTTTTAAAGCTGCCAACATGGAAATAATACTCTTCATATAGATGTTTTATGTTAAAGTAACAGTGGACCAGGTTTAAGGCCTGAATGCATATGACTTGGGTAGGGTTTCCCCAGATACCACCTGAGAATCTCAAAACGAGATTGTTAAGTTTGGGGAAAGTAAAGGTATCCTGCCTTCCAGTATCCTGGATATCTTATCAATTATAGTGGCCCTTAGGAATCACTCTGTGATCTCATTTAGGTTTTTAGTAACCCTTTGAAGACAGTGACTTTAAACCCCACTAAAATGGAATATCTGACTACTGTAAGCAGTGATGAGCTGACTCTCCCTTGAGCAGCCCGTTACCCATACGGGTATGCCTTCTTGTCAGGCTCCTCTTTGGGAAACCCGAAACCATCTTCTTGAGTGAGTCTTTCTTCTGAGCTTCTCTTTCTCTTAATCTCACACTTAGGCCTGTATTAAAATGTCTTTAGTAGTGGAGCCTGGTGGCATACCCTGGAGGAGCTGCAGTGGCCATAGCCAGCCTCAGTCACCATCACCACAAGCATGAGCAGCAAGACTGACACCCTGGAGCCACCAGCCAACACCAACCCCAACATCAAGCCTGGCAGCACAAACAGCACTGGCCCAGGTGGGCTGACACCTGCATCACCTGCCAGCAGGGACAAAACACTTAATGAAGGCTTTGGGGACAGTAGAATGATTCAGTGTAAGAAGTAAATGGGGGAGGTGGCTGGAGAGATGGCTCAGTGGTTAAGAGCATGGGCTGCTCTTGCAAAGGACCTGGATTTGATTCCCAGAACCCACAAGGCAGCTAACAGCTGTCCTAACTCCAGTTCCAGGAGATCTGACATCCTCTTCTGACCTCTGCAGGCATTGTGTGACATGGGTGCACTTACACACATGCAGGCAATACACTCATACATATTACAAAATAATCTTTTTCTTAAGTAAATCTGGGGGCTGGATGTAGTAGGTATAGATTTTATCCCAGCATTCAGGAGGCAGAAGCAGAGGCAGGCTAATTTCTGAGTTCAAGGCCAATGTGCTCTACATAATGAATTCCAGACCAGCCAGTGCTACGTAGTAAGACCCTGGCTTTAAAAAAAACTGGCTATTCATCAACAGAAATGATACTGAGGAAGATGTATTTGTCTAAACCCCAGGAAGTACCTTCCCAGTGTAGGAGGTAAAGCAACTGTGGATTTTGATGTTGAAGGAGAAAAGGGTGCAGAGGCTGTCAGTGTTGCAGGTCCTAGTAGAGTTCCAGTTGAGGGCAGTAAATCCACATCAGACAGGAACCACTGTAGATGGTATCTGCTTTGAGGGCTTCGCCATGCAATTCCCAGTAGAGTTACCAGAACAGTAAGAATGGGGAAAGAAAGAGGGCTCAGAACGCATTCCTGAAGCCAGGCCCAACAACACAGGCACTACGTACTATGCCGCAGGCAAAGGTTCCCACCTGACTACTCGCAAAGACCCAGTGGGCGTGGCTCAGGGTTTTCAGCCTCCTGGGCAGGGAGAAGTGATGGAGGATGTTGACAACCAGGCTTCAGGAAAGCAAGATAGACCAGAGAGACAGAATGTGTGTGGGATTATAGACCACAATTCCCAGGCCCTCCTCACAGCCTAGAGAGGTCAGCAATGAAGGTACAAAAAAAATCAAGACAGTGAGACCCAAAGTTGGCAGCCACTTCAGCCTCAGTACTGCCACAATTTCCTTTACTGGAACAGATACCCAGAGACCCCTAAATCACAAGATGGCAAAGAGTCACAAGCAGCTAGTCCACCAGCTGAGAGCTGGTTCCCTCCCGAGACAGCAGGGTAGGACTGAGCAAGCTGGGTTTAACATCTCCCCATCACCTGGTTAGTCATCCCATGAGAAGAAATAAATAGGAGATTCCAGCAGGAAGAACGGGAGATTGGGGCTGAGCACCTTATGTGCTTGTTTTTTGCCACTGACCAGATACACCGGAATTATCTACATTGTCTGTGCAAGCATGGGGTTTTTATTATTTTCACCCAAAGACAGTCTCTTTTCAGTAAGGATAAATGTATTTTTCCAAGACTTTTCAACACACCTTTAAAGTTTTTAAGTTGTTTCATATCTAGTCAAAATTCTTTTTTTTACTTTAGTGAAAATTTATTATAATGCCCCAATAAAGCATGACTTTTCAACGTCTTGCTCTGCAGCCTCCTTGGCTGTTTTTGCTTGAATGCCAGAGTTGGGTGTTGGCATGGGCTATGCAAAGACTGGTAGAAGTCTTGAAATTAGGGCTGGAGAGATGACCCAATGGTTAAAAGCACTTGCTGCTCTTGCAGAGGACTCAGGTTCAATTCCCATCACCTACATTGGCCAGCGCACCACTCCAGAGGATCTGATGCCCTCTTCTGGCCTCTTTAGGCACTGCACTCATGTGTACAAACTCCCATACACATAAATTGAAAACAAAATCAATCTTTTAAAATATTTTTTAAAAAATTATGTGTATGAATGTATTATTGCCTGCATGTATGTACATGTACTCATGTCATGCAATGCCTGTGGAAGCTAGAAGGTATTAGAACTAGAGTTACTGATGGTTATGGGTTGCCCAATGTGGGTGCTGAGAATTGAACCTGGGTCCTCTGCAAGAGCAGCAGGAGCTCTTAACCATTGAGCCATCTCTCCAACCCCTACACTTACATCTCTAACTCTTTTGTGGATTAAGGGATGTAGCTCAGTAGTGAGCATTTGTGTAATGTACAGGAGGGCCTCTGTTCGATTTCTGGCACCATACACACAAAAAGGTTGCAAAGGGAGGCAGCCCCAGCCTGACACTGTAAGCAAAGTCCTGTGGACTGCAGGCTTGAATATGGAAGCAAAGTTTCTGTTAAGGTTTGGATTTTAAATGTTCCCCAAAGGCTCATATGTTAAAGGCAGGTGGTAGAACTCTGGGAGGCTGAGCCTAGTTGAAGGAAGTTAGATGGTTGGAGTGAGCCCTTAAGAGGACGTTGGGACCCTGCCTCTACCCATCTTTGCCTCCTGAGCACCATGAGGTTGGCAACTGTGCTTCTCTCCAGCGTGAGGCGAACAGAGGCGCCCTCACTCACGTGGCCTGCCGCTCTCTTGCAGTGCATTCTGATTTTTCCTATTGCTTTGCTTTTGAATACTTTCCTCACCGCTTTGTGATCGTGTGGGCTTTTATTTCATTCTTGAATAAGAAGCCGAGAGTCCGGAAACCCTGGCCCGTCAGTAGTGTTGATAATGCTCTGCCTCACCACAGGTCAAAGCAAAGGACCACAGACTGGGTCTCATTATGTTGTCCTGGCCTCAATCTTAAGGCAGTTTTTTGGCATCTACCTCCCAAGTGCTAAAACTGTAGGCATATATCACTATGTCTGGCACCTTTCTTCCCTTTAAGTTGATTTTCTTTCTTTTTAAATTTTAATTATTTTATGTATATAAGTATGTATTTCCTGTATGTACATAAGTGCATTCATGTCGTGTAATGTCCACAGAGGTTAGAAGAGGGTATCCAAACCTCTGGAACTGGAATTATGGACGCTTGTCAGCTGCCATGTGGGTGCTGAGATTTGAACCTGGGTCCTCTGTAAGAGTAGACAGTGCTCTTTACTGCTGGGCCACTCTTTTTTTAGCCACTCTTTCTTTTTAAGACTAGATCTCGGGACTAAGGAGATGGCTCAGCAGTGGAGAGCACTGGCTACTCTTGCCGAGGACCTGGGTTTAGTTCCCAGCATATACATAGCAGCTAACAGCTATCCATAACTCCAGTTCCAGGGCATCTGACACCCTCTTCTGAACTCCTTGGACATTGCACACATGGGTACCTTACATACATACATACATGCAATACAATCATACACATAAAATAAAAATAACTTTTAAAAAAGATAAGGTCTCCAAACAAAACAAAAAAAGCTGGGCGTGGTGGTACATGCTTTTAGTCCTAGCACTCAGGAGGCAGAGGCAAGTGGATCTCTGTGAGTTGAAGGCCAACCTGGTCTACATAGTGAGTTCCAGATTGGCTAGGGCTACAGGTAGACCCTAACTCAACAAGACAGGAAAAAAAAAAAAAAAAAAGACAAGGTCTCATGTACCCTAGGCCTCAGATTCTCTCTGTTTGTGCCAAGAAGGACCCTCAACTTCCACACCTCCTGCCTCCCTGCCTCCACCTCCCAAGTGATGGGATCACAGGCATGTTCCATCATGATTGTGATAGGGTTCAAACCAAGGGTTTCATACATACTAGAAAAGCACTCTACAAGCTTGCTATCTCCAGATACTAAATTGATTTTCTTTAGTTTGTGATGGCAAAGGAAGGCTAACACACTTACCAAGCTTCCTAATCTAATGTGGGAGACAATCCTGATGATATGAGACAGAATTCCTTAGATGAGACACAAAGAGGCACCTCTTAGAATTAAGAGCATATATGTATCAAAAGATACCGGAAGGAGCCTGAGAACATAAACCAAAGGAAGCCCCTTTCCTGAGACTAACTCTGGCCAATGTCAGGAAAGGTTCTGGAGCTATAGCACTGGCCAATGGTGGAGCACATATATGCTCTTGACTATTCAAATGAGTACATCACTTCCATTGTGTGATGGGTCCCCACCGTGCCTGCCCCCATTGTGTGTTCATGCAACAGTCTGCTTCGGATACATGGTGTCCCAAGGCTAGGGTTTTTCAGCCTCTCTCAGAGCCCTATGTAAACATCCCAACTTATTATGGTTTTGCTGAAAACACCACATGACTCTGACTCCGACATGGATATTTCTTTTTTTTTATTGTGTGTATCTATGATGTGGGAGAGTGAGAGCAGACATACGTGCCATGCCACAGTGCACATGTGGATGACAAAGGACAATTATGTTGAGTTGCTTGCCTCCTCCTGTAGGATGTCCTAGAGCCAGATGTGTGGTAGTGTACATCTGGAATCCCAGCACTTGGAGGAAGAAGCAGGAGGACTGTCACAAGTTCAAGGCCAGCCTGGTCTGTAAATTGAGTTCCAGGGAAGCCAGGGCCACATAGGGACACTCTGTCTTAAACAAACAAAACAACAATAGGAAAACAAACAACCAAATAAAAGCGGGGCAGGGGTGGGCTAGGGCTGTAACTCAGTGATGTGTTTACCTAACACACACAAAGCCCTGAGTTTGATCTGCAGCACCACTTAAACCAGATGGGTGGACCATATCTGGAGGCAGAAGGATCAGAAGTTCAAGTTCAAGAAGTTCCTCCAATACTCTGAGAATTTAAGGGCACCTGGGCTAGAGGCTCTGCTTCAAAACAAACAACAGTGACTGTAAATGTAGAAGGTTGTCGACTCCACGGTCAGGAAACTGGAGTCCCTTTTCAGATGAGAAGGGAAAGGAACACATTCCCTGGTTAGGTTCAACTGTCCAGACAATGAACTGCGTATAGCCCAGTCCCATTTGGCTGTGTTTGCAGTAGACCCACTGCTAGGTAGGACCTCTCTGTTTCTTACAGGGGCCAGATGGTGAAAGAGCTGAGATCCTGATGGGAGCCACCTGTCTCTGCATCCTTCAAGGATGGTGCAAATGTCTTTCTGCCTGGATACAATATTGTTTTGGTTTTTTGGTGGTTTGTTGTTATTGTTATTGTTGTTATTGTTATTTAAAATATACTTAAGTCCCCAAACCAGGGTCTTATGAATGCTAGACAAAGTCTCACCTTGTAGTTCAGGCTGCCTTGTGTTCCTGATCCTCTTGCCTCTACCCAGCTCATAATATTATTTTTTAATATCTTAAAATTTTTTTATTTTTATGTATGAATGGTTTGCCAACATGTATATGTGTGCACCATCTATGCATTGTCATAGGAGGCCAGAAGAGGGTGTCAGATCCCCTGGAACTGGAGTTACAGACAGTTGCTCGCTGCCATGTTGGTGCTGGAAATTGAACCCAGTTCCTCTGGAAGAGCAGCCAGTGCTCCTGACCACTGAGCTATCTCTCCAGCACCACAAAATTATTTTTGAGTGTAAACAGACTCTTTGGTTTTTGTTTTAAATTTATTTATTTGGTTATATTTATTTTGGTCTTTTTTTTTTTTTTTTTTTTTTTTTTGAGACAGGGTCTCCTTACATTTCTAGCTGTCCTGGAACTCGCTTTGTAGACCAGGCTGGCCTTGAACTCACAGAGATACGCCTGCCTCTGCCTCCTAAGTGCTGGGATTAAAGGCATGTGCCACCACACCCAGCTTATTGTTTTTATTTTATGTGTATAAGTGTATTGCTCACAGAGGACAGAAATGGGCATCAGATAGATCCCCTGGAGCTGGAATTACTGATGGTCGTTAGCCATTATGTGGGTGCTGGAAACTGAACTGGGGTTCTCAGTAAGAGCAATTGGTGACTGAGCCATCTCTCTAGTACCTAAAGAGATCCTTGGTATCCACAGGTTCTGCATGTAAGGATTCAACCAACTATGAATGACAAATATTCAGAAAATAAATCTTGCATCTGTATTGGACATATGCAAGCCTTTTCCTCCCTGATCATTATTCTCTAAACAATACAGCTATTTATATAGCTTTTATGTTGTATTAAGGATTATAAGCTGTCTAGGCATGGTTTACATAACATAAGTTTACATGAAGGTGTGTATAGGTGTATAGGTACCTGTGGTTCCCAATTCTCAGCTGGGATATGAAAAGATTTAGCCAAAACTGAGTTGAGTTGAGCCAAGTCAGTTCAGAGTACACCTTCCATTTGGACCCTTTTTTCAGAAATAGTTTATTCATTTTTATTTTATGTATATGAGTTTTGCATGCATGTGTGTAAATGCAGTATGTGCATGCAATGCCCACAAAGACCAGAGGGTTATAGGCAAATGATGACCCATTTGACATAAGAGACATAAATGTTTTCAGGGGGTCCAGGAACCAGTCCCTGGTGGATACCTGAGGACTACTGAACTCCTTCCATACGGGTAATTATTCAGATTCTATTTGACTTTCCTACTCTGATATCTCTTGGTCTGCAGGTCAAGGAATCAATCTGAGATTCTGCCTATGCCAGGGAGGTCCCCTAGCTCACCACCTAGTGGGGTGCCTTGCTTAGAGGATGCCCAACTCAAATTATGACTTATTATGGAGAAATAGTGGACTAGAAGTGTAACTCAATTGGTAGCATGGTTGCCTAGCATGCATAAGGCCCTCGTTCCATCCCCAACACTGAATAAACCAGGCATGGTAGTGAATGCCTGTAATTCCAACTCAAGAGATGGAGACAGAAGGATCAAGAGTTCAAAGTTATCCTTGGCTACACAGTGAGTTCCAGCCTGGGCTACATAAGACCCTGCCCCTCCATCCCCCCCAAAAAGCACAAGTAATCCATTGTTGGGTTGGCTACAGAGGAGACTGGATACAATGAGAAAGGTGAGCTCAGTGTTGCTATAACAGCACACATTGCCAGCAACTCAGTTTTGCAGAAGTAGTTGAGGGTCAGAAAAAGGAACTTTGTGTCCAAGGCCACAGGGACTGGGATTCCAGGCCAGGAGACTTCCCTCAGAGTTCAGTCACTATGAAGGATCTCATCTAGACATGTGATGTCACCACAGGTTGAACAATTGTGTTCAGCATTCCTCAGTCACCTTTTCATTGTGTCTCTGCTGGGATGTGAAAAGATTTAGCCAAGACTGAGTTGAGTCGAGCCAAGCCAGTCAATGAAACTTCCATTCTTTTTCAAAAATATTTTATTCATTTTTATTTTATGTATGAGTTTTGTATGCATGTAAGTGCACCATATGCATGCAATGCCCAGAGAGCCCAGAAGAGGGCATTAGATTAGATTCCCCCCAAACTGGAGTTCTAGATGGTTGTTAGCAGCCATGTGGGTGCTGGGAACCAAACTGGGGTCCTCTACAGGAGTAGCCAGTACTCTTAACTTCTGAGCCTTCTCTCCAGTCCTTTGCCTCTTTCTTTTTTTTTTTCTTTTCTTTTTGCCATACTGTGCATACTAGGAAAGCACTCTACCACTGAGCTACACCCTCAGCCCTCTTATTTTTGATTTTGAAGCCGAGTCTCACTAAGTTGCAGGTTGTGAACTTGTGATCCTGCTTCTACATCCCAAATGCTGGGATTACAGGTAGGCACCAACCACCACCCAATTCAATGCTGACTTTATTTTGGTAGTGGTAACAGAAAGTTTATTTTAAAGCTTTAAATTAAAATGCTAATAATTCTCAACAAAGATTAGTGAGTGGAGTCTTGCCACATATAAAACAATTATATACTGTGAACAAGTAGCAATTACAACAGGAAAGGAAAGTTGGTTTAACATTAAAAAATAAAAAAAATCCAATGTATGCAGTCAGGCTTGACAGCACATGCCTGTAATCCCAGTATTCAGGAGGTGGAAGCTGGAGAATCAGGAATTCAGTCATCCTCAATTATACAGTAAATCTGAAGCCAGCCTGGGCTACAAGAGACTCTGCCTCACTACCCCCCAAATTAATGAACACAATCAATATATAATATTACTAAAGACACCAAACAGTGTCAAGTTCATGAAGGATAAGGACTAGAGAGATAGTTCAGTAGTTAAGAATATGAACTGCTCTTGCAGAGAACTGGAGTTCAGTTCCCAGTACCTGCATCAGGCAGCTCAAAACTGCCTGTACCTCCAGCTCTAGATGCACACCTCTGGCTTCTGAGGGTACCTGCACTCATGTGCATGCACATACATAATCAAAAATAATAGAAATAAATCTTTTAAATTGAAAAAGGATCATGAAAGATAGAATGATGATTGTGTCCCACTTTGGAGGAAAGTAAGTACACAATTCATTTAAATGCAGTGGACCAAAAAAGAGACACTGTGGGATAATTGTGGATATTTGAATAAGCTCTGTTAGGACTTGGATATACTTTGTCCTCTCCAAATTCATGCAGGGGTTTGATCCTCAAAGTCTTATGTTCATAGTGTTGGAAGGTAGAGATGTACTCAGACCATGGTACCTACAGGTAGGGCTTAAGGAAATGATTAGGTTAAATTTGTTCATTAGAGCAGAGTCCTCATGACTGAGTTCTGGTGGCTTTATAAACAAAGGGACGGTAGCCACACACAGATACACATACACTCACAGTGTGGTGCATCCAGCGGCCCGCACCAGCCTCTGTCATGCTATTAGCCCCTAAAGCTACAAGCTAACAAAACGTCTTTTCTCTATAAAGTGCCCTGTCTCTCCTTTTGTTTGTTTGAGACAAGGTCTCACTGTTCAGCCCCAGCTGGCCCAGAACTCACTATGTAGACCAGGCTGGCCTTCAACTCACAGAGATCTGCCTCCTGAGTGCTGGGATTAAAGGTGTGTGCCACCAGTCTCAGCCTAGGATGGATGAAAAGCTTATTTTTTTGTACTACTTTTCAAAAAGATTTTTAATTAGTATTTTATATGTATGAGTGTCTTGCTTGCATGTATGTAAAGGCACCATATGTGTGCAATGCCTACAGAGGCCAGAAAAGGGCATCAGATTCCCTGGAACTGGAGTTACAGATAGTTGTAAACAGTCATACGATGCCTGGAACCAAACCCCAGTCCACTGAAAGAGTGTGCAGTGCTCTTAACCACTGAGCTGTTTCTCTAGCCCCTGCCTTTTATGTGTGTTTTTGTTTACAAATTGTTTTTTAGAACTTTTGAAAGATTTATTTTATGTGTATGAATGTTTTGTCTACATGTATGTAAATACACCATGTGCATGCAATGCCTGAGGATGCCAGAAGAGGGCATCTGATCTTGATCCCCTGGAACTGGAGTTCAGATGGTTGACAGCCACCATATGGGTGCTGGGAACTGAACCCCAGTCCTGAAAGAACAGTAAATGCTCCACTCTGTAGCTTAGATTGCCCTGGAACTCACTGTATAGACCAGGCTGGCCTCAAACTCTCAGTAATCCTGTCTCAGCCTCCTGAATACTGAAATTATTGGCATGAGCCACCACAACTTTACAGATGTATCACTTACACACCATAAAACCTGCCCTTTTTTTTTTTTAAAGACAGAGTCTTACTATGTAGCCCTGGTTGACCAGCAACTTACTATGTAGACCAGCCTTGCCTCAAACTCAGAGATACCCACATAAATTTCCCTATTTTAAGCATACAATTAAATAATTTTAGTGTATTTAACTAAGTGTACAAAAAATACCATAAATCAGTTTTACACTTGATCTTAACCAAAGGCCAAGAAATGATCATAACCCACTTTTGAAACATCTGAAAAATATTTTATTTATTATTTTTATTTTATGTGTATGAGTGTAATGCCTGCATACAAGTAGGTGCACCTGTGTCATGCAGTGCCCACAGAGTTCAGAAGAAAGTGTGTAATCCCCTGGAACTGGAGTTACAGATGGTTGTTAGCCGTCATGTGGGTGCTGGGAACCAAATCCAGGTCCTCCTCAAGAGCAGCCAGTGCTCTTAACTCCTGAGGCATCTCCTCAGCCCCTATTTTTCAAACATTTAATGAGACTGGAGAGCAGTGGTGACGAGCACTTAATGTACAATCACGTGGACTGGAGTTCTGATCCCAGCATCCACTTTAACAAGCCAGGTGACCAATATGCCTGTAACCCCAGATGGAGACAGAAGGATCAGTGGTAGGGCTTGCTGGCTTCCAGCCTGACTGACAAAATGCCAGCCCTATGTTTAAGAAGAGACCGTGTCTCAAAGAATAGGCAGAATCAGGTGTGGAGGCACAAACCTTTAATTCCAGTACTTGGGAGGCAAACACAGGCTGATCTCTGTGAATTTCAGTTCAGCCTAGTCTATAAAGCAAATTCCAGTCCAGCCAGGGCTACATAGTAAGACTGTCTCAAAAGAATAAATAAGAAAAAGGAACACACAGAGTATAATAGAGGAGAGCACCTGACACCCTACACACAGACTTACCCACATTAATTAATATATCTTTTGAAAAATTTTCATGGGCCTTGTAAAACAGACCAGTAATCACAACTACTTGGGAAGCTAACAGAGGGACTTGATTTTATGTGAGGGTTATTAGAGAGATGACTCGGTAATTAAGGGCACTGTGGCTCTTGCAGAGGACCTGGGTTCAGTTCCCTGCAACCACATGTTAACTAACAGCTGCCCATAGCTCCAGTTCCAGGGGATCCACTGCTACTTCGGGTCTCTGCAGGCATTGTATACACATAGTGTACTTACATGCATGTAGGCAAAACACTCATGCACATAAAATAAAAATAAATTCAAGTCCTGCCAGGGCTTAAGAGTGAGTGCATGTGGTGCATGTGGCACCTGGGAGGCGGAGACAGGTGGATTTCTGTGAGATCCAGTCCAGCCTGGTTTACATAGCAATTGCCAGGCAGCTGGGACTACAGGGAGACTCTGTCTCAAAAAGACTAAAAACAGTGAGTTCAAGGCCACCTTGGGAAACTTAGTGACAGACACCCTGACAAAAATGAAAGATGAAGGCTAGGGACATAGCCTTCACACGTGTGAAGGCCTAGGTATAATCCCCAGTAACACACACACTCACAAAGTAGTCACCCAATAAGATCTCTTATTATGGGGCTGGAGAGATGGCTCTTGCAGAGGGCCCAGGTTTGGCTCCCAGCACCCACATGGCAGTTAACAACCATCTGTAACTCAAGTTCCAGGGAATCCCATGCAAGCAAAACTCTGAATCACATAAGCTACATCCAAAAAGAGATCCCTTATGCTCTCAGACCCAGGCAATCACTGAACTGTTTGTTCTGTCTCTATAGTATAATCTGCCCTTCCTGGCCACTTTGTATATATGGAATATGTGGTCCTGTGTGTCTGGCATGACCTAACATGTCTTTGAGGCCTTAGCACTATTTCAGTGGACAACTGATGAAATGTGAATAAGATCTATAAAATGGCTAGATGACGTTCTATCCGTGTTAATATCTTGGATTGCGGAGCTGTATTTTGGTTCCACTAGATAATACTTTAACATTGGAGGAAGCTGGGGAAGGGGATGCAGGATGTGTATCACTCCTGCAACCTTTTTCTAAGTGTAAAATAGAGGCAGACCGCATTATACAGCCAAGACTGGCCTAGGACTCTCCGTCTTCCTGCCTCAGCCTCCTGAGTGCTGAGATTACAGGCATGAGCAGTGTGCTCTTATTTACAGTTACGGCTTCGAGGGTCTGACTGTGCACTGCTCTATGTAGTCAAGTGCAGTAATATTGTGATTTCTTTTCAATCTCATGGTATGATGGCTCTTCTACCTGCAAGAGGTTCCTGGTGAACTCAGCATCCAGAAGGTTCCTCCAGGATATGTAGGGCCTGAAGTCACAGAGAGCATGTCCTAAGGGTCTCAACTTCTCTTACAATGGTGGTGCCTTTAGGGCTGGCCCTTTGGCCCTCTAGAGGATGGCCATACCCAGCAGGGCTCTGAAAAACTAAGTAAACTCAGAGTACAGGACATGAGGACTAAGGGACCCGGGGAAGGATCCAAAGGCTGTGAAAGACCCTTGTCCCTGGCCTGGACATCTGCTCAGAAACTTCCTGAGAAGTTGCTGATGTCAGGCTTCCGTTTCCTGTTGCTGGGGCAGAGGGAATGAACTCTGATGGGAGGACATCCAGGCCTGGGAGGAAATGAGAACTTGGCTTCGAGGAGTGCTTGAACTCACACAGAATACAGACATGCTTGCAGGCACTGGTTGAGCTCTGACACTCATAAGCAGAGAAGCTGGAGCATGTCTTTCTGCTGATGGGTATGCAGGCAGAGCATTCACATGGGCACATGCCAGGGCCAGTTCCAATCCTGGGTAGCAGCCTGTCCCAACCTTCAGAATGGGAGGAAGGCAGCAGAGTGGACACTCAGGACAAAAGGCAGCTCATCCTGACATGGCACACCTGTGTCCTGCCCAATCCCATCATCACTGATCTCCAGCCACTGCTGGAAAACAGGGACCTATATAAGGCCCAACTCTGTCCCTGAGCTTGCAGAGCCTCAGCTGGGGGTAATCTGGTTTCCTGTGAGCAATGACTAGCAAAGAGCACTGGTTATACAGGGTTCCGGGGGAGGCCAACAGGGACACAGGCCTCTGATAAGCACTTAGGCTTGGGGGCAGAAAGGAAGAGAAGGCTGATTGTGTGGCAGGGGTGGGGCTTCCAAGGATGACCCTGATGTGCTGATCAGGCTGGCAGGGCATTCTGGTGGCCTCAGACTTGGTGGTTTGAGAGTTAGTTGCCCTGTGCCCACCCTCCCATAGCCTGACCTGTGCAGGCTTATGGCATCCACCAGTTCCCACACCTTTGCTTCTCAGTAAGTCTGGCTCAGCACCATTGACCAAATTCACCAGCTTCAACAGAAAAGAGAAGTGACCCATTTCACAAGCCTGAAAAGGCTGAACAGCTCAGGGGAGTGGACCAGGCAAGGTTGGCCCCCAGGGCTCCACAAGTCTGCAAGCTCCTTCTCCCTCCCCACTCTAAGCTTCCTTTCCCAAACTGCTAATGAAGTTTCCAGAACTGTATCTTTCCAACTTCCATCAGCCTTGACTCACATGTCTACACCTGGCAGTGCAGGAGTCTGTTGGGCATAATGTAAGGTGGGCCTAGCCTAAGGCCACCTGCTAGGAGGAATAGAGGAATGGCTCCTGTGGGTGTGGCATTCTGCTCTGGCTAGTTGTCAGACCAGCACCTGGAAAGAACCTGCCTACCTGGGGACAAACTTACTATTGGCTGTATTTGGGACCCCACCCCATAAGGTCATTGGCTATCCAGACCTATAAGAGCGTGTGCACCTATTCAATAAACGGGTTTGTGGTGCCACATGCTTGGGCTGCTTCCCGTCCAATTCCCAGGAGTCTGTGCGTATACTCACCCCCAACCACTCGGGCTGGCCCCCCCCAACCACTCGGGCTGGCCCCAAGTGGTGAGACACGACTGAAACGGAAACGACTATAGGAGTCAGCTGTGTCTGGTGTGGGAAGGGCTGAGCTAAAGAAGGGAAGGTCCAGCATCCTAAGCCAGGTGGCACTGGGCAGAAAGAAAAGACAGGCGATGTTCTGGGGTCAGAGATCATCTCAAATGGGCTGATGTGTCCTGCTAGCCAGGAGGCCTGGGGACGAGGGTTCCCCTATGACCAAAAGTACTCTTATTTATTGAACCCATAAGACTCTTGAGATGGTGGGTCCTCAGGCTGCCTAGAAGGAACAAGAACACTGGAAGGTCTTTTGTGGCTGGGGCACTTGGATGCCTTAAGAAAGCCAAAGGAAGTCAGGAAGGGTGTGTCAGAACTCTTGGCCACTGAATAGTCCTGGGTCGGGAAACAGACGTGTGTGCTGTGTGTGGGGGAGGTGGTCAAGGCAGGGAGTCCATGAATCTGGAGACTGAATCCAGGATGAAGCTGGGTGGGGTCTGAAAGACCAGTTGGAAACTACCCAAGGTGCATGGCCAACCTCAGAGCTGGAAACACCCAAGGCTAGAGTGGGTTGGGTGGGCAACTTGGCCTCTGCCAGCACAAGACGAGGCACACAGAGGGCAAGAACAACAGGAGGAAAGTGGCCAAGCTGACCCAGCCCGTGTTTCTGCCCTCCCAGCCTGGCCAGGCTCCTGGCCTCTGAATAATTTCATTCCTCCGGCCGCGCCTCCACTGCAAAGGGGTGGAGCAGGAGCTACAGCTCTTCCTCTCCTGGGCTGGCTGGAGCAGCAGACTGAGTGATAAGAACCTGCAGTTAGCCCTGCCACAGCTAGCACCATGAAGGACGAAGTGGCTCTTCTGGCTACTGTCACCCTCCTGGGAGTTCTACTGCAAGGTGGGCTGGCTCCTGTCTGGATGGCGGGACCTCACACCCAGTGTTGCCTGCTTTTCTGTCCTTCAGGTGGTAGAAAGGAGTTATTAGCAAGCTCAGGCCCAGGTGAGGGGGGTGGGTGTCTTCTAGCTCAGTTCCTGGTGCTAAGGTCTAAGACCTTTCAGGGCTTCTGACGCCTTGGATGTCAAAGGGCCTGAGTCTCAGCTGAGTGGCCCAAACTCTCCTGGGGTAGGTAAGGGGGACCCTGAAGGTGTATCTGCAGAACGTGCGGTGGAAACTGCACAGGGGTCAAGGTTCAGAGGGCTAAGCAAGCAAGGGGGACATGCAGGAAGATGGCGAAGTTTGGTGAGGAGCCACTGGAGGCAAGCATGTTGGGCATCTGCCTTAAGCTAGGGGCTAGGGGTTTCTTGGTCACTTAGAAGGTTGGAGGAGAGTAGGGACTTTCTGGGGTTGAGATACTTCATGTGGCTGTGTGCAGCTGGGGCGGGGGGCTGGACGGTGGGAGGATGCATGATGACCTGTGGGAGAGTCATGGGCTTAGAACAGAACATCCCTGCCTGAGTTAGGTTGGGAGAGTCTCAGCTGTAGAAATCTGTGGGCAGAGATCTGTCATTTAGGGCTAGATTCATGAAACAGACAGGAGCTTATGCCAATGTAAGGCAGCACAGGAACCCAGACATGAGTGACGCTGGCCTGAAGCAGAGTCAGGAAGTCCCTTCTATCTGCCTCTGTAGGTGGACAACCAGGGTCCCTTAAGCCACAGGAGATAGTTTCCTTGCTCCTTGGGGTATACTGCCTACCCAGGGACTAAAAGACTGAGGTCCCGACCTACAGCACAAGAGGTGGGCATTTGCCTGTGTTTTGCAAGACAAATGATTCAGAAGCAAAGTCTCTCCTGCAGTTCCTCCCAGTTTTAGGCTGTGTACCCCTCCACACACACACACACACACACTCACAAAAACACAGGGCTAGATAGGAGGTCCCCCTCCCGAGAGAGTTAGAGGGGAGTTCTCAAGGGAGGACAAAAGAAAGAATGGGGCTACAATGGGGGTGAGCACCACCTAGGTCTGCAGGGCTCCAGGACTGACTCGCGCCTCCCCTCTGCCCACAGCGTACTTCTCCCTGCAGGTGATCTCTGCCCGCAGGGCCTTCCGAGTCTCGCCTCCGCTCACCACCGGCCCTCCGGAGTTCGAGCGCGTCTTCCGAGCTCAGTGAGGCGCTTCCGGAAGGTCCCGGGCGGGTCCTGGTCGGAGTCGGAGGACCAGCCCGGCAGGCACGCTCACCCCAGCCCTCCCTCCACCGCAGGGTGAACTGCAGCGAGTACTTCCCGCTGTTCCTCGCCGCGCTCTGGGTCGCCGGCATCTTCTTCCACCAAGGTCTTGGCACCGCGCCGGAGAGGCAGGGGGCACACACCAGGCCCGAGGGGGTAGGGGAAGCGCGGGCACCCAGCCCCCGAGAAAGGGCGCACATACCGGGTGCGCGCGGAGGCGCATGCACCGGGTCCCCTCTGGAGCGCACGCACCGGTTCTCCGAGGGGGGCGCATGCACTGGGTAGCCCCGCGTGCTCACCGCGCCGCCCCGCCCTCTCGCAGGCGCTGCCGCCCTGTGCGGGCTCGTCTACCTGTTCGCGCGCCTCCGCTACTTCCAGGGCTACGCGCGCTCGGCGCAGCTCAGGTGAGAACCCGGGAGGAACTCCCGGGAACGCGGGGCGGGGAAGGGTCGCTCCGGGATGGGGCTCAATGGCCCGCGAGCGTCCAGAGCGCAGGGGCTGATGGAATGAAGCCCATCCCCTTCCCAGCTTTGGGGTCTGCAGGTGGGTGAGCCTAACCCTGCGGGGCGGGGCCGGAGGGCGGGTCTAGAATGGTTCTGGGGGCGGGCCTAGCCCGGCGGGGGCGGGGCCCGGGGAGGACCTAGCCCCGAGGGGGAGAGAGCTAGGCCTGTGGTCGCGGCCTGGACGCTGAGCGCCACCCGCAGGCTGGCCCCCCTGTACCTGAGCGCCCGCGCACTCTGGCTGCTGGTGGCGATGGCAGCGCTGGGTCTGCTCCTTCACTTCCTTCCCGGCAAGCTGCGCACCGCGCTCTTCAAACAGCTCCAGGCGCTCCTGTGGATGCCCTGAGATGAAGAACCTCCCAGTGCTGGAGCTGGAGAAGAGCTTGGAGCACAAAGGAGGTTGCCAGCCTCCCTGTCCCAGTCTGTAATAAAGTTCCCATGACCGGTCCTGCCTGCGTTCTCTTGCTCCCAGAACGTCACTGGGACGGGCTTCGAGGCCTGGAGGCACTCAGCCGGACAGGGGCAGTCGAATGAGCTTTGGGAGGTGACCTATGCAGGGTTTGAGCTCATCCTTCTCAGATGGTACTTAGTCTCTGTACAGCCCGCATGGCCAGCGAGGCTGCCTGTGTTCCCGAGGACACTCCCTTCCAGATAGCCATCCCTCATCCTCCTTCCATCTCAGTCTCCTGTGACCTTTCTCTCAGATCTTCTCTACTGACCCTCGGCGGCCTTATTCTGTCATCTCCGTCTGTGCCCCACTCAACTCCAACTTCACAGGTATAGCTGGTTGGTCTTTTCTCAAGTGAAAGCAGGGTCCCTGTTTTTGGTGACACTGTTTCCAATATCAAGATCAAAAGAGATGTTCAGGGTACCACAAAGCAGTGGGCATGACCAGAAATGTGTTCAATAAGTTCTCTAAAGATGTCAGCCTGCCTGGGAAGGGAGGACCAAACATGAAGGCCTTCTGACAAAACATCTCTAAAGTGACTGTACCTGCCAAAGAAAGAGATTCCCACACAGGGCCAACAGTGTGTGCAAAGGCCCTGAGATAGAGAGCAACGGCCATTTATCTTAGGGTAATAGACCTTATTATGAGCCAGCTGTGGTGGCTCATGGCTGTAAACCCAGCACTTGGGAAGCTGAGGCAGGAGTACTGCCACAAGTTCAAGACCAGCCTGAGTTCCAGGATAGTCTGACCCTGTCTTAACTCCCTTATTTCTTTCAAGATCCTCTTATGTTTTTTAAAAAAGTATTTTGTTTTTACTTTATGTGGAGGATAGTGCCTGCATGTGTGTAAGTGCACCTGTGTTGTGTAATGCCTGAGGAGAGCAGAACAGGGCACAGGTTGCTCTGATGGTTGTCAGCCACTATGTGGGAGCTGGAATTGAAGCCCAGTTCTCTGCAAGAGCAGCCAGTGCTCGTAACAGCTGACCCATCTCTCCAGCCCCTCCTCTTATGTTTTGAGACAAGTGGAGAGACGGGGCCTTGGGGACCAAGGAGAAAGACAATGAAAAGAACCACAGAGGAGGGATACACAGTGTCTTGCCCTTCACCTGAGACACTCAGAAACTCTGGCCCCAGCAAGTAGCTGGGGTGGGTGGCATGGTGCCAGCCCATGGTGACATGTGAATCTTGGGGAGAGGATTACTAGAAGATGGGGCAACCTAGGAATGAGATTCTTGAGTTACTGATCCCAGGTAGTAACTCAGAGGCCAATACTTTCCAATTAAGTGGGGATGAGGTCATTTTGAGGTATGCCATCAGACCACTAGAACACTCACATGGCAAAGAGCGTGCGGGAGTCTCAGTCCTTCACGGGACGTAAAGAGGTCGCCAAGCAGCCAGCCAGCACTGGGTGAGGGTCTCCCAGCGCGGGGCTTCTCCTTGCTACCAGCAGGGTTGGGGGAGCCATGAGATTAGGCTAAATTCAGAGAGGCAGACACAAAGGTGCCTGGCCAGAGTTGGAAACACTCACATTTGAGACACACACTTCATTAACCCTTTATTACAAGTCACGCTCTCATAGAAGTATATGTGAACTTACGTGAAAAAATCAAATGTATCCAAGAATAAAAAACACAGCACATAAAGTAGTATATGCATTCCAGTGTTCGCGCCGCAAACAGCAGGCGCCCAAGAAAAAGCTCTTCTAAAACAGCCTGGCTCAAAGTGACTGGCCAGGGGGGCAAACGGTTCAGTTCTTTTTGGGCGGCAGCAGGCCGGCCCTCAGGCACAGTGTGGGGGCCGCCTGCCTCCTCCCGCGGCCCGGCGGGCAGGGGCAGCACCAGCTTCTGGGGCCTCCGGGCCAGCGGCGGACCCCAGGCCAGCCCAAGCCGGCTGCCAGGCAGAACCCTCAGATTGAAGTGAGCATGCCCGGCCCCCCGGGGGCAGCAGCAGCAAAATCCTCAGAACCGCGGGCTTCAGAGCCAGCCACAGAGCACCCTTGGAAGCCCTCTGTTTAGTCGGCCTTTTTCAGGAAGATCTGGAAGAGTGAGGCTCAGGGTGAGCAGGGGCCTCCGGGATCCTCAAGGTCCAGCTGGCTGGTCCCTGTACCCTGCCCGTCTCACCTCACTCAGAATGACCCACACTGGGGAGTCGGTCTGGATGGAGAGGCGCAGTGCTTCCAGGGGCCCAAAGGCAGGGTCCACCTCCCCTTCTGCCACACCCTTGTAGAAGGATCCTGCAGGAAGACAGTACCTAGAGGTTAAAAAAAGTAAAGAAGCCAAATCCAAATACCCAGCCCACACAGCACCCACCTGCTTAGCCCCACTCACCAATCTGGAGGTAGCCATCAGGGCTCCTAGGGTACCGGAGAGTGGCTGAACGGCCCTCCTGCAGGGCCTCCTTCTCGGACTGGGGGTTCTGAGGGCACGACAGCAAAGCTGGAGTGGCTGCCAGGAGAAGGACACCAGCTTCCACCCACACCCTCCACACTCACGTCAAAGGGCAGCACCTCCACAGATGTGTTGAAGAGCTTATCTTCTGGGTGCTCAATATTCCCACTGCGGAAGAAGAACCTAGAGACACCAAGCATGCCCATGAGCTGTTGCAAGGTCAGGTACTGCCCAGGGCCTTGCAGTGAGATGGCCAGGCCTGGGTCAGGAATGTCCTGGGTACACCCCAAGGTTCTGGTGAAGGTCGGGCACCATCACTGGTAATCCATGGGTTGTGCAAGGCAGTCAGGGTCTTACCCTGGGACTGTGGTGATGGGTGCCACTGAGCGCCCAAAAGTATGTCTGCCTTAGTTCTTACACCATTATGAATGGTGTTGTTCAAATAAGGAAACCGAGGCACGGTGGGGTTAGATAATCGCGAGGGCAGGTGATTCCCCAAGTGACCATGGGGGGGGTAATGAGAAATATATGCCGAGGCCTGTAACAGTGTTCACCCTGTCCCTGTTCTTAGGGAAGCACTGACCGCTCAAGGCGTAGTGGTTGGAAGAAGCGGAATCGGATGAAGTCCCCTGCAGCGGGTGTGAAGGCCCAGAAGAAATCCTCTCGCAGGTAGGCCTTCTCCAGGGTGAAATGCTGGTATGTCTTGAGGCTTGTGCTCACCTCAGCTGGAGGGTTCACGTGCTCCTTCCGCAGAACGTGCCTTCCAAAGTCCTTGTCCTAAGGAGAACAGCAGGCATGAGCATGGCTCTCAGCCCTCCCTCCACCCTGCCCTGCCTCAACTCTGTGGTATACCCTACCTTCAGCTTCTGGATCTTGCCCGCCAGTGACGAGTGAGTGCCCACATGCTGGAAGAGGGACGGCTTGAAGCGGATCCGGAGGTTGGCCTTCTGCCGGTCACAATGCTTCTGTGCAGGGAAAGGGATGACCTAGGGCTCAGCTCAGCCTCCAAGGACCTGGCCTCTCCTTGGGATAATAAGGGATTTCCACAGCCAGCAGTGCTCTCTTCTTGCCATCAGAGGCATGGCAGGAAACACAGTGTGGGCTGGCAGCTGACAGCCTACCTTGCCTGCACTGACTCCCAAACATCCCCTGCTCACCGCATCCTTCTCGGGGTTGCAGACCTTCACCCATAAGATGTGGTCCAGGAGCCAGTCAATGGGTTTGTCCCGGTAGAACATGAGGATGAACTCTACAATCAGGCTCAGGTCCAGGGACTTGAACATCTTCCCTAAGGGTGGAAGGGAAGGGGCTTTGAATGGACAGCACTACTGACCACCCGCTTCCAGCATCCCTGTGGGGCCACAGGGAGGGTCTCACAGTAAACCTTCTGGGCAGGCTTCTGGCAGGTATGGGCCCAGTGGAGTAGGACAGGGCTAGTGACCCTAGGCCATCCCCATACAGAGGGCACTTTTGACAGGCACAGGCAAGTACTGGTGCTGAGAGATGGCAGAGAGGCGGGTGGTTCTGGAGGGCTGTCATCCCTCCAGATGACAGGGTCAGCATAGGGGTGGCCCACCAATAAAGCCCAGCTGGGAGAACTCCAAGATCATCCAGTCCTCAGAGGGCTGCTGGAGGGCAAAGTTCTTCATAGTGCTCAAGTAGTTGGGCTTGGCTACGATGTCATCCTCCAGCTACAGAGGGAGGGTGAGAAAGGGATGGCACAAGAGATGGACACGGGGCAGAACAGAGTCCCTCACCCAGGTGCGACCATGGCCAAAGCAGGCAAAGGTGACGCGCAGAGTAGGTCCGCACCCCAGGCCAACCAACTACAAACCTGTCCAGAATAGGCAGAAGCAGAGAGGGCCTCAGGCTGACCTACCTGCACGTAGTAGATGCCTTTGGACTGTGCATACATCATGAGGAAACAGTAATCGAGATTCTGTTTGGTCCTCCACCTGTGGGCCAGGGACAGGGCCTCAGGAGTGGACGCCTCCACCTCCAGTGGACTATCACAGACATGCCACTGAGGAGGTGGGCTGTCCACACTTTCCAGCGGGCCCTCCAAGGAAACACTGATGGTGGTTTAGTGACAATGGTGGGCAGACGGCTTGGGGCACTGAGTGGAAGTACCTGACTCTTTCCTTGGGGTCTCCAAAGGACTCTCGGAGGCGGGAGAAATCAGGGTAGAAGTGAGGGGAGGGGGAGATGACTTCCAGGAGCCCAGAATGGATCTCTGTGGGGAACCTAAAGAGGGAAGACTGGATGGGTGTGCAGTCTCCAAGGGTTAAAGAGGAGGTGCAGTGCCCACATACTCCCCTCTTTCAACCAACAGGAGAAGCCCCTCCCCACAGAGGGCAGACCTGGTCTTAGGGGAGGCAAGCACGAGCCTACCCTCCCTCCAGCAGCCTTTCTGGGTTGCCAGTACTCACAAGGCTTTGATATTCTCTGTCACTGCAGATGTATACTGTGGGTCAGCCTGTGGGAAGACCAAGTTAGCGCAGCTTAGCTCAGCTGCCGCCCCAAATGGCCTGGAAGGGAGAAGGGCAGGGGTGCTGGCTTTAGATGTCCCCACCTACAGGAGGAAGCCTTGTCCTGAGTGAGGGCTGGGCCGGGCTGGTCCTAATTACCACAGGGCGGTGCCCAGAGCAGTGTGAAGCGGGGAGATAACCAGTGTCTCCACGAGAGGGCACTAAGATGCTTCTTTCTGCCCTGATAAATTTGTGAATGAAACAGGGCACTTGGGGTTGTTTTTCCCCGGAATACTGTTCTATTTGGATGTCTCTTTTTGATCTGTTTGGCACGGCATGTGGCTCTTTCCTCCAGGTTCCCCAGCCCCAGCCCCTGGGTCACTCACCTCAGCGATCAGCACCACGATGACAGAGTCTTCCTTCTCCTGTGGGCTCAGCTCCAAGATGAGGGAGCGCAACGTGTCGGTCAGGTATGAGTGCACCTCCCGCCTCACGCTGGGAATGCCCATCACCACGGACACTGCAGGGGCGCGGAGGGGTGACACTGGACAGGGCTCCGGGGACCTCCTCTCTGCCCTCCTCGCGCCCCTCCCGGGCCTCGCCCATACCTCCCGTGCGGCCCTGGCCCGCCCGCACCACGGGCTGCAGACTGCTCTCTTTGGCCAGCAGGTGTGGCAGGTGGTGGAAGACAGAGGGCAGATGCAGCACATGTCTACGGGAGATGTTCCACGGCTTCAGTCGGGGATCTTCTGGGTGGGTCAGAAGGGGACTGGTCCAGCTGCATGGTCTGAAAGCAGCCCAACCCCTCCTGGCTGACAGACCAGGACTTGCCCCATCCATCTGCCCTAGACCTCACCTGTTAGATGGCCCCAGGTGTGATTGCCCTCTCTGTCTCGCAGTGCCTGTCTCTCTGACATGGTCCTCTTGATCTCATCCAACACCAGGTTGAGCTCCTTGGAGTGCTTCAGGCTCTCCTGCTCGGCCGCATGCAAACGGTCTCGCAATGCCAGAAACTCCCTCTGGTAAATGTCAACCACCTCTCCTGAGGGGTAGGGATGTGGAGGAAGAGGACGGACAAGCGGGCAGTCAGGGGGCGGTCTGGAGCAGATCTACCTGTCCCTGCATGTGCCAGAGGTCCAGCTGTGGGACAGCATATCTGTCAAAGCTGTCTTGGGTTATACACCAGTCACTGTGAAGTTACACTGATGCTCAGCTTAGGGTAGAAAACCCCTCAGCAAGAGGATTAGCCAGCTCTTAGTACTCTACTCCCACCCCAATTTATCTCCTCTGATGCATCCAAGGTAGGAAGTAGGCCCCAGGCAGGGCAGTGGGGTGGGGGGTTTAAAACAGCCTCACACTGAATCCTCTCTGCCCACTGGCTCCCAAAGGCCTGTCTTGCTTCTGCAGCCTGTGCTCCTTCCTGGGAGCTGAATACCCAAAGTCCCATCCAGGGCACAAGGACACTGTTCCCTAATGGCTCCTAATCCCCGGCCTTTTGCTTCTCTCCTGTCATTCTCTCCCTTCAAGGATGAGGTGATAGGCAATCCCATTCCCAAGGCTCCATGGGAGCAGCAGCCTTCCTAGACTCTTACTCCCATTCTCCAAGGGCTAAGCTTGGGCACAAGGCCTGTGACAATGTGTCCCAGGGGCCCAGTCCTCACTGGTGGTTGTTATTAATCGCTCAGTCACCGCGGTCTCTCCATCTCACACAGGCAGCCAGGGTGGTTGCCGAAGTCTCACCCCCCTCCCCCATCCCTGCCCACCTTCATGCTCAGATAAGCAGATGAAGTTGACAGACTAGCCCAGAGGTTGCTCAACCAGTCAGTGGCCTGAGGCCCAGCTCCAAAATACTGTGCTAGGTCTGAGTCACCGAAAAGAGTCTGCAGGGGCCACTCTAGAACTGGCTGCAGCAGGGCCCAGCTTCAGGGCTGGGAGCTCAGGTGGGGATACCTGAGGCTGGAAAGCACTTGACCCACTGGTCTGGCAGAAACCAACAACAAGGGTGATAAACAACATCTCTGTGGCTGGGGACTGGTAGCTTCTTCCAGCCTGGGCACTCAAGGTTGTCATCTGACTGGCTTTTGCCTTCTCCCTTTGCTCTCACATATACCCCCTCTACCTTGTCAAAAATCTAGCTTCTACACAGCTGTTTGTTCTAACTCACCTCATCTTCTGGCCTAGTAACCTTCAAGGCCTCCTCTCCAAGACTAGGAAGCCTTCCAAAACTCCCCCTATCTCCAGGCACCAAATCCACTTCCTGCCTCCTGGTGGCCAAATATCCCAAAGGGCCTTGGGACAGAGTTGCCCCTAGAGCTCAGTATACCAGTGGTGATGATCAAGACAAGACAAGTCACTTCAGGACACACCTCCTGAAAGCAGCCTGGGCAAAGGTCTAAGTGAGTACTTAAATTCCCAGGTTAGGAGTTCAAGGTGGGCAAAGGGAAGCTTAGCTTGTCTGAGCAGCAGCTCACCCACCTCACCCTGCTTCACCCAGGGCCAAAATCCCAGGCCACACCCAAGTTTCTGGACAGCCAGAAGGGAGAAGGAGGAGGAATCAGGTTACAGGATCTGTGAGGCTCAGAGCTGGACTCAGAGGCCGCGTTACCTTGGAAACCTGACCCCCTGAACACTGAGCAGCCACCCCCAGCCTCACCCTCCCAGTGCTGAGCTTCACCACCAGCAGACAGGGATGAGGGCTGGAGGTGTCCAAGCCCTCAGAAGGTGGTCCACAACTGCCTAGACAGGCAGGTGCCTCCCTGAGCCTGGATAGGAGGTCCTTGTCCTCCTCACAGCAGAACTAAGGGGCAGCCTGAGCCACTAGCTGTATCCCAAGCAGCCCTCTGAGGTGGGGCCATGGAAGGGGATGGGGGACTCACACTGCTGACTCTTGACCCTATTTCTGCTAGACCTACTCTGTTCTGGAAGTGGCCCAATTAGACTGCCCCAGGGAGGTTACGGTGGGTGGTACTGTCCTAAACCACTCTGGCAAAGCAGGCTTGGGCACAGCTTGCTCCCTCTCCTGGCTCTCCTGGGGGCAGAGCCTCTGCTTTGTCTGTTTACCAGCAGGTGATGGTCCCCTTGGGTTCCTGGGCCTCGCTGCCACCCACACCAAACCTGCTGTCATTTCTCTGATCCTCAGCGGACCATCACACTCTTCTGACCCACTCTGCCCACTGCTGCTGCTGCTGCACATAAAAGCCTGGCTTCACTCACTGGGGGTACCTATGTCTCTGTACCCAGCAAAGCCATAATTTTAAGCTGTGTGATTCCCTCCCTGCCATGTGCTTTAAGCCAAGGCTGGGGACTCCCCCATCAGACCACCCTGGCATCCCACAACTCTGGTAATGGGCTGGGTGGCAGGGTAGATCAGTGATCAGTGATAAGGGCCTAAGGAAGTCTAGTCTTTCTGGGTGGGTGAAGCTGGTAAGACAGAGCTCCCAGGAAGCCAGGGGACTTTCAGTTTCCATCCATACCTTCCAACCCCAGGGAAACACCATGGAGCTTGCCCCAGGGACTGCAGCTAGCCCCAGGAACTATAGTTGTGGCCAGAAAAAAGTAGGCTACAATAGCTAAGGGGCCTGTGATGCCTGGAGGCTTTCAATCCCTCCCAGACAAACAGAATAATCAGGATGCTCTGAGGCCTAAAAACCACGTGTTCTACCTAGTTCCTTCTTAGCTGAGCAAAGAGATTCCAGAGCCAAACTGAGGTACAACCTCTGTGCACTTAGGGAAGGGGAAATAGACTCAGAGGGCCACAGGCAGATGCCAGGCACGGCCAAAGGTCTGCTATGAATCTCCAAGAGGGCAGAGGTGGAGACAGGTAGGCGCCCACATCCTTCCTAGGCTTTGTATCAGGATTCTAAGAGGGGTCCATTGATGCTGATGTCCAGGTTTGGTGAGAGGAACAGCCTGGACACTGGGGAGGGTGGTGTGGAACCTGCTTCCCCTCAGGTAGGTCCTTAGCAGGAACTTGGCTGAGGCTGTAGTTTAAGACCTGCAGAGCAGTTTCACAACTATAGACAAGGCTAGATGTGAACCTGGGGTCCTGAACTCAGTTCCTGGGTTCATCTGGCTGAATCAGGGTCCTTCCTGGTCTTAACCCAACCTTCTAGGGCATCATCCCCTGTTTCTACTGTCCCTTTTCTCTCTGGCTTCTTGTCTTCATCCTCCCTTCTGGTTCTCCTGCCTTTCCCCTAAGTACTGAGTCATTTCATGAACCCTATAGCCATTGCTAAAGGATCCAGCTCCAATCTGGCAGCTGGCTGGTCAACTGAAGCTTCACTGTGAGTCCGATAGAGCTGTCTGCATGGAAGAATGAGGTTCACAGAACAGCCCTGATTCTTGACTTTTTTGAGGCCTCCAAAGATCTGGCCTTCCTGGGCCCCCACAAAAATAGCATAGGTCACCGCCTCTGCCATGCCCATAGAGAGGAAGAAGCCCTGTATCTGAGCTCTGCCACTCCCCGGGCCAGCAGAGGACCATGCTCCTTGTTGCTCCGCAGACACATGGAGCCCTAGGTAGAGTCACCCTTGTCCCCTTTCCTCATTGGCTACTCCTTGTGGTGAATTAGGCTCCTGGCAGCTCTGTGGCTGCCCCAAGAGACACACAAGGCACCCCTGGGGATGAGGTGCAAAGGTTCATGACCCTACCCACAATGGGATTGACTTCGTCCCAGTTCTTCAGACATGGTGCCACTTAAGCCTCCACCCCATTTGCCTTTCTTAGTCACTCTCCCAAGGGTTCAGTGTCTTCCCCTATGTGACACACTCTACCTACAAAGAATTCTGGCCTGGCCATAATCTCCCCAGATCCTCCTCCCTCACCATCTGCGCCAGGCCATAAGGAATCTCTCCCCAGAGTTCCTGCTTGGAACTCTCTCTTTGGCCCCAAGGCTAGCCCAGACCTCCAGTAAAACAGGACAAGTGCAGAAGGGTGGTTAGGACTGGGCCAGGCTGGCAGGAGTCTGGTGGGGGCGATTGGACTTGGGCCTTCCATGGCAGCTACTGCTCCATGACCGATCGAACCCCCACCCCCCACCTCATCTAGCATAGTCTTGGGGAGGGAGGGAAAGTGCTAGCCTGCTTCAGCCTGATCAGACAGGAAGACCAGAAGGCCTGCCCAGGAGGCAGGCAGGAAGGAAGCAGCTTTTCCTACAGCCTCCTGCGCTCAAGCTGGGGTGGACCATAAGGCCTCAGGCCCCACTCAGTTGAAACCCCTCAACCTTTGTTGAGTGACTCCTAATAGTGCTAAGCCTGTGACTCTCTACTCCCAAGTGCGCTGGCCAGGCTCAGAGGCCGAAGCGTAGACTGCCCAAGCTTCAAATGTATATCAGGGAGTTGGGGTGGGCCAGTGAGACCACACAAAGTCATCACATAGTCGGTTCCTGGGCTAGCTGTTCATAGGCCCTCCACCTAAGGAATCTGCATTGGAGTCCTGGGGGCTGGGCAGGGAATGTGGGGGCTGCAGGCCCCCAGGGAGCGGCATACACAGGGCAAGAGCTGCAGCAAAGCAGAAAGATGGGATGGAGCGAATGGGGCTTGGGGAGCGGGTGGGGGCCGGTGGGACAGTCGTGCGGGAATGTCTGGTATCCTTTCACCTGTCTCAACAACACATTCCTACGTCTTCTCCAGAGCCTAGAGTTGGTTCCCTGAGTCTACCTGGTTACGGCTACCTCTGTGACCTTGTGTGTCTGCCCCTCTGTGGAACTCCATAGTTCTCAACTTGCCAGCGGGAGCGACCGCCCCTGGCACGGGGATAACAGCTTGCAGAGGCCAGTCCTGAGCGCCGCACGGAGGGTGGAGGGGGACCGGCCGCAGCTCGGCCCCTCGGCCCGCTCCAGGCCCGAGAATTTCCTAATGCCAACAGCAAACAAGTGGGGGCGAGGGTGGGAGGGGCGTCCGGCCGGCCGGGACAGGGGCAGCCCGCGCGGTCTCCCGCACTGCCTCGCCGCCCAGGTGCGCCCGGGTGGAGGGCGCGAGCCCGGGGAGCGCGGGAGGGGGCTCACCTTTCTGGCCGCTGAGCGCCGCGTACCAGGAGAGCGAGAGGAAGGCGCACAGGCAGAAGAAGAGCAGCGTCAGGAAGGTGCCATTGCGGAGCCTCATCTCCTCAGGTGCGGCGGGAGCCGGCGGGGCCGAGGCCGCATGGCCCGGGGGACCGGGGCCGGGGCACGGGGGCCGGAAGGCGGCGGGGGCCCCGGCCCCGGAGCGCGGAGGAGCCGGGGGCCCGGGGCCGGGCGCGAAGGCGGGCGGGTGCGGATGCGCGCGGGGCCGGGGGCCGTACGTACGCTCCTCGGCGGCGCGGGACTCGGGCGGCCTGGGCAGCGGGGCGGGGCGGGGCCGGGCCGGGCCGGGCTGGGCGGCGGGAGCCGGGGCCCGGCCTGGATCCGGAGCGGCGGCGGAGTCGACTGCGCAGGGCGGGGCGGCCGGGATTTAAAGGGGCCGCGTCACGCGCAGCCGCCACGGTCGCCGCGAGGGGGCGGGGTGGGAGGCCAGCGCCCGGAATGTCCGCGGCCCGGGTGGGGACAGCGGACCACGCGTGGGCTGGTGCATGCAGGGCCCGGTGTGTGCAGGGCTCGGAGCGTGCAGGGCTCGGTGCCGTCCCGGGCTCCGTGCGCGCAGGGCTCCGTGCCGCCCAGCCCAGAACTCTCGCCTCTAGTAAGTCCAGGCAGGCGAAGGCCATCGTGAATGGTCAGCTAGTGGCATAGGGACAGACTGTGGAGGTGCCCGCTTGTCTCCTTTCTGTGCCATCCCAGCACCCAAACCTGGACCTCATTTCCGTTTCCTTGGGCCCGTTCAGGCCCTTCTCTAGGTCTGAGAGCGTCTAGGAGTGAGTGAGTGAGAGGGGACCCCCACGGCGCGGCTGAGATCGTCTCCAGCTGGCAGTTGCCTCTCTGGCGCCCACCTAGCAACACTGCCCTAATCCGGACCTCTCTCCAGGGAGCCTCGAGGTATGCTGCGGACCGGGGAGGTGCTCCAACTCTTCATCATTAGGACAATGGAGCGCTCTCCAGGAGAAGTAAAAGAGCTGTTGTTTGAAGGTGTAGAGCACCCACCAGGGCCCAACCGGCTAGTTTTCTGGGTGTCAGGCATGGCTCAGGCGGGAGATAAGCTCAACTTGCAGTTTGGAGAAGGGAACAGCTAGGTCCAAAGGGTTATGCAAGGTCCTGGCTCCTAATTGTACAGCTGCAGCCTCAGCTTTTATTGCTGATCTCTTATATCTTCACACCTGGACTAATTGCAGATTTTCTCCCAGGCCTCTGAGGGAGCCAGGAATCAGACAAACTATAAAGGACTGGCTTTGCGCCCTCCGGGTAGGCATTTGGAAACTCCTTTTCTCCTGAAAGCAAACCATCCAGGCCAAGGCATAGCCTGAAAATCACTATTCTGCAGTTTGAAGAAACTCGGAGCAGGGCACACACAGCCTGATCTCCAAACCTAAGTTGGAGCCTTCTGGAGGAAACTGTTTCCATTTGTTTTCCTGTGTTTTCACAAGCATCTTCTATTTGTGGCAAAGGATAGCAGTTTTTTCATTTTGGATGTTATATAAAGTCTTCACTTTTTTTAAAAAATCTGCCTGTGATGTCAGCACTCTGGAGGCAGAACCCAGAAAATCAACCATAGGGTTAAGGCCAGCCTCGTCTACATAGTAAGTTCCAGGCCAGCTGGGGTTATAAGGAGATCTTGTCTCAAAAAATAAAACAAAACAAAACAATAAAAACAAATAAGGAACTAGAGAGATAGCTCAACAGTTAAGAGGATTTACTACTCTTCCAGAGGACATGAGTTTGGTTCCCAGCACATACATCAGGTGACTCACAACTGCCCTTCACTCACGTTTAGAGGTGGGATCTGACACCCTCTTCTGGCATCTGAATGCACCTGCACAGACATGGCAGACATACACACACAGATAAAAGTTTAAAAAATTTAAAAGCAACAACAAAGGTGTATCAGAAATAGAGGTGTAGCAAGTGGTGAGCACTTGCCTACCATGTGGGAGGCCCTGGGTCCAGCCTCAGCACTACCAGAAATCAGCTAAACAAAAATAATGTATTTTTCCAGGCATGGCAGTGCATGCTTTTAATCCTGGAACTCAGGAGGCTGAGGCAGACAGAACTCTATGAGTTCCAGGCCAGCCAGATCTACATAGCAAGTTCAAGTCCAGCCAGGCTACATAATGAAATCATGTCTCAAAAAAAAAAAAGGGAGGCGGAGGGGTATGTGGTTAGTGACCATGTTTGGATTCCTCCCTGTAATAATACCTTGACATAGGGGGAGCAGGAATGAAGAAAGTCCATGAAGGTCCAGACTTCTGCCCTGATGTCTATCTGGGGAGTAGGGTCTCTGTAAAACAGGATCATGGAGTGAGGGAGAGCTGGTGTCCCAGCACTGGACCTTCACAGCAGCCCGTTCACCCCCAGCTCTCTCCCTTAGAAACAGAGCAGCCATTACCTGGCACCCTTCCCACTTTCCACTGCCTTGTGCCCTTGTAGTAATTAATTAATCTGGGCCTGTCTGCCACCCAGACTCCCTCCAGACATTTATTTCCTGGATCTGCCTGCTGTTCCCTGCAGCTAGGGAAACACCTTTGCCTGAGGTTCACCTGCAGGTGCCTGAGGACCCACTTAAGATGGAGCCACATAGGCACAGAAAAATCCTGCTTTCTCTCCAAAGCCCAGCTGTGGGCTTTTCTTCTTTTGTTTTGCTTCCCACATGGTGAAAATGCCCTTTTGTGTTGAGATTATTTGCCAGCCTCCAGCCCACTTTGTCTTCCTGGATGTTCTAAGACAACCCTTGGTGGTAGTCTGGGGGCCCAGCCCTGGGGAGGTCCAGGAGCTGAGCTGAGGAAGGAAGAAAAACAATCTGTCTGTTTTCACATACTCTGTGAAACTTGATATGTCCTTCAATTATGAATGGGAGTAGCTGAGTCTAGTAGAATCACTAGACTCTGTGACGATCATAACTATTGCAAATAGTATGTGGCAAGCGCTTCAAATAGGTGATGCAGGGGCTGGAGAGGTGGCTCAGTGATTAAGATCACTGACTGCCCTTGCAAAGGACCTGAATTTGCTTTCCAGTATCCACATGGTGACTAACAACTGTCCTTAATTCTAGTTCCAGGGGATCCGACGCCCTCTCCTGACTTCCATGGGCATTGCACCATGGAAACATGCAGACAATACAACCAAACATATAAAAATAATAAAGTTATTTTTTTTAAATAGTAAGTGCAGGCTGGAGAGAGAGTTGAGCAGTTAAGAGCATTGATTGCTTTTGCAGAGGACCTGGGTTCAATTCCTAGCACCCACACGGTGGCTAACAACTGTCTGTAATTCCAGTTCCAAAGGATTCGATGCCTTCTTCTGACCTCCATGGGCACTGCATGACATGAATGCAGTTTGCACACACGCAGGCAATACACTCATACACATAAAATAAAAATAATAAGCCAAGTGTGGTGGCACATGCCTTTACTCCCAGCACTTGGGAAGCAGAGGCAGAGACAGGCAGATCTCTGTGAGTTCAAGGCCAACCTGGTCTGCATAGTGAGTTCCAGGCCAGCTTGGGCTACAGGGAGACCCTCTCTCAAAAAGACAAAAGTAAATAAATAAATAAATATATTTTTAAAAATAGGCAATGCATTTACAGTCATAACTTCCTATTTCTGATATTAGTCCTGACCCTGTGTCTCACAATTTAATAAGTTCATAAGGAATCACAGGTATTTCTATATTACAGATCTTAAACTATATTTCTGCTGGGCCTGGTGGTGCACACCTTTAATCTCAGTACCCAGGAGGCAAAGGCAGGCAAATCTCTATGAGATCCAGGCCAGCCTGGCCTACATAGTGAGTTCCAGGCCAGCTTGGAATACAGGGAGACCTTGTCATTTGAAATTTACAGGATGAACTTTGCCTTCTGGAAGGAATCTGTCTAGAATTAATGCTTTTTTGTGTGTGTACATGCCCACTACATCTGGCAAAATAAAATATATTTTTGAAATTTATATTTCAATATTCTTTTTGTAATGCAGCACCTTTCAAAACATGGGTCTGTGGAGCATGATGGGATGTACCTGTAATCCCAGCATTTGGGAGGAGGAGGTGAGACTAAGGATTAGGATTCAGGATTAAGACTACAAGGTCAGTGCTAGAGAGATGGCTTAGTGGTTAAATGCACTGGCTGCTCTTGCAGAGGACCAGGGTTCTGGTCCCAGGACCCATATGGTGGCTAAGTCTGTAACTCTAGTTTCAAGGGATCGGACACCCTCTTCTGGCCTCTGTGGCATTGCATTCACAATGTACATGTACAAATATGTAAGCAAAACATACATATAAATAATTAATTCTGGCAGACACGGGCATCACATGCATGTGGTGTGCTTATATACATGCAGACAAAACTTATATACATAAAATAAAATAAATAAATTTTTAGAAAGAAGTGGCAGGCTTTATGGATTTAAAAGATTACATTGACTGTCAGGCAAAGAGTGGGTGGTTCAAGAGAGGAAACGGTGCAGGGAGGTTGTAAGGAGTCACTGCAGTCTAGTAGAGAGGTGACTGTGACTGGGCCTGGTCTGGGATGGCAAACCCAGAGAGGAAATACAGGCATGGATCCATTCTGTCACTTCTCCATGCAGGCATGTAAGGAGAGCTGGTAGCAAATGGTGGCAGGAAGGAAGGGCTTACAGAGTGGCTAAGAGAGCCTCAGACTGCTCAGCCTTCAAGTCAGGTGACCCAGGTCTTTTGCTTCCCATGGGCCCTCAGCAGTAATTGGTGGCCTACGCCAAACTGAGGAAATGTAATGGTCCTTGAATGGCTAAACTTGGAAAACGATTTAACTGCTGGAAGAGCAGTAAATCATAAACTTTGAGTGTACATACAAGGTCATCAAATACAATCACACTGGGCAAGAGGTGACTCTTGGTGGTGGAGCAGGCCTTAGCTAAGAAGGCCTTGGCTTCAACCACCAGCAACAAACCCACCCACCTCCAAAAGACACATTCAAATTTCTGTGAAACCATCACTACCTCTGAGATGGTTAGCTTTAATCTTAAACCTGACACAACCTAAAATCACGAGAGAAAAGAGTCTCAGTGCCAGAGTGTCTCTATTGGGTTGGCCCATGGGCGTGTCTGTAGGGAACTCGGTTAGCTAAGTTAATTGATGTGGGAAGACCCAGCCAGCTGTGGACAGCACCATTCCTTATGCAGGAAGTACTGAACTGGATGAGAGTGGAAGAATGCAGCTGAACACATGCAAACAAGAAGGGGTCACACATTTATTCTCTCAGAGCTTGGAAGTGATGTGACTAGTTGCATTGAGTTCTTGCCTTGATCTCTCCCCCAATGATGGCCTGTAACCTGGATGTTTAAGCCAAATAAACCCTTTAAAAAAAATTAAGAAAAGATTTCAATGTCATTCTCATATACATAGCCAGTTCCAGGTGAGCCTGGGTAACATGAGATCCTGCTTCAAAAAATGATGGGGCTCGGGGGCTAGAGAAATGGCTCAGTGGTTAAGAGCACTAGCTGCTCTTGAAGAGGACCTGAGTTCAGTTCCCAGCATCCACATGATGGTTCACAACCATCTGTAATTCCAGTTCTAGGTGACCCAGCACCCTCTTCTGGCCTCCACAGACAGTACCATCATGTGGTATACTCACATGCAGGCAAAATACTCATGCATGTAAAAAATTTAAAAATAATAAAATATATATTTTTTAAATGGTGGCAAAGGTGAGAGGGAGACACACTGGGGGATGTCTGGTGGGGGAATGGGAAGAGGGGGTAGAGATGGATATATTAATGTATACATTTATGAAATTGTCCAAACATAAATAATGATGCACACCTGTAATCCCAGTACTTAGGAGGCTAAGGTAAGAGGATTGCTTTGCATTAAAGACCAACTTGGGCTGTATAGTAACAGGCCAGCCTGGCCTACAGAGGAAAGACTGTCTCTAGAAACAAAAATCAAACCAAACCAAAGGTCACTGTCCTGCAGGAACCTGTCCACCCTGCTCAGTGCTGGAGAGGCAAGGTCCATTGGGGGGTTGGGGGAGATTACCATGCCTGGAAGGGCAGAGGGCCTCCCTGGAGAGAATATGTAGCCCCAGAGGAGTAGGCAGCCAATGGCCTAACACATGTAAATAAATCCTAAAGAATCCCTGGGCCTGTGCAAGTACAGAGCTTTGTGAGATGGGGCTCTGCAGACCTACTTTGGGATTTATTTAGGCTCTTTTTTTTCTTCCAATTACTGTGTAGCCAAGGCTAGCCTTGAACTCCTGATCTTCTTGTCTTCATTTTCCATGTGTTGTAGTTACAGATATGTACTAGCTTATTTGGGATTTTGTTGTGGAAGCTGTGCCTGAGATCCAAAAGCAGTAAGAGAAGTAGGGCCTAGAGTTTATTCTTTTATCTCAACATGATCCTTTGAGCAGGCAAGGAGAGAAGAGAATGAGAGGAAGCCAGGAAACCAGAGATGGACTGCTGTTGATTAAAGGGTCCAGAATACCCCATTACACCATTGTGGAGTAGAAACTATTTTGAGCCAAAGACATTTGGGAGCAGGTTTTTATCTTATTATTATTTTTTCTTTTTGAGACAAAGTCTCATTGTGCACCTCTGGCTGGCCTGGAACTTGCTCTGTAGATCAGGCTGGCCTCGAACTTACAGAAACCCATTTTCCTCTGCCTCCTGAGCAGTTCCATCAAAGGCATGCACTACTACCCGCAGCAGAGAACAAACTTTTTACCTGAGCTTTTTCAAGTGCCTAAAAGCAGGATCCCTCAAAAAAAAATATTGTTGTGATTGCTGTTACTGGAAACAATAAAAAAAAGATCGAATCTCAGAGTCAACACAGAAGTCCAAGCCATACCCAACTGGGCATTCTTACAAAGGAATTCACAAATCCTGTTATCTTTATTTTCATGTAATGCCTCCTTTTAAGTTGCTATATGACAGTGAGATGGGGGGATCCCCAGTTCCAGGGGATCTGACACCCTCTTCTGATCTCCTCAGGCATTTCATGATACAGGTGCACTAATATACATGCAAGTACTCATACACATAAAAAAGGTGTGGGGGGCTTGCTGCCAAACCTGATGACCTGAGTTTGATTCCCAGGACCCACATGGTGGAAGGAGACAACTGACTCCTGACAGTTGTCCTCTGACAGCACAAGTGCTGTGGCACCATGGAATATATGTGTACACACAAACACAAATAGATACATATTTTCTTAAAGTTCACAGTCTTCCAAAATAGGACACAAGTAGGTAGAGAAAAAAGCTTTCCTTCCTAAATAGGCACCTAGGAAAAAGTCTGGGATGGGGTGGGGTGAAAGGTGTTTCTGTGTTTTAATAAAGTTGTACTTGTCAAAGCTGCATGTTCCTCAGGGGCTGCTGATGGTGCTGTTCATTCCCCAGGCTCCAGGGATAGCGCTGGAAGAGTGCAGGCTTCCCTGGCGAAAGAAAGCACTGGAAGCTTTGGCATTAGCAAATAAAGAAGTGCCTTGGCTTGTAGCTGGTTCATGGCTTTACAGTCTCAGGTTCTTGGCCAGAATTAATCACATGGTCTCACATTAAGGGAGAAGGTTGATTTTGTGTGCCTGTGTGTAAATCAGAATGTGTCCCAGAGTAAAAGACACATGAATGTTCTAACTGTTGGCTTTCCCACTGACCAGGGCAGCCTGCATTCTCAGTTGGAAGGAGCCATCCCAGAACAGGAGACCCAAAGGCACACACTTGGGTAAGGAGTTCAGCCTCCCCCCAGGCCTGCAGCCCTCCTGCCAGAGCTTTACCACTATAGGGGTGGCCACTTCCGCCCCCACCCCCATTCTTGAGGGGTTGGGGAGGATGCCAGGCTGCAGTTCCAGCTGGTGAGTTCCTATGGACCTGGGGCGCCCAGCTCTGTCATCTGTGTTTATCTAACAGCTTGGCCTGGCCTTGGCCCTTGCTCTGCCTCTCTTTTAGCCCCTGGGCGTTGGTGACAGCCTCTCTGAGGGTGCGCATTGCCTTGGGGGTCCAGCCCCCACCCCCCCATGCGGATGTTGATCTGGTCACTGCCCCGCAGCAGCCCTTTTTCAACCTGTGCAGGCAGTCCCAACTCCAGAAGAGCAGATTTGGCCTTCTTGCCCAGGGCTAAGGAGTCCCTGGGCTCCATTGACCCAACCACTTGCTATTCCATATCACCTTTCCTCTTTTGGAAAGATTTTGAGGGTATGTCTGTCCCGCTTCCTGTCTTATAGCCTCTGACACCTAATGCTTGGGCTTCTGCAAGAAAGAACTAAAGTGGGCATGAGGTGGAGGTTTGAAGAGATATGGCTTGGTGGTCTCTTGCAGAAGACCTGGGTTTTGTTCCTAGCACCCATGTGGCAGCTTATAACTTATTACTCCAGTTCCAGGAGATCTAGTCTCTTTTCTGATCTCCACAGTACTTGTGCTGCACTTATAAACATGCAGGCAAAACGTTTATATACATAAATTTTAAAAAGTCTTTTAAGATAAAAGAGAGACGGGGCTGGAGAGATGGCTCACTGGCTAAGAGCACTGGCTGCTCTTGCAGAGGACCCAAGTTTGGTTCCCAGCACCCACGTGGTAGCTAACACCCATCTATAATGACTCGTGTACCTACCTACATTCAGGTAATACACTCATACACATAAAGTTTAAAAGAAAGGAAGAAAAAGAAAGAAGAGAGAAATAAAGAAAGGAAGAAAAAGAAAGAAAGAAAGAAAGAAAGAAAGAAAGAAAGAAAGAAAGAAAGAAAGAAGGAAAGAAAGGAAAAGAAGAGGTTGGGGGCTGCAGAATGCTCCCTAATGGTCAGAAGGGGAGGCCCTGGGTTACATGCTTGCCTCTGTTAAAAAGGTTTGAGGGGAGTAAAAGAAGGTGATGCGGGGTGCTTGGAGTGCTTCCTAGGAAGTGGCCAGGGAAGGCCCCACTAAGAAGTGGCTTTGATGGTGGGAAACGGTCATTCATAGGTCCAGAAGGAAAGTGTTCTGGACAGGCAGAAGAGCCTAGTGAAAGGCATTAGGAGGAAAGAGTTGGGCATGACTGGGAACTTGGGTTTGTGTCACTCTAGTGTGAGTCGCTGCAGTGGCCTAGGCCACATCAGCCACAGACTAGCATCTCCACAGAGAAATTCATGCTATGCTCTAGGTGGAGATGGGGTCTAGAGGGACTCTGTCCCTGTGACCCTCAGTCTCTGTAACATGGCCCAGAGCAGCTCAGCTTGAATCCCCTGTGGCATAACCTTGGCTCCAGCTGAGCAGCACTCATCTGGACACTTGACTCCATGCCCTGAAGGACATCAACTGAACTTGAAACATAGTCAGATCATGGGGAGGGGGATCCAAGTAGGTGGTGACAACACACCAGACAAGAATAAGCAAATTCAGAGATCCTTGATCACTCTTGCCTTTCTCTCAGAACCTTGTGACTTAGGTTTCTTCTGCGTCCCTGACTCCTCCATCTCACTCCCAGTTTCTGGCCCCATGGCATCCCCTCTGACTTCTTTAGTAGCTTACACTCCCAAAGACAGATAATTAGCACACCTGTGGGGCATCGCCTTGGGTCCACGCCTCACCCATTTTAAAGGTGGGCTAGTCACCTACCCAGAGGTGGCAGGGCTGGTCAACAGCACTGTCTCAGAACTCAGGTGCCAAGCTTTCTCCTTTCCTCCAGTGTCATTCTGGGCTCCAGAAGGTGGAAAGGGGACCAGTGGACTCATGGGAAAAACATCAAACTTTTAAGAGGCCAGGTCTGATTTGCTCTGGCAGCCTTGGCCTCTGAAAGCTCACCTTTCTCTGGGGTCCTCCAGAGACCCTCAAGGCCATTCTCCATCCTGTCTGTTGGCAATGGAATGGAAGGCAGCAGCTGGGGATCTCCCCTGTTATGACGGTGATCATGGGACTATGACTCAGAGCAGGCCAGGCCACCTGACCACAGCAAGCAGAGAGGGCCCTGCCAGGGGGTTCCCCAGCCACCGCCTTGTTTATCTCCCTGGTCTGAGAGTTGTGGGGAGAGCCTGGGCTGCTCTAGGCATCAGGGCACTCTGGGAAGAACTGGAACTCAGGGCATCTCCCAGGGGCAGGAGCCTCTAGCCCAGCTTCCCCAGGGCCCCATTTTCAAACATTCTCTTTCTCCCACTGGTGGTAAAGCAATGGAGTTCCGGGTGGCTCCCACTCTGCTCCGATGCCCCACAGGAAGCTGGCCTGCCTGAAGCTTTGAGGCGCTCAGGCCACTAGGCTGCTGAGTCATGCTTGGCAGGCACCTGTCCTCAGGCTGTGCCCAACTGTGGGCTCCCTGTCCCCTGACTCTAACTGCATGGCAGTGGGTCTGGCAGACAGAGGTGCATTCTCCTGGGTTAACAGCTGGATGGAGGCAGAGGCCTAAAGAGGGGGCTGGCCTGCATAGGACAGGGCAGAGGTGTAAGCCTTGCAGCCCTCTGGGAAGGAGCACAGTGTGGCCATGCACTGTCCCTTGCTGAAATTTCCTAACACTTAACATTTAAGGGTTTTTTCCTCACACAAACCCAAACCCTGGAGAGGCCCAGGGAGAAGGAGCATATCAGGAAATGGGACCCTAGGAAGCAGGCCTAGAGACCCATGCCCCTGCAAGGTGACCTAAGCTCCAATTTTTCCCAGCATGCCCTGGTACCCTGAGCTTGAAGTCTGAACCCCACTGACAGGACCATGCCTGGGAGGCCTCCTAGGGTGACATTCCTTTGGGTTCACATTCTTCCAAGCAATCCCCTACCCCCACCCCACCCCTGCAATCTGCCCTGCTTTTTATGGTCCTTGTTAAGAGATCACTTTTTTTTTTGTCTTTTAAGACTTAGAAATCCTTGTGACTCAGCCTCCGAGGTGCTGGGATTACAAGTGTGTGTCATCATGCCCAACCAGCAGGTCATTTATGTTTTCTGTTTTGGATTTTTGTACTGAGGGTTTAACTTAAGATGTAACACATATGACCCCATTGTGCTATGTCCCCACTGAACTACATCCTCATTTTTTATTTTACATTTATTTATTTGAGACAAGGTCTCACTATGAAAACCCTGGTTAGTCTAGAACTTGATATGTAGACCTCTGCCTCCGAGTGCTGGGATTAAAGACAAGCACTATCACTCCTGTTTTAGCTTCTTTGAGACAAGGCCTCACATAGACAATGATGGCCTTGAACTCCTGATCCTGTTGCCTCTACTTCCCAACTGCTAGGATTACTATTTTGAGACAGTTTTATAAAGTTGCTTAAGCAGATCTTGGTCTTGTGCCTCAGCTTCTCAAACAGATGAGATTATAGGCTCAGAACTGGCTAAGTGTTATTTCCCGGTTCCTAGTTGGAAGGCAGGTGTTCTGATTCCTTTGGCTATTAAGAAAGCCAATAGGCCTGAGACCCAGCCCCTGATGAAAGGTGCTGGCAGGTGTGTGTGGGCGGTTGTGAGCAGTCTCTTGGGATGCAATACTATTGTGACCACTGGTGGTGACCACTGATGCTTCACGAAGTCCTGGCTGGCTCTCAAGCAAGGTGTATGAGGGGAGGTGGGTGGGGGGAGTATTTGCAGTAACTCCGCAACCCTTGGCCCACAACACCTCTCAACCTGATTCTTGCTAAACTGGGACCGCCACAGAGGCTCAGGCCTGACATGGGGGGGTGGGGCTTGGTGTCCCTTGATCCAGTTAGGGGCTGGTTCTGGTGGATGCCGGGGGAGGGAATCAGCTTGGGAGGGTCCGAACAGAACCCTGGGAGCCAGCTTGTTTTGTCTTGCCGTGGCCAAGGAGCGGCCCCCTGACAGTGGGTCCTGTCTTCCCTCCACTGCTGAGTCATAGCCAGGCCTAAGACTAGGAGGGGCTTAGGACCCTTTCTCTCAAGGGCGGAGGTTGAGCCAACGTGGGTTCCCGGGACACCGGGAGCAGAGGGAAGGGGCCCGAGCGGTCTGGAGACTCCAGCAGTAGGGGAGGGGCAGCAGCGCTGGGGGCCAGACAGGGCCGCACGGCCGTTGCAGCCGGGGCTGCCGGGAGGGGCGGGGCGAGAATAGACCCCGCCTCCCACGAGACGGGGCGGGGCTTCTCGCGTTTGCTATAAAAGCTGGACACCGCCGCCGGTCCCCGCTCAGCTGTTCTCCCGCTGCCTGGTTGGTGGTCATGGCGTCGCTCACGGTGAAGGCCTATCTTCTGGGCAAGGAGGAGACGGTGCGCGAAATCCGCCGCTTCAGCTTCTGCTTCAGCCGGGAACCTGAGGCAGAGGCCGAGGCTGCGGCCCTGTCGGGGCCCTGCGAGCGGCTGTTAAGCCGGGTGGCCGCGCTGTTTCCAGCGCTGCGGCCGGGCGGCTTCCAGGCGCACTACCGCGGTGAGCGGGGCGGGCAGGGACTGGAACTTCCGGGCGAGGGCCGGGCGGGGACAGCGGGGGCCGCTCTCCTCAGGGCCGGGGTCGCTCTCTTCAGGTCCCGGGGTCTCTCTCGTCAGGCCCCGGGGCCGTTCTCCTCAGGGCCGGGGTCGCTCTCGTCAGGCCCCGGGGCCGTTCTCCTCAGGGCCGGGGTCGCTCTCGTCAGGCTCCGGGGCCGCTCTCCTGAGGGCCGGGGTCGCTCTCTTCAGGCACCGGGGCCGTTCTCCTCAGGGCCGGAGCCTGCGCACGTCGCCTGCCGGGCCCTGGGTGCCAGCCTCTTCCTCTCCTCGGCTTTTCCCGGGCTGGCGACGGTCTGGTCCCCCGCGGTGATGTGGCAGGTCTGGCCAAGGACGCGGCGGGGCGTCCTCTGGCTCCCCACAGGGACACGGTGGTCAGGCGGCCACTCGGGTTACCACTGACGTCCGGGGCTCGCCGAGTCTGGGCCTGCTAAGGCCAAGTGGTCAGTTTAAGGCCGGAAAGGGCTGAGGCGGCCGACGTGGAGGAGGGGCGGGAGAGGAGTGACGCAGGGAAGCGGCGGCGGGTGCAGGGCCCCGCGCGGGAGGGGAGGTCAGGGACTGCGCCCCGAACGCCGGAGGCCAGGCCGCGGTGACGCGGTGGGCAGGGGCCTGGTCCTAACGTCCTCAGAACCCCGGAACTACCCGGACTAGCGTTGCTGGGGCCGGTGGCTGGTAGGGGGTGGGGTTCGATGTTGTTGTGACTGGAAAGGGGAGGTGGCCAGGGCCGCCCCTGGGAGGGGACAGTGTGGGGCGGCCCTCAGAGGAGCGAGTCGGTCTGCAGGACTGGTTGGTGTTTGGTTTTTGTTTTGCTGGTGTTGATAAAGAGCCACGTAGCCTGGCTGGCTTTGAACTGAAGACATAACTCAGACGCTCTGTGGTCTTCCTGCCTCCGCTTCCCAATGCTGGGATTACAGGTGTGCACCACCAACCCGGGCCAAATTTTTTGATGTGTGACTTTGAATTATAACTTGTGTACAGTGCAGTTCACCCATTGAAAGTATATAAAGTTTGAAATTTCTTATTTGTATTCTGTATGAGTATTTTGCTTGAAAGTATGTAAGCGCATCACGTGTATGAAACACCTCAGGAGACCAGGAGACCAGCAGGTATCAGATCCCCTGGAACTAGAGTTAGACTGGTGGGAGCAGCTACGTGGGAGCTGGGACTCTGCGAGACCAGCCAGTGCTCTAACTGCCGAGCACTTTCTTGAGACCCAAGTTTTGTTTTGTGTTGGCGAGATGGCTCGTGGTTAAGAGCACTGGCTACTCTTGGAGAGGACCCAGGTTCAGTTTCCAGCTCCCACATGGTGGTTCACAACCATCTGTAACTCCAGGTCAGGGGATCCAACATCCCTTTCTGACTCTCTTCAGGATTGCACGACATGGGTGCACTTACACACGTTGGCAGTACACTCACATAAAATGAAAATATTTTAAAGTAGAGATAGTCTCACTATATATAGGCATGCTGGCTTGCATCTCTAAGTAATTTTTCTGTCTGCAGCTCTCAAGTGTTGGGATTATAGGTGTGTACAACAATACCTGGTTTATGTGATACTGGTATTGAATCTAAGGCCTCATGCATGATAGACTAGCACTCTACCAATGGAACTCCATCCCAGCTCTTTCTGTTTTGTTTTGTTTTGAATAGCAGGTTTGTGGAACCATCACATTCAATTTTTAATTTAATAATTAAAAATATTTTTGTTTTACATGTATGAGCTTATTGCTTACATGTGTGTAAGTACATCCATGTTGTGCAATGCCCATGGAGGACAGAAGAGGGAGTCAGGATCCCTGGAACTGAAGTTACAGATGTTTGTTAGCTGCCATGTGGGTGCTGGGAATCGAACCTGGGTCCTCTGCAAAAGCAGCCAGTGCTCTTAACTGCTGGAGCCATCCCTGCAGCCCCCATTTTATAACTTTTATATTTTTTGTCTGTCATCCCCTATCCTTCCCAGCCTCAAGCAGCCATTAGTCTAGTATTGATTTGACTATTCAAGACACTTTATACAAATGACTTTTAATGTAGACTTGTTATTCATTCACTTAGTACTGTATCCCAACATCCATTTGTGTTGTAACTCTGATCAGTATTTTTTTTTCCGTCAACACTGTGGATTGAACCTAGGGCCTTACATTTTGCTAGGCAAGTGCTCTACCACTGAGCTTCATGCTTGACTAGTATTTCATTTCTTTTTGTGGATGAAAAGTGATCTGTTTGACTATGTCATGTTTTGTCTGGTCTTAATTCATGGATATTGTGCTTATTGTATCTTTTGGGGCCACCCCTGTTGCACAATAGTTCTTGCTGTATGGTTTGGCCTGCATAAGGTGCTTGAAGACCACTTGTACTAACATAAAAGCTGGTGTCACATGCCTGTAATCCTAGCACTCAGGAAGCTCTCCACAAGTTGTAGGCCTGCTAGGACTGCAGAGCAAGATCTTGTTTCAAAAAGAACAAGCAAAAAATAAAAAATCTCCAGCAAGATTCAAAACAACAGAAACAACCTTGACCTCATAACAACAATTGGAAATGACATATGAATGTCCATTGGTTTTTAGGGATTAGGCAAATTAATTTGCTCCTTTGCTCCTAAAGCCTTAGGCCTCTGGGCTAGGTCTCTTTGGATCAGGGCTCAGGTTGGGATCTCCCAGTTGAAGATGGACCTGGGACAGGTTAGATGTGGCCTATAATGACTGCTTTCAGAGGGTATAGGTGACCCTGAGGCTGAGTAGCAGGTGACTAGCTGCTGCTGTTGCCAGCCCTATATACATGTGCTTTGTCTTCTGAATGAAACTAGTCCAGGACCCAGGCTGAGCACTTGAGCATCCAGGTTGTATCAGAGTGAATGGCATTCTTGCTTTTTGCCCCTTCTCCTCAGGCTCAGTATAAGGGCAAATGTCCCTTTAGCCTTGGTCTGTGCACATTACAACAGCATGTGCCCAGCTGAGAGGCCTGGTCATTACTCTTGTCTTTTTTTTTTTTTAATAACTTCTAGTGCTAGGGATAAAACCCTAGCATGCATGCTAGGCAAGTATTCTATAACTGAACCACATCTCCTAGCCCTGATCTTTTGTTTGTTAAACAATCTAGATGAGGATGGTGACTTGGTTGCCTTTTCCAGTGATGAGGAGCTGACAATGGCCATGTCTTATGTGAAAGATGATGTCTTCCGCATCTACATTAAAGGTAAGGGGCTTCTGGGAGTAGGGGGCTGCCTAAAGCCAGGTGCTCCAAAGAAAGGACCAGGAATCTGAGTTTCTCTGAGACAAGGGACCTCATAACTGAATCAGAGTCTATCTTTCTCCTAGGAAATGGGCTGTGGGGGCTGGGAGCAACCTAGGCACCTTGGTGAGAATTAAGGTCAAAGGTGTACAGACGGCTTCTTGCTGCTTTTTTTGCCTGGGCCATGGGTGCTGGTTAACAGATGTAGGGCATGAGACCTTCTAATTGCCTAAAAAATTCTTTGGTGTTACTCCAGCAACTGAATTCTGAATGGCATTTGTTTGGCCAATGGGGCTAGGACCTTGCTAACAGTGGCATGGAAGGGGAGGATTCAGGGGTCTTGCCCTAACAGCTTTCTACTCTTCGTGCAGAGAAGAAGGAGTGCCGGCGGGACCATCGCCCACCATGTGCTCAGGAGGCCTCCCGCAGCATGGTGCACCCCAATGTGATCTGTGATGGTTGCAACGGGCCAGTGGTGGGAACTCGCTATAAATGCAGTGTGTGCCCAGACTATGACCTGTGTAGCATCTGTGAGGGGAAGGGCCTGCACAAGGAGCATGGCAAACTTATCTTCCCCAACCCCTTTGGCCACCTTTCTGAGGTGAGCAGGTTCTCTGATCCTGGGAAGTGCAGGGTGGCAGGAATTAGGGACCCTGATGACTGTTCACTGTCCTGTCCTGTTTTCTCCTGCCTAGGGCTTTTCTCATAGCCGTTGGCTTCGGAAGCTGAAACATGGGCACTTTGGCTGGCCTGCATGGGAGATGGGCCCACCAGGGAACTGGAGCCCACGTCCTCCTCGAGGAGGGGACACTCGCTCCTGCCCTATGGCTGATTCAGGTGAGGCTGGTGTTTGAACTGGTTTTTGGTTGTCAAGAAGAGTAGCCGGCCAGTTCAGATGGGCCCTTGACCTAGCCTTCCCGAAGTCCTGCTGTGCCCACAGTGGGCTGGGTAATATACAGCCATCCTTGTCATTTTTTTGTTTGCTTGCTTTTGGGGGTACTGGGGATTGAACCTAGAGCTTTGCATATAGTTAGATAAGTTCTCTACCATTGTACAACACTCCAGTCCCCATCTATATCATTTAATCCTTATAAGAAACCTGTAAAACTGAAGTATTTACATTTGTAAATGGAGAAACATGTATCTAAATGTCCAAGGGCACTAATTTGCCCTTGACTTACCAGACTGACCTTCTGTGAGGTAAGAGTACATGGCTGGATTGCTATAATGTATTCCATTCTGTTTTATGTTAACCTAGGAAAGTTGGGCCAAAGTTGCTCAAATCTTAGGAAACAGTCATGAAGCCATGTATGATGGCATATACTCCTAATCCCAGCTAGGAGGTAGAGGCAGTAGGATCAGGAATTCAAGGCCAACCTCAGGTACATGAGACCCTGTCTCAAAAAATCAAAAACAAGCTAAAATAAGAATTAAACATGGTGGGTAATGGTCCCACCAGCATTCCTCCTTCTCTAAAAGGAGAGTAGAAAGCTGTGAAGGCAAGGCCCCTAACATAACTAACTTAGGATTCTGGTTTTATTTTGCCTTTTTTTTTCTTTAAAATTCGATGGGCCAGAAAGATGGCTCTGTGGTTAAGAGCACTAGTTGCTCTTGCAGAGGACTCAAGTTTGGTTCCTAGCACCGATGTGGTAGCTAACAATCTAAAAGAAAAATACTTTTAAAATCTTATTTGAGGACAGTTAGTGGCTCAGTGGGTAAAGGTGTTTGTGAGTTTGGTCTCCAGGACCCACATGGTAGAACAAACTAACTCCCAGAAGTTGTCCTTTGACTTTTATGAGAGTGTATATGTACCTACACGTGTGTCTGTACATACATACATCCAAACAAATGTAAAAATTTTGAGGTTAAGTCTTATTGTTACTCAGGCTGATCTCAAATATATCACTGTCCTGGGCATATTCTGATTTATTTATTTTTGAGATGGTCTCAAAAATAAATAAATAAAAAACTGACCTTGAACTTTAAATTCCCTTGGGATACTTGTTTAATTCTAAGTACATAGTCTATCTAGGGCATGTTCAGTATTTATATACATAATGTACTGAGCCCCTGTTATAGAGTACAGGGCAGGTCCAAGATGTGACCACTGGCAGACTAGGGTGCAGAGTGGGAGGGAAGAGAAGAAAGCACTGAGTGTGGTCAGTGAATCGTGGGATGGTGATCACTGGATGATGGTAACCTTCGCCCAAATGTCTAGGTTTGTAATCAGTATCAAAGGCATAGAACTAAAATGATTTTTGTTTCTATAAAAATAAACAGCTTCTGGTCCATCGGAGGATCCTAGTGTAAAATTCCTGAAGAATGTGGGGGAGAGTGTGGCAGCTGCCCTCAGCCCTCTGGGTGAGTGAAGTTCCTTGATCCTTTGAGATACCCCAAAGGCTTAGTGACTCAGTGTACAATGTGACCTTTTGCAACTTTCACCCACAATGTTGCAGAGACCAGGGCAGATAATGTCCTTTTGACACTGGCAAGGCTTTGTTGCATAAAAAAGCCTTTGCCAAGGGCTGGAACACAGGCGCCTCAAGGTTGAATTCCATGACAAATTCTTGAGCTTCCACGTAGAGTGAAGCACACTCAACCAATAGGGAGCCTGACTAGATTGGACTCATCATGCCCATAAGGGAAACAACAACCTGCATTTTCCCTGAGGAGAGTAAATAGAGTAGCAGGTAATTAATTTTTTATTTTAATTTAAAGACAGGGTTTCACTTTAGCCCAAGCTGGCCTAGAACTCTTTAACTAGTAGGTCAGGCTGGTCTTGAACTTGTGGCATACCTCCTGTCTCATCTTCCCAAATGCTTGGATCTTTTTCTTGGCTTGAGAGACCCCCCCGAACCTTTCTGAAAGCAGGGAAGAGGTACTACAGGCTTCAAGTGCTCTGGGTCATAATCTGGTTCTGTGCTGAGGGCAGGCAAGGAAGTCTGAGATGGGAGAGCATACTGTTACCTCTGAGTGCTGTAACTTGATCCTAGGCTAGGCACAGGCTCTGGCACTCGGGTGTGGTTTTTAGAAAGTGCATGCTATATCATGCTTTTGTGCCTACAGTGACAGGAGGTCACCACAGAAGCCTTTGCGAAGGTTGGGTCCAGTGTCAGAAGGAATGCTGGTGAGATGGGTGCCTCAGCCCTACCACTCTGCTCTGTGTACAGGGCATAGTTCCTACTTGATGCAAGCCAAGGCCATTTTGCTTATGCTGCCCCTGAATATAGCTTTGTGGTAATAGTGATGCTTGACCTTACTGTTGAATTGAACAGCTTAGGCTGGGATGGGATGTATTGTGGCTCTGTGGTAGAATATATACTTACCATGTTCAAGGCCCTGGGTTTGATTTTCCCACACTATAAAATAAATATAAAACAACAGGTAAACAGATCAGACCATATGTGGCCTTGGTACTGAAGTGAGAAGCTCCTAAATAGTACTGTCGTTGATGCTTTCCAAGGAGGCAGAGCATCCATCAAGTTGTATTTGGAGAGAAGCAGCCTAAATCTGCCTGCCACTCACTTTGGGATGTAGTGGCAGTTTGGAAGGTGTTGTTGAATTTTGAGAGATGTTCACCCAACAAGTGAGCTTTTGGGAGCTGCAGGTAGCTTTTCTGAAAGACAAGTGAGTGGTCTTCAGGCTTGCTGGAGCACCAGGGCCATCAGCAAAGGTTTCTAAAAAAAATTTTGTAATTCATCTTTTTGAGACAGTGTCTCCCTGAAGCTGCAGCTGGCCTGGCACTGGCTATGGTGACCAGGCTCACAGAGATCTGCCTGCCTCTGCCTTACAAGTGCTGGGATCAAAGGTGTGCTCCACCATGCCCAGCTTATTTTTTTAAATTTATAATATATATTTTGGTATATGGAAACTTAGAATTATTTTGAAAAACAGAATCCTTTGGTAGACAGAGAAAGACTGTATGGAGACTCACAACTAAATCTAGGTTCAGGTGAGGATTTTGAAGAGTTTTGATTCCCGGACTTTGACCTCTGTTAGAGGGCCCCCAGATTACTCTGGCTCCCACTGGCTAAGACCAGGCCATCCTGGTAGCATATCAGGACTACCAGGGTAGCTCCATAATTTTGGAGTTTCTCAGAGTTCCTCTGGGAGAATGAAGGTCTTTGAAGTGAGTGAAGTTACCACCAAGTTGGGAAGAGCCTAGAGCTCTACAAGCCAGCAAAGTTTCCAGAAGATACAACTCTGGATGGTTTGAACTGAGGAGAGCCATGGGAGGACTGTCATCAACACTTCTTTTTACTTATATTTTACGTGTGTGAATATTTCACCTACATGTATGTAAGTGTACCATGTACATGCAGTGGCCAGAGAGGGAATTGGAATACCTGGAACTACAGTTACAGAAACTGGAGTTATGGACAATTGTCAGCTGCCATGCTAGGAACCCAACCTGGGTCCTCCGCAAGAGCATTTCTTCCACCCCATGGCTTCAGTTCTTATGGAAGTCATGGGAGTTTACCTTCCTTTTCTCTTAGGAACTGAGCTGGGGGTGACTTGTATGCTAACTCACATGCTAACTGCATCTAATGGCCTCTGCCACAGCAAATGCCTAGATGGGAAGAACTCAACCCAACAGGCAGAGGTTGGGGTGAGTCAGAGCCAAGGTCTTTTATTGGTAGGTGCTGAGAACCAGCCAAAAGAGGCCACTGCTGTGGTCTAGCCCTGTACCTGGCTCAGAGGCTATGGTCATTGACGCCTAGGACACAAGCTAACAAGGCCTTCTTTGTCACAGGATCTTTGGCAAATACACAGACTTAGGGGACAGCAGATCACAGAATACTGGCTATTCTCTGTGAGCCATGAAGTCTCAGGGTTTTGTGATTGCATTGACAGACTCCTAAATCACCATCCTGCTGATCCTCTCATGCATCTGCTTAGAAAAACATGGAGAGTATGTGTGGGTCCACTATGCTTTCAGCTTTTTGGTTTGCTTGAACTTTCTTTTTTTTGAGCCAGGGTCTCTATATAACCCAGGTTGGCCTCGAATTCTCAGACATCTGCCTCTGCTTCCTGAGTGTACCACCACACCCATCTTGTTTGAACTTTTTTTGTGTGTATGTGTGGTGCTCTGATCTGCTAGGCACTCACTCTACCACTAAGCAACATTTTACCCACATAGTGAATGAGAACTGACTCCTTGCAGGCTGTCCCTCTGACCTCCACATGTATGCTGTAGTATACAAGCCCACAGGCTCCACATGTCATTCCCCCACCCCTGAAATAAATATAGTATATATATATATATATATATTTTTTTTTTTTTTAAATAGAGCAATATAGTAGCTACTGGAGAGAGGCAGTTGTACAGGGGACCACTGGTAAGAAGTAAGACCATCTGCTCTGGTACTAGGAAGGATGAGAGCTGGAAATGATGGGCTAGAACACAAGAGAACAGCTTGAAAACCTTTCATCGGAATCTGGTTGAGAGCTCAAGGACCCCACACAACAAGGTGGTGGCCCACACCAGCTTTTGAAACAGGGTCTCCCTGTGGCCCCAGCTGACCTGGAACTCCATATAGACCAGGCTGGCCTCAAATTCACAAAGATCCCCTGCCTGTGCTTCCCAAGTACTGGGATTTAAAGGTATGCCACCACCTTTAAGAGGCTTCATGCTCTGTACCTAGAGCACTTGATCTCCAGGAGCTTCTGTTTCCTCACACACACCAGCTGAGAAGTGGGCATCAGGAATAAGCAAGAGGCTCAGCAGTCAGCTGCTGTGGCCTGGCAAAAGATGGAAACTGCCTACTAGGGGAGGCCAAATACCTTGAGAAAGAACACCAGCTCCTAGCAGCTGGGCTTCCCTGGTCTTACAGACAGGACTTCCAGCTGGCCTTTTCCTAGTGCCTCTCCATGATTAGAAGCCACTCATGGCTACCATTGAGGAAAACTTCCTGCATGTGGGAAAATGTGCAGGGAAGAGAACATGGAATATCCTCATGGAGAACAGGGAAGTACTGGATTCTTGAAAAAGCACTGGCGCCATAAAAAGTGTAACTGAGGAGCCAGGCATAGTGATGCATATCTTTATCCCACAACTCAGGAGGCAGAGGCAGTCGAATTTCTTGGAGATGAGGAGGCCAGGTTGGCCTACATGGCGAGTTCCAGGCCAGCTGAGGCTATAAAGTGCTTGAAGCAAGGTGTGGTGGTATATGCCTTCACTCCAGTACTTGGAAGGCAGAGGCAGACAGAGCTCAGTGAATTGAGGCCATTCTGGTCTATATAACGAGTTCTAGGCTAGCCGAGGGTATAGTGAGACCCTGTCTCAAAAAATCCAAAAAGAAAGTGTTTGAAACTGAATGAAGGAAAGAAGGATTAGGGTTCTAAGACTATTTCAGAGGAAAACCACTGAGCCTTCGGTCCGGGGATTCCACATGTGAGGACTCAACCAGCCTTGGCTGGAAAATATTATGGGGAAAATTGCATGGGTACTGAGCAGGAACAGTAAACAATGAAGTGTAACTATTCACAAAGCATTATTATTTTATTAGTTATTACTAATCATCTAGAATTTAAGTCTACAGGAGGATGTGCATAGGTCACATGCAAATATGAAACTTTTATATAAGGGACTTGATACATCTACAGATATGCAGTACGTACAGGAGGAGAGAAAAGATGAGAAAATTAGAAGATCAAGGCCACTTGAGAAAAATTTCTCTCCAGAAAGGTCAGAAAACCAGATTGAGATGTCCTTAACATAGGATAGCAGATCCTTGGTATTACACATACTCAAATCTGAATAGAAGAGGTCCTGAATGCCTAGGACAGTGACTGAGACTTGTACTAGAACTACTGTTCTCACAAACCTGGGGACACAGATGGCTCTTAAAAGCTTCCAGGCTATAATGTAAAAGCTTGGGGATGTAGCAAGTACAGTGTGGGAAGCCAGAAGACAGTGAAACAGCCAGTGCTTGAAAGTTATAAGGGCACAGTGGTGTGTGCCTATACTCAACTTGGGAGGCTAAGGCAGGAGGATGGGGAGTTGGGGGCCTATCTGAGCTACATGGCCAAATCCTGTCTCAGAAAAGAACAGAACAAAATCTGAGGTAAAACAGTTTTGACACCAGGGATTTTTAAAGTTTTTTTTGTGTGTGTATTGGCATGGTGGTACATGCCTTTAATCTCAGGAGGCAGAGGCAGGTGGATCTCTGAGTTCAAGGGCCAGCCTAGTCTACATAGTGAGTTCTAGGCCAGCTGGGCATAGAGGGAGGCCCTGTCTCAAAAAGACAAAAATAAAGTTTTGTGTGTATGCATATGCATACTAGATGTATGAAGGTTAGAGGACAATTTTGTGTAGTTCTCCCCTTCCTCCTTTATGTGGGTTCTGGGGATCAAACTGAGGTGGTTAGGCTTTACAGCGAGTACTTTCCCCTGCAGCGTCTCCTCATTAGCCCTCAGCCAGAAAGTCTTTTCCTACATAAAACTGTCAAGTGTGTGAACAGAATAGGTTTCCTGATAGGCAAGGTGTTAACATTACTTGAACTTGCACTGAGGGAAGAAGTGGACCCAGAATGAAGAACAGGAAGTAAGGGGAGAGGAAAGCCTTAGCTTAGGATGAAGGAAGGTAGTAAGAATAGCTGTGCTGATGACTAAAGGGCACTTTCCAACAAAAAGCCAGGCCTGGCACCAGAATAAAATGAGGACTCAGGTGAATATGGGAAAGTTAGCAAGCAAAAGGAGAGGGCACACCCTTAAAAGTAGAGAGAAAACAGCCCAATAAAAATGACATTTACACAGCAGTATTATAAATACTGGGTGTTATTTTAACCAAAGGTTAGATTTTGAAAGGATAGAAGAAAGGGAGGTAAATATTGACACAGTAGGAAATAAGCAGATATGAACTTGAGCTAAGGTACCTGAGCTGTGAGGGTTGAAAAGCCTACAGTGGGTCTGTGGAGAATGGGATTGCTTCTTACACGGGAGTCAGGGAATTGTCACTGTAAGCTTGGGGGAAGGAACTGTTTAATTGTGGGTGTGTGATTCTCTGGTACATTTAATCTGGAAAAAAGGCATAGGTGATTCTGTTCCCTCCTCCCAACACCCTACAGAGCCCTGTGCTCTTTAGGCCCATACACTGAGCCAAGTAACTCTTGGAGTTAAGATTTATAATTGGGGTAACTGGAGAGATGGCTCAGCAGTTAAGAGCACTGACTGCTCTTGCAGAGGATCTGGCCCAAATCCCAGCACCCACATGGTGGCTAACCACCATAACTCCAGTTCAAGGGAATCTGACACCCTCTTCTGACCACTGCATGACATGGGTGCACTTTACACGTAGGCAATACACTCATATACATAAAGGAAAAATTTATCTAAAATGAAAAGATATGTAATTGTCATATCATGATGCCCCTGTATGCATATATAATGTGTCATGTAGCTTCAGTTACTATAACTAGGTGTTCTGCCCTGACCCGGCTTCAGTATACTCTGCTGTCCTGCTGGGTTAGGAGAAACAAGGTGCCTCTGGAGACTGTGGTTCAGAAGCTGACCTTGAGCATTAGCTGAAGTTAATGTTTATGTTCAAGGAAGTTAAAAGTTCCAATGTGATGAGCTTGTCAGAAGGGCCAGGGTTGGGAGAAGCAGCTCCACCCCTGGATGCTAAATATTGAAGGGGACTAATCATTTATTTCTGGCCTACAGGGTCATATCTTAGCTTGTCATATCTAGAGCTTTGTATCTGTAGGGTCAAGTCCAGCATCCTCATCTGCTAGTGTTCCAATTTTCATGTGTTGGTGGGGACTAAGTGTGAGGTAGCTTCCTAGGTCCACTGTGCTCAAATCACTGAGGAGTCATCTGCAGTCTGCAAGGAAGGCCTGTGGACTTGACAGCCCATTTCTTCCTTGGCTCTAGGCATTGAAGTTGACATTGATGTGGAGCATGGAGGGAAAAGAAGCCGCTTGACACCTGTCTCCCCAGAAGGTTCTAGCACAGAAGACAAGTGCAGCTCCCAGCCAAGTAGCTGCTCTTCAGAAGTCAGCAAACCGGATGGGACAGGCGAGGGGACTGCACAATCTCTGACAGAGCAAATGAAAAAGATTGCCTTGGAATCTATTGGACAGCCAGAGGTAGGCTCGCTTTCTCCTGACAGCTGAAACTGGCCTGCCTGGTGCTTTGCATCCCTGTACTTCAGACTCATTCTAACACTCTTACAACCTGAGGGACCCCATCATTCATTCCTGTAGTTATGTCTATAGCATTTGTCACTCTCTGAATCCTCTGGTAGAACTTTGTAGAGGAAAATGTGCCTGGATTTGGGGGAGTGTAACTCAGTGGTAGGGTACTTATGTAACAGGTGAGATCCTGGATTTGATCCCTGGCATCATGGAGAAACTTTTTTTTTTTTAAATTTTGCAAGCATCTCTGTGTTCTTGGAACTTTTCGGATTTTCCTAGAAGCAGGTGGTGAGGTCAGGCTTGCCTGTTCAGGGCTCTTTGTGCTCATGGCAGGTTGTATTCCAGGAACAGATGGAGTCTGATAACTGTTCAGGAGGAGATGATGACTGGACACATTTGTCTTCAAAAGAAGTGGACCCATCCACAGGTGAACTCCAGTCTCTACAGATGCCAGAATCAGAAGGGCCAAGCTCTCTGGACCCCTCTCAGGAGGGACCCACAGGGTTAAAGGAAGCTGCCCTGTACCCCCATCTTCCACCAGGCATGTAATCACCAGAAGTTTCATTTTCTTTGTGTATTCTGTTCTGTATGGTCTTAATACAAGGGGGGAGAAAAAAGTTAGGATGGGATGGCAATGGCAGCATCTAGCTGTGTAGTCCAGTCACTGTCTACATGCCTCAGACTCCTGAGTGCTGGAATTACAGGCCTATACTACAGTACCTAGTGGGGCTTGTCTGCTGACATGAGAAAAAAACTAAGAAATGGTTCTTATGCCTGCACTTCAACAATAACCCCACTGTTAATGTCCAGATATGTTGAAGGCAGATGTGATAGGAAAGGCAGCACTGGCTCTGGGCTTTCATGTACCACTTAAAGTGGATTCAGACCAAATCTTACAAAGGCATCACAGCCAAGGTCCCGGTAGAAGTCAGGCAGAGTGTAATGTGCCGGGCAGGAAGAAAGCAGAACTGAGTAAGGACTGGAGTAGTCCCAAGAGCATATACTTCATAAGAGGCAGCCCAGCCTTAGCTCAAATTTTGTCTCCAATATACATTTTTTCTGCATTAGAAAACATGGGGCAACAAACTTTCATATGGTTGTAAATTCGGATGAGGTGCTACATGCTTGTTATGCCAACTATTAAGATGTTGAATTAGGATCATGGGTATCCTGGCTACAGAGTGAGCCTGTGTCTCAAAATCTAAAAACTGGAGATACAGTTCAGTGGCAGAATACTTATTTAGCACATTCCAGGCTCTAGGCTTGATTCATACCATGGTTAAAAAGAACTAGGCATTGGAGATGTGAGGGGCGAGCTGGCCAGATGGCTCCCCTGAAGATCCAAGTTTGGGTCTTCAGAATCCATGTAAAATTACGGCAAAAAACTGGGTGGTTGGGTAATCCCAACACTTGAGGCAGATATGAGGGAATCCCTGAGCTAGCTGGCTAGCTGGACTAGCTGGAATTGGTGAGCTCTGGGTTCATTGAGAGGCCCTAGTTCAGTAAAAGGGAGAGCAATTGAGGAAGACACCCTGTCAACTCTGGGCCTCCACATGTATGTGCATATAAATCACACACACAATCATACTAAAATGGAGTGGTTTTTTTTTTTTTCATTACGGTTGATTTTTGAAATGGGGGACTCTCATGTTGCTTAGGATGTCCTTAAGTAATCTTCCTACCTCAGCCTTCTGAGTGGGCTGATGGGGATCTGCCGATAACATTTTGTTGGAAAACTACATTATGTCTGGCTGTTTTGTGACGTGACTGCAGAGTTAAACTGCAGTGGGTGCTGGTGGGCTGGAGATATTTTGAGTCCTGCAAGGCTCCCTCACTTCTATTTTTTATCCCCTGGCAGAGGCTGACCCTCGGCTGATTGAGTCACTCTCGCAGATGCTGTCCATGGGCTTCTCTGATGAAGGCGGCTGGCTCACCAGGCTCCTACAGACCAAGAATTATGACATCGGGGCTGCTCTGGACACAATCCAGTATTCAAAGCACCCTCCACCCTTGTGACAGTGTTTCTGTCCCAGCCCTGCGACCCACCCGTTTATCTCCTAGTTGCATTGAGTAGGGCAGCAGGGCCTCTCTAAGGGCCAGTTTCTCAGCATTCTTCCAGAATCTGTGGGTGGAGGTATGTGAAGTCTTTGAGGGCAGTAGGACAAGTGACAGGAAAAAGTTCCAAGTGTATGTGTGTGTACACATGCTGATGTCTGAGAACAGATCAGGAGCCACAGACACTGCACACACTTGCTCTTGCCGCTAGCATCACACCAGCAGTTCAGAATGTTTTGCCTGATGGCTTTCTGCTTTTTCTTTAAGTGATTAAATACTGATATTTTCAACAATTGATATTAAGAGCAGACAGGACTCCACAGTGAGTCAAGGGTGGTAGGCTCATGGGAAACTGACAGTTCAATAATGTACTGCCTCTCTCCCTGTTCATTTACACACTAGTTCTCTTGTATCTGATGTTAAACCGCTTTTTCAAGTAATGAAATCCCTCTGTAGCATCCTGTGACCAATTTATAAACAATTAAATGGCCAATGCACTTTAACTAGCCTTTTGATCCTTACTAGTTCTGCAAGAGAAGTACATTTGACGGGAATGTTTATTGTTGGGTAAGCATCTCCATCTGGTTTCTGCTGTGTGGAGGACTAGTGGAGAGGGACCATGTCTACAGGTCATCCTCAAAGTCCTCCCCAGTTGTGAAGAGGTGGTAGGGATGCTGTAGTTGCAAGGATTGGCCCTTTTGTTCCAATCTATCCTCTGCTTGAGGAGTGCCCATGGTCCACTGCTCAGGTGTCTTCCTGCCTGACCTCTCTGTGCGAATGTGAGCAGCTGGGGCTCTACCAAAGCAGCTTACCCCTGGGGTCTCAGAGGTTCTTTGCTCAACTTGTGCTGGGTCAGTTGGCTGGGGAGTCCCCTGCAGAGGCCTTGATGGTGCCGTGTCCACGTTTCCAGGTGACAGGAGAAATCGTGCCCATTTAGAAGATGAAGCCTTAACCTGCAGGGTAGAACCTGGTAGTTTCCACCGAGGAAAACCAAGCTCCCTGATGTGGTGTGCAGTTCCAAGGCTGCTTTGCAGTTCTGTCCCCATCAGGCCAGTGGAACCCTGAAAAAAATGAGAGAAGAGGGCTCCTGTTGAGCAGAGGAAGAGAGCATATATAACCTCAGCGTTCCTTCTGATTTCTACCTAACTGTTGGCTAATCCCTCTGGGCTAGGGACATGCTTTCATTATGAGGTTCAACAAAGAGAAGGGATGCCTTCCGCTTTACCCTGACCTACAAAATCCCATGATCATGTTTCCCATAAAAAGACAACCTCCACCTGTCAATGGATGACATATCTGGAGATCTTCAGGTCAGGTCAGTAGTGCCTGAGAGGTTGCTATGACCAAGGAGGGCCCTAGACACCCACCACTTAGGAAGATGCTGTCTCATGCCTATTTCCCAGCCAGGCAGAAATCTCTCCAGGGCTAGGCTGAGGCTCCAGAATTGAGGTGGCTGTACCAAGCTCCCTATAGGATGTGACAAGGCAGTAGACCGTCTCATCTCAGGAAAGAAAGATGCATAGGAAATTGTGTTTCACTGCTTAGGAAGGGATTCAGCAGCAGTGCTGTAAGGCTGTGCACCGTGATCTCCCAGGCAATACTGAAGAGGCTATGGCCTGACCCTTAACATTGGCCTTGCCACTGAACTTGCCTTGACCTGACTCTTCAACAGGCTGTGGTGAGACCGAACACGACTCAGGTTTAGCCTGGGGAATTACCTGTTTTAGATCTATGGGGTGCATAGGTAGTTTGTACGACATCAGATTTTGAACTGTCTCTTGGTCTTTGTGCAGTGCTCTGCATACAGTTCGAGGCCAACCAGGGTAGGCTTTGGCTAACATCTTGTGGGCAGAAGTGGTGACTGATCAGGTACCAGTGCTCAAGCAAAATAAAACCTGCATTCTGTGGTGTTCAGGTGTGCAGTGGGGCCTGCTAGGTTGGCGCATCAACACAGCACCCTAAATGAGCAGTGCACTGGTACAGGATGCATTGGGCTTTTTAGGTGTATAAATCTCATATCTATTAAAAATTGCAAAACAGTATTCAAGCCACATGTCTAGTCTTAGCTACTCTGGAGGCAGATAAGTATCATTTGGGCTCAGAAGTTTAAGGCCAGCCTGGGCAATATGGCAAGACCGTGTTTCAAAAACAAAAAAAAACCCCACATTCTGTGGAGTTGGGAGTGCAGCTCAGTGGTAAACGCATGCCTATCACATGTGAGGCTGTCTTGAAGCCCTAACACATTTGTGGGGCCAGACATTGATTTGATCCTATGTATGCTCTTTTATGGGACCAGAAGAGAAAGAAACCTGTTCTCCATCACTGACCTCCTGGTGTTCAAAGGTGCTCTCAGCATTGTCCAAATCCTGGACATGCAGGCTTTGTGAAGTCTGTTCTGTGCTCTGACTCCATTTCCTGGCAGAAGGAAAGTGACATCAGCCATCAAGTTCTGTCACCCAGAGACCAACTCTGTGATAGTGGGACCTAACATCCTCATCCTTTCCAGGCTCCTCTACCATCCTCTTCTCTGCCCCAGGGCTTGTTAATGTTCTTACTTGAAATTGGAATTGTCACCTGACTTTACCTGCCCCTTAAGAGCTACCCTGCATCCTAAGCCTAACGAATCTCTCCAGAAACAGATATGAGGAACTCTCAAAAAGGAGAAACCCGAAAATCACATAGATTTGCTTCTCAGATGAACATTCCCAGGCCATTATTACTTTGGTTACACCTCCCCCGCATCAGCCCTGCCCTTAAAAATTAATTCTTCCCTCAGGTCAGTATAGTCTATAAGTCAGATTGACAGAGACCAGGTCTCAGGCTGGACAGATGGCTCAGTGGTAAAGAGCACTTGTTAGCTCTTCCAGAGGCCTTGATCTCTGTTCTTAGCACCCATGGAGGGTAGCTCAGAACCACTGGGAACTCAGTTCCAGGGGATCTGATGCTCTTGCCTCCAAAGGCATACATGTCACACACATATGTACACTCATACAAACACAAATAGAAATGAATTTTAAAATAAAGATCAAAAGGTTAGCTTGGTCTACATAGTCCCAGGCCAGCTGGGGCTATGGACTGTCTCAAAAAACAGAAAAACCTCCAAAAAGGTCCAGGTGTGACACAGGCCTTTAAATACCAACACTTGGGGGAGCAGAGGTAGGTGGATCTCTGTCAGATAAAGGCCATCCTGATCTACACAGCAAGTTCCAGGCTAGTAGTGGCTACAGGAAGACTTGGGTCTCATAAAACCAAAAATACAGCCAGGCATGGTGACTAATGCCTTTAATCCCAGCACTTGGGGGGTAGAGGTGGATCTCTGTAAGATGGAGGCCAGCCTGGTCCATAGAGTAAGTTCCAAGTCAGCTGAGGCTACAGGGAGACCTTGTTTCAGACAGAGAGACAGACTCTCCTTGTTCTTACATAACCACAGCTAGCCTCCAATCACCATCCTCCTACTTCAACCTCCCTAGGACTAGGATTAAGGCTTGCCTAGGCCCCTGCCCCACCTCCACCAGGCAGCACTGACTGAAGGAGTTAGCATTGATGGGTGCTGCCCAGTTTATCCACCCACTGGAGTACAACATGGGCTGTTCCCACTTGTGACTACTCAGAGCTGCTTACCACCCCCCCTTCAGGAGTGAGTATGGGAAAGGGTGAAGTCTGGATTAGCACATTTGCACCTCTTCTTGGGCTGCGCTGGGTTGAAGGAAGGACCTGGTTGCTCTGCACTGGCCGAGGGCTGTGTCTGGAGGCCGGCCTCTCCTCCCAGCTCCTGCTTCTTGGAGCTGTTGTCCAGATACTTCAGCCAGCGCGACTCCAAGGGCTGGGATCTCCCCTACAATAAGGGGATGGAGAGTAATTCTGAGTTGAAAAGTGGCCAGTCTGGTCACAAATCCCAGCCTAAGTCTTAAGTGCAAAGGTCCTGGGACCCATGTCTCTCTGATCACTGAGCACTGGTAGGGCACAGTGGGTGCACAGCTGCCCTGAGACACCAGTGCGTGCAGAACCAACAGGACACAATGTGTCACCAGTCTTCCAAATGTTGACATTCCCAGACCTAGGGCCTTTCATGGAGAGCAAGAGCACGAGAGTCTCATCACAATGCTACAAACAGCACCGTTCTTTAACGGCACAAGTAGGCAAAGAAATGTCCCCAGAGAGGCAGTCAGCACTAACGGGACACGGAAGAAAGCTTCCAAAGACGATAATCCCTGAAACCCAGAGAAGAATAGGGCAAAGCTTCAGGGTGCAGAAAAGGCCTCCCCTCCCCTCCTTCCCTCTCTCCGTTTTTCCCCTCTTTCCCCTCCCCTCCCTTCTGGTGCTGAGGCTCAAGCTGCACCTATGCTACACAGTGGTCTACTGTTGAGCTGTGCTCCCAGCCCCAGGTACATTTTTATTAAACAACAAAAACAATATTTTTTGAGAGAGGGTCTCCCTGTAGTACAGTTGGCCTGAAACTTACGATGTAGACTAGGGTATTTTTATTTTTAATTATGTGCACATGTTGGGGAGGGGCGGATACGCACAGGTGGGTGCAGTGCCCTCAGAGCCCAGAGAGTGTGTCAGATCCCATGGAGCTGGAGTTTTAGAAGGCTGTAAACTACCTGATGTGGGTGCTGGGAACCAAACTCAGGTCCTCTGCAAGAGCCATGTGTGTTCTTAACCACTGTGAGATCCCTCCAGTCCCGCCTCCCCCAAGTATATCTTATAATAAATGGAATGAAACAGTCTTTGTAAAGGGACTGAATGGGAAGCACACGCACACAGCTGTCAGAAGGGCCATGCTAGTGTGCTTATCGAGCACTGCCTCAGTTTACATACTAAAAATATGAAAACCAAGCCAGGCATGGTAGTATATGCCTTTAATCCAAGCACTTGGGTAGTGCAAACAAGTGGATCTCTGTGAGATTGAGGACAGCCTGGTCTCCACAGCTAGTGAGTTCCAGGTCAGCTGGGCTATAGGGAACCCAGTCTCAAAAAGACACCCCCCCCCCCGCCCCAAAATCAAGTGTGGAGAAGACGTGGCCAACATAGGCCTACAAGCAGAGGCAAGAGTTGCAGATGGACAGCTGTCTCCACCCCTCTGGCTCTAGCAGTACCCAGAGCATCTTGGATATACTCAGCGTCTCTTCAAAAATCCCCACACACTTCACTGCCTTACCCAACACCTGCCTACTCTGCCCGCCTTCTCACAGGCTAGATGTTACTCCTGTTCTGGAGCAGTTTACACCCTGCAGCAAGTGAACATGAAGCCCTGACATTTCACCTTTATCCTTACCCCGAGTGCCTTAGGAACAAAGGTAAAGCTGGGTGAAGCTCAGAGAGCTCTCCAAGCAGACATGAAATGTCCAAATCACAGAACAGGTAACGACCCCCACACAGGCTTCTCCACCCTCACACAGGAGACAGGTTTACTCATGGCTGCTTCCTGTAGTTTTCCAGCAGTGTCTGATCTGGCTGAAGAAAGTATCCTGCTGAACAAATCACTATTGTGCACGTGTGCGCTGGGCATTGAATCCGGAGCCTTGTGAATGCTATGCTAACAAATGACTAATGAATTCTGTTAACTGAGAAGTAGAGGAGATCATAATGTTGGGCTAAGTTTCTGCATTCAGTTACAACAACACCCCAGACAAAAATGCAAAACGGAGTCATCCATGCTAAAAGCCCACATTACTAAACTGAAAATAAATTAACTGAAAATCAGGAGCGAGGTGATGGGCTAGTGTCAACGGACATGAAAGCAGTCCTCTCTGCGTTGATCCTAACCCTCACAAGTAGCCTGAGGAGAACAGATCGGTCAGGTAGTTCTGTCTCCCTGTCACCATCTTAGAGGAAGTAACTCTGAAGTGACCATTTTGTTTCTGTCACGTTTGTCTGTCTATAAAGCATCTGCTCATGGGATTGGAGAGATGGCTCAGCAGTTAACTGGCAGAGGACTAGAGGTCAGTTCTCAGCACCTACATCAGGCAGCTCCAGGGGCTCTGACACTACAAACCCACACACTGATACACACACAAAAGAAAAAGCATCTGCTCAGCTCAATGGAACATTTATTCTATATTGTAGAATGAAATACTCTCTACTTCTACAACACAAAGCCAACTGAGATTTTTAAATGTGCTGTAATTCTGTCCTGTGACAATACATAAGCAGAACCTCACACAGCAGCCCAGGGGTGTGGGGACACAAAGTTGCTTACCTGAAGACTCCTGTTCTCAGCCTGCTGAGGGCCTTCATTTTCTTCTTCTCGGGCACTCAGAGACTCACTGGCAGACCTTGGGGGCAGATCAGGAATATGTCTTTGTAAAACCAGTGGGAAGATGCAGGACAAGGAAAGTAAAACAAGCAGGATGCAGGGCTTTGAGAAGGCTAACCAGGCCTGTTCTGGGGTGTCTTGCAGGCACGTCCCTGTTGCCCCGATGTGATTCAGTCATCTACCAGTTCAGGAAACCTGGGCAAGAGCACTGGCCTCCTGTAACTGAGGGGCTGGACAGACAGTAAGACACCTGTGTGATCCCTGGAGGCTAGAGATAAGCCATGTCCACTCACCTAACTCTATTACAGGACCAGTCTGGATTCTCTTTAGTGAGCCCTGAACTCTACCCTAAGTAGACACACCCCTACCTCAGTTACCTCACCAGCCAAAAGAAGCCCGTAATTCTCACAGGGCTTGGGAGCAAGTGCCTTTGCCCACTGAGCCATCTCCTTGGTCCCAAAATTTACTTCTCAACAAGGTAACTGGACATCTGTCCACCCAGATACAGACCCACACAAATGGCCTATGTGATACTACCAACTAAATGTCTTCTCTTCCACTGTCATAAAAGAACTTTATGCCTCCAGTGGTAAGACCCCGTCTCTGGGAACTTGGCTACTGCTTCTTTGCATTGTGTTCCAGTTAATTCTCTGCTTGGGCCTTTGGCAACTTATTCCACTGCTTTTCCTGGCCTTCCCACACCATTCTGCATAGCATTTGGTGGTCTGCACAGGGACCTCTCTTTGCCTCCTGTTTACTCTAGTGCTTATGGTGATTGGCTGGCTGACAGTCCCTGCTTGGGACTGCTCTCTGGCAGGACCTGAAGGCCTCTGAGTGTGATCCAGATCGCACCAGGGAACAAGCTTACTTCCTGTTTGCAACTGATGGGTGGACTCTGGCCAAGTTAGTCTTTGGTGGGACCCAAAGGAGAGAGAGATAGCCTACCATAATCCATGAGGGTAAGGGGCCTCCTGGGAACCCCTCACATCCTGGGAGCGATCCTGCCTCTTTCTCCTTTCTCTGGCATTTGCCAGAGAAGGTTGTGAGGCCAGTGTAGGCATCCCTACTCCTCTCCTGGGCACTTACAGGTGACCAGGCTTTCATTTCTCTAGAACGCTCTTTTCCTTCCTCTTATGACTGATTTGCAGCCATGTTTTGGGATATGAGTCTCCCCTTGAGGCCAACTGGACATACTGACTCCAGAGCAATAGGCGGCTAAGAGGTGAAACCAGGTTTCACTCTCACAAGTCGAGGACTTTCTGTTCTTGGTGGGATGCCCCAGCTTAGGGTACTGGATTCTCTGAGGATGAGCTGTAGCTGCACCTTGGTGAGATCCATGACAGGTCTCATCCGACACATCCTTGGCACGTGTTCTCTTCGGGCACTTTCTCTGCTGTGCGACCCTTGTTTTCCTCCTCTGGTATGGGTACTCTCCTGCCTCTGCTTCCCCTTCTTTCCAGGGCCTATAATCTCTTGTCTAGTCTCTGCCACACAGCATTTCTTAGACTCATGAAAGGGGCTTCAGAACTGCCAGATGCTCAACTGTTTTGCAAAACCCTCTTGTGAAAACGTCAGTTGCTATGCATGTTTGGGCTATAAAAAGACACTACGTAAGCCCTTCCGGACCGAGCCAAGGACCCCAGGACCCCAACACACTGTCATGTAAATGTCCACTCTCCCTGATGCCTCTTTCTATGCATCTGGGGACAACACTGAACCTCAGCTAGGACTGCTAACTTCTAGTTTGCTCAAGAAGACCTTGCAGGACTAGGCCCTTCCTGATCAGAAGGGCAGGCTCTAGCTATTGGGGAAACTGAGATCCCAGTCTTCCTTTCTTCACTTCCCTATGGGGGCTTCCTCTGTGTTAGGTTTTTCTTTTTTCTGGCTAAAAATGAAGACCAAGGCTGGCAAGATAGCTCAGAAGGTAAAGGCTCATATTGCCAAGTCTGGCCACTTGAGTTTCATTCCCCAGGACGCACATGGGGACAGCTAGGGACAGAAAGGGACAGCTAACTTCTGCAATTTGCCCTCTGACCTCCAAAGTGCTATGATGTGCATGCATGTGCACACACTAAATAGATAAAAGCAAAATTTAAAGGGCCCTACATTCCTGGGCCTTCAACAAGGCCTTCAACCCCAAGAAGGGCCAATTCTTAGGGCCACAAATGTGGGCACTGAGGGAATAATCCTCAAGTGTTGGTCATAGGTTCGCAGGTCCCTGGTTACCTTAGCTAGCTCCCTGGTAACAAGAAAATACTATAAACAGACAAGTGCTCTGGGTCTGGTCTGGTGCCACAAGCTTAACAGCAAAATCAAGCATTTGCACTCTCTCTCAGCTCTGCAAGGAACACATGCCTTTTGTATGTAGAACTGAAATTGCAGGGTTAACATTTACAGAGTTTCGTACTTTGTGCATTTTACTTCCTGTCTTTTCATGATTTAAAAGATTTTATGTGTATATGCACATGTATGTACAACATGTGTGTGTAGGAATTCACAGAGGCAAGAGGGTGTTAGATTCCCTGAACTAGAGTTACAGATGGTTGTTAGCTGCTATGTGGGTGCTGGGAACCGATCTCAGGTCTTCTGTAAGAGCAGCCAGTACTCAACCACGAGCCACCTCTCCATTCCCTGTCCTGTCTGCCTTTTCTTCTAAGACTGTTTTATTACTTGAAGGCCAGTTAATATGGAACTTTAAAGATCTTGGCCCATTCCTGTTAGAATGTAACATTCTCTAATTCTCATACTCATGTGCAACAAAGGAGAAAAAAACATTTATAGGAGCCTTTTTAAAAATTCAAGTGAGGCAGGTGTGGTGGCGCACGCCTTTAATCCCAGCACTCGGGAGACAGAGGCAGGCAGATCTCTGTGAGTTCAAGGCCAGCCTGGTCTACGTAGCAAGTTCCAGGCCAGTTGGGTATAGAGAGACCTTGTCTCAAAAAGACCAAAAAAAAAAAAGGGCTTTGTCCTAAGGTAAAATAACTTTTTCAGAATGGAAAGGAACAATGAGAACAAAGTCAGAACGCTGACAAATCATGGAGGACTTATGGAAGATGAAACTTCTAGATAAAGCATGACTTAAGGTTAAAATTCCCAACGTCAAAATTAGCACACTGATGTCAAACCACAATCTAAGCTAACACCTAGTCTCTCTTTAAAATAAAGTTCTATTAAGATGTTTTTCTTCAAAGTTTGTCAGGTTTTTAACCACTAAAAAAAACGGAGGTAATAACTATGTGCGGCAGCCCACACCTCAGCCCCAGCACGTGGGAGGCAGAGGCAGGCAGATCTCTGTGAGACAGAAGCCAGCCTGGTTTACACAGTGAGTGCTAGGACAGCTGGGGCTATAGGAGACCCTGTCTCAAACAAAAACAAAACAAGTTTAAAAAAAAAACAAACCCAAAACTGAGTTAACAAAATGAGAATTTTAAAATCTATTTTTATCTAGGCTTTATTTAAATGCTACACAAAGTTAAAACTACAAAAAAAGCTACAAAAAGTTAGAATACATTACTCCCTCTTCAAGACAGATAAACTGTCTGGGTATTCAACAACCAAAGCTCAGAGTAGGCCAACAAAGCTAAAGGGTCAAAAAGGAAGGCTATATTTTGAACCTAATGCTAGCCAGGACTCAAGGAACGATGAGACCATTGCAAAAGGGCCAGCAAGTCCTTGTCCTCTTTGTGTTTTCTCATGTCTCACTATGTAGTGTAGCTGGTCTGGACTATAGATACTCGCCAGCTTCTGCCTCCTGAGTGCTGGGACTAAAGACATGTGCCACCTCACCAGCTTGTCATTTGTCCTCCTGATCAGAGAAGCTGTGGTGACACCAGACATGAGACTCTAACCAGTACACATCCTTCACTGAGGAGCATCACTGGAGGGGAAAGCCACGTGGTACAAGGCCCTGCCTCATCCCCAAAGCCGGCGTAAGTGGAAATGGAATAACTAGAGGAGCCCAGAGCCCCCCACATGCCCCAGAGTCTCCAAGAAGACGGACTTTCACAGGTTTTATAAAGGTTATTTTTTTGCCATCTACATTGTCTTAAACACCCAACAAGAAATAACCCCAAAATACTTCATAATGTTATAAAACAGATCTACAGAGACATTCAGGTGATTGGCTTCAGCCTATTTAAAAGGGATCCCAAGGATCAACTTAAAGAAAACTAAATCTGTGGAACCATGATCCACAGTGCCCGATTGTGGAATCACCCCAATGGAAGACCTCTTGAGGGCACTTATATTCAACGGGCTTGTGCCCCACCAAACAAATATTTTCTTGACTGCCAGCTGTTTTAAGAGGTTCTATTTTTCTACCAAAATGAAATCTGTCTGCCTCTGAATAAATAACCAAACTCTTTGCTGAATGTTTCCTCTGTTAAAATTACCTCCACCATGGAGGGAACTGTCTTATTCATTTTCAGGCTCAACTTACTATCATCCTCCACAGTGAGTCTTCAAAGCATGTCTGTTAGCTTCCTGTCTCAGGCACCTCAAGATCACCAGGGCATCACTGGGCAATGGATCCACACTAACAGATCACACCTAAATCTGTTTTCCATCTTGAATCTCTTTCCTCACAGGGGTCCTAGCACCCGTATAGCAGATCACAACTGTCCATAATTCCAGTTCCAGGGGATCTGATGCCTTCTGGCTCCACATATAACACCTCGCATGCCATACATTTACATACACGCAGGCAAAATACTCATACATATAAAATTTTAAATTTTAAAAAACTTTTTCTTGCCACGCATGGTGGCACACGCCTTTAATCCCAACACTTGGGAGGCAGAGGCAGGTGGATCTCTGTGAGTTCAAGGCCAGCCTGGTCTACAGTGTGAGTTCCAGGCCAGTCAGGAGTACATTGTGAGATACTATCTCAAATAATAAAGCAAAGTAAAGCAAAACAAACCCTTTTTCTTAATAAGCTCCGTCCTCTTTCATACTGAGTGGTCCTGAAGTTCTCTCCTGTTCCTGAGTAGAGGTATCTGAAACTCCAGCTGGTGCAGCTAGAAGAGCTTCACCTCCTGCAATCGTCTCCATTTCCAGAGTTTTTCTTCCCCAGGTGGGTGACAGAAACTCTAATCTTCTCTCTTCAGTTTTAGAGCTGGCCATTGAGAAATTCTATGTCCTACCCTTGCCTGAGAGAAGGTCATCAGAGCCTCTCACTCCAGGAGGGTCATGTCTCCACTCACCGCGAAGAGGAAAGCTGCACAGAGGCCAAGAACGCCAGATGACAGGCCTTGATGGCTGCTCCTGCAGTTCATTAGCAGTCAAGTCTAGAAGGCGGAGTTCAAAGAGCTTCTGGACAGCTCGACACGTAAAGCTGCCTGAAGGGGACAAGAACTCACCCACATGCCAGGAGAGTGGCACACCCTGACTTAAGGAAACAGAAACTCCAGGGCTTGGGCCCCGGATAGCTCCTCTTCACCCACTGTTTACTTATGTACACTTATTTGTGTGCGTATGCATGCGTGGTGCTGCATGCTAGTGGAGGTCAGGACTCCCTCCCTCCCTCATCTGAGAACAACTTTCTGATCTATCTAAATATCTATCAATCATCTACCTGAGACAGGGTCTCTCTGTAGCCCCAGCTGGCCCGGAACACCCTATCAGCTGGCGCCCATCTCACAGAGACCCCCCGCCTCCACTTCCTAATGCTAGGATTACAGGCATGCACACTCTACCTGGCTTTCACTGGGCCGTTTTTCTCAGATTATCAACCCCCGACCTCCTCTGCTTTTTTTTTTTTGGCCAAACACATTAAACATGCAATGGACATTCTTCAGATTCTTCAGTCTGTGGGTTCGACTTTTATGACTGTTGTTTCTACTGTCTTTTGCTCATGAGCACATGCTTCCTTGAGTGGTTAATGATTCTAAAGTCTGCACATATGCTCTTTGCATCTCTGTTTGGGAGTTTTCCAAGCCCCATACTGAAGATGAGCTCCAGAGGAGTGGATTCACCTCTGCTTCCTGAGACAACTAGAAAACAGGCTCTAAACACTCCCACTCTTCAGAGTGGGAACAAAGGCTGAACCTCCGGGACTCTCCCTGTGCTGCCAGTCTTAGAGATTTCTCCCTCTTTGGCAATGCCAAGGTAAATAAAAGCAAGCTTCACAGCAGATGGTTTTTTGTGGCTCACTTGTATAATAGGGCATAAGCCTTTGGGGACTTGGCTTTACACGGAGGTCCTCTGAGCCGGGGTGCAATGGCAGCCCCCGTAACCTCAGCACTCCGGAGCAGAGGAAGGAGGGCCTGGAGTTTGAAGCCAGCTTGGGCTACACAGTGAGACCATGTCCAAAAATAAATAAATAAATAAATAACAGGATATGATGGTCCCTGCTGAGCTTCCAACACTGCCTAGGCCTTTCTGTCCTGCCCCTGCCCTGAGCACCCTTAGGTGCCTCCCTGGCAGCTCCAGAGTTCCAAGCTCCAATCACCCCCGAGGCTCAGGTGCTGCTTCTCTGGATTTTGACTTCAATTTCATTTTTTACTTGTGAGGATTCTTTACTTTCCTGTCAGACCACCAGTACACTTAAAGTATTACAGTCACAGGCTGGTGATGGCTCAGTGGGTAGAGGAGTCTGCACGTCAGGTGACCTGAGCTCCATCCCCGGAGCCCATGTACTAACTGAACAAAAGTTGAAGGAGAGAACCCACGTCCTCTGTGTGGTTTGAATGAGAATGTCCCCCATCGGCTCCAAATATTTGGATATTTTGTCTCCAGTGGGTGTCACTGTTTTGGGAGGCCTTAGAAGGTGTGGAGGAAGCACATCACTGGGGATGGGCTTAGCGTTCTTACAGTTGCTGGATCTCCAGTCACTCTTTCCTGTACCTGCTTGAAGATGTGAGCACTTAACTTCTGCTCCTGCTCCAGCCACCTCTGTCGCCACGCCTCCCTGCCATGATGAACTCTTGCCCCACTGGTACCGTAAGCTAAATAAACTCTTCCTTCTACAAGTTCCCTTGGTCAGTGTTTCTATCACAGCAACAGAAAATTAATATATCCTCTATCTCTACACAAGTTTTGTAGCATGCATACCTGCACATATATACACCACACACAGACACACACACACTTTAGGGGTTGGAGAAACAGCTCAGGTTTGATTTCCAGCACACAAGACAGTTAATTCCAGTAACTGTAGTTCCATGAGATCTATCACCCTCTTCTGGTCTCTGCAGGCATTATACACAAAGGTGACCTTATATATAAGCAGGCAACATACACACACTAAAAAATTAAAAAAAATTTTTAAAAACTTTAAAATTCTAGCCAGCAGTTTTGGTCCTTTTCTGTGGGAGGACTGCTCAGGGTGTTTGCCCTGCTGTGCTGTAACATATGGGCTTCTAGGGCTGCACCCACCATCCACTCAAGATGAGAACGGGTAAAGGATCATGTTCCTTTCAAGCAACTATACCTGAGTGACAGCTCTGACACTTGTCCCTGAAGCAGATTTAGTTTTTGGACATGGCGTCTACAGTCAGCACCAGAGCCCTCACCGTAAGCCTGAGAGGGGAAAAAAAATAGATTAAAATTTAAAAGTACAGGCAGAATGTTGAGAAACAGCTATGTAAGATGGCATTTACAAAGCCTAATGACGTTTGAAGCAGGACTAGGAACCCAGATGTCTGGTCACTATTTTTAGAGGGATTTATAAGCAAATGGGCTCTGGAGCTATATTCTAGGTCTCCCTGACCCTCTCACTAGATGCTGAACTCTATTAAAGCCAAACTCGGCCCAAAGCACTACACAAAATGCTTAGTGAACATGAATAAAAGTCACAGGAGAATAAATTTTCAAAAAATACACAAAAGGACATTTTCTCTCATTGACAGAGGAACAGAGAATACAGTGAGATCCTTTGTCTCCGGTCAGGAGTTACACGTTTGTTCAGTAAACATGTACTGAACACCTGTTACACGCAGGCACTCACGGGGGGAGGGGGAGACAAAATCACAGAGACCGACAGCGTGCCCGAGGACAGCGCGGGGAGGAAAGGGGCTGACGCTGGGTGCGGACCCCACGCGCCACTTTATTTTGGGTGGTCAACACGGTTAGGGAATGAACTGGTTTTTATTACATCCCAAAATGTTACTTATCTGTGTGAGAGTGATGCGCATATGTGTGCACATGTGCCACGCAGGTATGTGGAGGCCAGAGGACGATCTCAAGGAGCCAGTTCTCTGCTTCTACCATCCAGGCTCCAGAGATGGAACTCAGGCTGTCAGGCTTGGGGGTGAGCACCTCCACCCTCTGAACCACGTCACCAATTCAAGGGATGGACTGTTGTCATGACATTTTAGCATAACAGGAAGATACAAGGGGCGAGCAATGCATGTAGCTGTGAAGAACACTTCCAACAGACACGACAGAACTGAGTGCAGAGAACCCAGGCGTTGGGGGAACAGGGAGCAGTCTGAAGAGACAGTGACACAAAATGGGTGAGTGTGTTCTACCACAGGAGAATTAGCTCCATGGGCCTGAGTGCTCTACAGTAGATGGAAGATATTCAGGAGACAAAACTGTCTGCACTGAAGGCTTATAGACTTTTTTCTTAGCATTAAATAGTCTAGCAACTATTTACGTGGCATAAACATTGTATTAGGCATTACAAATCATCTAGAGATGATTTATAGGACACAGGAAGTGGAGGACAAGCCTGTAGTTCCAATTACTTGGGAAGCTGAGGCAGGAGGATTACTCAAGCACAGGCACTCCAGACTACCTGGAAAACAGAGATCCTGTTCCTTGTCCTCCAGAAAGCATTCCGGGGGACATACATAGGCTCCATGCCATTTTACAGACAGGACCTGAGCATCTGAGAAGTTCTGGTATCTGTGGGGTCCTGGAACCTATCCAGCTAACCCCCATGGGTACTAAGGGATGGCTGTTCTCTGACCTTTGAGCTTATGGCTTTCAAGTGAAATCCAATGGGACAAGGGAACATGTTGGAACAAACAAGATACACACAAGTGACCACTGTCCCTTACCCTCCATTTACAGATAGTGTTCTCAGTGCATACTAGGCACAGATTTCCTGTGGAATAGTGGTATTGGGGAGCTCAGTAGGCCTCACGTGTGCTGTGTGATGTCCACACGGCAAGGTGGGTGGCACTACAGCCCAGGAAGCTAGACTTCCATCTGAACCAGGAGCAACAGAGAAGTGAAACCAGAACAGCTGATTTAAAGCTGGGCATGCTACTCCTGTTTGTAATTCCAGCACTTGGGGGGCAGAGGCAGGAGGATTGTTGCAAGTTCCAGACAAGCCTGACCTGTACACTAAGACCTTGTCTCAAAAGTAAAGTCAAGGGGCTGGAGAGATGGCTCAGTGGTTAAGAGCACCAACTGCTCTTGCAGAAGACCCAGGTTCGATTCCCAGTACTCACCTGGCAGCTAGCAACCATCCATAACTCCAGTTCCAGGGGAATCCGATGCCCTGTTCTGCCCTCTGTGGACACTGCATGACACAGGTGCACCTATCTACTTGCAGGCAACACACTCATACACATAAAAATATTTTCAAATATTTTTTAAAAAGCAAAAGCAAAACAAAACCCGAAATAGCAGAGTTCAATCCGACCGGCCATTTCACTGTTTTAAGAATGAACTACCTTAGGCACAGGTGAGCTGTGACACATGAACTGTGGGTACGGGATGACGTGCACTGAAAGCTTACACTGTATCTCAAACCGGTATTGTACATTATAGAGGCAAACAGTAAAATCCACAGTAGTAATTTGAAATGGTGCCTTAGGAAGACATTAAATGTAAAGATAAGAGATGAGGCTGAGTGGTAGAACGTGTGTTTGGCATGTAGAAGGCCCAGGGTTCAGTCACCAGCAACCTTTGCCCCACTCCCAAATCATGAAAAGCTGAGACAGGAAGAAGTTGTGGGGTTTGTGGCACTGGGGACTGAACCCAGGGCTTTGTGCACGTACCGAGTGAGGCCTCTAGCACTGCTCCGCATCCCCAAAGAATGTCAGCGCCCGCTGCCACTTGAACCAGAGGCTCTGCATTTCATTCCCGGCCCCCACCGCCATCAGAAAAGGGAAAGCAGCCGCTGGCTCAGTCTAAAGGACCTGATGGGGTCTGAGGTCAGCAACGCCACAACCTGGCACATTTTTTCTATTTTGAGACAGGGTCTCATGTACTCCAGGTTGGCTCTGAACTCCCTCCGTCATTCCTAGATTCCTGCATGCCCACCTCCCCAGGACTGGGACTGCAGACATGTTCTCAGAGGATTCCTCTGACTATGGTACTAGGAAGAGACTTGTTAGTAGAAATTAGTGTGAGTTAAGAAGCCACTGCAAACAGCGAGGCAACGAAGATGTGGGCCCGACCGCTGGGGTGACTGACGGGTCTAATTTAAAAGCATAGCTGACAACATCTGCTGAGGAAGAGTGTAAAAGAAAAAGGAGTCAAGGACGATAGCAAGACCCCTAGTCCAAGCAATAAGAGAAACCTAACACCGAAGACTAGGTGAGGCTGGGTCGTGGGACGGGCGGGCTCATGCTACACAGAGTTTCCATCTTCCAAGTATGAGGTGCTGGGGAATGAACCCAAGCTGAGATAGCTGGTACAGAGCCGGAGGAGGCTGCACACAGGAACCTGGGGACAGACCTGAGGTATGTGGGATAGCTCTGGGAACTGTCAAGAGACCATACCCCTGTCCTCACGTCTGCATGCTAGGCTCTGCCACTGAGCTCCTGCACAGTCCCCGAGGGAGGAAGGCGGTGGGACTGCACTACAGTGCACTTCAGCGTTTACGGGTTAGGAGATAGGAGAAAACAGCAGAGGGCTGAACAGTACCTGCAAAGCCAGGAGCAGATGACCTGGATGTCCAAACAAAGGACACATTTCAAGGACGCAGAAGCGACAACCTGTGAACTTGTTTTTAGCAACACTGAGGTCGGAACAGCCATGTGGCTGGTGAGGATTGTGGTCCCTGCTGGAGAACAGGTAGAGAGGAGCTGGGCACAGAGGGATGGCGGGGTTGAAGAGTGACAACCTGCGTCTGGCATAGCAGCAGGGGTGTGCCACCCCATGTTCCGGTCCCTTTGGCTGGAGGCAGCTGCAAATACGCCTCAGGGAAGAGGAGACCGTAAAGACCGAGGAGCCCGTGGTGTCCTAGCAATCAAACCAAGGGCAGCCACCCACTCATCTCAGTATTCTCTCAGAAGTAACAGCAACAACTTCCCTTGTGTGAAGTCCCCGTCAACCATAAGCACATACCATCTCAGCTACAGGTGAAGCACTTCTCAAGAATTCAGAGAAGCACGCTGCCCCAAACAGCAATCACTGTGTGGGGTGTCTGTCTGGCTAGCTGAGGTAGCCCCTATCTTGTGGGACGCAATTCCAGTGACTGACACAGCGAGGGACAGACAGGTGAGTCAATCACATTGTCTCTCCAGGACTTCATGACTGAACCAGCTACCCCAGCTGGCAGAGGAAGTTTCTGCGAGTCCCTGCCATGTATGATACTGCATGCTGCCTGGGAAGAAACAGGAGAGGACCCAAGGAAACACTGGGGAGGGGCAGGGGAAAGGTGGTGCCTGGCTCGATGGAAACTTTTTAATTAACTTATTTTGAGTGTTTTGCCTATATACATATAGGTGCACCATGTACACGCAGTGCCCAAGGAGGCCAGAAGAGAGCACCGGATCCCCTGGAACTGGGGTTGCAGATGGTTGTGACCAACCATGTGGGCGCTGGAACTGAACCCCGGTCCTCTGCAAGAGCAGCCAGCGCTTTTAACCACTGAGCCATCTCTCCAGCCCCTGCTTTTCAGTGATTTGAGCCCATTGTTCAAGGGTTCAGGGTAAAGTTCTGCCTTTGTTTTCCTAAGATGCTCCATACATGCTGGCACAGTGGTTTTTACTTTGCTAAAGCCATTAGGTGTTTTTTTCCTCTGTCTTCTCACTCTCTTCTGAGATAGGATGTCACTGTATAGTTCCGACTGTCCTGGAACATGCTGTAGACCAGGCTGGGCTCAAACTCAGATCTGCCTGCCTCTGTCTTCCAGGGCTAGGAAGTGTACAGCAGTGTATACTTCTAGTGTATATTACTCTGCCTGCCCTTCTACCCCCTTTTCAATTTTGAGACTGGGTCTCATATAGCCTAGGTTAACCTGGAACTTTCTATGGAACTGATGATGAATTCTTGAACATCCTGCCTCTACCTCCTGAGTGCCGCACCATAGGTGTATACCCCTACACTATTTTATGCTGTGTTGGAGATTAAACCCTAGGCCTCATGCATGTTGGGCAATTGCTCTACCAACTGATCTACATCCTCAATCCTTAAAGTGTTTTTGTTTGTTTCTGAGACAGGGTCTCCTGTAGCCCCAGATCGCCTGGAAATTCCCATATAGACCAAGCTAGCCTCGGTCTCACAGATCTGCCTGCCTCTGCCTCACAAGAGCTGGGACTAAAGTTGTGTTAAGCATTTTGTCTATTACTTTCAACTAAAAGAACCTGAATGGAAAGATACCCTCTAAAATAGCAATATTTAGGATACACTATCCTAGGAAGATGGCACACTATCAAGGGAACAAACAGGGAGTTGAAAAAACCTTTCCCGAAGGCGCTGGGATAAAAGGCCTGCACATTCTTTTCTCTTGAGGATGCTTAGTGGCAGAGCACTCGTCTAGCATGCATGAGGCTCTGAGTTAAATCCCAGCACTGCAAAAAGAAAGTAAAGCTTTACTACTCATCTGTGCATCACAATGAAGATGAAAATCAAGCTAAGTGTCCATCAGAGTGGGACTGGTCATCTACTCGTTCAGTAGACACTACTGAGCACTTACTGTCAACAAGACAGTGTTCTGGGCACTGAGAGTCCATCAGTAAATAAAACAGGCATAACTTCTGCTCCCATAGAACTCCCTGTGTAGACAGATAATACTCTCATGAATACATAACTTCCATCAGGACAAAAGAGGGGAGCCCCAAAACAAGGGTGCTAAGAAGTGGATTTGAACAGTGTCATGGTCAGAAAGAAAGCTACCCTGAGTGCAGGAGGGAAGTGCTGGGAGATGAGGTGGGAGTGCGCCATCGGGTGGGCGCAGGCAGGTGAGGGCTCAGCACAGGACAGGACTTGGGACAACGTGTGGTATCAAATTGCTTAGGCAAGTAGGTATGGACGATTTGAAAAGATGTGTGAGACACCACGTGAAAAGCAAAAACAATTAGGGCAATTACAGGTGTGCCCTGCAACCCACAGGCTCCCCAACTGCCTCTACTTCTGACCTGCTCTCTCCCAAGTCCCTTACCTCTGCCCCACCAATGCTGCTCACCTGTAGGGGGAACTGATTCTCCAAGGGACAAGCCTGATAAGCTGTGGACAAACACCCCTCCCAGGCCAAGTGGCATTTACCCAGGATCGCCTTGCACAGAAAGATGAGGAGCTGCGAAAGTCCTATGTCCCTCCCACCAGTCCACTGGCCTAGGATGTGAGAAGGGGAGGGGCTAAAAGCATTTAAACTAAGGGCGCCAGGAAGCAGGGCCTTTTCCTTCCCTACTGGCCATTTGGATCCGACCACCGGGAGGTCACAAGATCCAAGCCTTGTTATGGATTTGTTCGTGTAACTTATGGAGCGGAGGGAGGGCGCCCATGGTCGGTAAATAACCCCTTACCAACTACTCTGTTAGTAACCCAAGTAAATTAGCTCAAGTTTGCCTAATTTGAGTTGAGAAATTTATATTTGTTGTAGGACCTGGGGAGGGAGGAACTAAGCTTAGCTGGCCTCTCCCAAGAGGAATTTTAGCAACATCACCCTAGTCAGGTCTAACACTCTGTGCCTTTGTAATTTATGTGTCTAAGGATTTCGTCTTCATGTATGTAAGTGTACCCATATGTCAATGCCTGCAGAGGCCAGAAAAGTGTGTTTCCCTGGAACTGGAGTTACGGACAGTGGTCAGCTGTTATGTGGGTGCTGGGAACTAAACCCAGGTCCTCTGAAAGAGCAGTAAGTGTTCTTAACGGCTGAGCCATCTCTCCAGTCCCCATCTTTAAAAAAAAAAAACAACAAAAAAAAAAAACTATCATTTATTTAGCATATGTCTATGTATCTGCACATGTGTGTGGGTGTTATATAGGCCAGAAGATGACTTTGGATCCTCTGGAGCTGGAGTTTAAGGAGATTGTAAGCTGGGAACTGAACCTGAGTCCTCTGCAAGAGCTGTCCTCTGGCCAGCCCCTGTGACCTTCTCACAAACCCCTGTGTTTCAAAGTGCTTATCCAGTTTTACGTTATATACTTGTGTGTGCACATGTGTATTAACTTCTCTTCCCCTTCACACAAGCACGTCTACGTGAAGGTAACACTGACAACATTGTTACTTCCTGTTGTTTCTCTGTGCCAGGCATACAGAAGCTACTCAAAAAAAAAAAAAAAAAAAAAAAAACAAAACCTTGTGGAATAAAGCAGTGAAGAGCCTAGGGCACAGGAGCTCTATCAGATGAACACTCTGACTGAGAAAAGGCTTCGCGAGGAACATGTTCTCGGTACTCACCCGTATGAAGGACTGCTTCTCGCCACAAGCCTTGCACGTCCATCTGAGACCCTTTTTCACCTACAATGAAAGTTTGGAAATAAAACTGAGACAGTTACATAGAACGAGGTGCAACTGGATCAGAAAGAATCAGCTGTACTGCAAGCCCTGAAATATTTCTAGGTTAGGAAAGAATACACTATTTAGTAACTGGGTAGTAGGAAAACTGGCTATTCACATGAAACAAATCCAGAGTTCTGGTGCCAGAGAGATGGCTCGGCGGGTGAGAGCACTTGTTGTCCAAGCATGAGGACCTAAGCTTGGATCCCAGCACCCACATAAAAGCCTGAGTGTTACCTTGTGAGCCTGGAACCGATCCCAGGGCCTGCGGGTGCGGGGAGTCACTGGGGCTTGCAGGTTAGCGAGTTCCAGGTTCAGGACCATTTTAAAGTAACAGAATGGAGAGTGATAGGCCACTAGACGTCTTCATCTGGCCTCTGCATGTGCACTTGCACACACATGTGCATACCTGTATTCCCCCCTCCAAAAACTCCAGGGTTGGGAATATATCTCAGTGGCAGTAGCATGCTCAAGCCCTGGGTTTAGTCCTCACCAGTGAAAGAAATAATTTCCATAACATTTGATTTTCATTCTTGGTAAACTTGACTAGATAGGTTCCATTTAAATATGACAAAATGCTTTAGACCCAGTTCTAAAATTGCAAAATCACCAGTTTCCAAGTTAGTAAGGAACAAGACAAGAATGCTCGCATGGTTTTGCTTGTTTGGTTTTTGAGCCCTGGAGCACTGCGAATACAGGGAGGTGATACCACACACGGTCTTCAGTGTCCTTTACTCACCATTCCAACAGGATGGACCAGCCAGTGGAAACAATAGTCAAAAGCATACAAATTCAAAGAGGAAACTACTGTTTAGATATTTAAATGCACATCATTATTTTGGGGTGTGGTGGCACACATACCTTTATTCCCAGCACTTGGGAGGCAGGGGCAGGTGTATCTCAGTGAGTTTCAGGCCAGCTTAGTGTAAATAGCAAATACCAGACCAGTCAGGGCTACATAGTGAGGCCCTGTCTCAAAAAAAAAAAAAAAAAAAAAAAAGAAAAAATACCAAAGTCCCTTGAGGAAATGTCATGATTAATAATACAAAGAGATGGGGTTAGAGAGATGGCTCAGAGGTCAAGAGCACTTACTACTTTTGTAGAGGACCCAGGTTTAGTTCCCAACACCCACCCACGTGCTGGCTCATAGCAGGTTCCAGTGGTGTTCAAGTTTACTTTCAATTGCTGATAAAACACTCTAATACCTCTACCCAGGTGTGTCAAGTTGACAACTAAAGCTATCCAGTACAAGGGGAATCCGGTGCTCTCCTGTTCTCCTTGAGCACTAGGCATACACATCATATGGTGCACATATATGCATGTAAGCAAAAACTTATACACACAAAATAAAAATAAATATTTTAAAAAAATACACCCTGATTTATCAGCAGGATGTGGTAGCATAGTCCTGTAATTTCAGCACTTGGGAAGCTGAGGCAGGAGGATTAGGAGTTGGAGGTCAGCCTGAGCTACATACTGAAATTATGCCTTAACTGCATCCCCATCCCCCAAAAAAGCCATAAATAAAGCCTCTACCTCTAAGACTATGATTGAGGCTAGGGATGTAACTCAGTGGTACAGAACTTGCCTAGTAAACCTGAGGCCCTGGGTTTGGTCCCCAGCATAGCAAAAATAAAAGGAAAAACCAAAAATTTGTTATAGTTAATATGGGAAATTAATATGTGTGTGTCGAGTTGGAAGCGAGCTAGAGATACATAAGACCCGGTCTCAAAGCGGTTTGGAAATCCTGTTGAAGCAGCTCTAGGTGTCAACCGGGTGCTTCTGCCTCTGCCTCCAGCACCCCTCACGCCTAATTAATCAAGGCTTACTGCACGCTGGGCAAGCACTCCACCGACAGAGCTACACCCTCAGCCCAGCGTTGCTTTTTAAACTGTCTTCTCCCTCTACTCAAACTGGACGAGTCACTGAGTGTAAGGGGCTGGATTCTGCATAACGGACGCTAATCCTCAGCCCGGGTTCCCCGCCTCTGTGCTAGAATCCACCAGAAATCTCTTCTGCAGAAACCCGTGTTTCTAAACTAGAAGCTCAGAAGAGCGCGCGCAAGGCCCAGCGCATAAGCCCTCACCCCAAACCCCCAAATGGCCAGACTGCAGAACTGACGGCAACGAAGCAGTCCTCGGCCTCGAAGCCGTCAGTCCCACAGCCGCACGAGACGCGGCCCGGCCCGGCCCGCGCGGCCTCCCGCCCCGCGAGGGAAGAGGGGGAGGCCGGCGTCCACCCCACCTGATGCGCCTGAAAGAGCTGGCAGCTGCAGCACCGCAGAACCCGAGACTGCTGAGACGGCGCCATAGGTCTCGGTCGCCCGCGGCAGCGTACGCGCTCCCGCCCAGGCTCCGCCCACCGGAACCGCCCGGGCTCCTCTAGACGCTCGGCCCCGCCCCTGCGCGCTCCCGCCAGGGCCCGCCCACCCGAGCCCGCTCCGGCCGTCCTAGGCGCTCGGCCCCGCCCCTGCGCGCTCCCGCCAGGGCCCGCCCACTCGAGCCCGCTCCGGCCGTCCTAGGCGCTCGGCCCCGCCCCTGCGCGCTCCCGCCTAGGCCCGGTCTAGTTGCACGTGCTCCCTCCCCTCCAGCTTCTCATCACCTGGCGTGCGCCTGGATTGAGCTCAGCCCGGCCAACAACCGTTCCTTGGCCCGGCTCCAGTCCTCTGGCCGCTCCAGCCTCCTGTGCATATCTGTGATCACTTGCGGCGCCATCAGACGTCGGAAAGGAGTTGTACAGTTGTTTCCGTTCGTTTGAGGCGTCCAGGCCATCGATTTGGTGCTCTGATCCGGACCAATTCTGGTCTCTTTGTAAACCAGCCTTTCTGCCTGGGCCTGCATATTGAAGTTTGCATGGGTTTGGCCCTCAGCTGCAGTCCATCTCGTTTGCCTGCATCGTTCTCGGCTTGTGAAAAATCTCAGGGAGAGGGGCCCTGGGGCTGTGTGGTTGGGATTTGCCGGGCGTTTCGGCAGAAGTAGGTTGTTAGTCTTTTGAGCCAAGGCCAGAAGTTGCCAGAGAACCAATAATTCCAGAAAACAGACGTTTGCTGTCCCGGCTGAGAATCAAAAGCATCCTTCACTGCACGTACACACAATAATAAAGATAACTTAACGGAGATCAGGTTTGAAGGCACATGCCTTTAATCCCAGTACTTGGGAGGCAGAGGCAGGTGAATCTCTTCTAAGTTTGAGGCCAGTCTGGTCTTCATGGTAAGTTCCAGGCCAATCAGAGCTACATAGCAAGATCCTGTGTCAAAAAACAAAACAGAAAAAGCTCATGGGTTGGAGAGATGGCTTAGCAGTTAAGAGCACTTCCTGTTCTTCCAGAGGATTTGGTTTCCACTAACCCAATTGGAAGCTGACAGTTGGATATAACCACCCCAGGGGATCTGACTTCCTTTTCTGGCCCCTGTGGACCCTGCATGCGGGTTGTGCACTTAACATGCAGGCAAAACACCCATACACATAAAATATAAATACTTTAAAAGCAGGCCATGATGGTGCATGCCTTTAATCACAGCACCTGAGCTCTTTTTTCTAAATTCTGAGACTGTCTTAAGTTGCCCAGGCTGGCCTGGAATTCACTATATAGCTCATGCTGGTCTTGAACTTTTTTTTTTTTTTCACCATATAATGTGGATTTATTTTTTAATTGATCTTTTTTGCTGTTTTCATACAACATAGTTTGATGGTATTTGGATCCTTACCCTTATCTGTACCTCCTCCCACTGTTCCCCATCCAATTTAATGTAATCTCTTATATATATAATGTATGTATAATGTAATCTCATATATATAATCTGATTTGTGTCTCCAAATGTCCTCCAGTGTGTGTCCATCCAATGGACCCACCAGAAGTCCCAACCCTGTAAGACACTGTCTTTCCCTCTCCCAGTGGCCATTACTTGCCAAAAGTTCTTAGGTTGGTTGGGATTTCTTACCCACTTCCCCATGTCCATGCTGGGATTTTGTCTGGTTTGAGCTTGCATTGGATTTGTGCATGCTGTTACCATTGTTGTGAGTTCATATGAGTGACTGACCAGATGCCTGGAAGACTGTTTCCTTGTGGTCATCCTCACCCTCTGGCTCTCACAATTTTTCTGCTTCCTGTGCTGAAATGATCTCTGAGCCTTGGAGGCAGTGGATTGAAATAGATGTCCTATTCAAGGATAAGCACACTTGTTCTCTGCACATTGGCCATTGTGGGTTTGTGTGTTAATCACCATCTATTCCATAAGGAAACCTCACTGGTGAGAGTTGAGAGATGCATTCATCTGATGTATAGAGGTTGCATTGAAGATATGTGACTTAGAGTAAAGTGTCTCACAGTTACTGGTCTTGAACTTTTAATCTTTGAACCTAGACCTCCTCCTGGTAGCTGGGATACAGGCCTGTACTATCAGGCTTAATTCATAAATATTTTCTTGAAAATAATGATGGTTATATGAATGGTTAGTATAACTTTATTCCTTGGTAAGCAGCTTTGTTTGTTTCTCGTCTTTTTGAGACAGGGTTTCCCTGAAGCCCCTGCTGGCCTGGAACTGACTATGAAGACCACGGTGCCCTTGATCTCACAAAGGTCTGCCTGCCTCTGCCTCTCACGTGCTGGGATGAAAGGCATGTTGCCACCATGCCCAGCTGGCAGCTTTAAAGTATATAATTCTTGGGGCCTTGGGTATAGTAGTGATGTCACACATGCCCAGCATGTGCAGGATTCTGGGTTCCATCTCCAGCACCACCAACAAATTCTCTGTGTTTGCTTGTAGAATAAAATACATTGGAATTTTGTTTCATCCACATTTACTGTTACTTTCCTGGTTGTTAAACATTTTGCTGCTCATCACCATTCATCCCAGGTTGAATGGTGAATAGATGGAAAGTAGCTGGGTGTGGTGGACTCTCAGGAGGCAGGAGGACTGCCCAAAGTACCAAGTCAGCCTGGGCTACACAGCAAGACCCTGTCTGTCACAAACAAACAAAAACCAGGAAAGTACATTTTTATACATGAATAAGTAGATCCTTTTTGGTTTGTTTTTGTTTGCTTTTGTTTTTTTGTTGTTGTTTTTTGAAACAGAGTCTCACTGTGTAGACCTGGCTGGCCTGGAACGCCCAGAGATCTGCCCTCTGCCTCCTGAATGCTAGGATTAAAGGTATGCAACTACCATGTTTGTCTGATTTTGGTCTTTTTTGAGATGGCATCTCAAGTACTTCAGGCCACTCTCAAACTCTGTGTGTAGCAGTGGATGACTTTGAACTCCTGACCCTGCCTCCACCACCCAAGTGCTGGGATTAAAGTGTGTGTTTCCTGTGGCTTGTGTGAGATTCTTTTGTACAGCTTTCCTTAATTGCATTATGGGCAAGAACAAGTTATTTTTTTTGTACGAATGCTTTGAAATTGTTACGGCAGTTTGTATAGAATACTAGAAAAATTATATTTTACCAATTTATGGCTTTTTGAGGCGCTGGAGATCAGATGCAAGTTCGTTTTCATTTTTTAAAAAAGATTTATCTGGGGGCTGGAGAGATGGCTCAGTGGTTAAGAGTACTAGTTGCTCTTGCAGAGGACCCAGGTTCGGTTCCCTGCACCCACATGGTGGTTAACAAGTGTCTGAAACTCTATTTCCAGGGGATCTGATGCCCTCTTCTGACTTTCCGTGGGCACTGCAAGATATGGGTACATTTATATACATGTAGGAAATATAGTCACCCACATAAAATAAAATTTAAACAGGATTTTTACGAGTGCTTCCTTTACATGTATGTAAGCGCACCATGTGTGTGCAATGTCAACAGAGGCCAGAAGACAGTGACAAATCCCCTGGAACTGGAGTTACAGCCACATGGGTGCTGGGAACTGAGTCCTGCAGCCAGTGGTCTTAACTCCCGAGCCATCGCTCCAGTCCAGTTTATAGGTGTAGCCAGGCTGCCCTCAAACTCATGATCCTCCTGCCTCTGCCTCTTCAGCATACCCTGGACCTTTTTTAATGGACTTTTTTGGGGGGATCTTTTTGAGACAGGGCCTCCCTGTATCCCCAGCTGGCCTGGAACTATGTAGACCAGGCTGGCCTTGAACAGAGACCTGCCTGCCCCTGCCTGCCAAATAGTGGGATTAAAAGTGTGCACCACCATGCCCAACTTAATGGACTTCTCTTTTAAAGGAGGAAAGCAGTTGTTCACTGTTCTTGATGTCCTTTTGCTGGGTTTAGTAAGCAGAGGAAGCTGGGTCTGGTGGCACACATCTGTAATCCCGGCATGTGGGAAGCTCAGGAGGGAGGATCTGGACTTCAAGATCAGCCTGGGCTGACTTGAGGGAAAGGGCGAAAGGAGAGGATGAGAGAGCGAGAGAGGGAGAGAGAGAGAGCAAGAGCATGAATATGACTATGACTATGACATAGCAGCTGTGAACCAGTCAGCATATTGTCATTGTGCGTGGTTCTGGGGATGGAACCCAGGAATTCTTCATGCTAGAAAGTGCTCTACCTCTGAGCTGCCCCTGCAGCCTTGAACTGCTATTTTTTAAAAACTTTTTTTATTTTGTATGAGAGTGTATTATCTGCATTATTTGTCTAAGTGCACCTGTGTCCTGCAATGCTCACAGAGGTCAGAACAGAGTGTCAGATTCCCCTGGAACTGGAGTTAGTCATTAGCTGCCATGGGAGTGCTGGGAATCAAACCTGGGTCCTCTGCAAGACCCAGTGCTCTTAGCCACTGGGCCATCTCTTCAACCTCTGAACTATTTTTAAAAAAGATTATTTTTATATATATGTGTGTCCACTTGAATTTGTGTGCACCACATGCATGGAGGTGCCTGGAGGCCAGAAAAGGGCATTGGATCCCCTAGAACTAGAGTTAAAGGTGTTCTTGAACTACTACGTAGGACACTATCTGGGAACCAAATCCAGGTCCTCCGCAGGAGCAGTCAGTGCGCTTAACTTCTGAGCCATCACTCCAGGGCCCCAAATTACTTTTTTTTTTTTTTTTTTTTTTTGACACAGGGTCTTCCCGTAACCCAGCTGGCTCAGAACCTGCTATGTAGACCAGGAAGGCCTGGATTTCACAGAGATTCACCTGCCTTTGCCTCCCCAGTGCTGGGATTAAAGGCTTGTGCCACCATGCCTGGGCTAAACTATTATTTTTAAGACCATAAGCTTTATAGCAATATTAGTGGTTGCCTGGGGCCAAGAGCAGGACAGGGCTCTACTGCCAATGGACCCCAGGGGTTTTCTGGGGTGAGAGATAACCCAGAATTCATTAAGGAGATGGTTACACAACTCAGATCACTGATTTGTACTTTTAATAGCAAAAAAAAAATTAATTAAATTAAAAAAATAAAAAGAAAATAATTGTGGTGGCTGGTGTACCACAGAGGAAGACCTTGGGTGTGTGTCCTACTCTGTCACTCTCTTCTCTATTCCCTTGAGACAAGGCCTTTCACTGAACCTGAAGCTGGCTGTGTGACTAGGCTGTCTAACCACCAGCACTGGTATTACAGGTGCACATAGTCATGCCAGCTTTCACCTGGGTGCTGAGGACTGAACTCAGGCCCTCGTGTGTGCCCAGTAAGCACTCTTACCTCTGAATCATCTCCTCAGCCCTAAACAAGCAAATTTTATAGTATTATTGTAAATGTTACCTTACTTTTTTTTTTTTTTTTTTTTTAAAGACAGTGTTTAGCTATGTAGCCTAGCAAACTTGAGGCAATCCTCCTGCCTCAGTATCCTGGGTGCAAAATTACAGGTGTGCTACCACATCTAGCATGAACTATCATATACAAAATAGAAAATAATCTATTAAAATTAAAAATAATTTTTAGAAGCAAGAGCAGCTGCGAGCTCACAGGCAAATGCTAAACACTATGACCAACCTCTGTTCCTGCTACACTGCAAGGGGCCCTCACAGCTCAGCTCTGTTCTGGCTCAGCCTAGGAAGCCCCCACTGGCCATGTGTGGTCCCACAATCTGCTTCTTGAACCCAGGGACTAATGGTTTTGTATTGCCCAGGCCTGACAGACATCTCCCACACCTCACACACTCCTGGACACATATATGCTGGCCAACATGTCCTGTTGGGCCTTGCAACCTCCCTACCTCTTGCGGGCAGCCACACATCCTGAACTCCCACAGAGCTGCCTGGCCCCACACCTGACTTAGGAAAGGCGGTCAGTTTAGGCAGTGGTTGGGGGCCATAGGAAGGCACTGCACACAGTGCTTTTTCTTTCTTTTGGGGATTTATTAAGGCATTGAGCATGGTGTGATTTTTAGCCAACTGAAATAAGGATGAGGAAAATAGAAGACCTGAGGGATGTGCTTTCGAAGTTTATAGGAGGTGTGGAGAGCCACCTAAGTTGGGTGCAGTACAAGGTGCCCGCCTCTGCACAACAGACCCTTTCCCACCTGAGTTCCTCAATCCTAAGGCTCAGGCTGAGTCTTAAGAGCTCCAGAGGGTGCCTAGAAGGCTCCATTCCCTGGAGCCCAAGCACATGACAAGTAACAGCAGCTGGTGGCTGGGCCAAGCAGCTGTAGATCTTTCTGCAGATGGAGCAACTGGTATGGTGTGGGTACAGCATGGGTACAGCGTGCAAGCAAGGCAGGGCAGATCTGAGTGCCTCTAATCTATGTGGGAGCAGAGGGCTCATGGTGGGTTCTCCAGGCGGTTCCCAGCCAGCCAGGAGGAAGAGGGAGCTGGCCCAGGGAATCCTCATAAGGCAACTGGGTCTGCACGGACCTTCTTTGCTTCAATGATTCCCTGCCTCAAAAGAATGGATGTGTCTTTAAGGAGAAAAGGAAAGGTATGAAGGAGAGGAGAGTGAGACGGGCCTCCACTCCCCTAGACCCCAGGCGGCTCATGGTCACTGGAGGCGCTGAACTGCCTCTCCACTTTCTTTTGGTCCTTGATCTTGAGTCCAATGTCTACCCTCTTCTCCAAGAAGTTCACCAGCACAGACTCCGTCAGGATGGAGGCGAGGATCTGTTCAAAGGAGATGCACCAGTCCGTGTCCACAGTGCCCCCCGCGCGTGAAGGGGTAGTGGGGCTGCAGGCCTCGCCCCCAACCAGCACCGTGTCTTCTGTGAGGTCTTCACACTGCAGTGAGCCTGTGCTGACCACCGAGTAGGATGACATTGACATGTCATCTTTGGTTTCGTCATCAGACAAGAGTAGGGAGGGAGAGCCCTGCCCCTCGCCACTGCCCCCCTCCACCACCACGTGACTCTCCTGTGCTGCTTTCCCAAGGTGGGTGTCACCGCTGGCTTTGGCCTGGGGGTCCCCTGCAGCTGGTGCCTGAAGCTCCCGTGTTGGGTCTTGGGGTTTTGGTGCTGGTGGCTCATCCTCCTCTGTGGTGCTGTTGTGGTCACCGTTGCCAGGCTTTCTGCTTGTCTGGGCAGAAAACTTCTTTCCCACCTCACCGATTTGCAGGAGCAAGCTGGCCACGGTGGCGATGGCATGGTACAAGTCCTGCTCCATGGCATCTTCACTGAACATGTTGTAAAGGGTCTTGCACAGCTCAATGAATTGCTCCTTAGGGAGAAAACCAGAAAGAAAACAGGGAGGTAGTTAGATGGGTGGGTGTGCTCTTCATTAGCAGTCTGATGGTACAGGTTACTCTAACTGGAGTTGGGTGTTGACTCCACAGACCCATGTGTTATCATTCCCATGTCACAGGTCAGGACAGGAGGTGATCCAACCCTAGACCATAACTAGGTTTTTGGGTTTCGTTTCCTCATTCCTTAATTCCATATCAGACCTAGAATTCCACCTCCCACCCCTAAAAGACCCCCACCTTTACCTTTCCCGCCTTCTGTAACGGCCAGAAAAGGCCTCCCTATATAAACCCCTGCCCTGATTTCAATAAATGAGCTGTCCACTGACACAGTCCCCAGGAGTTTTTTCCAAAACACTCTGGGCCCCCTGAGGACCTGTTCGACTGCTCTCCATTTTCTGGGATGGCTGGAGCACAATAGCCGTGCTGGAGACGGAGACCCACCCACATCATGTGGCCTTTCAAAGCTGTTCTTCACAGCTTCCTTTCTTTCAGGAAGTGCAGGATGTGGGTCTGAGACTGTCCTGCTTCCATGTGCATGCTGCTTGCAGTGCTGAAGATCGACTCCAGGGCCTTTCACAGGTTCAGAAGTACTCTGCCATTCAGCTACAACCCCAGACCCTCTACTGAACTTCTGGAAACCACTAACTATAAGAATGTCCTCACTGTGTTTTGGAATCATTTTTTCATTATGTAGCCTCAGCTGGCCTGGAACTCGCTATGTAGATCAGGCTGGCCTTGAACTTACAGAGATCCTCCTGCCTCAGCCTCCTGAGTGCTGGGATCAAAGACATGTGTCACCACACCTGGCCCATCTTTTTATAATTTTAACAGAAGCAACTTTGACTATTTCAGTGATGCTCCAGAAGGTGACAAGGTAGGTATATCCTTGCTAGCAGAAGAGTGTTGAGGGGAGTCCAGGATGAAGCCACCTTCCACGCCCACTCCTGATACCGAGGAGAAGGAAGCCACCTTCCATGGCCACTCTTGATACCTATGAGTAGGAGTGCTTGGAATGCGGGGCCTTCTCTGGGCACAGCCATGATGACATTGGTCAGGTATTGTGCTGGATAGCTTTGTGAACTTGACACACCTGGGTAGAGGGAACCTCAGTTGGGGAACTGCCTCCACTGGACTAACCTGTGGCCATGTCTGTGGGGTATTTTCTTGATTGTTGAGTGTGGTGGGAGGGCCCAGCCCACTGTGGGCAGTGCCTCCCTCCCCTGGGCAGGTGGACCTGGGTTGTATAAGAAAGCAGATTGAGCACAGGCCAAAGGAGCAAACCAGGAAGCAGCGGTCCTCCAGGGCCTTGCTTCAGCTCCGGCCTCCAGGTTCCTGCCCTGAGTTCCTACCTTGGCTTCCCTCAGTGATGAACTGTGACCTGGGAAATGTGAGCCAAATAAACCCTTTCCTCCCAAGCTGATATTAGAGTGTTTTATCATAGCAAGTAAAAGCAAAGTAGAACAGCTGTCTGCAGTATGAATCCAGGGTCTGCTACTTCCTGGCTGTGACACCCTTGGGAGACACCTGGCTCTTCACGTGAGACCAGCAGATGAAGAACTCACAACGGGAGGCACCTGGCTCTTCACGTGAGACCAGCAGATGAAGAACTCACAACGGGAAGCACCTGGCTCTTCACATGAGACCAGCAGATGAAGAACTCACAATGGGAGGCACCTGGCTGGGGTCTGGGAGGAACTGAAGTGCTGTCAGTATTTGAAAATTTTCTTCTCAAAGGCTGTGATGGCTCTCTGGCTACTGGGGGCTAACCTTCCCCAGTGCTTCCTGGTTCATGGATACTGACTCAACCTAAGCAAGTAGTTACCGTGGAAACACCATCCTGTCCAGGGCTTTGGAGCACAGAGTCTTGTGTCTTTCTAGAGTCATCACTAATGGCCATTTAGGGCTAACAGGCTCAGGAGGGAGGGAAGAGAATTTGAACCCCATAGGAGACTGCTGGTGTTGGGTGGTGTGAGGCTGTGGAAGCCCAGGCATGGACAGATCTTTTCTTGAAACTTGTTGTAGACTTTGGTGGCACCTACCTGGTTCATCTTGGGAAGATCCTTAATGGTCTCATTCTGAGCCTCTTTTTCTTTGGCCCACATTCGAAGGTAGTGTCGATAGTCTGGAGAGCTGGTTCCCTTCTCCTCTGTGAGGTGGGAGAAGCAGATTAATTCCTCTTGTCGGTCAAATGAGAGAAAGTGGGCTGAGGGCTGGTGGTGGGCAAGATGTTCTGTGACATGAGGTTACCTGGGCCTATTACAAAACACCCCAGAACACCCTGTAGGACTATTCTAAGTTAGCTGAAGTAGGTTAGACCTAAGCTGATAAAGAGCCCACATTGTCTTCCCTAAGGAGGCTGGAGAAAGACTGGTGTGCGGAGGGAGAGCTGGCTACAGACCCGGGGCCTTGTGGTAGTGGATGAACCAGGCTATTACTGAAGCGTTGGCCCCTCTGTCAGGGCACACATTTACCATCTCCTTCCATAGTGACGGGGAAGGAACGCAACAAGCAAGGGGCACTAGACCCCACTGACCCTTGGCCCTCTAACGCCAGCAAGGGAACAGCCTGTACCTCTTTTTTCTTGGGCATCCGCACTTCCATCTCCTTCTTGCTGTTCCAGAGGTGGACCATCTGCAGACACCAGAAAAAGAAAAAGAACATGGAAGAATTCTTCTTTTGACTACAAACCACTTACGTCCTTAAAAGTGGAGTCTGTGGTTCTGCAGAACTAGCCTCACCTGGGCCCTATGCCGCCCTCCTGCAGGACTGGCCCTGGCCCCTGTCCTATAACTCTGTGGCAAGGTTGAGTTGCTCATGTCTTGGGTTGGATACAGTAAAGAAAGGTGAATTACTGGGGATGCAGCTCCGTGGTAGAACCCGTGCTCAGCATGCTGATGGCCCCCAGCACCACACAAAGGGATAATGGGTTCTTTACTACCCTCAAGTGAATAACATGCATTGTGGAATAAGTCCCAGAACTAATAAATTTTGCCAAAAAAAAGGGTCAACTTCAAGGGTGTGAGTCCTGCTGACCAATTCTGTGACTGTCAAACCAGCAGCAGAAGAAATTTTTGGTATATATGTTCAGTCTAGTGTTCCTTTGTTTACACGTATTTGTTTATTGTGTGTGAACAGGCATGCCACAGTATACACACAGAGGTCACAGGATAGCTTTAGGGAGTTGGCTGTTTCCTCCTACTATGGGTCCCAGGGACTGCTCATTAGGTGTGGCAGAAGCACCCTTACCGATGAGCCATCTTGCTGGCCCCTCATCCTGTTATTTCATATAGTGCTACATTTGTTGGAGTTGGCACACGCTCTACTCCCTGTGTGTAGATGTGAACTTCTTCCGAGCTGGCTGTTCTCTTAGGCAGTGTGGCTGCTGGGGTTCTCAAGTGGAGACCTCAGGCAGATCCTGAACAGTTCTCCTGGGCTATGAGGGTGGAAGTGGAGGACAGATCTTTCCAGGCTCAGGTATCTCACTGTGGAACAGAGACCCTGTTGTCTTAGGGCAATGTGGGGCCTGAGGACAGGTCTGTGTACCTCAGGGCCTCCCCTAGGAGTTGGGAGGACAGGCTCAGACCACCTTTGTTTTCCACTGTCTTTTTTACCTTGTGGTTTTCAAATCAAGGTCATGTTCAAATGTGAGGTAAGTCTTCAGTACTGTCAATAGGACTGCCATGGGTAACCCAGTACACACTACTTTCTATTTTCCCTTTGGGGTCATTTCCTTGGTGAAATTAGAGAGGAGTAAATGGTCAGTTTTCACTGTATTATACACACACACACACACACACACACAGTAGTGGGGTTTGAATCTGGAGCTTTGTGTAAACAGAAGTTCTACTACTATATCCCTAGTCCTTATTTTTTAAAATTTATTTTATATTCTATATTAATGTGTGTGTGTGTTCGCACATGCTTGTGTGTGCCATGATAGGTATGTGTAGGTCAGGAGACAACCTGTGGACTCGGTTCTCTCCTATCACCCTGTGGATTTGCGGATTGATGCAAGGCTGTCAGGCCTGGTGGTAGGCGCCTTTACCCGCTGTGTCATCTTGCTGGCTCATTTTTTTTTGTTTGTTTTTTGACACAGGCACTCACTGTAGCCAGGCTGGCCTCAGTTTCTCCTGATCCTGAGTTTTGGGATTAGGAGCACGTACCATTATACCTAGTTAGGTTTTAAAATTTTTTCCATATCATGCTCTGGGTTCCAGCATAACATGACAGACTCAGGATCTTACACATGCTGGTCAAGTGCTCAACCACTGAGCTACGCCTGTGTCCCTTACGGTCAGTTTTATATTGCATGCAACCAGCTTGATCGCCAGATCCCAGGGCCCAGAACGGCCCCTCACCTTGGTCGGATAAGCTTTGCATGTGGCAGAGGCTGAGTTCTAACAGTCGCTCAACATAAATATTTTTCTGTAATGAAAAATGCTGTGGAACTTGAAGATGTTTTCCAAAGGGAGATTCCATCAGTCCCTTTGGCCTCTACTCTCCCACCACTGCCTGTCTCACATGGTAACAATGACAATATTTTACATTCCTTTCCTATGAACATGAGACTTTTTGCATGAGGGTGCAGAGGTGACACCCCCAACCTGCTCCAGGTCCAGCACGCTGTGCATCCTCATTATTATCTACAGGCCGCCTGCCTCACCAGGAGCGGGTCAGTTCTTGGTCTTTCTCAGGACTTATCCTTACAGGATTAAGTCCCAGAAGGCCTCTGAGGCACAGAGTAAAGGGAAGTAAAAGGAAGACTCCAGGCTTGAGTAAAGGGAAGACAAAGTCTAGAGGCAAAGGGGCGCCCCTGCCCTCCAGGGACTGACCTTGAGCCTCCCAGGGCAGGACAAGATCCAGATCTGAGGCCAGAGGAGATGCTTGAAGGGACAGCAGAGGAGGCGTGGAGGGCAGAGGGAGAAGCCCGGGTCCAGGCAGACAGAGACGCAAGAGAAACAGCAGTTGAGAAGCTCTCCAGGGGTGACCCAGCCCAGGAAGTGTCACAGGGCCCATTCCAGGGAGCATCCCAGGGCGGCATGCTCCCTGAACTTTCAGTGGGGCTGCTGGCCACCTGCATGGGCCCCGTGGAAAGAGGGGGCTGCAGGGCCATGACTGTTGCATTGTGTGTCTCAGCAGTGGCTTACCTTCTGAGGAGCTGTCCTCTGTGAAATAGTGGGTGGCCTCCAAGGCTGACTCAGCTTCTTCTGGGATCAGAGCTATATTCCAAGAGAAGAAACAAGTGAAGACAGGAGGAGATGGTGATTCTTCCTCAAAACAAACCTCCCTGAACCCTGGTCAAAGGCCACTATCTTCCTGTCATCCCCTCCAGGCCCAGCAGCTTCAATTCTAACATCTGCTTAAAGCCTTCATGGGGCGGGTCACGTTGCTGTTTTAAAGATAGGGTTTCACTCTATGGCCAGGCAGTCCCTCAATACTCAATCTTTCTGCCTTTGCCTCCAGAGTTGCCAGGATTTCCAGTGTGCGTCATGCCTGGCTTGTTGCTTTTTGACACTGCCGGTCTTTTTTAAGGGGACTGTGCTGGGGATCAAATCCTAGGTTATCCCATATATTAAGCACATGTTCTCTGGCTGAGCTGAGCCCCTAGCACTGGCACTGGGTTTGAAACTGCAGTACAGATACGGGGTAAGAACTGAACTGCTACATCCAGGAGCCTGGTGAGGGGCAGCCATCCTCCCTCCCCGTAACCACTGGCTCAGTAGATCATGGGAACATTTTATGTGTCCACATGCCACACGACTCGCTGTTTTTACTTTATACCTTGGTGATCATGCCAGGTCAGCCTGGCCCACTCTGCATTTGCTGCTGGTAACTGACTCACACGGAAGCTGCAGATCCCTACGGCTGTGTGTGTGTATGAGAACCTTTTCTCCCTGTTCTCTGGAGTGGCAGGCAGGGAAGGGACTGTCAGTACAAAGCACATAGGGAGGGTGGCAGGGCCCATAGTCCTCTAGAACCAAAGTGTCCCAGTGCCCTGGCTGAGGCATGGTAGGCTAAAGGGACCTGGGTAGTGGGGGCAGCCCCACCATGTTTCCTGGACTGCAGGATCCAGCCCAGGTCTCTTGGCTCAGACTAGCCACAAGCTAGCCCACAATCAAGCCCTGCCCCAAGAGCCCTTCAGCCCTGCCAGCAAAGCAGTCTTTGGGGAGCTTTAATCAGAGGTTTAGGCACCAGCACAGGCAAGTGAGAGGCTGGGGTATGCGTGTGAGTTCTGATGGCTGATGCTGCGTGCAGCTCAGGGTTAGGTACTGGGAGCCTCGGATAATTCTTGTGAACATCAGTGTGTCTAGGGCCATCACTGCTTCTAAGTCTCCTTCTATGGGGAATGCTTTTTCTTAGTTGACTCCCCCTGTGGCTAGCCCTGCTGAGGACCCATTGTGCAGGACTCTGGGGCCATGGCTGTGGTCTGCACCTGTGAGGCTCTCCCCTTAGCTCAACTAGCTGCCACAGGAAACGTTTCACCCTGACTGTGGCTCTAGCACTGAGAGAGGCCAGAAGTGGTCCCTTCTCATGTGCACATGAGGCTACATAGCAGGATCCAGGGGCTGACCCTCTTAGGGATAAACAGGAGCCCTTGAGAAACTTAAGGACAAATCACAGAGTACACGTTCTGGTATCACACTGGCACCTCCATTCGTGGCCTCTATCCTACGTGGCTTCTGGGTCGTTCTGGCACCTTCCTCCATGTCCTCCCCATCTCAGGCCTACGTTCAGACCACCAGGCAGGACCTCAACCCTAGACCCTCCCTGACACTGGGCAGGCAGCCTCCCCTCTGTGTAGCCCACTCTCCACCTGGCTGCCTCAAGGCTCAACTGTCCCACAGGTGTGTGGCTCAGTGGTACCTCTCCAACTATGGATGGGTGAAAGGACCGTGTGAGGCAGCCTGAGGGTCTCACCTGGGGGCAGGTGCAGCTTATAGAGTGCCTTGAGCTTCTCCGTGAGGTCCCCATGGTACAAGCTACCTGTGGAGCAAGGCCAGGGAGGGAGCTGTGCTGGTGAGAGGGTTCCAAAGTCACACTGCAGGCAATGTTCCCACAGCCTTTCCTGTGGGCTTTAGCAGAAACTTCACAGGCTAGGCAGGCCTGGCTCCATCCTAGCTAGGTCTCCAGGACTGCTGGAATGAGCCCTGGGCTTCCTGCTTTCCCTGAACCCCATGGAAGAACTTGAGTCTTCCTCTGGGGTCAGAATCCCAGACTGAGGGAGGGAGGGGGAGAGGACAGGGCAGGAAAGGACTCCCAGTGGACCCCAGCTTGTCTCCAGTAGAGAAACTACTGTGTCCTACCAGGGACCAAAGGCTCAAGGCTGCCCTCTGCTGGCTGCCTCAGGAACAAGCACTCTGGCTGGCATTTAGGAAGAGGGCAGGGTGGGCAGAGTCTAGTCCCAGCAGGCTAGGAGACACTCACTTATCCCTGTCACAAACTCCTTGAAGTTGATCAGCGAGTCCTTGTTTTGGTCGAGGAGGCGGAACATGCGGCCTGCCAGCACAGACGTGTGCGAGCCGCAGGCCCAGGGTGTCAGGCTGGTGAAGAGCTCGCGGAACTGGCTCGCGTCAATCCGGTACTGCTCCAGATAGGGTAGGCTGGGGTCCCGGTGGACCACTGCTGTGCGGCGACCACCCCAGTACTGGCTCGCCAGGTGCTTGGCCTGTGGGGAACACCATCGGTGAGCTGGCCTTTTGGGCCCTGGCTGTCAGGATGACCAGGGTGTCCACCCTGCTCTGCCACATCTGCACAGTGTGAGGGTGGTGAACATGGGCCAAGCACAGCTGTCACAGGCAGGACTCCCTAAGCTAGGGCACAACAGACAGAGCACCTGGGTAGCGTGAGCAGCAGGCCTGGTTCTACCATTCTGACAGAAAGACCACCTAGGGAACAGGATTTCTGGGCAGCTGGGAAGGGCCATAGGAAATGGCAACGAGAACAGAGAGGCAGCTGCATGTGGTGGCGTGCACCCATAGTCCCATCACTCAGGAAGCTGAGGCAGGAAGATCACTTGACCTCAGCAGTCAGGTTGAGGCTAGCCTGAGCAACACAGGGAAACCTCAACTCAAAAACAAACAAACAAAAACAAAAGAAAACACCCATCTACCCACCCAACACACCCAACCAGTTAGTCAACCACCACCACCACCAAAAGTAAAACAACCAGAGGGCAGGATGAACTTTGGTCCTGGCCTCATCCTCAGTGCCCCTCTTCTTTTTAACGCACCTGAAATATGTGTGCAGGAACCTTTCTGACTCACCCTCAGGACAAGGATTACCAGGGTGGCGACCATCCCCAACACTGGCCTGCTACCTACAGTTCCTAGACTGTCACCCAAAAGACTGACCCCAGATCTTTTGCTGAAACTGCTTGGAAAGAAAAGTCTATGTCCATTGAGGTTCCTGACAGGTGACACTGGAGAGCCTCAGGACAGCTCTACCACTCTCACAGGAAGAGCAGTCCAGGCTGTCAGAGGGGGAAGCCTGGACCAGCATGCCAAGCTGTGGAACTGCTCAGTTACATGAGCTCATACTAGTCTCTCTTCTGTGTAAGCTCATCTGAATGTCTTTCCTGCCATCTAAGAGTGTTCTCCTGGAGCTGGGGAGACAGCAGTCAGCCACGTGCAGGCGTGAGAACTTGACTTTGGTGCCTAAAACCCAAGTAAACAAGCTGGGTGTGGGGCTGGCAAGATGGCTCAGTGAGGCACTTCCCACTGAATATGATGACCTGAGTTCGATTCTTGGAACCATCAGTGAAAGAAGAAAACTGACTTCCACACACACAATAAATAATAAGATTAGAAAAAAAGCTGGGTGTGGTGGTGTGCACTTGGAATTCCAGTGCTGTGAGGCAGATAGGAGGATTCTGGAGCTCACTGGCCAGCCAGCCTAGTCTACATGGTGAGCTCCAGGTTAGAGACTACCTCAAAAAACACCTGAGGTTGTTCTCTGGCCTCTACACCTACATGTGCATGCGTGCACACACACAGTTCTAAACACCAAGGATTAAATTCTACTAAATGTGGTTCACAGTGACTGCAACTTTGGACAACTGATGTCTCTCCTGGCAGAGCTGCTGTCCTGAGGATGCACATAGGGGACTACACGGGGTACTTATCCTGCCCTTGCTCTTGACTGTCACCTTAAACACCATGTAAAGGTCCTCCAGCTCTTCGATTGAGAAGGCAACATCCCCTGGTATGGCCCGGACCTGGAAGGAAGGAAGGAAGTGCCTGTAGTGAAGGTGCCGTGCCTACTGCAGTGCAAGCGAGGGACTTGTTCTGGGGGAATTCTCAGGTGGACAGGGTCAGAGGCGTGATCTGTCCTCTTGTAGTCACTAGTGGCCAAGCACGTGAAGGTGGATTCACTCAGGAGAGGGTGCCACACACATGCTCACCCTCACCACCACCTGGCGATCAATTCCCACTCCTGAGCCTCTTCCTGTGGTGGGCACTGGAAGCTCATTCTCTCCCAGAGGTCCAGCTGAGGAACAAGGGTGGCAGATGGCTACTGAGCTCTAGCTGCCTGGGAGGGGTCTCTTTGGAAGGGTCCTATAACTTGCCAGTCAAGTCCTTTTACTTCAGCTAGCCAGTTGGTCATGCCTGTTGTTCAGGGCAAAGTGCCCCGAGTGTCCTAGAGCCTGACGGGAGGTGAGGAACATGGAAGGGCCCACTTCCCTGGGGAGAGCCCATCGCCAGGTTAAAGAGGGCACAGAGCGGCAGGATGGCCCAGCCCTTGCGGAGACTAGGATAAAGGGTTCCCACAGGGACATGTAGGGTGGGCTGGGAAGAATGGCTGAGTGTCACTGCCCACAGCAGAGGCAGGGAGCCTATGGCAAAGCTGGGCTGGGAAGACTTGGCCCAGAGGCACTTGGCATCCGGGTGGGAGGTGAAAGAGATGCTTCCCACTAAGTGTCCAGGGACCAGAAGTGTCCAAGGCCCCTCCCTACCCACTGAGACCTGCACCTACTCCACAGGATGCTAGGTCCACACGACACCCTGGTCATGACAAAGGTACTAAGGCAGTGCCAAGAGTAAAAATTGGGGGTGAGGTGGCTGCACACCACTCATGGAGGGGCCCCGGAGAGGGCACAGCCCTGCAGCCCAGTGCCACAGGGGTTACTGTCCGCTTCACCAGTGACCGTACCACACTTCTCTTGGCTGTGTCCTCCAAAGACTGGATCACCTTCAGCCTCTGTTTAAACCGCATCTGTTCAATGTCATCGGCCTTCAGGCTGCTGAACTTCTACAGGCCAAAAGTGAATTAGTGAGACCAAAGGCAGAAGACACAGTCCCCTGCCACACTGAGTGCATCTACCCGAAACCAAAGGCCCTGGGGAACAGCCTGGCCAGGATAACCTTGCTGGGAGCTGACCTCATAGGACACTTTCAGGAGGTCAAAGATGTCCACCTCTGCCGGAGGGTCATCTCCACTGGTCAGCAGAGCATGGAGGTGTGGGATAGGAGGAGAGATACTCTGCTTGTTCACCACATTGTCTAGGTATCTGTAAAGATCAAAGGAAAGCGATCTAGGCCACCTTCAACCAGAGTGTGTCAACCACAGATAAATGCTGGGGCAGAGCCAAGGGCTAGATGGTAGTCTGCCTGTGTATCCTAGCAGGTTGGGAAGCTCTTCAGGGCCATGGAGAAAAGGTCTCCCTGCCCACTGAGGCCTGAGCACTAACTCTGAGGGTGCCAGGCTCTCTTCTGAGGGACCCATGGATTCTAGAACCTACTTTGTTGTGGGACATGTTTCCTATCTGATGGGTCATGAAGGCCTGGCCAGGGAGAATCATGGAATCCCAGAAAGTTGAGGGGTAGGCATGCTATACTCCTCCAGGACAGTCTTGGGGGTAGGGTCTTGCTTTGTCTGGCTAACCTAGGCCTGCCAGGCCTTCACATCCTCCCAGGCTTCCAGGATGTGGATGACTGATACTCCAGTCGGAGAGACTCTGGTTCCCAGCCCTCCCAAAGGCACGCCCATCATGCCAGTAGGGTGCCAGCTCCCAAGGAGGGCTGAGTCTCTCCTCACTGTGGGGACAGAGGCATGAAATCCTGCCTCAACTATGGTCACAACTGAGTGTCCTGATGTCAGAGGGCCAAGACTTAGGTCAGATGAGGGAGGCAGCAACCCTGCCAGGTCTGCAGGGTTACAGGTAAGTGCAGTGGTCCAGGCTACCCTTGGTGGCCAGGAGTGTTCAGACTGGGTCACAGGGAGCTCAGGGCATGGGCCAGGGTGAGGTCTGACAGGAAGTAAAGTGAAGGCCAGACTGGGGACCTTGGGCAGCTCCTTTATACTAAAGACAATCACCACAGGGGGATCTTCCCATGTCCCAGGACTGGAATACAGGTCTCCTGAAGAAGCAGGCCTAGCCCAAGGAGAAGGAACTCTACACAGAGGCAATGGGGTGGAGGAGGAGGCTAGATTCCAGGAAGAGTCTAGGAGAGATGAGGCATGGGGCTCAGGAGAGGGAGCCAGGATGAACCTGAGCTTTGTGACTCAGTCTCAATCAGCTATCTCGTAAGTCTGCTCTGTCCTGGGATCAGGGAGGGATGGTGCTGCTGAGCCTAGAGGGGATGGCCAGGGCAGCTTAGTGCAGATAAGAGCTGCCTAGTCTGGGCTAGAGGTTGGAGGCCTCACTGTGCCACCATCTCCTGATCACCAATGAGAGTGTCACCATCGGCTCTCAGCTCTGGGTCAGTTCTCTGTGACCACACACCTGAGGGGAAGCCAGCAGCCGACTGTATTCTGGCCTGCTGGCATCTTCTCTTAGCTCTTAACACTCTGAGCATTCTGGGTTCCCACTAGGAAAGTTCTCTTCTGCTCCTGGATCCTGTACTTGGGGGCATGGCACTAGTTGTTGACTGTGGGCTGGTGAGAGACTAGGGTCTGCTGCCAGCTCCCTGGCAGCAGGAAGAACCCCAGCAAGGTCAGTCACCTGCCCAGCACTGTCATGGCCTCGCCTTCATCACTGCAGTCCAGTAGCTGCTCCATGTTGGCATCCAGCACGGCCAGGGCCACTTGTAGGATCACCTTGATGCCCTCATAGAAGAAACAGTCAACAATGACCACAGCACTCTCGAAGGGCATGACACTGAGGAAGAGGGTCAGGAACCAGGACAGTGAGATGCTGGAGATCACCCCCAGGTCCTGCATCTTCTCTGAGAGCCGGGGCAGGATGTCTCTTGTGAGCTCTTCAAAGATGCCCTGGTCCACGAGGGCTCCTGAGGAGGGGATAGGAGGCCAAGTATGAGTCTAGCCCCAGGGCCTCAAGCAGATGCCCTGTAGGACCCCAGGATTTGGGGTACTGGGACCCCACTGGTTCCTGAGCACCTCTGGACTTGCCACCTCTGTTTACAGCAAGGGTTGGGGGGGTATGTACATAGAAAACAGAAAAAGAAACTTTGTAATTGTTCTTCCTATAGTTTCCACACTACAGTGTGAAAAAGATGATTTGTTTTAATGTACAGTGGCCCCTTGGCGCACCCATAGGCATAGTTTCAGTACCTCCTCAGACAGCAAAATTCTTCAGTGCTCAGAGCAGGTGATGCCTAGTAGCTTCACAGAACCTATGCACAACCTCCTGTACTTTAAATCACCTCTGGATGACTCATCACACCCACTTCGGTATAATGCTATGAACAGTTTTATACCGTGTTGTTTAGGGAAGAATGAGAAGGGAGAAAATCTATGTATGTTGCATACAGATGGAGTTTTTCTCTTGAATATTTTTGTCAGTACTTGGTTGCATCCACGGATTTAGAATCTAGAGACAGAGAAGCTTGACTGGGTCTTCCTTAGGGAAACACTAATTTCTTTCCCTAGAAACATCAAAAGCAAGCAGTGACTCTGGTGGCTCTGTTACCCGTCCTGATGCTTGTGAACATATGCAAAAGTAAAGGACGGCAAGTGTGACCATCCTAGAAAGGAAGCACAGGGGAAGTCACCTGGAGTTAAATATGTATGTGAGGAAATCCATTTGTAAGTCCACTTTCTTTTAAGTATTTTTAAAAGACTTAATTTTACTTTTAATTGTGTGTGTGTGTGTGTACGTGCGTATGTGAATACAAGCAGCCACGGAGGCCAGAAGAGGGCATTGGATCCCTGGAACTGGAGAACAGGTGGTTGTGAGCCACCTTATGTGGGTGCTGGGAACTGAACTTGGGTCTTTTGAAAGAATACTGTGTGCTCTTAACCACTGAGTCATCTCCAGCTCCAGTCCATTTCCTGTTTTTTTTTTTTGTTTGTTTGTTTGTTTTGAGACACGATCTCACTATGTAAGTCTTGCCTAGAACTCTATGTAGACTAGGCTAGCCTCAAATTCACAGAGATTTGCCTGCCTATGTTTCCAGAGTGCTGGGATTAAAGGCATGTATCTCTGACTCCCAGTCCACTTCCACTTCCTTTTAATGATAGATTTTATTGGATGTGAGATCCTAAGAGTGGAAGCTGAGAACAGGAGGTGCATGGGGTAAACTATAATCTCTAGTTCTGACATTTGAAATTTTCTATAAGGTTTAGGTGGGTTGCAAAGATGGCCCAGGGGTTAGGACTGGCTGCTCTTCAGGAGGACTTAGCACCCACATGACAGTGAACAACCATCTGTAACCATCAGTTCCAAGGGATCCAATGGCCTCTTCTGGCCGCCACAGGTTTGCACACACATAGTACACTTACATACATGCAGGCAAAACACCTGTACATATTAAATAAAAATTTCTGAAAGGTTTAGGAGCAGTTATATGGATAGAAATTTGGACTCCAGGTGGACTTAAAAAATGAATTTATTTTTAATATTTTATGAGACTGACGTATTGCCTACTATGCTAAGAGGGTGATTATATTTTATTATTTTAAATTATGTGTATATGTGTGTGTCTGTGTGTGAGTATGTCCATGTGAGTGCAGGTGCCTATGAAGGAAAGGTATCAGATCTTCCTGGAAGTGTGAGGTACCCAGTGTGGGTACTGGGTACTGAATTCAGGTCCTCGGCAAGAACACTATGTGCTTTTAACTGCTGAGCCATCTCCTCAGTCCCCTCCAGGTAGACTAGTTTTATTTATTTGTTTTTGTTTTGTTTATTTAGAGACAGTGTCTCCCTGAAGCCACAGCTGGTCTGAAACACCCTTTGTAGACCAGACCTACCTCTGCCTCTGCCTCCCAACTGCTGGCATTAAAGGCCTGCACGTCCACGCATGGCAGGTGGGTCTTTAAAACCCACCAAGTACATGCTATCTTCTAACTCTCACTTCAGCCACTTTGAGGACTGAGTCTGGGTGGGATCCTAGTCTCGGATGCAGAGGGCTGGGGCTCTGCTTGGTTACCACTTCCTGTCTGTGTGATCCTTTTTTAGTTTCCTAGTCTGTAAGGCGGCCTGCAGGATGGGTGTGAGCCATGTGGGAGTTCCAGTGGGAACTGGTCAAGGTGGACCCTGGCACAGGAAGGGGAAGGAGCTACTGGGCAGACTGAAGATCAGGCAAGAGGACAATTGGTGACACTCACCCACCACCCTGGTGTTGTAGTAGTCAGGCAGCATGCGCTCGCACAGGGCCACCAGGAGCCAGAAGGCTTCCTCCTCGCTGCCATAGAGCAGGAGCACTGAGGTGACGATGTTCATGGCCTGTGGGCAGAGACAGTGGTGTGTGTATCACACTGTTGACCACAGAGCAAAACTGGCTCCTCTTTATGAGGGCTTCTCTTTTCTGAAAGTCTGCCCTTCAGGAAGCCCAGCATCTAGCCAAGAGATACTGTCCCTGACCAACTCTAGGAAATCTGCCAACAAACAAATTCTCAGGAAATCAATTAGACAGAAACAGCCAGCCCCTTCCGACTGTATCAGAAGGCATTGGGAAAACAGAGACAGCGGACATTAGCAAACAATACTTCTGCTGAGTGGTGCCAGGACTGGAGGGGAAGCAGGGTCAAGCCACACAGGGTTTGTGACAGGAGCCTGCACACACAACCTTATCTGAAAACAAAAAGAAGCTTCAAAGCAGGTAACTTAGTTTTAAAAATTATTTCAAGCTGATCTACTAGCTTCCACAAATTGATCACATTTCACAACACTAGCTCTATAGCAGGTGATTTTTAGGGACTGGTTTCCTTGAAGTCCAGACACAAGTTAAGGCCACCAGGAAGCTACTGAACTGGTAGGAAAATGTCCACTAGATTTAAAAACAAAAGCCACCAGAAATATAAATCAAAACCACAGTGAGAGTCTACCAGATCTACACCTGTCAAAAACAGCGAGTGATAGAGACAATGTGGAGCAAGAAAGGCATGTGAACCCCCAGTGGAAAGGCAAGTGGCACATAGAGACAACGTGGAGCAAGAAAGAGGCATGTGAACCCCCAGTGGCACGGCTGCTGTGGAAATATGGAGGCATCTCATGGGTGGCACCTGCCTCTATGCCAGCACTCCAGAGGCAGAGGCAGGTGGATCTCTGTAAGCTCCAGCACAGCCTGGTCTACATAGTGAGTCCAAGTCAGTTGGGCCTACAGGAAGACCCTGCCTCAAAAACTAAAACAAAAACAAACAAATAAACTGAACAGAGAGCAACCAGGCAATCTCATTTCGGGTACATAGCCAAAGAAACAAAGCAGAGGCCGGAACAGGCATTTGTGCACTTAAATTCATAGCAGTATTGTTCACAATAGTCAAAAGGGGGAAGGAACCCAGATGTCCTCCAACAGAGAGAGAAATAATAAGGTATTTGGCTCCAAGAGACTATCATTCATCCCCAAAAAGGAAGGAAATTCCGCACATGCTACAATATGAATCTTAAGGACATAAATGAAAAGCCAGATACGAAAGGATAAATATTGCCAGATGTGGTCAGTGGCATAAGCCTACAACCCAGCACTCAAGAGGTAGAGGCAGGTAGGTCTCTGTGAGCTGGAGGCCACCTTGTCTACATAGTGAGTCCCAGGCCAGCCTAGGCTACATGAGAGCAAAAAAAAAGGACATTATTATATGATTCCACTTGAATCATGAGGTTTATAGAATAATCAAATTTATAAAGGCAGGAGGAAGAATGTTATAGGGACTGATGAGTGGGGGTACTGTGAGTTAACACTTAATGGGGTACAATTATCAGTCTTGGAAAATGAAAAGTTTGTTGGATGGACAATGGTGATGGCTGCCCCACAATTAGTACATACTCAATGTCCCTGAACTGACACTTAATACTAGCCAAAATGGTACACTTTATGTAATACATTTTCTAATACATATAAAAAATACAAGTACCATTATTTTTCTTTTAAAAATATTTTACTTGTTATTTTTATTTTATGTGTATGAGTGTATTGTCTGCATGTATGTAAGTGTACCTGTGTTGGACAATGCCCACAGGTATCAGATTCCCTGAAAGTGCAGTTATGGACAGTTGCTAGCCGCCATGTAGGTGCTGGGAATTGAACCTGGGTCCTCTGCAAGAGCAGCCAGTATTCTTAACTGTTGAGCTATCTCCCCAGCCCTTTCTTTTTTTAGACAAGGTCTCACATAGCCTAGGCTGGCCCCAAACTTTCTATACAGCCTGGATGGACCTTGAATTCCTGATCTTTCTGCTTCCATTTCCCAAGTGCTGGGATAACAGGCATGTGCTGCCATGTCAGGTGTTAATCTGCTTGTTTCTTTATTTTTATTTTACATGTATGCGTGTTTTGCCTGCATGAATGTAAGTCCAGCATGTGTACGCAATGCCCATGGAGGACAAGAGTGTTGGGCCCCTTGGAACTAGAGTTATGGATGGTTTTTAGTTACCATGTGGGTACTGGAAACCCAACTTGGGTCTTCTGGAAGAGCAGGCAGTGCTCTTAAACCCCTGAGCCATCTCTCTAGCACCTTATTTTTGAGACAGGGTCTTGCTTTGTATCCTAGGTGAACCTTGAACTTGTGGTAATTCTCCTGCCTCAGCCTCCCAAGTGTTAGGATTACAGGCATGAGTTTTTTGAGTTTAGGTTCCATTCCAAGGGTAGGGTAGGGTCACAGCTGTGTGAGGACACCACAAGCCCAGGCTATAGGCATGTGTTCCTGGGAGGCTGTGGTGGGAGATGCTATCTCCAGGGCCCCTAAAAGGCTCCTTTACCTGGCAGTAGCCAATGGTGGGGTTTCGGAACGCATAGGCAGTCAGAACTCGCCGCAGTGCAGCAATGCCCAGCTCATTCTGGAAGGCAGGGTGCTCTGGCATGGAGCGGTGGAGGTCTCGCTCGATCTCCTCAGTGGCTAGGCTGTACTTCCCTGTGGACTTCTCCACTAGCTCCGCGTAGTAGCCAGGGTGGGTAACCATCTCATTCCAGGCTCCTGGGGAGACAAAGATGGCAGCTGTCTTTCTCCTTCCCAGTACTTGGGAGATAGTTACAGAATAGACTGGAGACATGAAGCCCTGGTGGGGGAGAGACAAACTCTGTGAGCAGTTACACGGTATGAGGCCAAGTTTCCCTGGTGACTGCTCCTGAGAAAGGGTCATTTGGTCCATGAAGTTCAAATGGCTGACTAGTCAGTCTCCTGAAATGCTCCAAGTAACTCAAGGTGTGAATATCATTAGAGCTTGTCCCAAGGAACACACGCTTTAAGGAAGTCTTCCTGCCTCCCACTGTGGGCAGGAGGGTGCTAGACACTGACAGTACCAGTCCTGGCATCTCCAATCTCTTCTTCTGACCTCTGTGGACATTTATTTATTATTTATATTTTATGTGTGTGAGTGTATTGCTTGCATGTAGGTAGGTGAACCCATGTCGACAGAGGTCAGAAGAGGGTGTCAGGTTCCCCTGGAACTGGAATTAGGGATGGTTGTTAGCCACCATGTGGTGCTGGGAAGCAAACTGGGGTCCTCTACAAGAATAGCCAGTGCTCTTAATTGCTGAGCCATCTCTCCAGTTCCCAAACCTATAATTTTTATTTAAAACCATTTCTCCAGCTGCAATTGGGGAACTACAAGCTTATATCCACCCTTATTTCATCAGTCTTGCCCTTCCATCCCTCTTCTAGAATACCTTATACACACAATGTCAAGCATCTTTTCTCAGTCTTCACGTTTTCAATGAAGATGGGTGTGCTGTCTTTCAGCACTTTAATATGTTAATTCTCAAGTGTTCGTTCATTATCTTTTTGGGTAGACTAACAAATAGAGGTCCCCAGAAAACAAGATCAGGTGCCCAGGTCATAAGAATATATGGTTCAGCGAGTTTGCCAAGGTTAACTAAGTCATTAGTCCAGATTGTGTCTATTTTATGAAAGTCATTCCTATTGGCCTTTAGACAGCTGAGGTTCCTACTCCTGACTCTGAAAAGCTGGAATCTGCTTCTCCGCCTATGTTTCAGGAGGCTGGCCAGAGACAGAAGAGCTGACCTAACTCAAGTTTTTCTACCTTTCGTTCTTTTTATTTATTTATTTTTTTGAGACAGGGTCTCATTATGTAGTCCTGGTTGGCCTGGAACTTGCTACATAGACCATGCTGGTCTGGAACTCACAGAGATCCACCTGCTTCTTCTGCCTCTGCTGGGATTAAATGTCTGTAATACCACATCCTGCAAGTTTTTCTTTTGGTGTTGGGGACTGGACTTAGGGTCTCATAACTGCTTGAGTACATGCTCAGTCCAGCCAATCATATGGGAAGCTTTGGGAAGCAAAACTGCCCATGTCGAGACTGGGGGCAGGAGGGCCACACTCACCAGAGAAGAGGAGCCACAGTTCTCCCCGGAGGCTCTCGGGGATGCCCTTCAAAACCAGTTCTCGAGTTCTGGCTGTTCGGTACATGCACATGCCACGTCCATACTCAAAGAAGTGGATGTTCCATGATTCCTCCTTCATCTTCTCTTTGGCCTGAGAGAAAAAGAAACTTGGGGCTTGCTGCTCAAGAATCTCTGAGTGCTGAGGCCTAGGTGGCAACACCTTCTATCTCTTCTCTGAGCAAGGACAGAAATCTGCTATATAAACTCTATCCAGGAAGTGCGACTAGCAAGCTCAGGTTTCAAGGCCATTACAGGAGAAGATGCAGGAGCCCACCGCCATCCCAAGCACTTCAGCAGCGATGGGTCTTCCCTTTAGAGGCCCCTGATGAACAGCAACCCCCACAGGACAGGTAGGTTGTCTGTCCCCAAGTACCCCGCCCCACCCCATCCAGACGATACTTTTGAGGGTAGAAGAGGAGTGCACACCTACCCTGAAGGGCCACAAGGGCCATGAAGTCACAGCCTGGAGCCTGCTCTAGCCCTCCTCCTGAGGGTTCAGCTGGGGCATGTGCTGAAGAGCTCAAGGCTTACCCCCTTGGTGCCAAGGTCCTCCATGGGAGAATTTCTCTGGAATACTTTGAGTAGGCCCTGGGAAGCAGTAGGTATCTCCTGTGCACTGAAACTCTGGGGGCGGCTGAGAGAAAAGGGCGGGCTAGTGGGTAATTCCGGTGTCTCCTGAGGAGCTGGGAGAGACTAGAAAATAAAACAGGAAGGTAAAGCACCTAATGACTGAGCTTTCTGCTGGGCCTCTGATGTACACACCCACCCATATAGTCAGACAAAGACACTCCGAGGGTGAGCGGGGGCACAGTACAGTAGCCTGGCTAAGTGAAAGGCTACAGATGGGGATACCAAGGTGCATTTCTTCTCTGGCAGACGGGATATTTAGGCTTGTCCCTTCTGAAACCAAAGCCACCCACAGTAGCCAGTTGGGGCCTCTTACAGGGAACTGGCTCTTCTCTCAGTAGGATCAGAACCCAGGAGAGGAGACCTGGTGCTGCTAGGCTCCTCCTGAATTTGTGTCCTGTCACATTAAGCTGGGTAGCTCACAACCCCAGTAACTCCAGCTCTAGGGGATCTGATGCCACTTTTGACCTCCACAGCCACTTGCATACAAGTAGCCCACACTCACAAATATACATATATAAAATAAAAATAAGTCTTAAGGAGCCAGAGAGATGGCTCAGAGGTTAAGAACACTTGCTATTCTTGCAGAGGACCTTGGTTCAGTTCTCACTACCCACATGATGGCTAACACTCATCTTTATCTACAGTTCCAGGGGATACGACGCCCTCTTTTGATGTCCGATAATACCAGGCACACACATGGTGCACTTATATATATACAGGCTCATATGCACAAAACCTTGAAAGTTTCCTGTCATATTGAGCATGCAGGAGATCATGAGCCTGAAGCTGTCTCTATTTTGTGTGTGTATGTGTCATGATTCATGATGCTTGTATGTAGGTCAGAGGACAACTTATAGGAGTTGCTTTTCTCCTTCCATGGTGACCTGGACTCCAAGGATCAAACTCAGGTCATCAGTCATCATAGGGCAAGTGTCTTTGCCTGCTAAGCCATCTTGCTGATCCTAAGGTTTTATTTGTTTGTTTTTATTTTTGCTTTTGGTAGAAACAGAAAAATACAACCTCCATTTCTTATAGAATTTCAAGGGACCTTGCTTTTATTTTTTTAATTTTTATTAAATAAATTTTATTCATGTATATCTGTGTGTATGACACATGTGCTTGAGTGCCTGCAGAAGCCAGAAGAGGGTACCGGATCCCCTGAGGCTGGAGTTGGAAGCGGTTGTAAAGCTGCCAGACATGGGTGCTAGGCAGGTCCTCCAGAAGAGTCCTCTCTCCAGCCCTCCCCACCCCAAATATAAATTCTAAGAGAGTACACATCTTTGTCTTTTTGTCTCTATGTGGCCCTGGCTGGTCTGGAACTTGCTATATAGACCAGGCTGACCTTGAGCTTGTAGTAAGCTTCTTGCCTCGGCTTTCTAGGTATGGGATTACAGACGTGTGTCACCGTGCTCAGCACAAGAGCATGAACTGTGTCTGATCTGTTCATGGTTCCTGGAAGAGCTGGTCCCTACCAGGACTTCAGTGACATGCACATGAACCATTGAGAGTGTAGGAAGGCTCAGCCATACGCTGTGTTGTGCAGGCGGGGAAGTGCCACCCTGCTGCTCTCACAGCCACGTCCTATTTTTTGGTAATACTTTGGATTGAAGTCAGGGCCTTGTACAGGCAACATCCCTGTCCCTGCATGCCCTGCCCCGCCTTTTTGAAACAGAGTCTATAACTCAGTAGGTAGACCAGGCTGGCTTCAATATCACAGAGATCCCCCTGCCTCTGCCTCCTGAGTGCTGGGATTAAAGGCATGCACTACCATACTTGGCTTTAGCCCTCTTTTTTTTTCAGACAGGGACTCACCAAGTTGCCTAGGTTGGCTCTGAACCTGTGACCTTCCTATCTCAGCTGGGATTACAGGCTTGTGTCACATATGCTGCTAAGATTTTGTATGCAGCAGTTAATTCTTTGTAGTAGGGCTGTTCTGTATTGTAGGATGCTCAGCGATACCCCTGTTCTCTAGAGGCCACAGATTGCCCTCCAACCCAGGGTCCACAGCATGCAGCACAGGGTAGGGCTCAGGGAGGTCAGTGGCTGCACCTGGAGGCTCTTCATCTGGCCATGCTGCTCCCAAGGGGCTTCCCTCACCTCTGCAGTTGGGTCCACAATGCTGGCTTTCATCCCCCCTACGGTGCCCCCTGGCTGCTTAGAGGGTGTTTTCTGCAGGAAGTCGGAGATTCTCTGAACCAGGAAGTCCCGGTCTTTCAGGTTGGCAAACAAGAAGGTCATTTTACTCTTGGTGCTGATGGACAGGGGGCTGGGCAGGACGCTGGAGCTGTCGGCTTTTTCAACAATGGTCACCTGAAAGAACGAGAGCAGGTACTTGGGAGTTACACCTAGGATGTAGAGCTGGATGTGCCGTGTGACAGTGAGACGACCACAGGAGCCCTACGGCGTCGTCTCCTGAGCACAGTGCAGTGGTGCATTGAGAGGCCAAGTGGGATTCATTTTTTGACTTGTGTGTTTAAGTCAGCTTTACATGTGCCCACAAGGATAAGTACATTGGTCTTGCAGAGGGATGATGTCAGTGTAAATGCTTAGCTCAATCACTAGCCCCAACAGGATTTTCAAAAGATGACCAGTTAGTTGTGTCCACCTGAAGCATGTGAACAGGCCCTAGTTGCCAGGAAACATTTGTATGCAGATCAGGTTGTCTTTGAACTCACAAAGATCCACTTACCTCTGCCTCCTGAGTGCTGGGATTAAAGGCTTGTGCCGACACATCCAGCCTCAAGGTAACACTTTCTGACAGCTAGTCCCAAAGCTCAGCTCTGACTGCAAGGTGTGCAGAGTGGCTCAGGTGTGAGGGCATGGACGGGCTTTCAGTGGGTGCTTGTGAAAAGACCAGGCCCAGCGAGACAGACATGGGGTCTGGTCACGAGGGGCAAGTGCTGGCCACAGGGCAGGCTGGGAGGTCACTGGCTGCTTTTTACTGAAGGTGTGTCTGGGGAAGGCAGTGACTGAGCTGTGACCTGGTCTTGTCAGGTGAGGAGCTGGGGAAGAGATGAAGCAGAGGCAGAGCAACCACTCTGAGGTGGGAGTGTGACTATCTGGAAAGGCTGCAGAAGCTGGAGTGGACTGAGTAGGACAGGGCAAGATGTGTGTGTGTGCTTGTGTGTGTGTTTTCATCAGTATGTACAGCATTTAATGTGAGATTTTAGATGTATATATAAATACATACATATATATATTATATAGTGTATACATACATGCATGTGAACATGTGTGGGACATACAGGACTATATGGTGTTTGTTATGTAGTGTGTATATGTGAATGTGTGGTAGATATATGTGTACGTTGGGAACAGGTCTGTGTATAGGATCTGTGGTGTGTGTATATATGTGAGTGACTTTGTATGTGTGACCACGTGTGGGGTCTGTGTGGAGGCCCGAGGCGGGCAGATGGCTTACTGAGATCACTGGTTACAAGGGGCATTTGGGGGCTTTCTGTAAGAAGATGCTGGAGCATCCTCGGCAGGCGCCAAGGATGACTTTGCTTCTATCTGGGCAAGCTGATCACAGAGTGTCATTTTGTGAGGGGAGGGTGTGAAGGGCTAGGAGAGAAACTCAGGAGCCCACTAGGCGCATCATGGAGCTGTCCTGAGCTAAAGCCTGTGAGCCATGTGGCTGAGGCACTGAGAAGCAGGTGTGAAGGATGAGCTGGCCTCTGCTGAGCAGCTGCAGAGCTCTGACCTAAGAGCACTGGCCTGGACCACAGGGGTGCAGATGCTCACCTCCCTGAGGGGAATGATGAGGCGGCATGCGTCTTCCTCCTTGCTGGCAAAGCAGATGTAGTTGTTGGAAATGAACATCTGACCAGGGATGTGCAGCTTGTTGAATGGCGTCCACAGGGTGCAGCCCGTGTGGCCATCAAGCCGTTCATCTTTGGGCAGCCGGAATGTGGCTCGGTAGCACTCGTTTTTGGCCCGGGCATCCAGGTCTCTGAAGAAAAAAAATTAGAAGAGGGTGAACAAGTTTTCTGTTTCCACACTGGATTTGGGCTCCTTGGGTGCCACCAGTGAGCAAGTCATGCCTGGGGACTTTTGAGTTCAAGACATTCAAGTCCCTTAAATAACACACGAACACAAAAGTGGGATTTTAACAGGTGTGGTGGAGGCCTTTAATCCCAGTATTTGGGAGGCAAAGGCAGGAAGATCTCTGTGAGACCAAGACTAGCTTGGTTTACATTGGGAGTTCCAGGCTAGCTGGGGCTAAAAAGAGACCCTGTCTCAAAAACAGTGTCTCCTAAAATCAACCAAACAAAAAACCCGGAACTTTTCATCTACCCATCAGAGGGGTCTCACATGCCATCTTGAGACTTGACTCTCCTATAAGGACCCTTAGAAGCTCCGCCACTTGGAATTGAGGACAGGCAGTTACTGAAGCTGCCTAGCTCAGATCCAGCATGTCACTGGCCTTGAGGCTATTTCTTTACTCTGGGAAGAGCAGACCTAAATCCAAAATGTGCGCTGGCTATCTTGAACAGAAATGCTTCATGACTGATGGTTGTGGATGGTGGTCTGATCTGGCCTCTTCAAGGTCTATGTCCACACAGACATACTTTCTTAGCTCCGAAGGGAACTTGTAATCTGCCTTGGGCTGCCAGCAGTTCGACCAAGGCATTGTCTGTGCAACCTGACCAGAGCCTTCCCATGAACCTGGATGACAGTGCTGGACACTACGCCAAGCTCCAGCCCTTCTTTTCTTTCTGGAAAGTCCACTTGTCAATCTTATCAGGAGAGTGACATCCTAACATAGTGTTCTGGTAAAAGGTGTACTGTGGGTCTATGCTTTGGTCTAGGAGTGGAGGCCAAGAAATAGTGTGGCGGGGAGGTCCTTGAATACATCAGCAGTGCTCACCCCAGCTGTGGCACCAGCAAAACTCCTCTGCTCTCAGCCAAATGTGTGGGTTTCTGGTGAGGCTGAAACCCGGGGCTCAAAGAGAAATGATCTGCAGTGCTGGCCCCCATGATCCACCTCATGGACAGACTGGCAGTGACTTCTGATCTGACAAGCCTTGTCTTCCCTCTAGCTTAGAACCTGAGGATTCAGACCACAATGGTGAGGTTTTCTTGTGTCTATCACAGTGGGTAGAGGCTGCACATCTCAAGCATTCATTCACCAAAGTCTCTAGATGCAGCCTCCTGGGGACCTTGGCACATCCTGACTGAGGTGGCTTACATCCTAGCTCTACTGCTTCCTAGTTAGGCGACCTCTACACCACTCAGCATTCTGACCTGATGGCAAGAGTACCTCCCTACCACGCAGCCCTGAGAAACAGCACGTGCGACGTGCTCCTCACGGCAGGATTTGTGATTCTCCCAGTGCTACACTGTTATGCTGGCCTCCCTTCCAAGCAGGGTGCCTGAGAAGGCTGAATGTGTAGACCCTTTCTAGGTGCATGGATGTTACACATGCTGGGTGCCAAGCAGAGTTAGTGGACCTGACCAAGAAGGCCATTCTCACTGCGATAGGATCATCCTACTCCTCAGAAGGGTGGCATACCGCTTCAGAGCCGAGATGTTCTTGTGTGGCCGGATGGGCCTGGGCAGGGCCTTGTCCTCGAGGAAACCCTCACTGTCCAGCAGCTGTCGCATGGCCAGGTTGGCCAGCTGTTCCATGAGCTTGAAGGTCTCACTGATGTTGAGGAACATGGAGAAGAAGAGCTCCTGGTCCCGGGTGTCCACACGGATGCTCTCAGGGAAGAGCAGTGTGGCATTCTTCTCCAGACGTGTGACATCCACCCACTGCACCACCAGGCTCACTGGCAACAGTAGGGACAGATGCACCATCCATTACAAGTGGTTCACATACAGAACCTATTCTGGAGGGCACTGCCACCCCACCCATGAGGCTAGTCATGCTGACACGCCAGGATGTTTGAGGCTGCACCAGGGCCACTCTTACTCAAAGAATGTTTGCTCTGAATGGCTGAAGACTGAAAGGAATAAATTTGAGGGAACCGAGACTCAGGAGTCCCACTTGCATGTGGGCCAAATCAGAACCGCAGCCCAGAGCAACATACTGGGCCCTGGAGCCTCCACAGAGGAGGTGACTGGCCTCTGTAGTCTCCACAGCTTCATGGAGGGCAGGAGGGCAAGGGAGGCATGAAGGGAGATGGCCCAGAACAAGTGACGACAACTGGGTCAGCTTCGGCAGCTCTCTCTGTGGGTCACAGTGGCAGCATGAGGCTGAGAGCTGGGCTGGGAATGTGGCTTGCCTTCTAAGGTCCGGGTGTCCTTTAGGGAGGGACCCCCAGCAGGCGACAGTGACATAGGCCTGAGGCTCTCTCTGAATGCCCTAAAAACACTGAGGGAAGATATGTGTCACTGACCACTCCAGCTTAAATGAAAAGCGGGAGCCTCACAGTTACCTGGGACGGATCCTACTAGTGGGCCACAGGCATGACAAGAGCTGCCAGGGGCAGGCACTGCCTGCATGTTCCCATTACGGATAGCTAAGGTGGTATCTGGGTTTTGGGAAGACTCCTCTGGTTGGTGCTGTGTGCAGACAAAAATCTGGGGGTGGAGAGGAGGGGGAGAGCCATCAGAAATGTGGGTGGTCTGGAGAGGCTGTAATGTCAGCGACGAAGGGAGGGGGACTGGGGATGGTGTGGGGGACACACAAAGGGAGTCTTCTGCTTCACCCCGCCCAGGCTGGTGCTCACCTTCCTTCCCCAGCAGGAAGGAGTAGAAGCACAGGTGGTTGACGGTCAGGTAGAGCCAGCCTTGCCTGGGCACGCGGCCCTTCCAGTAGCTACAGGAGTAGTAGTTGACCAGTTTCTCTCCCTCCGGCATCCCAAACTGCTTCCGCATCTTCAGCTCGGCCTCCTTGAATTTCCCAGGGTCCTCGTCTCCCTGGGGCTGCAGGTTCTTATTCTCTTCTGCAATGATACCCTGGAAGGAGATGATGGGACTCAAGGTCTACTTGGCATGCTCCTCGGCAGGCCACAGTGAAGAGCAGAGAGCACCCAGGAAACCCAGGACTCCTTTTTAATTTTTTGTTCCCTTTTTATTTTTATTTCTTAATTTTTATCTCATGTTTATGAGCGCATTGCCTGCATGTATGTATGTAAGTGTACCCATGCCATGCAATGCCTGAGGAGGGCGGAAGACGCATCAGATTCCCTGGAACTGGAGTTATGGATGGTTGTTAGCCTCTATGTGAGTGCTGTGATTTGAACCTGGGTCTTCTGCAAGAGCAGCCAGTGTTCTTAACCACTGAGCCATCTCTCCAGTCCTGCTTTTTATTTTTCATAATTTTAAAAACTTTTTAATTTACTTTTAAAAATTTTATGTGTATTAGCATTTTTTTTGCATGTATGTGCACCCATGTGTTTGATGTCCCAGAAAAAGGTATCAGATTCCCTGGAACTGCAGTGAGTTACAGTTGTTAGATGCCACATGGGTTTTGGGAATCAAACCTGGGTCCTCTGTAAGAGCAGCCAGTACTTTTAGCCACTGACTCATCTCTTTAGCCTCTAATTTTAATTTAAAAAATTTTATGTGTGTGCAGTGCTTCAGGAGGCCAGAAAAGGGTGTCAGAGTTATGGATGGTTGTGAAATGCCATGCAGATGCTGAGATCCTCTGCAAGAGCAGTTAGTGCTCTTAATCACTGAGCCATCTCTCCAGTCCTGGTTCCCTGTTTTAAGGAATTAATGTGAGCCTTAGAATTTCCATTTTCTTCTGACTAATTTCCTGGTTTCTCTGGAGTGCTTTTTCTAACTTACCAAAGTGGACACTGGGCCATTGTTGCCGTTTCTTCTTTTATTCAATTTAAAGCTCTAACACTTCCTGTGAGTATTTGCCTTGCACAACTTCTGATATAAGGATTTAATGATCATTCAGTTCATGTGTGGGCAACATGTGTGTATGTCTATGTGCATGTGCCTGTGCACACATATGTATGGGGGCCTGAGGCTGATGATGGGTGTATTCCTTGATCATTTTCCATCTTATATATCAAGGCCTGGTCCCTCACAGGGATCTCACTGAGTTAGCTAGTCAGCTTGCTCTGGATACCTTGTTTCTGCCTTCTGTGTGATGGAACTATAGGTGGGCTGTCATGCCTTTACACAGGTGCTGGGCATCTGAACTCATGCTTACCGGGCAAATATTTTACATGCAGAGCCATTTCCTCAGTCCCTCATTATTCCCATTGGCTGTCTTCAGTGTTGCCCAAAGGCTGCTGCATTAGAGGAATCATCTTCAGAGTGCCACCCTGGGAGGTGGGCCCAATGGGATGTGTCTTGAAGATGGTGTGGGTACCCCAGTTCCTTTCTCCCTTTCTCTTTCATGTCCTGGCTGTGAGGGGAACAGTTTTGCTCTGTCATGATCTTACACCATGATATGCCCACACAGGCCAATGGAGCTAACACCACCAGAACTAACTTTTATTTATTTGTTTGTTTGTTTTGAGACAGGGTCTCCCAGTAGCCACAGTTGGCCTAGAACTCACTATGCAGACCAGGGTGGCCTTGATCTCAGAGATCCACAAGGATTTAAGGTGTGTGTTACCATGCATGGCTTTGCTATTTTTGAGGCAGGTCTCTCTATGTAGCCCAGGCTGGGACTGGCACTTAACAAGCTTCTATCTCTGCCTCTCAAGTTCTGAGATCACACGTGTATGTATGTTTGGCTTCATAATCATTATTTTGATAGCTATAAGATAATCCATTAAGCCAGGTGTGTTGGTCCACGCTTTAACCCCAGCTCTCAGGAGACAGAGGCAGGTGGATCTCTGTGAGACTGAGGCCAACCTGCTCTACATAATGAGTGCCAGGCTATCTGGGGCTACAAGGAGACTCTGTCTCAAAAAGATAACTCCCCTGAAAACAAAGCACTTAGCAGAATAAAGGCACAGAAAGAACCCAGCAAACACCAGCAAGATGATTACTGTCCTACTGCAGAGGAAGGAAGGGCTCTTTTCCCTCTTGTGGGGCCAGGAGGAGTTGCTTCCAATGTTTTTGCTAATACAGGGTTGCTAATACCTGAGTACATGCCACTCTGCATCTGTGAATACGGTGGAGAGCACACTCCAAAAAATGATGGGTAAAAGGTACGTGCCTTCTGAAATAACCCTAAAATATCTAAGTATTTCAGCTGGCTGTGTGATCTCAGCACTTGGGAAGTGGAGGGAGGGGGATGAGAAGTTGTAGGCCAGTCCTGGGTACCCAGCAAGTTCAGGGCTAGTATGAACTACATGAGACCCTGTCTCAAAAAAAAAAAAAAAAAGATTATTTTCAATGTCTTCTTCTGTTGGTCAAGGCCCTGACAAACAAAATTACAGATCTGCATATCTGTTCTAAGGCACTTCACAAGGAATCCAGATTCTATGCTAACCTTTGTTCAGACTCCAGAGGCTGGCCAAGACATGGAGTTTTACAGGTATCACCTCCCTGCCAGTGTGCGAACCACCTGGGATGAACAGTGTATAAAGGAGCAAAGGTTTATTTTTATTTTGGTTCATGGATTCAGAGCTCTCAGTTCACAGTGGCTTTGCCTACTGCTTTGGGCCTGTGCTTTGGGTACACCATGGTGGAGAGTGTGTGGCAGAACAGGCTTGTCCACATCACTGAGGCTGAGAAGTAAAGAATGTGGGAGAGACCAGGGCCCTAATATTGATATCCCTATGCAACATCATGCCTCCAGCCACCTGACTACCTTCCATGAGGCCCCGCTTCATGAAGGTTCCAGAACCTTTCAATAATGCTGTAAGCTGAGGACCAAGATTTCAACCTATGGTCCTTTGGGAGACAGTCAAGATCCAAACTAGAGCAATGGATCATCTATTCGATGAGAGAGGACACCCCAGTTTCCATCCTGTGAAATGGAATAAAACCTCTATCATAGTTTAAAAAAGAGGCAGGATAACACACTATCATTCTTGGTGTTTGTGGGGGATTGGTTCCAGGAACCACACAGACACACCAAACCTTGGATGTTTTAGACCCTTCTACAAAGCCGTAGTGTTTGCAGATAATTGACTCCCATCTTTGTGTGCTTTAAATCATCTCTAGGTTACATGTATCAGGTGATGCAGCACAAATCCTCTGTAGGTAGCTGTTATACAGCACTGTTTAGGAAAGACTGACAATAAAGTCTGGATGTGCTTAGCACAGATGCTTTTCTCTCTAAATATTTTTTGATTCATGGTTGAACCTGTGGATACAAGTGCCAACTTCATATGACCACTGCCACCCCAAAGGGGGAAAGAATGTTATTAAAAGGTCCTGCGCCTTACATGTATTTTGCCCTTGACGAAAGTAGTGATGTCCTCCTCATTGTCAAAGATGGATAGTGTCTGAAGCAAGTTGTTTTCCAGCCATTCCCAGTGCTTGGTGATCTCCTTGCGGGAAGAACCTAGAACAAATTCAGTGAGGAAAGATCATGAGATCAGATGATCCTAAACTCAGAGAGGAATTACAATGGGCCTGAACTTAATATGTTCAGTGGCTACAGTCTTCAAGATAACACATTAGCCTTTTCCTTGTCTTTTTTTTTGAGACAGGGTCTCTCTGTAGCCCCAGCTGGCCTGTAACTCACTATGTAGACCAGGCTGGCCTTGAACGTGCAGAGATCTACCTGCCTCTGCCTCCCGAGTGTTGGGATTAAAGGCGTGGAGCACCATGCCCAGCCCTTTCTTCTTTTCTAAAAAGATGTGTTTTATTTTTAATTATGTATATGCATGTATGTGTAACGAGTGCAGATCCTTGTGGAGGCCAGAAGAGGGTGTCAGATCTCCTGTAGCTGGAGTTGCAGGTGGTTGTGAGCCACCCAGCATGGGTGCTGGGAACTGAACTCAGGTTCCATGCAAAAGCAGTACACACTCTTAACTGCTGAGCTACCTTGCCAGCCTCCAGTGTTTCCTTCTTAAACTTCCAATGCGTATAATAAAAGCAACAAACACAAAAAGCCAGAAATGCTGAGTTGTGTGGGCGACAAAGCCTCCTCTCACTCAACACCAAGAGGGCCATCCAGCCCTGTCTACAGGTGTGTCCTTCTGGAAACAGTCTACATGGTTGTAAGCTTGAGAACGTATCAAGTCCTTTTCTTTCTGTTAAAAGAATTTAAGGTTCTGTTTGCTATAGATGTGATTTTAACAGACAAATTTTGAAAAAGTGGCTCCTGCTCTCTTGATTCAGGTGTCCACAGGCTCCAGCTGGAGCTGCAGGGGGCTCAGCCCCCCAGCCAGCAGCTCTGTCCACCTCTTCAGGTCTCCTATTGGCCTTCTCTCCTAGCACCTGCAGCCTAGGATGCAGCTCCCACCCTCTGCAGGGAGGGCACTGCAGGCCCCAGGGACCTGTAAGACCCTAGAGAAGGTGGCACAAAGCTATTCCTGAAGGGCAGGAGGACTGGGTGTTCCAGCCAGGATCCAGAGATTGGCCCTGGGAAGAAAAGCTAGTAGTCTGCACTTGAAAACCTTTTGGAATGAATGGTTACAAGGACAGGAGGAGGAAGCGAATTCATCCCAGCTTGCTGGGGTGGGGCAGACCTTGGGCCTCAGTGGGCAAAGTGTGCCAAGGCCAGGCTCACACATTTGGCATGCAGGGAGACTTGGTCAGGAACTAAGTTCCCCATGACTGTGACCCGGAGGGTGGAAAGCAGCACTCCGCACAGACCTGACACACACTGCACTCTGCACAGCCCCGACACACTGCGCCTCACAGCCACACCTCCGCCCCCGGAGCAGCTTTGAGAGGGCCCACCCTCCCTCCCACCGGCTGAGCAGGCGGCCCTGACACCTTCCTGGCTGGGCCAGGTGGGACCCAGCTACCTCTTTCCAGTCAGGGCACCTGTTCACTGCTCTTTCTCAGCCTGGTCTGCCTCAGTTAGAGATGGTTTGCTTCTAGCTCGAGCAGCTCACCAACCGGAAGAGCAATTCCATAGGGCAGAGTCTCTCCCTCGGTCTGGGGCAGGATGCCCTCGAGGAAACAATTATCATACAACTGAGTGAATCACACAGGTGAACAGTTTCCCTGTAACCTTCTTAAATCACCCACAAATAACTTTTCCTTTTTTTTTCTCCTTCCCATTTTTCTCTGCCTTTCTCGTATGACTTCTTTACCCTGGTGCCCAGAGGCTGAGGTCTAGCGGGTAGACCTCCTACTCTTCTGCTCTCCATTTTGGTCAAGAACACATGACTGAATTCAGAAGTTAAATGATGCCCCTCTCTGTGTCATTCCCGTTCACACACTCTCAGCCATTGGAACAAATGAAAGCTCCACCCTGTCTGGCTACATTTTAATTATAAATCTTTATGTACTGTACCTAGAAGATTAGTTAAAAGCAACTTGCTCATCATTTAACACCAAGGAAACAAGCTATGCCCTCTGACAGGTACCAGGGATAAAGAGAATGCAGCAGCTGATCAGATTACTGAGAGCCCCTCCTGGTTTTAGAACCATCCATGGACCTTACTTTATTTGTAGGACACCTTAGAGATATTTTACAGGATGAAGTTGAGGCACAGAGAGGTTGAGTAAATTAACCAATGGCACCCGGCAAGGATGTTATCAAATGAGACTCTCAGCCCAAGCTGCCTGGCTGTGGAGCCTACCCACACCCTGGGGAACTCCCATCTGATGGGAGAGACTTCTGTACTGGTAGACAGGTCAAGTCCAGAGTAAGAAGTGGAAGTAAGAAGTGGGCGGGAACATGTGTGGGTCTAGGAATCTAGGGAAGTGGTACATGGGTTCTGAACACAGCTGAAGGAACACTATGCACAGAAGCCACAGAGGGTTGGTGGGAACCTCAGGCACCGGAGGTGTGCTGCCTGCCTAAAGACCAGGGGAAGAATCTTGAAATGGAGGGGACCCTGGTTGTCCATAAATACCAGGCTGAGAGGTTGGGATCCACTTTGCAGGTGCCAGAAAGACGATGCCTGGTATTGGCAAGCTGCTTCTGAGATGGTGCAGACTTCGGGGAAGAGGCACAGGGAAGGCTAGGCTGGGGCAGGAAGAGGAAAGGGATGTGTGTGGGCCGAGGACCAGGGCTCTGTACTGTGAGTGGGGCTTTTCGTCAGCACCAGGTCCCAGCGCCATCCAGGGAGTCACTGCCGCTATCCCCAGCCCACCCCTCCTTCCCCAGCCCACCCCTCTCTTCCACCCCGGGGCTGCCCCTGGCGCTAGCGCCTCACTCCATGCAACCCCTGAGACCCTTCAGAGCCCATTCTGAAGTGACTCAGGCCAGGAGGATGGCTCAGCAGGTACAAGTGTTAGCTGCACAGGCTTGATGACTCGAGTTCAGTCCCTGGAACCCACGGAAAGAGTCCGATGTCACCTGGAAACTGGGGGGCCAGAGGGCACACGGAGCACAGCAGCAGAAACAGGAGAGAACCTGCCTCAATCAGGAAGGAGAAACTCACTTCCGACTTCCTCACACACACTGGTACGTCTACCTATATCAGGCAGCTCACCAACACCTGTAACTCCAGGTCCAAGGGACTCGATGCCCCCTTTTGACTTCTGTGAGAACGTGTACACACATGCACACATAACACACACAAACATAAAGAAAAAAGTGACCTGTCTCCATGTGGGCCAGCGCATAAGGTCATTAAAACCTCCCTTGGGGCGAACCACACTCTAGTGAAAACCCCTGAGTCCTGAAGGCAGGGTTTAGCCCCCTAGTGCTCCATTGCGGGTCTGGAAACCAGAAGATCTGGGATCCTACTGGGCTTCTCCACATGGTCTTGCACACATGTATCTTTCTAGTCTATACTAAGTTTATTTGCTCATACTGAGGGAGGTAGGTCACTGCTAGTCAGATGACAGGGAGGAGCAAATACACCTGGGCAGAGTGCTCACCTGGTAAGCAGACTATTTCTGGGCTGCCACCTGCCTGTCTTTTATGTCCTCGACTCCCAAACCTGGAAGCTGAGGTCAGCCATGAGGGTTACATACTTTTATTTTTCCCATGCTGAGGGTCTTACACATGCTAGGCAAGTGTTGTACCACTGAGCTACACTTCCTACCCTGAATTTTGTTTCATTTATTTGACTTTTAAAACATTTATCTTTATTTATGTGTTTGTGCATTTCTCTCTGTATGTGTGTAATGTGTATAATATACAGGTCTCCATGGAGGCTAGAAAAGGGTGTTGGAACCCCTGGAGCTAAGTCACAGGTGGTTGTAGGACACTTGATGTGGGTGCTGGGAACCAAACTCAGGTACTCTGGAAGAAGAGCAAGCACTCTTAACTCCTGAGCCCACGAGTCCACTGTTCTTTATTTAAAATAAATAAATTTATCTGTTTACTAATTTTCAAAAAATCATATTTACATTTATTTAGTTTTATATTTATTTATTTAGTTTTTTGAGACAGGGTCTCCTTAGCAGGCCTGGAACTCTCTATATAGATCAAGCTGACCGGAACTCATCCCAGCAAGCTTCTTTCTCTGAGGGGCATCACACACAGATCTCACAGAGATCTGCCTGCCTCTGCCTTCTGACTGCTGGGATGCTCCACTACCACACCTGGTTATTTTATGTGTATGAGTGTTTTTCCCTGCATGTATGTAAGTGTACCTGTGTGTGCAATGCCCATGGAGGCCAGAAGAGGGCACAAGATCCCTGGGAACTGGAGTTATAGATGGTTATTAGCTGTCATGTTGGGTGCAGGGAACTGAACCCAGGTCCTTTGCAAGAGCAATCAGTGCTCTTAACTTCTGAGCCATCTCTCCAGCCCTCTGTTTAAATGTAGGTGGGGGGATGTGCATGTGCCACAGTGCATGAGTGGAGGTCAGAGGACAGGCAGGAGTTAGTTCTTTCATTCAACTATGTAGGTCTGGGGGTTCAAATTCAGGCTTGACAACAGGTGCTTTTACCTGCTGAGCCATCTCTGTAGTTTCCTTATTTTTGCTTTTTGAGACACAGTCTCACGTAGCCCACACTGGCCTTGAACTTGTTTTGGAGCCAAGGATGACTCTGAATTCCTGATCCTCCTGGCTACTGCTGAGATTATCCTGCTGGATTACAGGTGTACACCAACATGCTCAGTTTATGTAGTGCTGAGCCCAAACCCAGAGTGTCAAGCATGCTAGACTAATGGTGTACCAGCTCAGCGACATTCTCACCCCATATGCACCCAAGGCTGGGCTCAAGCTTATGATCCTTCTATCCCAGCCTCTTGAGTGCTGGCATTACAGGTGTGTACCACCACACCAGGCTGAAGTCTACAAGCTTTACAGTCTCACTACCTTTCCCCAGGAATACCAGCATTCTAGAAGATGAGGTGGTATTTTGTACTGGAGCAGGTGTTGTGGGTCTGAACTGCAGCTCTATGTAATCACTCTGCGACAGTTTCCTCATCTTCAAAACAGAGAGGACTGAAGTACCTGTGAGGAGTTCATCCAGCACACGGAGTGCTGTCTGAACACTAGAGAAACCTCAGCCTGATTGGCACCCACTGTCAGGGAGCTTCGTCCTGCAGTGAAGGTCCACTCACATCATCTAAATGATGACAGCAGATTCTCATTACTCATGGTGGAGAGAGTCTACAAAGGACACCCAACACTGAGTTAGAGAATACTCCACCATTATTCTAGAGCAAATACAGGTCACACTGTTTTCATCAAGTCATCAGTATGTAACTTTGCTTTATGTGTCTTTCTGTTTAAAGACACCTTGCTACTAACTATTGATTCATTGGCACTGAATTGGAAGGACAGCACTGGAACTCATTCTAGCTTCTCTCTAAGGGTATCACACCCTTCCTGCACTTAGGAAAAGAGGCACACTTCAGCACCTTGCAGTGGGAATGTCTGCACTAGTGAAACCCCCAACACAGGGCAGACAGATGAGAACACAGGCCACTCAAGAGACCGAAGGGGCTTTGTTTCCAATAGGAAAGCTGGACAGGAAGGCAAAGTGTGGTCCTGACCTGCTTCAGCTGGGGACACATGCCTAACTAGGTGAATCAAATTTCTTGCCACATTGCATACACACATACAAGACCATGAATGTGTCAGGAGTTTTGATGTGACTACAAGTAATTTCTAAACTATGGAATTTCTAAACTATGAGGCTCAACCATATCTCCCTTGAGAAAAAGTGGAAACAGACTGTAGTTCCAGGGAAGCCATGCCTAAGCCCTCGAGAGCTGTCTGGGGCTGTCCTCTGCCCGACCCGGACCTGGGCACAGCAGAGCTGCCTTCCTAAGCGGAATGGGGCCCTCTGCTTTCCTCCAGCTGGCACAAGCTGTGCCGTCTGAATGAAGGGCACTGTGGGATTCCTGGAAGATACTGCCCCACCAGGAATGCAGCTTGCCTGTCCCCTCCCAGTGTGACTTCATGATTCAGGAGACCTACCACATGCCACTGTCCAGTAGACCTGAGAGTCCTGAGTTTGGTGCAGGATTCGGTAAGGGGCCACGCGTGCACTGGAGTCTAGTACCACATCCAGAGTGCCCACAAGAAGACCTGTGGGCAGAGCAGAGAGAATAGGAGGGTGAGGGGACGTGGAGGGTGGGGTGTCCTGGGGGCTGAGCCTGGCCGGAGATAGCCCTCCTGGCAACATAGCCAGGAAGGTCCAGCCCAGGCAGGCTGCACATCCTTGATCATTCCAGGGTCAGTTTCCTCCTCCAGGGTCTCAGGCTGGTCTGGAAAAAACTCCCCTCCTACCACTTCCCGGAAGTGTCTGCTTAGTTTTTTTGGCTCAGAAATGTGCGATAGGACTTAAAATCTAAGCAATTCTGGAAGGGTCTATCTATTTTCTTTCTTTTTAGTGCTAGGATTACAGACAGGCACAACCAAGTCTGGTTTATTCAGTGCTGGTGACTGAACTCAGGGTTTCCTGCATGCTTGGCAAGCACTCTACTAAGTGAGCTGTTATCTTCAGTGCCTCACCCCTCTCCCCTTCCCTAAATTAGATTTCTAGTATTTCTTTAATTTTCTTCAGTAGGGATCAAACCAAGGGTTTATATAGCTAGCAAGCATGTTCTCACTAAGTAAGTATTTGTTTGAATGAGAAAATATATTAAAAATAACAAAGAAAATCACCACAAATATTACAAAATCCAGAAAAATAGCACACTATCTTGTTTTGCTTGTGTTTTGAGACAGGGTCTCACTATGCGATCCAGCCTAGCCTTGAACTCATGATCTTTCTGCCTTAGCTTCCCAAATTCTGGGATTACAAGATAGCCACCATACCTGGCTTTTAATTCTTTTTTATTTTTAGTATCACTGTGGGGGCAGTGTGGGTCACGGTGAACATGGGGAGGTCAGAGGACAACACTCAGGAGCTGGTTCTTTCCACTGTGGGGTCTGAGGATCGAACTCTGACTGTGAGGCTTGTCCATCAAGTGCTTTTTACCCACTGAGCCATCTCAGTTGGCCTCACAATATCTTTTAGTTAACTGTCAGACATATCTTGTAAGAATGTCTCTCCTCCCTGGGGCAGTTTTGGCTCATTGCTTTTTCACAAGACAAGGACTTTGTAACATCTTCCATATCAAAACAAGGAAGCCGACCTAGATTTTCTGCCCTTGGGGAGCACAGATGTTAATTTCTTAATTGTTACTCTAGCATCTCTAGTAGTTTATTTTATAGATTTTTGTAAGCTCAATGAAGTTCTTCTAGCTTTAAAAGTCATGGCTGAACAGGCTACATAAACATTTGTAGAATCATCACATTAAAAAAAATATCTTGGAACTGAAGTATTTTTAGATTTTTTTTTTTTTTTTTTAAATCTCAGAACTGAAGAATTAACAGCTCTCCTCCCCAGGCACCCTTTGGCCAGTGACACCCACTTTATGCTAATATTCTTTGTCAACGTCCTTACTTCCTGGCAGATCTGCAGGCGATTCATCTCTTCTTCCACTCTCTGCCTGATTCACTCTTCATTACTTAAATGATGAAGTAATCTAAAATCCGTTTGTTGTTCCTATTTGAAACCCATTTCTTCCTTTTCTATAAAGTGCTGCTTTTGGCATTATTTGAAACCCATTTCTTCCTTTTCTATAAAGTGCTGCTTTTGGCATTATTTGAAACCCATTTCTTCCTTTTCTATAAAGTGCTGCTTTTGGCATGATCTGAAAATATTTTGTTACTGTCCTTCTCTCGGTGCAAGCAACAATCTCTATTGATTTTATTCTTAACTTGAATACTCTATACTAACCCATTCACATTTCATCTGACTTTGTCCTCCAGTTTCTAGTAAATACAGTGAATACACAATAAGGACTATTCACATACCTCCAAATCAGGAGTTTGTTGATTTCTCATTTGTTTTACTGAAATGTTCTAAAATGTGACTCTAAATCATAGGGGCTGGGATACGCAGGAGGATCTGGGTCCAGATCCCTAGTACCCACACAAAAAGCTGGGTGCAGGGACTGGAGAGATGGTTCAGCACTTAATAACACTGGCTGCTCTTGCAGAGGATTGATTCTAGTCACCCACATGAAGCCTAACAACTGTACTGTAGTTCCAGGGGATCTGACACCCTCTTCTGACCTCAGGCACTACCTGATGTGGGTGCACCGACCTACATGCAAGCAATACATTCATATACATAAAATAAAAATAATAGTTTTTTTTTTAAAAGAAGTTGGGTGCAGCAGAGGCTTGTGTTTGTAATCTAAGGGCTGGGGGTGGGGTGGAGACAGATAGATCCCTGGAGCTCACTGGTCAACCAGCTTGTCTCAAAAAACAAGATGGAGAGTGATGAGGAAGACACCTGACATCAATTCCTGGCCTGGACACACAAGCAAGCACATCCACACTTGTGTGTGCACACACCCATAAATACATACAAAAAAATAAATAAACTGCAGTTGAAAGGGCACATCTGACTTGAGTATGGTGGTGCATGCCCTTAATCTCAGCACTTGGGAGGCAGAGGCAAATAGATCTTTGTAAGTTGGAGGACAGCCTTGTCTACATAGGGAGTTCTAGGCCAGTCAGGACTACCAAATAAACAAATAACAACAAAAAGGGACACATACCAGAAGTGGTAGCACACACCTTTAATCCCTGCACAGGAGGTAGAGGCAGGTAGATCTCTGTGAGTCTCAGGCCAGCCTGATCTACATAGTGAGTTCTGGGCCAGCCCGGGCTACACAGTAGGCCCTGGGGTGGGCAGCGGGGGACACATTCAAACTTTGGCAGTGCTTAGAATAAACTTTTTTCTTTGTATTAAGGTGTCTCTTAAGACTTGGAAACCTTTTAGTCTCTAAATAAACTACTGATGTAACTCTCCTGCAGAACCCGAAACTGTTTTAATGTGTTCATGGAGACATCACATCCACTCTTCAGGGAACTGTCCAGATTGTCAGGTTTTAAAAGACGACTTGAATAAAACTGCATCACAATAGTTCTCTCTGAGGGAGAAGGTGCTCAGGAGGGTGTGATGCCTGTGATGACATAAAGGCCACCTCAGAGGCCATGGCACGCTGCACAAACCTGGCTAGATGGAACTGGGAGTCGGGGGTGGGTTCACAGAATGGCTTCAGGGGTAGGGAGTCTCTGGAAGCTCAGTCTTGGGGGACACAGAGAGGAGTGACCTAACAAAAGGGACTTGCCATACAGAGCCTTGTTTCCTCGGTGACTTCCAAGGTTGGTCCCTAGGCTCTCCAGACGGGTTACTGCCTAACTTCCACTAAACAGCCAGGTCCTGGGGACAGGTCCAGGACAGCCTCGGGGGATCCTCCAGGCCCTTTGGGAGGGAGCCCGGCAGTGGAAGAGAACATTGAGTTTTCTTGGAAAAGGTACAGTGTCTTCTACATTAATAAGTGTGGCTCAGGAGAGGCGGGCAGTGGAAGTCATCCATGAGAAGCCGCGGTCTGAGTCTGGCTGGACTGTTGGCTGCCACACTGAAAAACAGGACAACTTCTCTTGCTAAACTGGAGTATCTGGGAACACTAGGCCGGAATTCTGCCAGGGCAACAATCCATCTAGAAGCAGACTGCTGGGGTCTCCCTCAAGCTGGCCGGTCCTGGGCATGACCAGCCCTCTTCCCGCAGTACTTCTCAGTCCAGGCCCTCGGGGCTTTGAACTAACCTACCCCATAGACTGCCACAATCCCACATGCATAACGCCAGAGGCACCCACTCCAGACCCTTCAGTGCTCTGGCTCACAAGAGGCAGACCGAGGCTAGCCCACGGGACCACCTACAGAGAACAGGGCCAAAACGTGCCTAGGGTCAGGAGCTTGGAATGCACCAGGTGAGGAGAAGCCAGAGGAAGGAGACCCCGGGCCTGGGGCACCAATGGGGCCCTCTGGTCTTCATGGAAAGGCCACTCTCGGGTGAACGGGGTTCAAAAGGGCAAAAGCAGCTGTGTGTCCATGCCACTGGGAGAAACTGAGGCAGAGGGCTGGGACACCCTGCTGACTTCTTTCCAGATCCCCCGGCAGGAGGATGCACACGTCTCGTGGGTCCACTCGGTCCGCCCCGACCTCGGGCCCCGGGTCCCCGGCCGCCCTGCGACCCCTCGCCCCGCCGCGCGTGACCGCCGGTCGCGTCCTGGGCCCCGCGCGCACAGGCCCGGCCGCCCGAGCCCCGCTCACCCGTGAGGCCGCCGCCCTTGCCGTGGCCCCGGCGCCGCTGCAGCACGAAGAAGGGGTTGGCGCGCTCCGTCACCCACAGCGCGTTGGCCACCAGCACCTCCTCCGGCCCGAGCCACATCGCGGGGCCGCTCGCTCCGGGCCGGGGCCCGCGAGGCGGAAGCGCCCGCCGCCGTCGTCACTCGCAGCGGAGGCCCGGGGCGGGGCCGAGACGCCGCGGCGGAACCGGCGCCCCCTGGCGGCCGCTCGCGCACAGGACGCCGCGCCCCCTTCGCCCCGCCCCGCCCCGCCCCTCCGCGCCCCCTTCGCCCCGCCCCGCCCCGCCCCTCCGCGCCCCGCCCTGCCCCTCCGCCCGGCCCCGCCCCGGCCCGGCGCCCCTCCAACCCCCGGCCAGCGTCCACCTGCTCGAGCTCGTCGAGACCCGCCGTGCACTCATAGAGCAGTGTGTAAACTCCCTCCCGGAGTTTGGGGAGAAAAATGCAAAGCAATGGATTTGCCACATCTGGAATACTTTTTTTTTTAAAAACACTATTTTGTTTATTATTGTTTTGGAATACTTTTTTATTTTTTTAATGTGTGTGAGTGTATTCCTGCATTGTGTCGTACAGTGCCTGCGGGGGTCAGAGGAGAGCGTCGGATATCCTGAAACTGGAGTTATGGACAGTTGTTAGCAGCCTTGTGGGTGCTGGGAATCGAACCCAAGTCCTCTGCAAGGGCGGCCAGTGCTCCTAACGGCTGGACCATCTCTCTAGCCCCAATATCTGATTGCATCGCCCAATGCGTGTTGCAAAGGGTGGCTGGAGGCGGTTCGTGGTCAGCCTCGGAATTCTGACACTGGAGCCTAAGGTTGGAATCGTCAAGAGCCCATCCATGGTTGTCAGCAAGTCCAAAGGCAGGGGTGTCCTTAGAAACAAGTGCGGTCCCCTCATCTATCAGATGGGGAGGTCACTGGGTTGGGGAGGTCTTGAATTTGGGGTTGTGGCTGGGACTTGGCCAAACGGAGGTTCTTCAAAGACTTGGGGCTTGCTGCACTCGGCTGGGAATGCAGAGCCCTGCTCTTCCATCCTCTGGCCTGCAGGGGGCAGCAGAATCACTCAGCGTCCAAACACCAACCTTCACGGCCCAGCCCAGGGTTCCTGCCATTGCACCGTGAAACAAAATTAGCTGGGCAGGGCCTAGTGTAGCACTAGAATAAGACAGTACTGTGTCAAAGGGGCACTTCAACTCTGCCTGGAGCAACAGGTGTGAATCCACATTTATTCTGGCGGGTGCTGGGGATGCAGCTGGATGCAGTGTCAGCCTGTCATCAGGATGTGGCAGGAGGGTTAAGGGAAGGAAGAGGATCATTCTGGGAGGCTTGAGCTTCTTATAAGGGTTTTTGTCTGCTTGCTCTTGAGACAAGGTCTCATATATCTCAGGCCAGCTTCAAACTGAAAATACAGCAGTGGATGACCTTGAACTCCTGATCCTCTCCTGCCTCAGCTAGGATTAGAGGCCTGCATCACCAGGTCTTGTTTATGTGGTGCTGGGGATGGAACCTAGGCTTTATGCATGCCAGGCAAGCACTCTATCAACTGAACTATGTCCCCACCCCCTTTCAGTTGGGTTTTGTCATTGGCCATCAAGGGTCTTGGAATGGTAATGTAGATATGCATGGGTAACAGTCATCCACAGCCTTCTGAAATGTTGCTTGTGACTTAACCAACTTTCAAGATATGGAGACTGGTTTCCTCAAGACTTTGAAGCATAATACTCTCAAGTTTATCATGACAGAATTCACAATAGTCAAGTTATGAAAAATCAGGCTCGGTGTCCATCCACAGATAATTGCATTAAGAGAATGCACACAGGGGCTGGAGAGAGACATGGATCAGCAGCTAAGAGCACTGGCTCCTTTGCAGAGGATCTGGGTTTGTTCCACATGGTGCCTAACAACCATAAGTAACTCCAGTGCCAGAGTATCCGACATCCTCTTCTGTCCTCTGTGGGCACTGCACAACACGGGTGCACTTACATGCAGGCAAGATACTCATACACATAAAATAAAAATAAAAAAATACAATGTATGTAGACACAGTGGAGTTTTAGTCATCTTTAAAGTATTTTGTTATATATTTATGATATATCAGTGTTCTTAATTACTGAGCTGTCTCGCCAGTCCCTCCTGATCTTTAAAGAGGAATAAAATTATGTCATGGATGAAATCAAAGGTCATCATGTTAAGCCAAATAAGCCAGACACGGACAAATATAGCATGATTTCTCTCACATGTAAAATCTAGATTTAAAAAGGAAAACCACATAAGTAGGAGGGGAAATATTTGGGAAGAGGAGTGTGTCCCGAGGGGGTGTGTGAGCGAAAGCAGTGGGCAATGAATAGGATCCAAGTGCACTAGACACTTAATACAATTAAGCCCATCATTTTGTACATACAAATATTTGTAGTCTACCATATTAATTTGTGCTAATAATAAAAAATGAAGAAAAGATTTTGAAAGAATAAATTGGAAAATCTACTCTCAAGAATTTGGAAGGATTAGAGATGTGGCTCAGTGGTCAAGAATGCTTGTTGCTCTTGTAGAGGCCAAGAGTTCACTTCCCAGTATTCATGTCAGGCAGCTCCAGGGGATCTGACATACTCTTCTGGCCTCCAAGGACACTGCAACACAGACTGAAGGCACCTTCCACATCTTTGCATATGTGACAAGTTCCTAGGTGAGTGATATTGAGGCTGTTGACCCAGAGACCAACCCTCGAGAACTATTCTTTATCAGGAAAATAATACTTATAATGTGCTAAGCCTACTTCTTTTATTCTCTATTTTCTGTGACTTAACTCACATTCCACAGAATTCACCCCATTAATAAAAGTGCAAAATTCAGAGGTTGTTGATATAGTTACAGGGTTTAGCAACCAGAACTTCATCATTCCAAAGGAAACCTTGGACCCATCTTTCTCTCTTCCCAACTCCTGGCAACTAGAAACCACTTTTGTGTCTCTGAACTGCCCATTCTGAGCATTTGGTGTAAATAGAATGATCTGTGTCCTTTTGTATCTGGCTTATTCACTTACCATAATATGTCCAAGATTCATCCATGTCAGTGGTTTAAATTATTTTTAGGTGTTTGGGTGTTTTGCCTACACATCTGTAAGTGTACGTATGCAGTACCTGCAGAGACCAGAAGGGGGAATTGGATCCTCTGGAAATGAAGTTACAAAATGGTTGTTAGCTACTGGGAACAGAATCAAGAGCCTCTGCAAGAGTGGCCAGTGCTCTTAAGCACTGAGCCATCTCTCCAGCTGTAGTGATTTGTTTTTATGACTGAGTATTTCATGGTAGGGATATGCCACTTTCTGTTAATTCATCAGTTGATGGATATATCAGTTGTTTTCACCTTTTGACTCTTAATATTATCGTGAGCATTGCCGTACAACTTTTTAAAATATATATCTTAAAATACTTTGTTATTTTTATTATTTTATGTGTATGAGTTTATTGCTTGCATGTTTGCATGTGCACCTGTGTTGTGCAGTGCCTACAGTGGTCAGAAGAGAACATCAGATACCCTGGAACTGGAGTAATAGACAGTTATTAGCTGCCATGTGGGTGCTGGGAATTGAACCTGGATCCTCTGCAAAAGCAACCAGTGCACTTAACCACTGAGCAATCTCTCCAGCCCCTAAAACATTAATTTTTAATTATGTGGCTATGTGTGTGTGTGTGTGTGTGTTCACATGAGTACAGGTGCCCATGGAGGCCAGAGGCACTGGATCCCTTGGGAATGGAGTTATAGGCAGCTGTGAACCTCCTGACATAGGTACTGAGAATGGAACTTGGGTACTCTCTAAGAGCTCTTGCTGAACCATTTCTCCAGCCCCACAAGTTTTTTTTTTTTTTTTTTCCAGAGCTGAGGACTGAACCTAGGGCCTTGTGCTTGCTAGGAAATTTCTCTATTACTGTGTTAAATCCCCAACCTCCACCCGTTTTATAGATTTGTGTGACTGTCTGTGTGTGTTTGTGTGTGCATGTGTGAGCATGCAGGCCAGAAGAGGTCACTGGGTGTCCTCTATCACTCTCCACTCAATCCTTTGAGACAGGGTCTCTCCCCGAATCTGGGGTGTGTGTTTTCTTGGCTAGGCAAGAAGCCAGCCATCTAACCCCATCTCCATCCCTCTCAAAACTGGGGTTACTGATGTGCACAGGATGTCTGGCTTGCTAAGTGGGGGCTTGGATCCAAACTCTGATCCCCATGTGCGGCAAACACTCTTAACTGCTGAGCCATCTCTCTAGCCCTGTGTACAGTGTTTGATGAACATGTTTTTAATTCTGTTGGGTTAGCTGTAACCCAGGAGTGGGGGTGCTGGGAGGTGCAGACACTGTATTTAACTTTCTGAACTACCAAACTCTCTCCAAGGCAGCAGTGCACCCAAGGTCCAAGTTCTATATCCACCAACACCTTTCTCTTGGCAGATGCTCCTAGCATTGGCACTGGAAGGCCAAGTCATACCGCCTCTGACATGGGTGTTCCTAGGCACGTTAGTTTTGGGGGACCCACTTTTCCCCTTCTGTTTTAGCCAGCTTGAGTTTTCTGTCATGAACAACCCCAACAGTACTCCATGTGGCACAAGAAGCTTTCTCAATAGGTTTTTATTGAAACGGTTATATTAGCAAATTCCACACATACAGGTGCACACGATTGGCACAGAGGGACATACCATACAATTTCACTATTAATTATACTTACATTCACCGTGTTAACCTAGGAGTTGTGCTTCCCAGAACATTTCCAGGGGTTGGTAAGAAATCAGCTCACACTGCACTTACAGGGGTCTGTGCTCCAGACGAGGACAGCCCCCCACACTGAGCCCCCATCAACCTAATGTGGAGTCTGCTTCTTGCGCGCTCAGTGTGTGTTCTTTCTGGCACAAGTTCTCTCCTGGTGAATTAGAATCAAGTGCAGTTTCCCTTTAACCCTCCAGGTGCCCGAACACTCTGTCATGTGCTCATCTAGGTATATTCCAAGCCTCCCCACCCCAAATTACCTGTGCTATGGTTAGAAAAATAGTTTTGTATGCCATCCTCTGAGATGTTGTGCATAGTTAGCAGGAACCCGGAATAAGAGGGGCTCTTTGAATATCCCAAAAATGAACGGGGTAACTTCAGGATTTCCTATGAGTATAAAAGCTACTGAGGGCCAAAAATAATTGTGACATACGGGGCCCAGGATTCAGCCAAATCCTTTCCCTGTGTAGGGACAGGACATCCCTCCGAGGCGGTGCTGTTCTCCCTACCCCCGCACCACCTTCCAGCTCGGAGTCTCTTCCTGTTTCTGTAAACACCGGCCCAGTTTTCTTGGACAAAGCTATTGCCTCTTCAGAGTCCATGCTACGTCCATTCTAGGCTGAAGAGAGCAGAATCTGGTTCAAGCACCAGCCAAGGGAGCCCTTCTCTAATCACTTCAGCAAGTCAGTCAGGACTGCCAGTGAGGTGGCATGCGCGCTTGTGGCTGGCTCCCCAAAAGGTGCCGGGACCTACACCCAGACCACACCTAGCGATTGGGCCCACAGAGCATGGGTGGCAGTCAACAGGTGTAGCTTGCTTACATGAAGGGAAATAAATGGCTTGGGTTGTTTTTACCCAACCCTCTGCCTTTTTAAGAATATATATCTTGGTTCAGTACCTTCTAGTTGTTAGAAAAGTCCTTTAATATCATAATGTAAATACATTTAAAGTGTAGTGAAGGATAATTCCAAAAGCAAGTTAGAATTTATGTTGTGTTGGGCTAGATTTATAAAAAGTAGCTCAGAATGATCATCTCTAACTTTTGACTGTTGCCAGTGGCTGTAAGGAGGTGTGCAGAAACAGGCAGGGGTCGTCATCAGGGGTGAGGATCTGATGAGGGCCAGGGCAGGCTTGTGGGTGGCCAAACAGGTTCCTTCCCCATGCATGCACCTGCCCAGTGAATGGAGTTGAGGGGGTAGTGAGAAATGAGCCATGCTGGCTTGGCATCCAATGTGCTGGGGACCCCGGAAGCTGAGGAGATGGGTGGGGGGTCCCCCGGGGTTGAGAAATATGCTGACGATGCACTCCAGCTTGGCCTTTCCACAGGAAGAGATCAGGGAGTAAAAAGGCCCTAACTGCTGGGAGAATCACCTTCAGCTCTGGGCTATCACCATTTTCTCCAGAGCTTGGCATTTCTGAGAAAAATAATTCTTTTAGGTGTTTGTACCACCTCAAGCCCTTGTCTTAAGGAGTCATAGGAGGACCTGAGAGCACCCAGGCAACTGAGCAACTCTGGCAGCACTGAGTCCTCCAGAAAGTTCAATTCTCAAGTTGCATAAAATTCAAAGGCTTTTCTGACCTTCTGTCATAAAGTTTCTTCTTTCTTCCCTAACCCAGAGAGAAGAAAACAGAACAAAATGGCTTAAGCTAAGGTTAAGTGCAGGAGGAAGCCCAGGGGATGGGATGGGCACCCCTCAGGGTCACTGTAGGGTCCTCAGAACCATGTCTTAAATGTAGAAATGTGTAGAAGTGCTGCCCTCTTAGCAGCTGGAGCTGACAGGACCTCCCCTCTTCCAGGGTCACTACAGGCCTGTGGGGCCACAGCTCTGTAAAATGCAGGTGACTAGACTGTTTTCATCAAAGGTCAGTTTGCTGGGGTCATCTAAGATACTGTAAGGAACAGGGGAAACAACTCTGCCAGTGCCCTGAAGGCACTCCATGGCTACGAGGGACCTCCTGACCACTGATTTCTGCCCATGCCACCCAAGATCCAGGAGACTGGTATGACCTGCAAATATGGTGACCTGCAGAGGGCCAAGGAGCCAGCCAGTCAGAGGCATGGAGTCTGCAACTTTTCCCCGAGACACTTGCCTTGCTTGGCTTTTCTTGCTGTTTCTTGGGACAGTCAGGCAAGCACAGGTACATGTCACAGACACAGGCATCTTACCCACGGCTGACTCCTTTGTGTCGTTCTCTGGGGTGACAACACTTACAGTCTGTAAGGTGCATCCCATTCCGGCAGGATTCCAACCTCAAGAGGATCTTACACACTCACCCTTTCCAGATGGGTTGGCAAGCAGCTGTGGCAAAGCTCTGTCCCAAACAAAAGGCAGAACTCTATCACTCTTTTCTAACTGTTGCCCTCATCTGGATCTGGGAAGGCAGGCATTTATTTCAAGCTGTGGGTGTTCTGGACAGTCACCCCTGTGATAATGATCCCTTATTCTTATCTCCCAGAAAGAGAGCACCGTTTTGAGTTTAAAACACACTAACCTCCCATTCTAAACATTGGAGAGAGAGACCTGGCAGATCTGACTTTCTTGAGGGGAAGTTATGCACAATGGTTTTCTAAATCAGTTATTTCTGTCCCTGTCTTACACATCAATCAATGTTCCTTAGCCTGGTTCCCATGTCTGTGACCAATTGCAGTCCCACTCCGGTACCAGTATCTTCTGCTAGGGTGAGCCTGTGTGCCTAGTGTACATACCCCTGTGTCGGGAGGGAGAGGAGAAGATGCAGAGCCTCCCAAGGCTTGTGATCACACAGAACTCACTTCAGGGCTGGGTGATAGGAGCCCTCCCAGTGCCCACTAATACCCATCCAGTCACTGAGACTAGAAACCGGGCTTCTTGCAGGCACACAGCTCCTTCCTCGTTTCATTCCTTTACTAGCAGAGTCTGAGTCTGTCAGATGTCTCTTCTTGGTCCCAAGCTGGCTCCTGGCATGCCAGGACCCTACAGGGGCCGTGCTCTCTGTCCCTCACACAGCTCTCCGCAGTGTGTTCTCAGCAGACTGGAGCCCGGTCCTCTCCATGCACAGCCTTCCCTGTCCTGGAAGCAGAAGTGATGGCAGCCTCAGCCGGGCTGCTCCAGTCTCAGGGCCCTCGCATGCTCCGGCTCCGACTCCTGGCCGTTCTTCCGGCCCCGGCAGGCTGCACTGCCCCTCCTCCATGCCCCAGACACCCTCTTCTTTGAGACTCACTCTTATTTTACTTGCTTTCATCACACAGTTGGGTGTTCCAGATTGTAGAATAGCCAAAACTTTTTTGGTTCGGAGGCTTGAACCTCGGGGTCTTGCATGTTCTCCCACTGAGCTACATCCCTAGCCCCCAACTCCTCATGGTCACTGACTCACTTCAATGTCAAGTGCATGAGTTGGGTGCAAAGTCTGTCAATTAAGTTAACCTTACAGTTCTATTTTTTCCTTCTAAATGCTACAGCCTTAAATTCAGTATTTTTGTTTTTGGACGTTTCTGGACGTTTCTGAGCGGCAAACACTTGTCACCATTATTTCTGATGTGAACATCACCTCCTGGTTTGCCTGTATTAGAACAACAGTCCAAACTGTGAAGGTTCACAGCAGAAGAACACGTGCTTTTTCCTCAGTTCGAGCCAGTGTCATTTAGCGCGGATCAACGGTACCATGGACAGGAGGGGATAAGACATAAGGAGCCCACAGGACATGCCAATCGGTAAAATTCAGCAATCTTTTTTTGACCACATCTTTTTGGCACTTAGGGCTGCCACACATCAGGGCAGCTGTGAAGCCCAGCTTCAGCTACATGGCTGGATTGGTTATCAGGGATGTGCCTCATAGATGTCCCTCCAGGCCAGGCCTGAGGAAGAGTTTGGTTCAAAAACAAGGCTCAGTGGGTCTTGGGAGTAGTTTCAAACTGCTGGGTTTGAGAGCCTGTCTTCCCAAGAGGGGAGCAAAAGCAGAGCCTGGGGTGGACATGCTCACCACCAGAGACCTCACACCCAGAGGACAGGCCAGTCAGCTCTGTGCTGTCCCTGAGATGACAGGGCCAGAACAGCTCTTCCATGAGGGTAGGAAGTATCTCCAGTCTGATGCTTCTGGCTGTTGTGGAGCCTACTGATTGTGTGTCCTGTAGCACATGCCAGTTGTGTTTCTGCACCCAGCTCTACCTGGGGAGCCCCTCAGCATAGCTGCTGGCAGGAGGCAGTTATCTGTGATTGAAGTGGCATCCTGCCTACTCAATGAAGCCAGTGTCTCTTTTGACAGAGATGTGACATTCTGTAGCTGAGTTGAAGGTGGCCCCAATTTTCAGGAAAAGGGGTCAACCAGGGATCTGGAGCACTATTTTGAGTAAATCCCTCATAAGAACTGCTTTCTTGGTTAGTCTACGATGAACACGTGCCTCAGAATTTCCAGAGATTCAGACACTTTCTTAGTAGATTTTAGAAAACTCAAAAATATTTTTTTTCTCAAGTAATTTCATTCTATTTATTTTAGTAAAGAAACTCTCTACAGAGGGACTTAAAGTAGGAGCTTTTGTATGACTGCAGGGATCAGAAGAAAATCATTCACTGGGATCAGAGTTTTTTGGAGAGAAAACAGGGCTGGGCCGCAGACAACATGGAACCCTTAGAATCAAGTTAGCCCTCTCTGCCAGGTGAGCCACGTGACCAACACTCCTGCTGGTATCTCTGGAGCTCTGGCAAACTAAGTTCTAATCTGACATGTGTTCTCTCACTGAGAACCTTTTCCAGAATGATTCTCTATTGAAACTGTTTATCAAAAATATTTTTTATAGTACAAAGACTATAAAAAAAAAAGGAAAGACAAATGAAAGCCCTTGGTAAGCAATAGAGAACAAAAGCAGTGAAGACTTTAAAGGTCTGTCCTGTTCCAGTCCTGTACTAAGAAACGAAGCACCGCGGCTCCTGCTGCTGCTGCGCTCCTCCTACAGACTGCCACCACGCAGGTCTGGAGGGCTTTGTTTTGGGCACAGCTGTGCCTGCGGCATCTCAGTCACCCGTTACAAGACAAGATCCTATTAAGGAGGAGAAGCCACATGTGCAAAAGAGGGCAAGTGTCTTGTTCCACACAGACTATAAAAGCGACAGGGCTGGAGAGTCATTCGTTGGCCCGCTGGGCTGTCACATGAGGCGTCTGGACATTGAAGTAACATTCTCATATAAGGATCTGACTGTCTTCACAGCTCTACAAAGCTCATGTGAGCAGGGAGACGCAAACGGAACTGGGGTGTGACTTTCTGCACAAAGGTGCTTTGTACATTTGCTCTTTCTGGTCCCGTTCTGTAGGCCACAACTTTCTCATCGTGTCATCCTGGATGCGAGGGAAAAGTACATGTGTCCCAGTGTCTACCACTGGCTGCTGCGTCCTTTCCTGTAGATCTGGTTTCCGGTGTTCCAGGGTGTCTTCATGCTGGCACTGAGGCTGGCTAGAGGGCACTGGGATGGACAATGAAGACAGAAGAGGGGTCCCTGTTTGGTATTTAACAGCACAACGCTGATCTTCCCAATAAAACATTTGAGACCACTCTGGTGTTGACAAACTCTAGCCTTGTCCCCTGTGGTCATTGTGCCAGGCTTCCTGGTGCCATCTCCTCGGAACACCACAGGTGGTAGGGACAGAGTCCTTCAGTGTTCAGTGGCTATGTAAATACCTGTCACCTATGTCATGCTTGTCACAAATGCTGGAAAATGACAAAGCAGATGACTGCCTAACCCCACATGCAGACTCTGGCCCCGTGGCCTGGTCTGCTGAGGCCTAGCTCTAGAAGAAAACAAGGCGGTCAGAGTTTCTGAAGAGGAACAAGAGGCAAAACTTCTCTTGACTCCCTATGGAAAGATGCCTTTCATCAGGAAGAACAGTACAAATCAAAGGTCAAAGTAAAGCAGGTCAAGGAGTTATGATTCGTGCCGTGTGTTCATGGGAAGCTTTACCTGCAGGCTTTAGTATGCACGTGAGGATCACAAATGTATTTAAAAACCCCATTGCCACCCTGACACAGAATAGCACGTGACTATCAACACAGACACGTCTGCAGTGCATCATTAGCCTCCCGGTCCTAGCTCTTCTCTGGAAATGCCCAGGCTCGTTGGGTGCCCATGGTCAGTGGCTGGCTTTGGGTGGGCATTTGGTACTATGAGGCTAACCTGGGCAGTAACACTGTCCTCAAAGTCTCACCTTGGGGGACTTTGCAGTTTAACCCTGACCCCCCAACCTATGCTTGCAAATGCTGCCATTCTTCCAAAACGGACACTGACAGAAGAATACAAAACAAGAAAGGTGATCATAAATCAAATCACAAAAGAAGTGACCCCCAAACAGCACATTTCTTAAAAGTCAGGTTTTGTTCTCATCATACATGTCCAAAGAAGGTTCAATTGTGGAGAATTCACTTTCATACACCAGGCTACGAGGCGACAAGGAGTTCTGGTGAAAGAAGTGTCCACCTGGAAAAGGAACAAAAGAAACAGATTAGTGCAGGCCGAGCTGGCACTTCCACAGGGCCTGAAAAGAATGCACAGCAGCTTTGAACCATGTTTCCAAAGGGTTTCCTTCAATGTAGCATTTTATCACAGAAATGAAAAGAAGGTGGGCATCCATCAGTAGAAGTGCTGGAATGGAACCCCGGACTTTAAATATGCGAGGCAAGCCTTCCACCGTGGGGTTCCCCTGCCCCTGCAAGCATATTTGACTTTCGTTGTTAACTTGGGAAACAGGTTAACTTGCATCTGTCTGGAATTTTGAATCATAAAGTTGCTATGAATATCTAAGTACAAGTTATGTGTAAATATATGATTCCATGTCTCCTGGGTAAATACCTAAGAGGGAAATGACTGGTAAGTGGATGCTTAACTTTTCAAGAAGCTGCCAGGCTGTTTCGTGTAAAGCAGTTGTACTATTTTACACTCCTACGAGCAGTCATGAAAACCCTGGTGCCTTTCACCAACCCTCAATATGAAGGTCCTTCACGTTATTTGTTCTAGATATGTAAGTGCTGTGTTCTTACAGTTCCTTCCTCCGTCCCCCTCCCTCCCCTTCTCCTTTTCTCTAGGGTCTCATGTAGCCCGTATGAAGTGGGATATATAAATCTCTTTTTGAGGCAGGATCTCCCTTGTAGTTCCAGCTGACCTGGAATTCCCTAGGTAGACCAGGCTGGCCTCGATCCCACAGAGATCTGTGGGGAGAAATAAAGATGGCATCCTGCTGCTGCTTCCTCTTAGAGCCTGGAGGTTGCCAAAGTTACAGGAAGGAAGTATGACTGGTTGCTAAAAGCATGCAGGCCTTGTGACCTGCGAGTGATGTTTACCATGATTGGAGGCTTGCTGCCCACGACTTGACCTTTTAGGTGATTGGCTAAGCTAGGGGATATAAAAGGAGAAGAAGCCCAGGAAGGGGAAGAGTTCGAGTTGCAGTGGGAGAGTTCAAGTTGCTGTCTGGGGGAAGAGTTACTGTCTTGGAAGAAGGACTGAATAAAAGTACTTGCAACCAGTATGTCTAGAGTGCGGTTTTTCCTTGCTGGTGGAGGGACCCAACAGATGGTGCCGTGACTTGGAGCGATGACTTGGATTGGTGACTCGGATTGGTGACTCGGATCGGTGAGTAAACTAAGAGTACTTAATAAGCCTGTTACAACAGGGAAGGGTCCGTAATCATTAGCTGAGATAGTCTCAGGAAGCCACGGAAGGTGGGACACGTACGTGAGGTTCGCGGGGAAAGCGACTAGCCCAGGAAGTCATGGGGAATTTAAATTAATAAGGATTCTGTTATTAGCATGTAAAATGGACCAGTCTTAGTTTAAGAATTGCTGTGACTTTGCTGTGAGCTTACTCTAAAAATCATAAAGAAGAGTGCAATACTGACAGGTTGAAGTGGAACTAAGAGTGTCTGTGTGACAGTAGATAAGGAACCCTCACGTGCAAGGCACCAGATGAAGTAACTATGAGGTAATTGGAATAGAGTGACAGATGTTTGAACCTTTGCTGTGAGATAAAGGTAGTATATAAGCAGTAGTGGAGAGCCTGAATTTCAGAAACTCTTGAGTCTCGGACTGGATGCAGTAGCGCTTCTCCTTGTAGCCAAGAGTTTCTCCTCTACCAATTCGAAGGGACCGGATGCAGTAGCGCTCCTCCGTTCCCGAGCCAGAGCATCTTCCTCCCGCCTCCGTGTGGACCATCCCGGATGCCCGCAAGACAGAGGAACACCACGCCGCGAACAGCGAACCTGTGACAGCGACAGCCTGGAGTCACATGCCCAGCGTTCCTGAACCGGGACTCGACTATCTTGTTGGACTCTGGTAATGGCACTGATGCCACGGACTCTATTATAATTCTTATAATATTAACTTTGGAGATGATGTGTGATTTATGATGTGTGTTTAATAAACCGTGTGATTCGTGAAATGCATAATGTCTCCTAGCAGTTCCTCCTCTCCTAAGATGAGAGTGTGCTCACAGCAGCTGGCGTAGATTGGCTTCTTTTAACTGAAATATCCTGAAATTTCAGTTTGTGCTAACTACTTGTGACCCGAGGACTAAGAATGCTCTTAGAATATATATTGATGGTAATTTTAATAAGCTCTTTTACTATTGTTATTTTAGGAATTGTTGAAAATATATTAATGTATAAAAGAGAGACTAGGTTAGCAAAAATAGAAAAAGCAATAGAAGAAATTAAAGAAAGTTTTAATTGGAATCTTTTGGATTGGTGGAGTACTAAATTGTTAAGGCAGACAAGAAACTACATATCGTCCTGAGTACAGGGACATATATCCCGAACTTTCAGTGGTATCTGAGAAAGAAGGAAGTAAAATTCCTTTACTGGCTTGCTACTAAAATAGCAAAATGAATAAGTTAAAGAAATATTTTTCTAAACTTAATATTAATCCAGTTACAGGAAAGGAAGTTGAGGATGAAGTAGAAGCAAAATGGGTAGATGTAGCACAAAAAGTTAAAAAGAAAACTAAAATGAAAGCAGGTACCTCTGGAGATTATACCCCATTAACTACCCCAGATGCAGTAGACATAACCTTAGATATTAATGATAACAAACAAACTCCAGCAGTTCTCCTTAAAACAATACAAGACATTGACAGAGACAGATTACTGGGCAAAAGGCTAGCCATGAACGTTGTTACAGAAAAGAGGAAAATTCCTGGGAAAAATGACAACAACAACTAGAACTTTACAAACTCCTGCCCGATTGAGATTTGGTAGTAGTACACCAAACCAGACCCTGATAGGCACAATTAAGGAGGAAATTAGAGTCTACTCTGCAGGAGAAATAAGTGAATTAAGAAAAGACTATGCCCAGAATGGACAGAAAGATGCAGAAAATTTATATGGATTGTGGGAAAAAGGGGCTGACACAGTCATGTTAACAGACGTAGAAATATTGTTGAAAATCCAGCGCTGGTAGATTCTCTTGAACAAGTACTACAAATAAGTAAAGGAGAAACACATCCACTTTTTGATTGGATAACAGCTGCATGGAGACGAGCTTTTCCTCACTTAGACCTAACACAGTTTGAAGCTCAAGTAACTTGGCAGACTTATTCACAAGCTATTAAAATACTTAGAAAGTTTGGTATTTTATACTTTATTTATTACCAAACTGCAAATAACTCACCATTATCAGCCACAATGATACCAGAATTTAAAAAGTTAATTATTAAGGGAGCACCACCTCAGATGAGAATGTCACTGTCAGGGCCCATACAGGCTTGTTTAACTATTCAGCATGCCATAGACTTTTTTAAGAACTTCAGAGAATTAGACTCAGAAAAAGTAGTTTCCTTTCAGGCTAGAACTAAAAATAAACCCCAATTCCAAATTACTAAACCTAAAACAGCATTTAGATTCTTTAATAATATTAAACCCTTTGGAAGAACAGCAACAGCACCCAGAAATAGAACTTACATACAAAATAGAAACAGCAGACCCTGGACACCATTCAGAGTACTGACAGGCTACAAACCTTATCAGACTAGAACATCTGGCAGGACTATACAGCCTAGAGCTCCAGTCAGAAATTATCAGCCAGCTAGAAGGATGGGCAACCCTTGGCCAAGGAAGCCCAATCCTTTTTTAGCCAGAAAAGGGCCCCCAGTGAACAGGGTAGGCCCGATGAGAAGACAGTAAAAGTATGTTTAACTAATACAGATCATAGACCTTTTGTAAATATTCCCGTACTTAGCAATGATAAGTTAAAACCCACTAAATGGCTTTTAGATACAGGATCACAAATTAGTATATATACTGAACATTCAGGAATAGAAAAATCCGCAAAAAATATTATAGTACAAGGAGTTAATGCAGAACAAGTAGTTCCTCTTATTACTATTAAACTACAAGTATATGATAAATGCATACCTATAAAAGCCACTAGCTTTAATGCACCCTGCAATGTATTAGGAATTAAAGATATACAGACTATATTCCCTACCTTTTTAAACTATAAGAAGTTACAAAAATTTAATTCTTCTTTAGCAGAAGTTAAAATAGAACCTATTAAATTGCCATATACTAAACCTGTGTTTACACAACAATATCCTATTAAAGGAGGAATGGATGAAATAACAGATACTCTAAAGACCTTATTGAAGGAAGGAATTATCGAACAAACCCAATCATTTAATTATAATAGCCCAGTGTGGCCTATACAGAAACTAAATGGTAAATGGAGATTTACTGTAGACTATAGAAGAGTTAATGAAAATACACCTAAATTACCAGGGCAATTACCAGATGTAGAAGATATATTTCTAAAGATTCAGAAACAAGCTCCAAAATATATGGCAGTAATTGACTTAACAGATATGTTTTTTGGAATCCCAATACATCCAGATTCTAGAGAACTGACAACTTTTACTTGGCAAGGAAAACAATACCAATTCTTAAGATTACCACAAGGATATATTAATAGTCCAATAATTGCACATAATACTTTAATGATTACTATGGAAAATTTTAAGGCTGATCCAGAAGTATCAATCTATACATATATAGATGATATTTTAATTGTAGGACAAGATAAGGAGAAAGTAGATAAAACCCTACATGATTTAGTTATACATTTACAAACTCAGGGATGGACTATTAATAAAGATAAAATATCTCCCACGAGTAATAATGCCAAATTCTTAGGAGTACATTGGAATACTTTAGGACCTCAGATTCCTGATAAAATAATAGATAAAATTCAAAACTTACAGGAACCCAGAAATAAAACTGAGGCACAACAATTGGTCGGACTTTTTGGATACTGGAGACATCATATACCTTATTTACAATTAATATTACAACCCATTTATAAAATTACAAGAAAAGCAGTAGATTTTGAATGGAATATAGCATGTAAGGAGGCTTTAAAAACCTTAAAACATTTAATAAAGGAATATCAGTCAATGTTTTATATTAATAAGGAAGAAATATATATAGATATACTATTTATTAATGGATATGGCAATTGGAATATATTTACTAAGAAAGGCAGAGAAACAGCACCTGTTGGATTCTATTGTAAGAAATTCCCATGGTCTGAAAATAAATTTTCACTATTTGAAAAAATAAACAATATGGACAGTATATGAGGCTTTCAGAACCATACATGCCATGCTAAAAGGCAATAAGATCATAATAAGATCTCATATTCCAGTTCTGGACTGGATCAAAGCACCTGGCGAGGCATGGGCTGGACTACCCATGGAAGGAAAGGTACTTCAATGGAAATGGTACCTGCAAGAATTCCTTAAGTCATCCTCAGTGTCAGCAAAGGGGTCGGTGCCAATGGTATCGGAGTCGATCTTACAGTCCAACAGCCCCATGACTCCAGAAGGAGTAGCAATACCCTTCAATACCACACCTCCCCAGAAACAGGCACCAATGGGGCATTGGGGGACACATGAGTTTGACCCCGCCATGAAAAATGCTTGGTTCACTGATGGTTCCTCAACTGTCACAAACAATGTAGTGAAATGGAAGGCAGCAGCCTACAGACCAGGGGATGGAATGATATTAACAGAATCCGGACAGAGCAAATCAGCACAGCATGCAGAAGTAATAGCAGCTTTACTAGCAGCTAGACAAAGTATAAAGGAAAATCAGAAAATATTACATTTATTTACAGATTCTTGGTGTGTAGCTAATGGTATTGCTATTTGGTCAGGAAAATGGAAACAGACAGATTGGAAAATAAATGGAAAGGACATATGGTCCAAGGAAGCTTGGAAAGAATTAGATGAAATTAGTAATAAGGTTAAAATTTTAGTTTATCATGTAGATGCTCACACCAATAAGCAAGATCTAGTCTCAGAACATAACAGGACTGTGGATAAATTAGCAGCAGCTGTGACTTTAGCTAGACAATGGAAAGCTGAACCAACTAAAACAGGAGTAAAATTAAAAAAGGCATGGAAAGTATTGCCTGATAAAGATTTAGAACTAGACATTTTACCTATAGAAATCTTAGAATTACATAAGCAAATGGGACATATAGGGACTCAAGGGTTGTATCACTGGTTTAATACCAGAAATATTAAATGTTCCTGGCATAAAATTAAGAATGCCATACAAAAATGTCCGCAGTGTCCAAATGTCCGCAGCCGCCTCAGACATAATTACCATGGCACTATAGGAAATAAATTAGGATTTAATCGATTGGTACAAATAAATTTTATAGGACCTTTAAAAAATTTTTTAAATTATTATGTATGTACTATGGTAGATGTCACTACAGGTCTAGGACATGCCAAGGAATCTAAACATCCAGATCAAAATACCACTATACTCACTTTATGGTCATGGATCTCAGCCTATGGAACACCAGATGTTATCCAATCAGATCAAGGTACTCATTTTATAGGTAAGAAAGTACAAAGAACAGTAAAAGATTTAAATATTTTTTGGGACTTCCACCAGACATATAATCCTACTGCCTCTGGAGCTATTGAAAGATTTAATGGACTTTTGAAAAACCAGTTAGCTCATTATGAGAAAGAACCATTATCTTTAGCTTTAAGAATAGCCCTATATGAATTAAATATTAGGGAAAGAAACCAGAGAAATAGCCCTCTTAGAGAAGCTATAAAATATAACCCCAGTATTAATGGAAGCGCCTGCCTTCATACCTGACTTTTCCATTTCTAAAAAGCTCCTCCTCTTCCCTAGAATAAGAAGAATTGATATAAAAATGGACCTTACTATACTTAAACCTCCAGGTCAATATTGTAAAACAAATATCTATGCTGATTTACAATACAATAATCCTAATAAAATAGGTAGAAAACCTTTACAACTCTTAGCAGCCGGAGCTTTCATGTTGGGAGCTTTGGTAGGAGGACTAATGGGTGGAGGAGTAGCAGCAGCCATGATTGAACCCTTAAAATATGAAATAGCACACATACAACAAGTTAATGCTAAAACAGGTCAAGCTATTTCAACCGTCTCAAACTCTCTAGATGCATTATATGCTTTAACTCAAGATATGAGAGCAGAATCTTTAGCCTTTAGGAAAATGTACCAGGAACAACATGGAGTAGAAATGGACTTAATCCATGAAAACCATAATTTAGCAATGTGCAATTATTATACTATACATGTACAATCCATGGTAAATGAATTAAATACCTTATTTACAACAGGAATGGGTAGAAGAACATGAAACTTTCAGACAATATTAAATGTAGAAGAAGAAAGCTATTGTTCAGATGGATTTTGTGATTTACATCTAATCCAAATATTCTTAGATAATGCATATACAGCCTATAATACTAAGGCAGTACCACAAAAATGGCAAGACAACCCAAACTCATGGGTCATCCCAACCCAAACCTTTCTTTTTACAAATATCCAAGGAGAACCTACATATATACCCCAAACAGATTGTTATCCATTAGGATTTAATCTCCTTATTTACCCACATATGCCTGGAAGTGAGCTAGAAAATGCACCAATGGTAGAAACTACACTTAAAGATAATATCCAGTCATTTGGAAGCTACTCATTCTTAATATGTACCACAAAACTAGCAAATTTAACCTGCATTAATTATAATGATACTAATAGAGAAGATGAAGAAACAACTTACAGAATTGATAAAGGATGTTATCTTTTACAAAATTGTAGTGTAGCCACTTTGAAAAATGGTAGAAATATTACAAAAATAACTACATTAAGGAAAGAATGGCATTCACATCAATTAACACAAGGATTATTTGATGATACCCTAGAAAAAGAACATGAAAGGAAATTTGTAGAAAAATTACAACAACTAAATGATATAGCTACCAAAAATGCAAAACAACTACAAAGTATATCAGACAAAATTACTAAACAGAAATTAGATTTTATAAATAAACAAGCAGAATTACATAATTTGGCTCATGTAATTAGAACTAATACATATATTAATAAGGATTGGTTACAAAAAATGAAAAAATGTAGTTTCTTTGACTTAGTGGCTAGGACTTTGAGATTTGATTTTATTTGTATTCCTGAAACTTCATGGTGGCATTGGATTAGGGAAACCTTTTGGATTTGTTTATTATTAGTAGTATTACTCTTCTTTTATAGAATTTACCAGTGCTGTCCAAAACGTAAACAGCATAGAAATTAAATATGCAGCAACCAATGCCTGACCAGATACAGATGGACCACCTTAGAGAATAAAAAAAAAGGAGAAGAAGATAACAACAAAACCACCCACCTTGGGTTGGTACCTATTTAAAAATGTCAAATAGAGAAAATAAAGCTTTATATATTAGAAGTGCAAATAAGCATATGCCATTCACTGTCCATCAGGAAGGAAATTAGATTTACTTAGTAAGGATGGACCATACAAATTATTTTGGGAAGCTTATAAAGAGAATGTAGAACCAGTACATGATATAATGTGTAGAATGAATATATTTAAAATAGCAGGAGTACATCACTTATGTGCCTTCTGTGAAAATAGATACTCTATGTTTTACTTAGGGTCTCAGGAAAGTACACCTGACTTACTACCACAACTAATAATCCATCTAGTCTTTCACTTAGAACTGACATATTACTTAAGACTCCACAGGAATAACATGGATTTTACAATACATTGTATTGCATCTTTATGCTCAGCATATACTACTCATGGCACACACAAGAATTATGAATATAGAATTTTATTACAAAATGATGCATATCTGGCGCTGGATATATTAGATTTTGACCTAGTGTCAGATAAATTCCAACGCCCACCTAACATCACATTACAGGAATATTGTACCAGAGCAATATCTGTTGACTTCATAAAATTTTGCAGCTATACCTCGTTTGAGGTCAACCTGGGCTACATGAGACCCTGTTTCAAAACAAAAACAATCTCCAAGAGCTTTCCTACGGAAATGTGTTCTAGAAATATAACAACGTGATGGACAAATCTGTTGACTCTTCTTTTAAAAATGAAATAAGCCAGGTGTGGTGGCACACAACTTTAATCCTAGCACTTGGGAGACAGGACAGGTGGATCTTTGTGAGAGCGAGACCAGTTTGGTCTATATTATCAGTTCCAGGCCAGCTGGTGCTGCCAGGAGACCCTGTCTCCAGGCTACAGGGTGCTGGGATCCGGAATCTGGCTCCTATCTGCCACCAGACTTCGTCTCAATTTTCTCAGCAGAATTTCCACCCTAATTAAGCCTCACTTCTAGGTGGATGGACGAATCTGATCACAGCAGCAGCACTTTCTTTTGTCACTGTGTCAGGTTTCATAGTCGTCGTACCCAGGGCAATGACAAATGACTAGATTTTCACGGAAAGGTTCCCCATATAAAGCAGCTGGAGGGGAGAGGGAGCCTTTCTAAGAGTCCTTAGCAGAGGCTATATACAGTCTATTTCAGAATCCTCATATTCTTCTATGATGAACACAGCTCAGCCTACCTGGAGTTCACCTTGTGGATTTGAGGGAAAGGCAGTGAATCCTAATGGCCACAAGGCTTTGAATGAAGATCGGCTGCAGTAGTAGTCCAGGGCCTTTCTTGGGCTGACTACACCTGGGCTTTGCGGGATCTTTTTATAAAGGAAGGGAAGAACAAGCATGGCTGTTACAGAAACTGTTGTTCCACTGGTGAAGACACTGAAACTGAAAGCTTTAAACAATGGACTGAGTGAGGTGAGGCCAAGCCTGCTGACTGCTGCACATTCTCATGTGCAGACCATATTGACAGTAAAGAGACATTGGCTTGCAAACTTAAAACTTTAGCTGTTGCATGGGTGAAATACTTGGGAGGGACCCTGGAAATTCAGGTTACTTTGTGCAAAGCTTAGCAGCCCTGGGCATTGATGGGAAGCAGCTGCAAGGTGTTTCACTCGTCCCTCAGTGCTCTTCCATACTTCCAGATGGGAGAGGGTTGTAGGCCAATGCTGAGCTATGGTGTATTTGTAACGGCTCCCTCAACAGTGGGTGGAGGGCACAAGTGAGTGCAGAATCATATTTTCCTGTTTTTGTTTTGTTGCTACTAAATTCTATTTTCAAACTGTCCTGATAAAGGAATTTAGCATAGCATATAACCCAGGAAACTTTGGGATCTTTTCTTTGCCATCTAAAAGTCTAAAGTAACTCAGCTGGCTAAAGGGAAATGAAAGTTTAACTTCACCAGGATGGACAGAACCAGGTGAATCAGAATTGTTTTCCTTTGGTAAGCACCTCTTTACAGGGTCTTTTGATCCAGTAAACACCAAAGCTTTCTTGAAATAAAGTGTGTGTGTGTGTGTGTGTGTATTGAGACAGGTCTTTTGTAGCCCCAGCTGGTCTGGTCTGGAACTCGCTATGTAGATCAGGCTGGCCTTGAAGTCATAGAGATTTGCCTGCCTCTGCCTCCCGACATGGTGGCATGTACGACCATGTCTAACAAAATATTAAAAGAAAATTGTTTTTATTTGTATGTGTGTGTGCCTGCTTGTCTGTATATACAACATGAGTGCAGTGCCCATGCAGGGTGCTAGATTCCCTGGAACTGGAGTTACAGGCAGCTGTGAGCAGTCGGACATGGGTGCCAGGAGTCAAATCTGGGTCTTCTGCAACAGCAGCAAGTACTTTTAACCATTGAGTCATTCTCCAGTCTTGAAACAAAAATTTATTAATTTTTTGTGTATCAATGTCTTGCCTGAATAGTGAGTATACCATGTGGAAGCAATGCCCATGGAGGCCAGAAGAGGGTGTCAGATCCCCTGGAACTGGAATTACAAATGGTCACTGGCTCCCATGTTGGTTCTGAGAACTGGACACAGTCATTTGGAAAAACAACCAGTGCTCTCTTAACCATACGCTAGCTCCTCAACATGAAACAAAATATTCTTGAAAAGTAGGTTTTTTTTTTTTTTTTTGTAAAACACTAAAGCAAAAACAACTTACGCTTTATGCATTACAAAAGCATCTCCAAGGAGGATTTAAAACTGAAATTATCTGTTCCAACCTAAATTTGAGCATTCTAATTTCTAAAATAGTGAAAAAAAAATTAATTGAATTTTATCTACTGCTTCTCTTCACATCATGCCCATTACGAAATAACTACATTTTGATGCTAATTCTGTATTGGGCCAAGGAATAAAAATCTCAATTTTAAGGTGTACAACACACGCACACACACACACACACACACACACACACACACACATACACACGACCACTTTCCTGGTTACTGAGATAATGAATAGAACATGGAAACCTGGTGTTAGTCAAACATCAAAGACACAAAAATCACAGGTTCTTATTCCAATCACTGATAACACATCTTTCCCAGGCCTGGCAGACAGTCTTAATCTACAAAGGTATTCATTTCAATCTCTTAGTTCTTGCAAAAATTACATACCTGGCTTGAACAGCACTATTTTTTTCAAAAGTATTATCTGATGCTAAAACATTAAACTCGCAGAAACAGTAATGCTGTCATTGAAAGTCCTACATCTCCTGATGACTGTTCTGAAAGGAAATGACTCATCATAATGAGAAGACCCAGAAAAGGGAGAACTGCTTTGATTTCCAAGGAATAAAACCAGGGGTGGGGTGGGGTGGGGGTGAATTTTACTATTAATTCACAAAAGCATTGTCAGGAGAAAAAACAACTGTAAAAAGGAAGCTGTCAATTCAACAGATCCTTCTCTAGAGAACAAGGTCAGGTAGTTGGCTGGTACCATCAAGAGGGCCATTTTGCACAGTGTGGTGGCGTACATCTTAAATCCTAGCACTCAGGAGGTAGAGGCAGGTAGATCTCTGTGAGGTTGAGGCCAGTCTGGTCTACATAGTGAATTTCAGGATGTAATGAACAAACTATACAGCTTAAAAAAATTCCTAATTCCACATGCAGCTAACAAAAGAACCCCAAAACACACAAAGCAAAACTTAACTGGATGTGAAAAAGAAAATTCTACAATAGCAGTTAAAGATGCTAATACTCCCTTTCTATGATGGGCAGAACAACTATACAGACAATAAACAAGGAAAGAGGCAACATATATGAACAGCTATTAACCAACCAGACCTAAGGGACATCTACAGATCACTAACAACAACAGAACACACATTCTCAGGCAAGCATTGAACATCCTCAATGACCAGATGTTATTAAAGAAGCACTAATAAATTAAACATGATTGAAACCATACAAAAAAACTTATGTTTTCCAACCAATGAATGAATTTGGAAGAATTTAAAATGAAATTCAAAATTTATAACAGAAGAAAAGTTGAAAATTTCCCAAATATGCAGGATTTAAACAACATAACTCCTAAATAATCAATAGGTCACAGAAATCAGAGGAGAAACTAGAGATTAGTAATATAAAAATACAGTCAGGTAAAATAGGACTTGGAGGGAAATTTTTAGCTATAAACATTTGTATTTTAAAAAAGAGGCATAGGGTAGTAGTACATACCTGTAATATCACCTACTCAGAACACTGAAGCTGAAGGGTCATGTGAGCTCATGAATTCCAGGCTAACCTGGGCTACATAGGAAGACTATCAAAAACAAAAACAAAAAACTCCTCACCAACCTCAAATCAAAAATTTAGTCTTTCAACTTAAAAAAACTAAGCCTAAAACTTTCCATAAAAAACAACTCAGTTGAAGATGGTTTCCAAACATCTAAAGAATTACCATCAATCCTTAAACTCTTCCAAAACATAGAAAACACTAACATAATTCATTTTATGAGGCCAGCATTACAATGATCTCAAAGTCAGATAAAGGTAAAATAAAACTTGAGACCAATGTCTATTATAAAAATGAAGAAATCCTCAACACAATACTAGCAAACAGGATAGAACAACACATAAAAAGAATGACTCATCATGAGTGAGATTTATCCCAGGAATGTAAGGTCGGTTCATTATACCATATGAAAACAGCTGGGCTTTTTAGTGGACACTGGAACTATAGCTCTGAGGAGGAGTCTGAGTTTGAGGTTATCCTGGGCTACATAGTCAGACCCTACCTCCAAACACAACCTCCTCTAAAAAAAGAGGAAAAACAATCTCTATTTTATGCTATATTAATAAAGGACAAAAAGCCTACAAGATCATTGCAATAGACATAAGAAAAAATTTGGCAAAATCCAAAATTATTTTGTGATAAATACACTCAGTTAAGTCAGGAATAAAAGTTAACTTTCTCAGGCTGGAGAGATGGCTCAGCAGTTAAGAGCACTGGCTGCTCTTGTAGACAACCTGGGTTGGTTCCCAGCACCTACATGGTGGCTAATAACCATCCCTAACTCTGGTTCCAAGGGATCTAATGCCCTCTTCTGACCTGCCTGGGCAGGTACATGTAAGCAGTACACTCTTACACATAAAGTAAAAAAAAAAAAAAAAAAAAAAAAAAATCTTTTCTCAAAAAGGTAACTTTCTCAAACTTGACAAAGGGTAAATAATCTATGAAAATTGTAGCACTAATTTCAAAATCAGTGCTGACAAACTGAAAGTTCCCCTCCACCACCATGATCATAATAAAACATGAATGTTTGTTTACATTATTTGTAAACCAAATTTGTTATGTGAGAATATGCAAAAAAAACCATATTCAGATTACAAAAGATAAAATTCACTTCTATGTTCAAATAACATGATCATGTACACAGAAATTCCTAAAGAATCCTAAAGAAAAGATTAGGGTTAGTAAGTTCAGCAAGGTTGCAAGATAAAAGATTAATGTACAAAACGTAATCACATTTCCATAGGAAGTACTGATATATGATACAACACGGATGACACTTGAGCACCTTATGCTAAGCAGAAGCCAGGCATAAATGGCTACATATTTCAGGGCTGTACTCATGGGTGTGTACTCAGAGACACACAGATTTAGGGCTGGCAGGAGTGGGACACTGTTAATGGGCATGAGGTTTCCTTTTGGAATGATAAAAATGTTCTGGACTTGTGACAGTTATGACGGTTGCACGGTCTGTCAAGGAGCTGTCCAGAGCGATGTGTTGTTATTTCAGGGATACTGAGGTGGAAGGTCAAGAATATTTCTCTTGAGTGTACAAACACTGACCATCTTAAGTATGCAATGTGACAAAACATTTCAACATTTTCCTCATCAACAAAGCAAAAATACTTCATTTTACACAAGTTAAAATTGCTCTCACCCAAGTTTTTTGAATTTTCTCTTTTTAAATGAATACTGTACAAACAAAGTAAATAGAATATCTCTTACAGACAGAATTTACTACTAGTCTGTGTTATACTAGAAGCCCTTACACTTAATCCTTCATCTCACAAATATTTATTGAGCACTGACTGCAGGCAAAGCACACTTCTGAGTATGGGGGTTACAGTGGGGGCAACATAGCTGAAAGTTCTTGCTGTCTTGGAGGTAGAGCTGAAGTCCTGGTGAAGGTGGATCAACCGCAAACAAAGGAAGGAGAAATTATCATAGTGAACAGCATCTTTGAAGTGAGTGGGTCCCTGAGGATCAGAACCCGCAGGATGTGTGCACTCCTGATTTCTATTCAGATACAATAGGAGCCAATATTAAAATACCAGCAGATACGTGGAGTCGTGACCACGTTCTGCATGTGATATCCACATCAGTCTTCAGACACACGTCGGTAAATAACATTCAACACAATGTTTTTATTTTATTATTTGTTTATTTTAATACAAAGCTTTGGCATTAGCAATTTTATGAAAAAATAAAATGTACTAAAAATAAACGCTTGTGTGGCATGATTGGTAAATGATGCACAAAAATAGGTTCTTTTCTTCTTCAAGGCAATCAGTCAGAAAGCAGTTTTTTTCTGTCTTCAAAACCATTCTACCCTATGGAATAAAAGGGAAAAAAAGAGGTCAGTAACTGGTTAAAGGTAGCTGTCAATGTTTTAAAATAACCAAGAAGTGATCCTAATTATATAGTCTGGAACTCACCCAAGTTAGTTGCCAATCTTTTTAGTAAGACCAGTAAACCACTAGTGTTTGCCTGAAACCAGCAGCTCCAGACCTACAGTCACATGGCTGGTCATTGTGGGAGTGCTTTAAAAGTCCCAGAAGGAATATGGGAAGAAGTCTAGCCTAACAATGTCATGTTTAACACACAGGGACAACTGACAATGTTCAACTTCTGGTTTAAATACATTTACTACATGCTGTGAGTGCTGGAATCTGTAGCTGCTTTTGTTAAAACAGGCCCATCTCCTGCCACTCAAGAAGGCTAACACTTATTTGGAAGTATACAGACTTCCAGGAATGTTTCAGGAGTCCCTGAGATTTTGGGCACATCGAGTGTGTGTTGGTGTCTGCACAGGGTACTAAAAAGTACCTGCAGTCTTACAAAGTCTCACGATGACCTCAGGCCCCTGTGGCTTTCTTTGCAGCCCCTGGCCCTATGAGACTGTTTCCGCCTCCAGTGCTTTGTATACTGACTCATTCCCTGAGCAGGGTCTTCCTACCAACATGGTCTGATTCATTTCCGCTGTTGCCAAATCAAGTCTTTAGCTGAGCTTTTCCTCTGTGCTGAGCACTGTCATCTATGCTGTAAGCAACTTCATCTCTGCTGTCCTACAGCTCTCCAGCATCTCTTCATCTCCTCCCTACCACTCCAACTTCTCCCTTCAACGCTGCTCTTTCACCTAACCTGTCTTTCTGTCTCCATTCTCTACCTCTTCAAAGAAACGTTTCAGCTACCAGGAATTATATTTTTACTGAAGTCTTGGACACTTCCCACTGTTGAAGACTAAGGTCTGAATTTTGTAGTCTGCCTGCTGACATTGCTACTTGCTGTAGCAGACGCATCATGCCACACCCTGAGCCCACTCTGCTTGCTTACTCCTCACTTTGTGCCCTCATTTCTTCCTGTGAGTTCCTAAATCACTCCCTGCCCTAAGTCTTTTTTCTTAACTTCCTCAGTGCAGAAGCAGCAACTCCCTTGGGTGCAGTCAGAAAAGCAGAGTGTGCTCCCTTCCTCTTTCCCTTTGTTCTTCATGTCTGACTGCTGCAGGGGGAAGGCCAGACCTCCGAACCCTCCCTCTCCTCTCCAGGAGGCTGGTGCTTAGTGGGCACTGGGGAAATGGCATGGAAACTGGGAGCTGTCAACTTTCTTTTGGAAAAAGCTCTGGTGTGAGTGATTTTCACAACTTTATGTAAGCTCCTCCGCTTACTTGTTAGTTCACATCAAAGACAGCACATGGTTTTTGTAATATTTCCTAGGAAAACCTGGGTATTATGAAATAGAAGGGTCTTTTAGGAGCACATAAAGATCTTTAAATTACCTTATTTTGCTTCTCTTTTAAGAAATAATGAACTAACGTAACACTAACTACTGCTTCTGGGGGGAAGAAAAATGACACCCCCATAACAGCAGCACAAAGCAGCTGTCCCTTTAGTGCCCTTCTTCCAAACCATCTTAGAAACTAAGTTTTTTTTTTTCGTCACATTACTTGAAGCCCTTGAAGGGCCTTGTCAGTGGTTAAGGTCAAGCAGTGTAGAGGAGTGGGGAGCAGAAGCGCCAGGACTGAATTCTACTGCCCTCTTCCTACAGAGTCTCTCAGGAATTATTTAAGCCCTCTGAGCTTCAGTGCACTCCATGTCTGAAGTCCCATACTCAGACTAAAAAGAGAAACACTGCAAGAAGGAAGAAGAGCCGTTATCCAGTGATATGCCTCAGTGTAACTGTAAATCTTTGCTGGATCACTACAAGAAAGGCATTCACAGTAAAAAAAAAAAGCAAAGATGGGTGCCAGTTTGATCAAGAATATTTATCTAAAAACTAAAAATTTAAGCCTCTTTAAGACCAGTGTTCCTCAAACTGTAGATTAATGGCTTATAAAATCACTTTATGACTGGCGTTAACAGAAACACCAAAGTACAGGACACATTATGCCAGAGAATACTGTATGCAGTAAGGGAAGCATCTGTGAAATTTGCTTTAGTTATACGTGCGGGAGTACTAGGCCATGAAGCAAAACAGATCTTATTCCGGGAGATGGTGAATAAAATGTCTGACAAACACTTAAAGTAGCTTTTGACCACAGCTTCTGTGTGAGCAGTCAGGTAACAGCTGGTAAGCTTGTTAGCTTTCAAAGCATCCCATGTCAAAGATGCACAACTCTGCCTGGTAGCAGGTTCTTTTCTTACATTAAATCTACTCGCCTGTGCCGTGTTAGAGCTCTAGAACTCCAGCACGCACCACTGGCTATGCCACAAGAGGCCACGGTGAGTACAAATGGGTGCTCAGTCAGCAGTCCTTCTTTCCTCTTTTCTAAGCAGAACCTCCCTAAGACATCAGATAATTCCATTTTCAGACTCTTTTATATCAACACTCTGCTAATCAGTCAATGTTCTTTGTTTATTTTCTGAGATAGTATTTCACTCTGTAGCCTGGCTGGCCAGAACTCGCTATGGTCTCGAACTCACAGAGATTTACCTGCGTCTGCTTTCCAAATGCTGAGATTAAAAGTGTGCACCACGAGTTATGAACAGAATACTTCAGAAATGTTCAATACAGAATAAAACAGAAACACCAGGTGCTTTTATCTGGTTGATAAATATCTACAGCCATACCTGGACAGCTCACCAGGATGACCAGTGGGGACACAAGCACCTGCCCACCTGCTGAAGAGTGCAGAAGCCAGGGCTTCTCAGTCTTAGTCCCCCACCATGGGAACATTTGTTCTATACACTTTATCACATTAACCATGTCATATGACTTTCCCCCTGTTCAGACTGATTAAAAAATTATGGGTGTCTGAGCTATACTTCTCTGCAAATCTTAAGACATGAGTTCTAAGAACCAGAATCTACAATCTAGAAAGGGCTCTAGATATACAGTCTAACTTTCTACTCAACTTAAATCTCTCTCTACATGTGTTCCTCAGATAAAAACAATAAAGCAAATATTTATCTTTCTCACAGTGAGGGAAGGCTAGAGTGTCAAATATAAGCTGGCAGACATCGGGATTTCACAGAGTTTGTCTCAATATGTAGAACAAAAAGATGTTTCATGGGAAAGGAAGTTCAATAGTCTCATGAACCAGGTACCAGTGTGAGAAGCTAGTGCCTAGGCGTATTTGCTTTGCATAATTTCCTGCTTTGACCATTATCCTTTTATATCTGTAGTCACAACTTCACCAGATTTGTTTGCAGTGTTAAAAAATGTTAAGGCACAGTCACAGTAGAGTACTTGAATAAATACTATTTTACCCAAACAGAAGGACTTCTGGCTTTCAACTTAGCCAACGGCATAAAGCCCTTGGTGAATGGTGTCCATGAGTATGGGAAAAATGGAGTGTTTGCCCCTGGCTGGGCTGTTCCCCGGCAGTCATCAATCCACTTACAGCAAGGGAGACCTGGACCTGCCTGAGTTCCACATGACTGCCTCTGCACCTGCCCATGCTGCTTGTTTGTGCCCACAGAGCTTCAAGAGTGAATACACTGCATCAAGGGCTTGCTGAAACTAATACACAAGGCCAGTGACTAGCTTTACTTTTAAGAAAGAAAACTGTTCTAGCAAGTATGTTTGTGGTGAAGTTTACCATCAGTTTTCAGCCACTAAAACGTACACAGAGCTTTCAATATATTTCTAGAAAACACAATCTTACAAATGGAGAAGGTTAAACCAGGGTGATTAAAATAAAGAAGGATCTCATTTTGGCCGCAGATTTCATGGTAAAGGCAAAATGAGAAGAGAGAAAATTCATTTATGAAGAATTTTAAGTTTGTTTAAAAACTTTTCTCTGAAATAAAATAATTTAGAGATTTTTTTTTTCATCAGTCTTCCCGAAAGAAAAAGGGGACGAGTGACTGCTATCTTTTTAATCTCCAACAAAAATGGCCTTTAAAAAAATTAAGTGATTCATGCTTGTAAAAACAACTAAAACAACAATAACAACAACAAACCCAAATCACATAAAAGCTCACATTGGAGAAGAAAACATCACCCCGAAATATAACAAGATAACACCACTGGTGACTAGCCTTTCATGTACCCACAGGTGTGTACACACACATGTGCACATGCATACGTACATTCACTCAATTTTTCTAAATGGGATTATGAATACTGTTCTTAAGAATGGTTTTGAGGGTGAAGACATAATGGTCAAATGAGGAGTTGCAAACCAATAATCTACAAAGGCCAATGGGAGAAGGGTCGACCAGAACATGGATCTGAAGACCCACAACTTAGAGTCTGAGTAATGCAGGCATTTATGCATAGAGTTGAAGCAATATGACCCAGACTTGGATTTCTAACAGTAACATACCTACTAGGCATTCTCTAAAACAGCTTATGTATAAACTGAGCATCTGGGAGATTCTGAATGAATGAGTCAGATGATCAATACATTATTCAATAAGTCTACAAACTGCCCAGAGTGTCATCATTCACTTGGATTGGTTATCACTCATAGGTGAAATTCTTCTTTTTTAAAAATTGTAACTGCATCTATTTATTCTACCTGTGTTGGGGAGGGGAGGGTGTACCATAGCATGGGGGCCGAGGTCAGAGAACAACTTCCAGGAATCAGTCCTCTCATTCTACCATAGGTTCTGGGAATTGAATGGCAGCAAGTGCCTTTACCCATTGAATCATCTTGCTAGCCCCTCATAGGTGAAGGATTTGCACTATTATCTAGTCTGATAGAGCAGCACAGGAGTAAGCAAACGAAATGGTTATGGGGTCAAATAGTTATTTTACTCTAACTTGAGGTATAACTCACAGGCAGTTAGAGGGCCCCTTTGATTCTGTGTCCAATTTCATGGAAGAAATTAAATTTACCTGCCAAGTCTTAAGGGCAGATGACTATCTTAAATTTTTTTTTATTGTATTTTTGGGTGTGTATGCTTGTTTATGTGCATAGGTGTGTGTGTGCGCGCGCGTGAGTGTGTGTAGGCCAGAGGACAACTTATAGAATTGGTTCTCTCTTTAAACCATGTGGGTCCCAGCGATTGAACTCAGGTCATCAGGCTTGGTGGCAAGTGCCTTAACCTGCTGAGCTACCCTGCCAGCCAGGGATGGCTATCTTATTCACAAAACTGACAGAATCCCAGCAGAATTAGTTTAGCTAACATTTGTTGAGCACTTACTATGTACCAGGCACTGTGCTAAGTCAATGACCCTATGTAGTCTACTCATTATGTGTTTATTTCAATGTTTCAAATAAGCTTCAGAAAAATTTAACTGTCTCACAAGTGGAAAATGAAGAAGCTGAGTGAGCAGCAACTAGGTATGTTTGACTCTAGAACTTGAGTAATTAATACTGTGTTCTGCTGAGAGAAAACCAGATCCAGCAGCATCAACAGAAGAAGTTGGCTGCTGATCTAGTGGATGGGATAAGACTCCTCATCTAAAGAGTGAAGAATGCCCATCTACCATGACCTCTCAGTCTGCACGAACTCCTGGATGCCAGAAGCTATTTCCTGCAAGCATTTGTTAACAGATCAGGTTAATGGTAATATAATCATGTCATGGGACATGGAAGTTATATGTTTCCACAGCTGAACAATAATTAATTGCATGAGACTGTTTGGTTATTGATCACTTAAAATACTAGGGCACTACCACATATGGAAAGCACAGAAAGGGCACCAGTACTCATTTAGGCTCACATTTGGGTGTTGCTCCAGGGTAGCTTCTACCCTAATTTTTATGACTACTAGGGTAAAAGGACTGAAAAGTAAATGACAAATTCTGAAACAAAAATCTTCCTGATTACTGTGGGAAGCTACTTTTGGAAAATCACTGCATTAAAACGAATCCTTACCATCATCAATCCCTATTTTTCATCCTGTCTCCCCTACAGCAGCCCTGATAAATATCATGCAGTTTCTGCCCACACTCCTCACTCTGTGCATTGCCTTTGGCAAACCTTCTCACCCCCACGAAGCCTGACTGATGTTCTTCCTGCACTGAAGTACCTTCCTGTACACTGGCCCTCACTCTGCCCCTGGAAATATAGCTGATATTGACTTTTCTACCTTCTAACAATCTTCTAAAATATTTGTCAATAGTAGGTTTTCTTCCTGTTTTCTGTAGTTTAAATACCCAAGTCATTGTCCTTGATCACAGGCAAACTTCAAAAGTTGACTAAGACTCCAGGTAAGGTCTGGTAAGTCCATATAAAGTGGGGCTATTCCTGCAGTGATGAGAACACTGGCATTCACCCTAATAGTGCACTGTGCCCCTGGCATCTGTATTGCACTGTGGATCCATTCTAGCTTGTGGCTCTAGATCTTTTCTTCACGTGAGCTTGTCTTACTAAACAAAGTGAATTCCCCTTCTGTGAGACTAAAAAATGTTCACAAAATAAATTATTTTGCTAACTATGATCCCACTGGGATCAATATGAAACAGGTGGAAAGTCAATTCTTACCACCTTCATGAAAATTTACACGTTTTCTTGTGATCATCTGGCACATGCAATCCAAAAAACAATTTGTTACTTACTCATTAGCATTCAAGCTAGCTGTGGCTCTGATGATCATGTAGCAGAGTGTGAGAGCACTGAGGAGCCCAAAACTGGCAATAATAAACCATTCTTCTGTTGACAAAGGAAAGGGAGGAAATCACTCTGGGGAGAAGGTTTAAGTCAAATCGATGTCAACACTTCCCTCAAATGCAACGAAGCAGACGTCAACGGAGGTGTAAGCCAAGATTGGCTTTAGGAAGTGAAGCAGGAGGAGGTTTGCCAGAGAGCTACTAACTAGAGAAGGTTAGTGGAAGTACTGGTAAAAGCTGCAAGGAGAAAGGAAAGCATGGCTCAACCATTTCTTCCAGGTTAGATCCTGAAGGATATGAGGAGGGAGGCCACCAAAAAGTGTGCAGGAAAAATATGTACAGAAAACTGCATATGGACACAGATTATCTTTCATTGTGCACTGAAATGACAGTAGAGTAACCATACTTAACCATTTTTCAATTTTCCTTTTGCCATTTCTGCATGGTTCCAATATGCAATCTTAGATAAAGGCTCAGGAACATGGTTCACAAAGATCTTGTGGGTATTCTAATGGCTATCTGCTCCTCAAAGGCATTCATTCTTTTCTCTTATGCACGAGCTTGCTTAGAATATTTATATTAAAAGAACACTTCAAATATGTATTAAGAAAACAGGTCATGATCCTGGGAAGCTACACTGGTTGTTGTCTTTGTAGAGAAGCCAGAGAAGCTGACTGGCAAGGTGGTTAAAGACTGATACAAAGAGGTCAGAGTCCAAGTCTTCTTTTTTTTTTTCTGACTGAACCCAGGGCCCAAGAACAAAATCTGATTTGCTTAAAAGTCTTAACTATAAAATATTTCCACGTGTATATACTAAATAGAGATGGTTTAACAAAGTAATACTAGGAAAGTTCCTCTATATGTACAATAATAAAGTAGAGGAATATTTATAACACCAGAATGGCAAATGATTATACATAAAAGTTGTATATAACATGAGTATTCCTTTTACAAAATTATTAAAAATATTTCATTTATTATTTTTATTTTATGTGTATGAGTGTATTGCCTGCATGTATGTGAGTGCATTGGTGTCATGCAATGTCCATGGAGATCAGAAGAGGGTGTGGGATTCCCCTGGAGCTGGAATTACGGATAGTTGTTAGCTGCCATGTGGGTGCTAACTGAACCTGGATCCTCTTCAAGAGCAGCCAGTGCTCTTAACTGCCGAGCCCTCTCTCTGGCCCCTAAAAATTTTTTTAAGTCAGTATACAAAATACTGGGTATCATATGACGTTTTCATACATGAAAACATGGGTATTTCTTAATCTGGGTTTCATGAACCTTAAAACTGCATGCAAAACTGTGCACGAACAGATATTTTTCTAAAAGAGGTTTCAGAAGTTTCAGTAGCTTCTAAAGGTAGTAACCTTCAAAAGGTTAAGAAGACTGTTCTACAGGATTCCAAAATGCTGAGTTTGTTCTAGGAGTTTATCTTTGCTAGCCTTGTTAGTTTAGATGGTTAAAATACTTTGCAAACTCTTTTTAAATAACAGTACAGTCACTGCTTCTTGGATTACAAATTTCCTCATTATTAAAGAATTCAAGAACTCATATACCATCCACTATTTTAACCTATATATCTATTTTAAGTTAGGAAAACTGTATACCAATGTTAAACAAAATCAAGAGATGAATGATTATCAACAGCAAGGAGCTTAACACAACATTTCCTTTCTTTTTAGCTATAGGTGAAACTGTCCTTGAACTCCTAATCCTTTTGTCTCTCCCTGCCAAGTGCTGGGAGTGCTGGATTATAGGCATGGGCCATGATATAAGTGACTATTTTTAAAAAAGAGGCCTCCCCTTCCCCCTGCAGTTCTGGGACTGAGCTACCACCTAGCATATTGTTATAAAATTTGTGCATGATAAGCAGACTAACATTTAGAGTTCAAATATGGTTGTACTTCTGAATTCTGAACACATAGATCTATTTGTGTCTCTGTGTGTGAAATACCGTCACAGCAACACCTGATAGGCTGGGCAGTACTTTGGCAGCAATCCTATGCTGCTGGACTGTCACCTCTGACTTCCCACTGTTTATTTAGCACAGTGCCTTGCACACGGTGGGTGCTGGTTGAATGTAGAATAACTGCTTATGTGTACAGGGCTTTGGAGGAAAAAGAAGCGGTAGTCTGGGTCTAGTACAATCACATGAATTTTATTTATTGGCATTATGTGTAAATTCTGACAAAAGCGTTTCATATGGTATACGATATAATTATTTTTAATCATTAAAACATAAGATTTTAAAGACATTTCTGTATAAATATGAGAAGATGTGTGCTTAACATAGTACTGGGTGCTCAATAAATGCCTGATCAATGAAGGACTTACAAAAATTCAATGATAAATAACATTTATCTCCTTTATTGCTACTAGATCAATTTTTAAAAATCCAAACCATAAACCATAAATGCCAAAGTAGAAAAACCATGAAATGCTGCTAAAGGAGCCAATGGAAATGCTGAGAAATGAGCCACCTACATCAAAGAATGTTTTACTTATAACTGAATGAAGGCTCTCGAAGTTCAGACAACTGATAAAACCTGGGAAAGCATTTTCTAATGACAATCTCCATAAATTTCAATAAAATAGACCACAGTAGTCTTACAATGAAAAGAGCAAGCTATTCCATAAAATTATTTTACCCATGTTTGTTACTGACTCTCAGAGGTAAGCAGAGTCCCATCAGCTCTAGGGCTTGAAGTTCTGGGCAAGAAGCAGCATAAACCAGAAAAGGCAGAACCAGAGTGGCAATGAGAGATGGGTGAAAGGTTGTTAGATGGAAACTGCACATAAAGAATGAAACCAGAGAAAAGAACTTGCTTGTTACAGGATGAATGCCTATGACACCCATACACACACTGTCAGCCCACTCACACTGTACATAGACAGGCATTGCCCTAGAAACAGTATATTTCTGTTTATTAACAATTCAGCAATCAAGATGTTCATTAACTAGCCCAGATTATTTTTTCTTACCTTTTGGCTTGTTTCCCATTTTATATACAATGATACTAAAGACTTAAATGTCAAGAGAGGAAATTTCCATAAAAAAAATCTAAGAAAGAGTCAACAACAACAGGCCATCTCAACTGTTCTGAAACGGTGAAGTTTTAGATTCAAATTCTAGATTAGTTTTTCACTAAGCTCCTGCAGCCTGGGAAATCAAGGACAGCAGAGCTTAGCCATATAACATACCAGCAGCACCACCACCAGCCTCCATCACATTCCAATGTATCCCCTTAAAATGCTATTTGCAATTCAATGTTTTCAAAACCAGACTTATAAAATAGTTGCTAAGACAAACCTCTAAATGACTAATCACAGGCAGCCATTCCTGTAGTCACAAGCAAGCATTTCTTATTATAAAATTGTTATTCTAAACAACTGCTTCAATGAAAGTACACATTATTTCTCTTTTACAAAACTGCTGGACCACAGGACCCAACTTTCCCCTTGACAGTCACCACATGCCCAAAATAGGCAGCAATGCTGCCCAGTGTCTGGGCAAAGGGTCCCCACTTACTTGTTACTGCAATGTTGATTTCTCCTGTTCTAGGAGTGACCTCCCCATCCTGAGGAAGAGGTGATATCCCCGAAGTTCGAAGTGGTTCCAGGCCAAGGGAATTGTCACTGGCAAGGTCACCTAGGGCTGATCTTCGGTTAACTGCTTGGGTTCTGGTGAGTCTTTCCATATCAAATGCTACATTATCAGTACATGGCAGATTTGGCTGCAAAATATTTCCAGATTAAAAATGACTATAAGAACCAGAAGACCACAAAATCCTGAATGTCTTGATGCGCATTGCAAAGATGTCACCTTTCTTTTCCTATACAATTTCTGCTCATTTTTGTTGCCCATGTATCTTTTCTACTGTCTTCAAAGGATTGGTTGATTTTCTCCAAAAAATGGTATGAGGAAAAATTTACTCAGTTTTTAAAGTATCTTCTACCCTTTTGTTAAGTTTAAAAAATACGAAAAACTTTAGCCCATGCTTTTAATCCCAGCACTAGGGAAGCAAAGGCAGGCTGATCTCTGTGAGTTCAAGGTCAGCCTGGTGGTCTACATAGAGAGTTCCAGGACAGCTGGGGCTATAGATGCTGTATCAAGAAGACTAAAAACGAGAAAAACATCACGAATTTTCATGCCATCCTTGTGCAGGGGCCATGTCAATTGCTGTAGCATTCCAATTTTAGTATATGTGCTGCCAAAGTGAGCATATTATAATTTCTTCTACTTTTAAAAACACACCTTTAATCTCAGTTCTTGAGAGGCAGAGGCAGGCAGATCTCTTTGAGTTCCAGGCCATCTGGGCTTCAGGTAGACCCTGAACAGGTAGACAAAAACAAACACCCACCCAAGGCACAATACCAAGAGCAGATCAAAGCTGAAAGACTTTTAAGCTATAAGAAAACAATCTATTTCAAAACCTAAACATCCAATTCTGATGGTCATGTAAACAGCCAAAAATCTGCCAATTTAAAAGTGGATACGAAAGTATTCTAATAGCAAGAAAAGTAATAAACTCCTTTTGTCTGTAGCAGACAACGAAAAGTACAGCTGGGAAAAGCGGCTGAAAGAAGGGACAGCCAAACAACAGAATTTGAAATTTCTAGAGTAAAAAATTCTTTTTTTGATGATCCCAATGTTGTATTCAAAACAAAGCAAAACAAGACGGCCCAGAGCAGTGGGCACATCTTTTATCCCAGCACTTGGGAAACAGAGGCAGGTGGATCTCTGTGAATTTGAAGCCAGCATGGTATACATAGGATATTCAAGCTAGCCACAGCTATACTGTTTCAGATCCTGTGTAAAAACAAAACAAAACAAAACCCCCAAACAAAAACCACCAAAGGATGAATAATATTTCTAAGTTGCTACTACATGCCAGGCACCATGGGAGACATTCTACATTAAACTAGTCCCACATGGAGGATGACTTGGTTCCCCAGGTAACATTTAGCAATGTTGGGCAATTCTTTTCTTTCTCTAAAAACATAATCCTGGCTATATACTTTTCTTAAGCAAACCAAGAAAGTCTTCAATGTTCTTATCTGGCACAGTGTTGCTCTGGCACTTGTCATAGCTAACCTTGATGTAACACATCTAGCTAAGATACCTGTCAGATTGTTCAAGTTTCTCTGCCTTTACTGCTTGCAATTTACTAATACTCAAGACACCAAAGACAAACTTAAAAGGGAGGAAAATGATAACATAATTTTATAATATGCCAAATCTAAGATAATTTACTACTGGACCAAAGACATTTATATTGTATTTCTTTTTCTCTCTCAACCAAAAGTATACTTTTAAAAGTAGACTAGTATAGTTATTTACATTTTTTCTGAGAGTTCCCTGGGTCATTAAACTTTGAAGTAATCTGGAAGAAAAGTACCATTAGACTAACAAGGTTGTATGACAAAGAAAGGTAGTATATGCTTGTGAGATTTAATCATGGCTCTTGTTAGACCAGTTATACTAAATTATATGAGATATGGTACTACACAAAAGCAGTGACAAAACAGAAAACATACCACAATTCCTAGGGCCTTCAAAATATTAAGTTTGCACATAGGACAGGTACAATGTTCACTAAGCCAGGGATCCACGCAGGATTTGTGAAAAACATGCCTAGAAACATAATAGAGAATTATGTCATAAATTATACACTGAAAAACTCCTAGGTCAAAATGAAAAAAAAAATGGAAGTTTTAGTATGTTTTTCCCCTTTTAATTTTCAACTCCCAAGAGATAAATATTGGGGGCTTATAAAAATATAACTTGCAGACATTCTCCTACACTCAATCTCATAGTAATTGCACTGTGTGATGAAAGCAAGCAGACTAGGGCTGCCTGGACTTGTTTACGTCCTGTGCTGGATATCCAGTTAGGGCCTTGAGCTTGCTATATAAGTGCTCTACCATGGAAACACATTCTCAATGTCCCAACCTCACCTCCATTTTTTTTTATAGTGTCAGGGTCTTGCTGTGTTACCCAGAATGGTACCAAACTCCTGCGCTTAAGTGATCCCAGAGCAGCTGGAACTATAGATAAACCACTATGACCCAACTTTTTTTTTTTTTTTTTTTTTTTGGTTTTTTTGAGACAGGGTCTCCCTGTAGCCCTACCTGGCCTGGAACTCCTTATGTCGACCAGACTGGCCTTGACCTCACAGAGATCAACCTGCCTCTGCCTCCCTAATGTTGGGATTAAAGGCATGTGCCACCACACTCAGCTCCCAATTGAGCTTTTAATTTTCCACCAAATTAAAAAAAAAAAAAAAGGACTTAAGGATACATAAAAAATATATTAAGAATAAAGATAACCATGCTTTATAAACAAGTTAGGTTTTAAAATAGCTCATGTACAAAACAGAACTTCAAACATATTAAGTCAGGGTTAAATGAACAGTTCTATGAATAATCATTAGTTTTATGAACTCAACCTAGACTGAGTATTTTTGAAAATCACATGGCAATTAGAACTGTTCTGAGGGGTGAATGGTACCTAAAAATAAAATGTCAGTTAGCAATGTTCAGCTGAAATGTTAAAGGGGTGGGAAGATGGTGATGTCCTCTCCTACTCAGGAGAACAGAAAGCCACATCCTTGTGACAGTCATTAGAGGTCTACATTCTTAGAAGGGGAACTTGTGCCTGCCTGAGGGAAGTTCAGAGGAAAGACTTGGAAGGAGCTACAGAAACCATCCTCAAGCTCAAGCACTGCTGCATAGGAACTTGGGAGAAGCACAATCAAGCCTGGTAGCAGCTTGGTGTGCTGGCCAGACCAAGAAAGGGACATCGACAGAGATACTCGGGGCAACTCTGGAAGAAATGCTGCAATTTGAGTTTGGGATAAAAGAAAAATTGAGAGATACCAAGTTGGGCTACAGTGTACCTTTAAAACATTGATTATTTATACTGTTTTGGTTACTATTTGAAAATGCAGTTTTGATTCTGAAAAGGGGTATAGGAAATGGTTTTTTTCTGGGATGTATAACTTCAGCCAACTATACACAGTTAACCACTTGATGGCCTTATACCCATTTCCTTAGAGTTCAGAATAAACTTGGAAGTCTCAATTTATCAATCTAGTCTGAAACTGACAGATAATGAAATTACTCAGAATTTCATTACTCCTGAATGCCTTTAGGGTTTTATATGCTGGAAAGCTATTAATTCATAGGCAAGACCTAAATTCATAGTATATATACATAAGGAGTTATGTCTGCTTCTTACTACTCTTGCGGACATAGGAGAGAATTCCAGAGGATGAAGGAAGAAGGTTCCTTACTGAGAGACTAAACTTGAGGGGTCATCCTCAACTTGAGAGTCATAGCGGCACTCAACTATGCCCAGGTGGGCTGTAGTTGAGAGTGGGGTAGAACAAAGCTTTCTTTTTTTTTTTTTAAATTATTATTCTGCTTATGTGTGCGCACACGTGTGTAGGTCTGAGGACAACCTGAGGGAGTTGGTTCTGTCCTTCCACCATGTGAGTTCTAGGGATTGATCTCAAGTAGTCAGGTTTGGTGGCAAGCACCTTTACACATTAGGCCATTTTACCAAGTCACAACAAAACATTTTAATGTCTCTGTGGCATGCAAAAGTCCCTTTAGATCTATCTATATTGTAGAACCTAACCCAGAGGTTATCTGATCTCTTATGTACATCTGGAGGCAGTTTGTGCGTGTCTGAGGGCTTAGCTAATGCCAACAAAGAGTGTGGGAAGCTGCAAAGGCATTCTAGGCCAGTCCTGCACAAGATGGACAATGTTATTTGGCTGGCTTCGAGGGTAAAAAGGATTATGTGATCTCTGAGAGAGCTGCTTTGGTTTGGAAGTAGAAGGTATGCAGGTGGGTGTGGTGGCTGAATTTAATCAGCTGCTGGTGGAAATCTGGTTTAAGCAAGTAGCAGTTTTATCCTCTCAAGGATAAAGAATGGTTGGCTCTGGTCCATTCTGCTTTGCCCAGGATTTTTCCCTTTTTTATACTACCGGTTAATCAGAAAAGAACAAAGTAGTAGACCTCCTGTGTTCTTTTTTTAAAAATATTTTATCATTTTTATTTTGTGTGTATGAGTGTATTGTCTGCATGTACACAAGTGCACCTGTCATGCAATGCCTGAGGTCAAAAGTGGGTGTCAGATCCCCTGGAACTGGACCTATGGACAGTTGTTAGCTGCCATGTGGGTGCTGGGACTCAAACCTGGATCCTCTGCAAGAGCCACTAGTGCTCTTAACCACTGAATCATCTCTCTAGCCCCCCGTATTCCTTTTCTAATTTATTAAAAATTTTTATTTTATGTGTATGAGTGTTTTGTCTGTATGTATGTAAGTGCACCACATGTGTGCAGTGCCTGAGGTCAGAAGAGAGCACTGAATCCCCTGGAACTGGAGTTATGTTTTTTAGCCACCATGTAGTTACTAGGAACTAAACCTGGGTCCTCTGCATGAGCAGTTGATGTTCTTAACTGCTGATCTCTCTCTTTAGCCTCTCCTTTAAAAAAAATTTTAATTATGTGTATGTCTGAGTTTAGGTATGTGCATGTGAGTGTAGGTGCCCTCAGAAGCCAGAGATGTTGGATGCTGCAGGAGTTGGCAGTTGGGAGCTGTCTTACGTTGTTATCGGGAAATGAACTTGTGTCCTCTGGAAGAGCTCTTAATTGCTGAGTCATCTTGCTAGCCCTATAATTTCTTCTTTTTTATAAAAATTTTTTTTATTTGCTGGACATGGTGGTACATGCCTTTGATGCCAGCACTTAGAAGAGGCAAAGGCAGGCAGATCTCTGTGAGACAGAGGCTAGCTATCCATAGCAAATTCTAGACCAGCTGGGGCTACAACTGGGGCTGTTTCAAAAACACCAAAAAATTTATTTTATTTTATGTGTGTGAATGTTTTGCCTGCATGTATGTAAGTACACTATGTGTATGCAATGCCTGTGGAGACCAGAAGAAGGTACTGAATCCCTTGGAACTGGAGTTAACAACAGGTGTTAGCCATCCTGTAGGTGCTGGGAACTGAACCTGGGTCTTCTAGAAGAGCGGTACTGCTGAGCCATTTCTCTAGCCCCTTGTTTTTTTTTCTTGAGACAAGGTCTCAAGCATACCAGGCTAGCCTCAAATCTAGAATGACTCTGAATTTCTTCTGTCTTCACTTCCCAAATGCTGGGATTCCAGCACTATGCTTGGTTTTCCTACACTGTATGAGTTCAAGGTTTGCAATCTATCTGCTCCTTTAACCTTAAGTGAGTTATAAATGGGTTTTTCTTGTGTCTGCATTCTTAAGACATTGTTTTTTGTAGATATGTTGCTCTAGAAGGAAAGGTACCTCAGGTCCTTGGATATCTCACATGTCTGCTCTTTGCCGTAAGGTACTGTATAGAGGATGACAGAGACACACTGGCTGTCTGTAGACAAATTAACAAAACCTTTTTTCTTTAGTTCAAAATCTTAACTCAAAATCTGGAAGAATCTTTTTTTTTTCCCTCTTAAAAAAGAACTAATGTTCTGGGATTGGAGAGATGTCTCGGGGTTAAGAGCACTGGCTGCTCTTGCAAAGTGATAGAAAGTGTGAATTCCAGGAAAGCTATAACCTCATTAGGGAAGCTATAAAACCATAAATCCCTTAAAGTGGCCAACTGGCCCTAAATTAGCAGGCTGGCCTTGCTCAAGCCTTATCAATTGGTCACTCCCAGAACTGAAGGAGAATGTTTATGGAGCCAACCTGTCTCCTTTAGCGTTCTAGATATCTTGCCTGCCCTGCCTGAGAAAATAATCTTGAAAGGAAGACCTTTAGTCACCCAAGGCCACCAGACCCTAGCACCAAGTAAACTGTAGCTGTGTTGGGCAGAATTCCTATAAAAGCCCAAACCCCCAGATGCAAATGCTTTCTTCCCAAGGAAAAGCTTCTGCCTTCCCTGTTGATTCCTGAATAAAGGTCACATATCTTGCCTGTTGCTGGTCTGGCTCTGGCTCTGATTTCTAAACTTTAAACTCCTTCCTTTTCTGCACTTCTAAATCTAACACACAGGACCCAGGTTTGATTCTCAGCATCCACATGGTAGCTAACAACCATCTATAACTTCAGTACAGGGGAATTTGATACCTTCTTCAGACCTTGGTGGGCAAGTGCACAGGTGCACTTACCTACAAGCAAGCAATACACTCATACACATTAAAAAAATAAACCTCAAAATTAAATGTTCCTTCGGGTTATCTACCTTCCACATATACCCCAGTCATCTCCAACTCTCCTTCTCATGACCCAGACCCCATCTTTCTAGATCCCTACCAGGCCAGCTTCTGTGTATCCTACCCCAGATCTTGTTTATAAATCCTACAGAATAACCCTTTCTTTTTTTTGAAACTAATTTTATTATTTTTATTTTATGTGTATGTGTGTAAGTGCACCCATGTCATACAATGCCCATGGAGGTCAGAAGAGGGTGTCAGATCCCCTGGAACTGGAGCTGGATGGTTATTAGCCACACTGTGGGTGCTAGAAATTGAATCCAGGTCTTCTGCAAAAGTAACCAGCACTCTTAACCCTGAGCCATCTCTCCAGCCCCAACTCTTGCTTTAAAAAAAAAAACAATTTAAATTTTTATTTGCATAAGTGTTTTGTCAGTATGTTTACTGGTATGTGTGCAATGCCCACAAAGAGGGCAACAGGGCCAGAGCTACCGTGTGGGTACCAGGAGTTGAACCTGGGTCCTCCAGAACAACAGCAAGAACTCTTAACTCCAGAGCTGTCTCTCCAGCCCCAGAATAACCCTTGGTTTCCAAGACAAAACCAAGCACTAGTTCTCTGTGTCTACCAGCCTTGCACAACTGCATTTTCCTTCTAATACCATGTGCACCTTTGTGAGTGTCTGGAGTTGCTGCCTTCTCTTTACCTCCATTCTCTCCATGCACTTCATTGGCTTACAGCTTCACCACACCCATCATGGCCTTTTCTTTCTAGGCGAAGTTCTGCTACTAGACAGTTGGATCCTTGGCTAACCACTCTCTCTGCCTCTTAGCTGTCTCTTCTGAGGAGTTGTGTGGATGGAGCTTGATCTACCTCAGAAGGCTGTCTGGGGTGGAAACTGTAACTGTACTACTTAGAAAAGTACTGAGGGATGGGAGAATGAAAGCTTTGCTAAACAGGCAAAGCAACCTGAACATTCCACACAGTGTCCCAGTAAGTGGTAAGAATGCTCTTGTAATAAGCCCAAGCACATCCAGCAGGTGCTTTCTCACTAACAAGAGACTGCACCATGGACAACCAGAGACCTTCAAAGGTGGTACCTGGGATAAGCCAGAACTTGCAAAGAAGCCCTTCCTCACTATACTGAAAGGGTCCAGGAATAAAAATACACCTAACAGCAGAAAAGGGTGTGGCACATTTAGGGCCAAATGGTAGACAGGGATAGAAAGCAGGGGATATGTGTAGGACAGTGAAATGTGAAAAGGACAAGCATATCAAAGCTTCAACCAAAGTCCTTTATTCCTATAAGAAGTACTTTGGGATACAGAATAGGAAATGTATAGAATATGGAAGGAACAATTCAGCAATACTGCAATGCAATGCCTTCCTCTTCCTACTCCCCACAGGTTATGAAACACCTTTGAAGGTCTCTGGTTGTCCATGGTGCAGTCTCTTGTTAGTGAGAAAGCACCTGCTGGATGTGCTTGGGCTTATTACAAGAGCATTCTTACCACTTACTGGGACACTGTGTGGAATGTTCAGGTTGCTTTGCCTGTTTAGCAAAGCTTTCATTCTCCCATCCCTCAGTACTTTTCTAAGTAGTACAGTTACAGTTTCCACCCCAGACAGCCTTCTGAGGTAGATCAAAAAGCAGGGGTGAGGAGTCTACACTGGAGGTGGCTTGTTTTCACAGCTCTGCAGTCTCTGGGTGCCGTGTTAAGGAGCTGGCAAATATAAAAGGATTCAAGATTACTAAATGTCAGAGACAAGAACTCCTTCCTCTAGCCAGCCTGGTGGCATATGCTGTTTAAGTTGACCTCCCTCTGAGGTGGGGGTGATCACGGCAACTCCTCAGCCGAATAGGAGCCAATTGCCTGACCCATTTTAGCTCCCAGACTGGCATCTTCAACGTACAGTTATTCATACTGCAGCACTGTACTTCTCAGAGTATTTTTACCTACTAAAATTTTGTGGCTAACCTTTAAATAAGGTGAGTGTTTCTCAGTTTTGAAGCCATGCTGGTTAATGTTCAAGGGATGATCAACTGTAATCAACTGACACAAGCAGGAGGTCTCCAAAGCAATGCCAACTGCCATCTGTCCACAATAAATTAGTGTGGCAGAGAATGGAAAAGAAAGGTTATGCAACAAAAAGCCAGCAGTCCACAAGAGGTTTGATGTCTATAGACAGAAAGGCTTAATTGAGAACGGACTTGTTAAAAATACACAGACAGACATAGGCATCTAGCTATCTTCCCTGCTGACTGAGGAGAAATACTGAGTACAGATCCCACCAAAGGCTAGTAATAGAGTGGTACAGGGAAGTATTGGATTTGAAATAGTTTTTGAAACTAGAATCACAAAGGCATGAGTATGCTTAAATGCTGATGAACAGAGACAAACGGAACAAAACTGAGAGAGTAGATAGTCAATACAGTAAAGAAGGGAAAAAAACTGGCAGGCACAGGCCCAGGTAAAAAGAGCAGCACCAGACCAGAGCTGGGCTGCCTCCTCCATCCCAGCAGGAGGTGCAAAGGCTGGTGCAGAGGCAGGCATGCTTCAAGGCCTGGAGATGAAAGTTGGGGGAATTCTTCATCTGTTTAGTCTGTTCCAAGTCCAGGTAGAAGACAGTGAGGGGAAGAAGTGCTTAGCCACATAAGCTAGAGAAAGCTGTGGAAGGCTCAGGTTCAAAGAACACAGAGACAAAGGAAGAGTGGAAGGGTCTTGGGGGGGGGGGGACTATTAAGCAGGAGCACCAGGTAGGAGCTACAACAAAGGTATTGGAGATAAGAAGTGGGGAACGTCTGGGGTGAAAACTGTGTATATCAATATCGTCTAGCCAGGGAGTCTTATCTGGAGAAAATTTTGGTTGTCAAAACTGTGTAGTATGGTGTTTTGGGCAACTAGGGGGAAGGGGCCAAGAATCCAAACAAAGAATTATCTGGATGAAATGTCAGCAGTGCCAAGACTAAGAAATCCTCCATAGGTCAAAGGTTGTCACAAAACATTGCTCAATAGGAAAGGTTAATTTTTACTGCACCCGAGGATCATACTGTTGTTAGGATGAGGTGAAGATATGTTCTACTGAGCAGGCCAAGCAGTACAGTTTAAAGAAAGCTGAGACTTGAGAGGTAAGAATAACAAACAGCAGCTGGCTGCAAAGCAACATAGAAAACCAACACACTGTCAGAGAAGTATGTTTAACCCAAAGCAAGGTGGAGGGAGTGGTGCTATAACTGAGGTGCAAAGAACGTCCTTTAAAAAAATATTTTTTATTTAATGTGTATTAATTTATGCTTGCATGTACGCAACTGCACCCATGTCATGCAATGCCCACGGAGGGCAGAAAAGGGCTTCTAATCCCCTGGAACTGGAGTTACAGATGGTTGTTAGCTGCCATGTAGGTGCTGGGAATCTTCTGCAAAAGCAGCCAGTGCTCTTAAGTGCTAAGCCATCTCTCCAGCCCCAGAAATTCCTTTAAGTTTGTCAAAATTTGTAATTATCAAAAGCAGACCACAAATACAAAGGCTGAGAAGTAGCTGTCTCATTTCAGATGCTGAAACAGTTAAGACCCACAGAGACTGTGGGACTTACTAAAAAAGATACAGGGTGGAGCTTCACCGAGGTCTTTCTAAAAGCTCTTACTGATCCCGATGTGTAGTCAGGTTGAAAAAGTTCTAGGTTAAGCTGAGAAAAAAAAGAGATCTCAGAATGGAACTAGAGAAGCCAAGGCTGTGGGGATGGAGAGAACGAGAGCAAGCTGCCCAGAATCCTCTATTTTAGGCTCAGACTCCCTTGAGGAAGACATTCTCATTTTAGTAATAACCACGAACGGCGTTTTTTCCCTTCCTCCCTCAGGTACCAGATGGGTCTAGGGGATCCTGGACTGGAACACAAAGACAAGAAAATTTTGAACTCTCAGATTCTTCCTGATCAAAGCAGACATTTGCTGATGCTGCTTTACAATACACCCTATTTTTACTTTTCTTGATTTGTGAATATATTTCCTTTAGTCTCATGTATTTAGATTTTAAATAAGGGAACAAGGAGAAATGGTTATTACAGAATTCAATTCTCTGCAGGGTGGTTTACATTTAGTTTGGTAAGATTGTTTTTACATGGAACCTAGAATTAGAATGATTACTCCATAATCTTGATTTGTGTTTCTGTATACAGAATTCTTCCTCAAAAAAATAACACACACTAAAAAATTAACATATTCTGTGCGTATTTTCCAGGCATAAAATAGAGTACTTTCTAAGTAAATAAAATAGGGCCAGTAGCTTCATGAAGACATAACAACCCATAATTATTTATTCAGTCACATGCTCATCACAAAATGGAGTCATGTATCTTTTAATAAGATCGGAGAAGAAAGTGTAAAGCCTTTGGTTTTAGCCTTCTCAGTGGGTGATTTTATATTTTACACTCAGAAAAGTGTACTCTAGTGTTTCACATTCCCTAGCTTAGCATAGAAGCATGGCAGAAATCAACATACTTATAAAGAAAATCTGCATAGCTAGGCCTGGAGGTAAGGGCCTAAACTCAGCTACTTTGGAACTGAAGCAGGAGGATAACAAATTAAAAGGCCAGCCTGGGTTAAAAAGTAAGTTCAAGGTTAGCCTGGGTACCTTAATGAGATCCTGTCTCCAAGTAAAAAGAGTACTGGCGGATATAGCTCAGCACAAGAAAAGTTGTGTATGGGAGATATTATATAAGGAACGGTAACATTAAAGGCAGACTCATATCCATCTGTTCTACAAGTCTGAACTGTGTAGACCTGGAGTCTGGCACAGGCTTCACTATCCTTCACTGTATAACCATGCTATGGTTTAAGTGTAGTCTGACTGTCCCCTCTCAGGGTTCACTGTGGTTAAAGCTTTGGTCTTCAGGGTGGTTGAACCTCTGAAGAATGGGACCTAGTGGGAGGTCCAAAGGTCACTGTATGGGACTCCTCTGTTATCATGAGACACTGTTACAAAAGGAGCAAGTGTGGTTGACCTGTGCTCTTTTTCTCTTCTCCTCCTGTTCGAGTTGACTTCTTGTTTCTATATGTTCCCACCATGATGTGCTGTCATCTACTACCCTCTTCACCAGAAGAAAACCAACAGGGCCCACTGGATTTTGCACTGAAAACCTCTAAAACTGTGTGCAAAATAAACTCTTTCTTCAGTAGCCCATGTTTGATATTTTGTCAAAGAAATGAAATACTAGCAAAGAGAAATAGAAAAAAACCCCACATTCTTTGGATTGTTGGAAGGATCACGAAGACAGTAAATGCTACCTGCAGAGCACTGACATAGCAAATACCAGTCTTCTCATTCAGGTTCATAGAGCTGTGGAACCCAGAGCCAGGTGGATGTTGTGGCGGGCTCACTGGAGGGTTTTGTGATGGACTCTAATTTGAGACAGAAAAAGGAAGCTCTCTTTTTATTTTTCACCAGTAGTAGGAATCAAACCTACAACCCTGTGCATGTGAGGCAAATGCTCTACTACTGAGCTCTACCCTAGCCTAAAAGGCTGTTTTTGAAGCCCACAGAAATTACAAAATAGAAACTCTTAGATTATAGTGCACTTGGATGTTGTGTTTCTTACAAACATACACAAACAGTTCTTGGGAGGGACCCTGCTCAATTGACCACGACTAAGAGCAGAGCCATGGATTAGATAACTCTCGGAATCAAGTGGATGCCCACTCTGAAGGGGCCACATAAGGCATGACTATCATTTCTTGCAAACAAAGCTGACTTACTTGCAGGGGAGAACCCGAACAACGTCATTCTGCTTATAGCTCTCTATGCAGACCGCACAATGATCAAAGTCTGGGTCTGTTTCCTGGAAGAAAAAGCACAGGAGCAAAAGTCACAAGCTTAATGTGTACAAACAAAGGAGTTACAACTCAACTAAGAATGCTCCTGTGGTGTCCACGGTAAGCAAATGGCTATAAAGTGAAAGTTATTCAAAATAATTCAATAAATTTTCATTTGCCTAAGTATACTGACCCAAATTACATCTAAGCCAATCTATTTCATCTTAAAATTACAGTCACAATATTTACTAATTTTACTTATGTCTTATAGTAAGTCAGAGTTCTAATTTTTTTCAAGATTCACATTGGCCATCATCTTGGATTATTAGGTTCTCCCGCCCCATTTCCTTTGTATCATAGGCAAGTCTGAACACTCTAAAAACCTGTGTCCTCATTAGGAGGCTCATGCAGTCAACCACTTCTTTAAATACAGGTGCATACAATGGTGATACCCTAGAAGACTATTATGTTAAGAGTCCTACTCCAAATTTTGGAACTGTTTTTTCTGGTCACAGATTTGGGGCAGAGTCATGGAGTCAACTCATACTGGGTCTTTTTATTAAGAGACAGAAAAGGTCAGCCAAGGGTTGGTTACCATGTTAATAGTTAATAGATTTTTTTCTTCCTCAGGACTGAGGAGGATTCCTCCTGAGTGATCTTAAATCATGGTAGTAGCCTAAGCTTGGGAAGGTGACACTATTTGCTAACTATTTACTATCTGAACTGACACTCAGAAGGACAACTCTTGGCAGGTGTAGGGAATACAAACTAGAAAACGTATTGGCTTTAATAATTAAAGGAAAGATTACTTAGTGCTGGGGAGGGGCAGCGGAAGATAGGTAGGCTATACCACATCCAGGGAACTTCAAAAAACAGTAGCTGACCAAGACAAGCAAACATTTACACCAGGCACTAGATCTGATGTAGCTTGATTTTTCTACAAGCGGATTTTTTCCTTTTTCTTTTTTTATATTTTATTTATTATTTTTATTTTATGAGTGTACTGCCTGCATGCATATAAGTGCATCCATGTCATGAAATGCTTATGGAGGTCAGAAGAGGGCATTGGATTCCCTGGAACTGGAGTTATAGATAGTTTTTAGATGCCATGTGAGTCCTGGGAACTGAACCTGGGTCCTCTGTAAGAGCAGTCAGTGCTCTTAACTGCTGAGCCATCTTTCCAGCCCTTTTTCCTTCCTCAGTGTACAGTGACATTCAGTAATGATGTCTCTATCTTGAAAGCTGTACTGAAGACAACTAGATCTAGTATTCAGGGGCCTAGGAATAAAAATGGACAAAAGAAAGAAAGTAGAAAAAACAAGCTGGAGGATTACATGAAGTAAACTTCCCAGAGCTTTTTGCTAAAACAATAGTATTGGGTGTCTAGTAGAAAAAAGTTTTGGTTTTATACCTTTAGGGACATTTTTTGTTTCTTTGAGACAAAGTCTTCCTGTAGCCCCAACTGGCCAGTTTGCCTAGAACTCACTATGTAGACCAGACCTTGATCTCACAGACACCTGGTTCCCTCTGCCTCCTGAATGCTGGGATAAAAGGTGTGCACCACCACATGTTGTTTGTTTCATTCTTGATCTGCATGAATATACTGAATGGAGGAATTAAAATTAAGATGCTATTTGGCATTTGAATTCTGACTAGGGAATTCTGATGAAAAGTTTTAGCCATGGCTATTTATCACTGTCTCTTAGAATTACCTGATCCCCTAAGCGCAGGCCCAACTCTTGACAAATTTTTGTTCTTCTAGAAATAAAGCCATGGTTAAGTGAAACACCTAGAAATGTAGGTCTTCAGGTCTCCACTTAACTGGTGAAGAAAAAAACCCCAAACAGATGGCAGCAGTCACAAGAAATAGAAGAAAATACATTTCTTCTAGCTATTTTATGTCTATCTCATCATAATTCTTAGAAGATGTATGCTAAGTCTTAAGAGCAGAAAGCCACAGAAACACAGCCAGAGCATCTAACTGTGAGTAGTCGCTGATGCTACTAATGGAAGAACATCCAAGTCTAGACATGCTGAAGGCTTTCCATGAACACAATTTCAAATAGAAGTGACTTCATTACAGTACCTTATCCCCTTTTTTGACTGTTCTGGTTGTCAATTTACTGATGGCTTTCTTGGCTGCATCTCCAAGACGACGCTAAGAAAATGAAAAATAAAGACATTAAGTGTAAGATTTATGAATAATGGTCTTCAGTTTAAATAACTAAAGGTATAAACTCTTTATTATCTCAGGCCACCGTCTATCATATCATGTAAGTGGATTCTGAGAATGCAATAAATTTTTAGAAAAATTGGCAGCTATACTATAGATTCTGCATGGTGGTCTAATGCCACATTACTATGCCAACATTACAATTACCTGAATAAAAAGCTTGACTCTTAAATTTTTTTTTTGGTTTTTAAAAGTGGGCCTGAACTTAGAGGACAACTGTCTCCTCAGGTATCTCTTGGAACTGTCTGTGCCCTGGAACTGTGCTGCTGGAACTCTGTCTGGAGCTATGTCCTGAGTCAGGCCTTACTCATGATTTTATTCAAAATGGTTTCTCCTACTTCAACTGGGGAAGTACAAGTGTAAATCCACCCTTGTCATACAATCTTCCCTTCTGCCCCTAGTTCTAATATCTTATATACACACTGTCAAACATATTTTCTCAGTCCTCATGTTTATAAAGATGGGTGCACTGTCTTTTAGTGCTTTGATATGTAAATTCTGAAGCATACCCACATTTGTTCATTATCTTTTTGGGTAGACTAACAAATAGAGGTTCCCAGGAAAGAAGATTAGGTGCTCAGGTCATAAGAACATATGGCTCAGTGAATTTACTAAGGTTAATTAAAAGTCATTAGTTCATATTCTGTTCATTTTATAAGTCATTTCTATAGACTAATAAAAAGTATATTTTCCCACTTATAGTGAGAAAAATGGGTATCATAATCACCTTATTCTACGTCTAACAAACATGTAGTGTAGCACTACCAATGCCTACTACATAGTCCACCAGAGCTTCTAACCCTGCCCTCAGAGCATTCCCATAGTGCTCTACAGGTGATCACTGTTAGGGATATGAACTGTCTTAGTAAAAGAAAAAGTCCCTGAAATCCTCAGCACAGCATTGAGAAGGGACACAGGGACAAGTTCTAATTCTGCCTCCCTTAACAGTATGCTTGGCAATCTCAGAAAAGGTGTTTGCCTTTCTAGGCTGAGTTATTATTATGTATTTGAGAGGGGTAACTCAGATAGTTTCTCAACTTGCGCTTGCCAGACACTGCCAGCAAAGCTAGACAACAATGACCCAAAGTGAAACAACAGTGAACCTATGACCTGAAGTAGCTACCTAAACTCAGACAGTGACCAGTGACTACCCTCACCTGGTGGGGAAGGGACAGGTTAGGGCAAGGGGGAAGTCTTTGAGGAAGTGACGCCAGAGCTAAGCCTTGGAGAACCAAGTAAGAAGAGTTAGTAAAGAGCCAGGGCAGCCAGGTGCAGCAGTGCATGCCTTTAGTCCCAGCACTTTGGAGGCAGAAGCAGGCAGATCTCTGAGTTTGAGCCAGTCTGGTCTATATAGTGAGTTCCATACCAGCCAGGAACACACTGTGAGACCATGCCTCAAGAAACAAACCAACCAACCAACCAACCAACCAACCAACCAACCAACCGAAAAACAAAAGAGCCAGGGTCCGGATTCTGGACTGGACAAAAAAATCAGAATGCTTTGTGAGACAGAGTTCATCATACTGGGATGACAGGACAGACTGTTCCAGAAAAATCACTGTAGTTACAACTAGATCTTAAACTAAGCAGACAGTTTAAAAAGCTGGAAAAAGGAGAATAAAGCAAGAGAGAACCTATATTCTTTCACAAGGATTAAAAAAAAAAAAAAAAACCCAAACTATAAACACACAGGAGAGAGGCAGGGGAAATTTAAAAACACAAGATAATTTAATGAACACTCACAAAGCTATCACCCAACCACTGATACTTCACTCATCTGCCCCTCTCCGTATTGACAAGGATTTCAAAGCATGTCATGGTTAATTTTGCCTGGTCTTTACTCTGCATCTCTGACAGGGGCTTTTGTTTGATGTCACTGTCCTACCTGATTCAATTAATTACATTTAGTCAATATTTTCTTTGTTTAAAAAATATTTATTTTTATTTTATTTATGAGTATATTGCCTGCAGGTATGAATGTAAGTGCACCTATGTCATGCAATGCTCACGGAGGTCAGAAGAGGGCATAGGTTCCACTGAAACTAGAGTTCCTGACAGTTAACTACCATGTGTGTGCTGGGAACTAAATCTGACGGCAAGAGCAGTCAGTGCTCATAACAACTGAGCCATCTTTCCAGCCCCAATATTGTCTCTTACTGAGACTATGCTACCATTTCCCCAGCTGTCTGAAGAATGTCTTTTTTAAAAACAGGAAATGTTTTTAGATTCTTTCTCTTCCTCTCTTCCTTCCCTGCCCTTCCTTCTCTTTCTGTGTATGTATGGGTCTGGGTTTGTGTGAACTAATGTCATGTGTGTGCATGCCCACAGAGGCCAGAAGAGGATGTTGGATCCCGCAGCTGGAATTACAGGCATTTGTGAACAGCCAGATAGGGGTGCTGGGAAATGAACTTGGATCCTTTGAAAGAGCAGCAAGACTCTCAATCACTGAACCAACTCTCTAACTCCCCAGAATGTCTTTTGATAGCTGGCTTATGTAAATCAAGATACAACACTTAAACACAGCATTCATTTCCTATGTTTCTCAAGTTTCATTGAGTGCAAGTTCCTTCTAACATAGTTTTAAAAACAGCCTTATGGATACATAGTTGATTAAAACTACATACCTTTAAGAGGAACATGTGATACACATTTAAAATTATATATTGAAACCCCAAGAATCTAAGGCTGACAATTTTATTTTCATGTACAGCTTTAGAGGCATCTTCTAAATTTTCATGTACTATTTTCAATTTCAAGTTCAAATGGTTTTCTATTTTGATTTCTTAAGCCTGTGGTTAATTTTCACATATTTGCGGGTTCTCAAGATTTTTCCGTTACTGATTTCTTAATTTTAGGAGGTTAGCAAGCCTATTTTTTCTTTTATGAACTTAACTCCTTTGTTTTATGCCCTAGAATATACTTCAAAGTAATGTGTATTCTGTTTTTGTCAGATAGTTTTCTACAAATGTCAATCAAATCAAGTTAATTGATGATATTAAGTTTTTTGTATTCTAACAGCTTTCTGGTCATTTATTCTTCCAGTTACTGAGGGGCAGTGAAATCTCTGGCTTAGTTCTCAGTGCAGTTCTATCAGTTCCCATTTCAAGTTTTAAACATCAAACGCTGTTATGTCTTCTGGTTAAAGTGGCCACTTTATCAAGAAATGACTTTGATCCCTGGCAATAGCTTTACTCTGAAATCTATTCTGGTATTAATCTAGTTACTTCAACTTTATTAAAAAATGTTTTTGATTGATTTATTTTATGTGTATGAGTGTTCTGCTTGCATGTATGTTAAGTGCATTCATGTCTTGCAATCCTCTCGGAAGCCAGAAGAGGGCTCCGAGAACTAGAGTTACAGAAAGTCCTTACCTGCCATGTGGTGCTGGGAACTGAACCTGGGTCCTCTGCAAGAGCAGCCAGTGATGTTAACCACTGAGCCATCTCTCTAGCTCCTGTGTCAACTTTATTTTGTCATAGTATGATATAACTTGCTCCATTCTTTTCACCTGTTTGTAGTTTAAGGCTTACTCATGTAGGCACTATACCCCTCAACGATTTCGTGAGCTCATGCATTTTTGTATTTAAAGTGGGTTTCTTAAAGGCAACACATGGATGGGCCTTGTTTTTTTTAAATTTTTATTTTATGTATATGAGTGTTTTTCTGCATGTATGTTAGTGTGGTGTAGAGCTCACAGAGGCCAGAAGAAGGTGTCTGATCCCTTGGAACTAGAGTTAAGGACCATTGTGAGCTACCATATTGGTGCTGAGAATTGAACCCAAGTACTCTGGAAGAGCAGCCAGTGCTCTTAACGGCTGAGTCATCTCTCCAGTCCTGGGTCTTGCTTTTTTATACATTACCTTAATCTGTGCTTTCAACAGAGGTGTTTAGACCAAGTATTTCAGACTTCACGATTACTGATATGTTTATCTACAAATCTGTCCACTTGGAATTTGCTTTCTATTCCATTCATCTCCTTTGTTGGGTACCATTATGGCACTTAACTTTCTTACATTTATTATTTATTTATTTGAGTATGTGTACATGCCACAGTGTTCCTGTGGAGGTCACAATACAACTTGCTAGAGTCAGTTCTCTCCCTCCATTTTGTGAATCTGGGATAGAACTCAGGTTGTCAGGCTTGTTCAACAAGGGCCTTTATCTGCTGAACCATCTCAATGGCCCCAGTTATAGAACTCTTTTTTTTTCCTTTAGTAACTGTTTAACAGCTAATGTATATTATCTTTAATCACAATTGAACTTCAAGTAATTCACATCACTGAGTAAAAGCTTACATAGTTCTATGTCTCTTTCTGTCTTTTCTCCTCTTCCCCTCTTTTGTCTTTTTGAGACAAGGTCTCCCTGGAGCCATAGTTGGCTTGGAAGTTGCTATGTAGACCAGGCTGGCCTGGAACTCACAGAGATCTGCCTGCCTCTGCCTCCTGAGTGTTGAAATTAGAGGCTTGTACCACAATACCTAGCATTCTCTCCTTTTTGAAATACAGTCTTACTCTGTAGCCTAGGTTGGTCTGGAACTTAGTAGTAGATCAGCCTGGCCTTAACTTTATTGCCTTAGCTCCATGATTGCTGAGATCCTAGAGTTGAGTCACCATGCTTGTCAGTATGCTGTTATTTCTTCCTCTTATCCTTCGTGTTACTGTCACTGCTCCTTTTGTTTACATAGACTCTATAAACTACTTAGTAACATACTGTAACCATATTTCAAATTTTTTAAAAACAAAATGTTGTGGTTAAGATATATGCAGCATGAAATTTTCCATCTTACCCACTTTTAAGTGTATGGCTCATTAAATTAAATATAATCATGACTGTGTATTCAATCTCTAAAACTCTTAATCTGGAAAAACTGTAAGTCTATCTTCACCAAGCAGCAACTTGCTGGTCTCACTCCCACAGTTCTTGGTGATCGTGATAGCTCTATCATTTTGAATGTTTGAGGTAGTTTAGGTGACACACAGATTAACTGTGCTTTTTGTGACTGGCATATTTCACTTTGCATAGTACTCCTAAGGCTCACTGCTGTAGTAGTATGTCACTGTAGTATGTAGTAAAATGAAGCTGAATAATACTCTACTATATACATATTCAATTTGGGGGACAGTCTTGCTTTGTAGTCTATGCCAGCCTCTGCCTAAGCAAGTGCTGGAATTACAGGCCTGTGCCCATGGTAGGTTAAGACCATATTTTATGTATTCACTCACATGTAGGTGAACTCTTGAGCTGCCTCTGCCTTCTGACTCATATGAATTATGTTGCTATGAACAAATATGTTTGAGTTCCTGCTAACATCTAATATTTTTGGGAATGGTTATACCATTTTCCATAGTGGATATATATATAATTTTACTTATCTACTGGCAATGTACCACACTTCTAATTCCTCCATATCTATGTCAGCAGTTGCTATTTTTTGTTCTTAGAAAAAAAATGTAGGGCAAGCTGGGGTATGATGGTGCATGCTTTTTATCCCAGAACTCAGGAGGCAGAGGCAGGTAAATCTCTGTGAGTTTGAGGACAGCCTGACCTTTACAGTGAGTTCCAGGCCAGCAGGGGCTACATAGTTAGACTCTGTGTCAAATAATACAAACACACACACTCACACACATATATATGTATATGTGCTTATACCAATTAAACTGCTTTTTACTGTAGTTTTGTAGTAAGTTTCAAAAATCAGTGTGCTATCAATTTTCTTTTTAAAGTTTTTTTGTGTGTCAAACAGAGCAGTAAAAAAATGCTACTTGAATATAGTTTTGTCGTATCTAACTTATAAATGATGCAGAACACTTTTTTACATTTTAAAGATCATCTGAATTTCATTTTAGTGAGCTCTCTACTAATTTTATTTACTTATTTATTTATGTAATTTGTATGTGTATGTGTGAAGTATACAGAGGTATGTGAACAGATGTACTTGCCTTTGTGTTGTGTGCACATGTGGAGGCCAGAGTTTGACACCTGGTATCTTCCTCTCTCTATCTTACATTTTGAGACAGTTTCTCTCACTGAACCTGGACCATATCATTTTGGATAGGATGGCTGACTAGCAAGCCCCTGGGATCTGCCTGTATCCAACCCCCTAGTACTGGGATTACAGATATGTATCACCATGCCTGGCTTTAAAGTGGAGCTGGGGATCCAAATTCAAGTCCTCATGGTGGCCCAGCAAACACTTTGCTCACCTGGGACTTCTTCCTAGTTCTTGTTTTGTGGTTTTTTTTTTTTTTTTTTTAATTCAGATGGTGTCATGTATTTCAGACTGCTCCTGAACAATGGCGTTGAGAATGACCTTGAACTTCTGATCCTCCTGCATCTGGTTCAGGCAGTGCTGGTACTGGAACCAAGGGCTTTGTGCAGGCTAGGTAAACACTTTACCTATCTATCTCCCATGCCAGCTCCTATTCATTATTATTATTCTTTTTCAAAAATCAAGTTTTCATGCTATCTGGCAGGACCATTAATTAGTCCCTGGTTTGTACATCAGTGCCCATGTCTTTTGTGATATAAGTTGCAATTATCTGTCTTGAGTTTATTCATGAAACTGTTGGCTTCAGGCTGAGAATGAGTATATATGTTAGTGTAGTATGTTAGCAGTCACTGTATGTTAGTGACTGCTCAGGGGCTTAAGCTGCCCCTCCACTCTGTTCTTCTTAAAGCCCCTTTAGTGGATCTCCATGATAAATGAGTCACTTGGCTGTAAACTTGACCCTGTGGTGCCATCTGTTTTCTCAGTTGCTCTCAGATCTATTTGCCAAAGTTTCCTCTCAGAATACAGCCCCCTCTTTTGGGGAGTATTCATGACTTCTAGTTTTTCAATTCCTAAGACCATCAGAAATCCTTTTTAACTTCTCTTGGCTACCTTCCCTGGTACAGATTTGTGGGCTGTGGGTAATCTGGCCCAACTCACTCCTTTCTGAGTCTTGGAGACACTTTTCTTAGTGTCACTAAAGATACTTTTTTTTTTTTTAATTACAAACCAGTATATGTAAGTAAATGTTTCTTGAGTTCTGTGAGCTGCTCTAGTAAATTAGTCAATTCCCAGGAAAGCATCCTGGGAATCCCAATTTGTAGCCAATGAGAAGCAAGTTGTTGGAGGCATGAGCAAAACAACTGGGGGCTTTGGTGGGCATTGCAAAAGGGGGTCAGTCTTGTAGGGTTGAACCTTCAACTTGTATGATGTGATGCTGTTTCCAGGTAGACAGCATCAGAACTGCACAGACTAAAAGGACATCTTGATGGTGATGTTCACTGAAGAATCAGCTGGAGGACTGCTTGCCTGGTATCAGAAGTGTTGTATGACTGTGTTGGGAGTAGGATAAATTTGGATTATTTCTCTATATTCTCTCAGGAAAATTCATAGACTAAGTATAAATTATTAACTCTAGTTTCCAAAGTCTTTTGCTGTAATGCTCAATTTACTTATTTTTCTTTAAATTTCCTGCTTCACATACACACATATGTACGTATGTACTTTCCTAATGTGGACAGCTGGACTAAGAGTATTGTGAAGTACTCTTAACAGTGATCTATAGCCACCTTATTCTCTGTATTTCTGATTATGTTTTATCCCCTCCCTAGGTAATAAAGTGCCTTAGGTTTCTAACTTGTCAAACACGGTACACTGAGAATTAGAAATGATAAAACCAACAGAAATGCATCATTATTTTTCCATCATAAAATGTTTGAAAGTCTTCTTACATTATAAAATCTTAAGTTTTTTTTTTATTGTCAGGGGCAAGATTCTGTTATCTAAGCCTATTAAAGCTATCAAGAATATAGGTTTTTAACACTAGTCTATTTGAATATAAAATATCAGAATGATTTAAGTTTGGGAGAACACATGGTGGCTAACAAACATTCTTAACTCTAATTCCAGGGGATTCAATACCCTCTTCTGACCTCCATGGCCATTGCAGGCTCGGGTACACTTATATACATGTAGGTAAAACACTCAGACACATAAAATAAAAAATAATTAATTAAAAATCATATTATTTAAATTAACATGTTTTAATATTTAATTATTTTTAAGAAAAGGGCATCAGACAGTTGTTAGCAGCCATGTGGGGACTTGAACCAAACCTGGGTCTTCTGTACGAGCAGCCAGTGCTCTTAACTGCTGTGCCATCTTTCCAACCCTGTATTTAACCTGAAAAAAACATTTATTTATTTTGTGTGTGTACGTCCATGTGCACATCCACACCACAATGCACATGTGTCGGTCAGAGGACAACTTTCAAGAATTGGTTCTCTCCTTCCACCATGAGACTTCTGGAGATCAAACTCAGGCTGTTAGGCTTGGCAGCAAGTGGCTATTCAATGGTTAACCCACGGAACCATCTTGCTGGAGCAAAACAACTCATACTCTTAACTGGACAGTAATAATCTGTTCAATACAAGATGTATCATGGTATTTTGAGGACAGGCCACTCTGATGAGATGTCAGGTTCTCCTTTCAGTAAATGAGAGCTCTCCCACAGAAGAATTTGTTCTGCATCAGACTTTTTTCTTCAAACACTGGTAAAATCTAGGGGCTGTGAATCTAATCTTTCCTTCACTCTTCCATCAATCACTTACCATCATTTTTTCCTTTCTGACTCAAAAGTATCTCTGACTTTTCCATCACCCATCTCCCCATGCTCCAATACCTCCCACCTAGCCTTTATACACCTTGTTTTATTAATACTTCTGCCTTTATTCTTCATTATTTCCTCCTTTAATAGTTCTTCTCCTCTAAGACTCTCCTAGCAGGAGAAAGTTGATTTCTTTTCTTTTCTTCTTTTTTTTTGAGACAGTGTTTCATGTAGATCAGGCTGGCCTTGAACTCCTGATCTTCCTGCCTCTGCCTCCAGATTACAGGCAGTTACTACCACTCCTCGCTGGAAAAAGCTTTGAATTATTCCACCTCTAGAAAACCTTGGACAATTCCTTATTGCTTAGAGAATAAAATAATAAAGCCTAAATTCCTCAGCCTATAATTCAACTCCAGCACAGCCTACAGTATCAGTTCACAGTGCCCAGTTTCCTCCCTGCTAATCTCCTTTTCAACTCTCCTTTATCCTTGTCTCTTTTCTGTGTGGAAAATGATTTACTTGCCTGCATTTGCTTTTAGTCTGTCTGATGAAGTCTTACTCATATGTTTGAAATTTGACTCAAACGTCCTTACCTCCTCTGTAAAGGGTCCATGACTCACCAAGATTAACACTGTTGTCTCCAAATAGTAACTCCTCTATTACACAGTACTTTACACCTGCCTGCCTTCTTGGTGGAATATAAGCTCATTCTCTAGTCATTCAAATATATACTAAATCAGTGTGACATGCCATGTCTTTTGCTAAAACTCTAAGAATTTAGAATGAGTATCTCCAAAATACTTTAAACTTAAAAATAGAAAAATTAAATCTTAAGTTCTTATACAACATTTAGAAGGCATAAAGCCTTTCTATGGAAAATGTTATTTATTTATATAAATTGATAACATGCATGAAATAAAAGATATAGTATTTGAAATATCTAAAATAATGAACAAAATAGTTTTTCAGCTCAAATGCCTGTCCTTTTTCAGTTTCAGAGATTGTTAATCCCTGATGAACACAAAAAATAAAATTTATTATACCATTCTTTATTATACCATTCTATAATGCCAAAAGAAGTTGGCCTTTTTTGACCACAGACTCCTCTAGAGAAAAATTTTCACAATCTATACAATACTATCACTTACCCCTAGTTTGGAATGGGAAAACAAACAAACAAACTGTGAACATGTCATTTTTCAAAGATTAGCTGGACAAGTGCAACGTATTAGCTTTCCTCACACAGGGAAGTTTAGTACACTTCTAAGTCCTGGCATGTAAATACATTCTTCATTTAGATCCTCACTTATCGCTCATTTCAGCAACCCTGAGTTATAGAGTCTAAGAAACCTGTATATTAAAGCAAGAAGATTTCCAAGTTTAAGTATCTTATAACTTATATGCATTTCCAACAAAATTTCATAAAGCTGTTTTAAACTTAGAAGACAATTTGCTTATGAATTTTCAAAAATCTGTCTTCTTCAACAGTGAAATAAAAAACCCATTTTTCTATTTTAGATAAAATTTGACTGCTTTGGGATTAAAGACTGGATTGATAGATGCCTAGGAGATTAGTAAAACATACTCTAGGTATGCTGTCAGAGCAGTTCCACAGAAGATTAGAGGATCAAGGGCTCTGACCTAATCAGTGGTTGAGGCTAATTGATGGAATGGTGACAGTGGAACTATAGAAGGTGGGCCTAAGTGGAGGAATTAGGTTACTGGTGCTGTGCCTTTGAAGGATCTCTCTTTTTTTTTTCCCCCACTTCTTTTGAGATAAGGTCTCATGTGGCCCATGCTAGCCTCACACTATGTAGTCCTGCATGATCTTTACTTCCTGATCTAACTGCCTCTACCTCCTGAGTGTTGGGATTCCAAACAAGTATTGCTATACCTGGCTTGAAGGATATCCTGTCCCTGTCCCTTCCTATTTCTCCTCTTTGCTTCCTGGCTGTCATGACCTAAGCAACTTTCCTCTGCCATACCCTTCCTCCATGTTTTTACCTTGTCATAAGCCTAAAAGCAATGAAACCTGGTGACCACTGACCTAAACCTCTGAAACCAAAAATTATTGTAATTTTTGTAAGCCAAAAATTATTCTTCTTTAAGTTGTTTGTGTCAGTTACATTTTTTTTCAGAGTGCTTAAGTACCAACACTGAGGTACAATCTTAACCATGGAGTTTTTTAAAAAACTGACATCTAGCTGGGCGTGGTGGTGCATGCCTTTAGTCCTATCACTCAGGAGGCAGAGGCAGGTGGATCTATATGAGTTCAAGGCCAGTCTGGTTTACATATTAAGTTCTAGTCCAGCTAGGGCTACAGGGAGACCCTGTCTCAAAAAGAAAAAAAGATATCTATCTAAAAATCTTCATGAACCCTTTCAACATAAAAGCACCAAACATTTACCCTTTGGTATCAGATAACTATTACTGAATTGACTGGAAGGGTCTAAGTTAGGCTGGTGAGATCAATCAGTAGATAAAGGTACTTTCTGCGCAAGCCTGATGACCCGAGTTCAATTTCTGGAGCCTATGGTAGAAGGAATGAACCAAATCTGTTCTCTGATCTCTACATACATGTTATGGTATGCATATGTTTCTGTATGTGTGTGCACATACAAATAATAAACTAAGAGGTCTAAGTTCACACATCATCTTGGCTTTTGTATCCAAACATATTTGAAAGTATTACGACAGTTTTTTAGTAGGAGCAAACTACAGACAACAATAAACTCAAAAGCCAAAAAATGAGATCTTCAAATCACATGTAAAATGATCTCCAATTACTATGGCACTGTGCTAAGAAAGCCACTTACAATATATTGCTCTCTTTAGCAGCATATTCTGTGAAGAACAGCTTCAAGGCAACATTTTTTGAGTCTTTCTTTCAATTCTATCTTTTCTTTGCTAACAGTTCTGGCTTATTTTTAAAAATAGTCTAAGGTTTCAACCAGTGGAGCTGCTGCCACCTTCACATTAAACTTTAATAAGCTAAGCTTTTTAAGCCACATAAAAATTTCATCAAGCATTTCTTAACCTTAGGGAAAATGGAAGGAGGAAAAAAGGTCAGAACATCACTTTCTACTAAAGCACAGTCTGGAGAAGGATGCTTTGAGAGGAGCTGCAACAAATGCTAGGAAACCAGTGCCCTGCTTGTGGCCTGTGCCAGATGGTGAGTTTTTTACTCCTTCATCACATACACGTCCCACAGAGTGTGCTAATTAAAGCACTATCATCAAATGGCAGGCTCCTGGGATTACCATGAGTTTTTCCATAAGTCTTTGGGTGTGCCCCATTCAGCCCTAATATTTTCAGAGGGCTTTTGGTTGAAAATGCTTTCAGATTAGCCCCTGATTATTCTTCCAGTGTTTCCTATGCCCTGTATTTAAAAAACAAAGAAGACATTCAAATCTTTGCAATTAAAAAATTTTTGGCAGATTGATTTTTATTTCATTCCTATTTAAGTGTTTTGCTTGCAGGTATGTTAAGTGCACCATGTATAGTAGTACCCACAGAGAACAGAGGAGACAGATCCCCTGGAACTGGAGTTACAGATGGCTGTGAGCCACCATGTGGGTGCTGGGAACTGAAACTGGGTCTGCTGCAAGAGCACCCAGTGCTTTGAATCACTGAGCCATCTCTCCAGAGCCCCACTTTAAAAACATATATTACAATACATAGATATTTTAACATGGAAAGAGGAAGTGGACTGTCTAGGGACTCGGACTTGAATAAACAAAGTGCTAAGTTCCCTGGGCTCCCTTGCTGCCTCATACATTCCCGATAATATGCCGCAGAAGCCTCCAACCCAGAACTGCCAACAGGAATAGCCAAAGCCAAGAAAAGTCTGATTCCCTAATCAAAGTACCTGGAAAAGGGTGGGTTCCTTTCAGAAAACCCTTGGGCAGTTGTCTGTTCTACTCTAGTCAAAATTCCAAAGAGAAAATTGCACTCTTCACCTCAACCTGATTTCCCTCTCGCTCAGTGGGAAGGTGATCTCCCCTGTCTAGCTGAGTGCACTGTACATTTACAGAACATGCCACCCAATGGCAAAACGAAATTTTTTTCATGTATTCATAAAACATTCACCAAGACAAACCATATCCTAGGTCATAAGGCAAGTCTCAAGAATTAGAAGAGATTTAAAATCAAAGTATTTCTCTCATTATAACTGTGCAAGTTTTTGTCAACTTGACACAAACCGGAGCTCTCTGGAAAAATGGAAAATCAACTGAGAAACTGTCTCCACTGGATTGGCCTTGGCTAATTTGTACAGAAGGGTCCAGCCTACTGTGGGTGGTACTTTCTCAGGCAGGTGACCCTATACTTTAAAAGAGAGGTAACTGAGCAAGCCAGTATGGTCTCTGCTTCAGTTTCTGTTTCCAGGTTCTTACCTTGAGTCTCAGCCTTGGGTTCCTTGATGATGGGCTGTAACCTGGAAGTGTAAGCCAAATAAACGCTTTCCTCCCCAAAGTTGGTTCTGATCAGTGTTTTATCAAGCAACAGAGAAGCAAACTAGAGTAATATTGCAATCAAACTAGAAATCATTATCACTAAGCTAACAGTAAAATCTCTAAACAACTGGAAATTAAATACTTCTTAATAGTACATAGGTCAAAGAGGAAGTTTCAAATGAAAAACATACAAAAGATTGGGCATGTTAGTGCATGGCTATAATCCCAGAACTTGGGAAGCTGAGGCAGAAGGATACACAGAACTGAATGAAAACACATATTAAAATGTGTGGGGAAGAACAAAAGAAGTGCTCAGAGAGAAATTTATAGTACTAAATACTTGTATTAGAAAAGAGGGACGGCTTCAAACAAATGAACTACAGGCTTAGTTCTAAATTTAACACATTAAATATTTAGAAAAAAAGGAGATAATTTGGGGGAGGTAAAGAGTTTTTACAATTGATATCAAAAGTACAATTCATAAGCCCAAATTCAAAAATTAAACCACATTAAAACTAAACACACAAGCAAACAGGCTTTCAAAGGACTGTCAAGCACTTAGGAGGCAGTGCCAGGCAGATCTCTGTGAGATCGAGACCAGCCTGGTCTACATCAAGTTCCAGGCCAGCTGGGGCTACAGTGAGATCCTATCTCAAAAACCAAAACAATAATGGCAACCACAAAAGACTGTGAAGTGGATGAATAGACAAAATACAGACTGGAAAGGAAGTATCTGCAAAGTTCATACTAGACTAAGGATTTATACGTATAAATGTAAATGGACATTTTACTCAAGAAGATCTATAGATGGCAAATAATCACCTGAAAAGAACCTGAAATTATAGAGTTCAGGGCTGGGCAGATAACCTACTCAGTACAGTGCTTTCTGTGTAAGTATGAGGACTTGAGTTTGGACCTCAGCATTCACACACAAAAACCTGGGTATGGTGGCACATATTTGTAATCCTGGAGCTGGAGAGGCAGATGGGAAGTTCTCTACAGCTCACTGGCCAGCCAACCTAGATTTATCAGTGAGTTTTAGGTTCAGTGAAAAATACTGCCACAAAAAGTAAGGTGGACAACAACTGAGGAAAATGCTAAATGCTGATCTCTGGCCTTTACATGCACACATATATGCATATGTACCAGCATGCAAATTTGCACACGCACACACACACACACCATCATCTTAAAGCTTAAAAAAAGCCAGTGTTGCTAACAAAAGGCAGGCAACCTGAATGAAATCATAAAGGAATGTCGCACAGGCAAACTCAACTAACAAAATATCTGACTTGCACTTTTCAAAAATGTCAATGTTATAAAACAGAGGATAGAAACAACACAACTGAAAGTAACATACAATCTGACCCAATTAATCTGCTGTTTTCTCTGCAATCAAGAATAGCATTAAGCTCCATTTAGACAATCTGAAAAAGGTCTATAGTCAAATAGTGAATTGGGGGAAAATGTTAATATCCAGATTTTGATAATCACACTATCACATTGAGACTATGTAGCTAGCTGTGTGGTATAGCTGACCTCACACTCATGATCCTCCTATTTCTGCCTCCCAAGAGCTGGGATCACAATGTGTACCACCATGCTGGGCACTTAGAAACACAATATATAAAGGAGCAAGGACAAACAGAGGGGCATCATATCTCAACTTACTCTCAAGTGGTTAAAAATGTATACATATATGGAAAAGGAAGCATAATAAAATGTTAACTTCAGAAGAATCTATGTGAGAGGAATACTTTGCACTATTTTTGCAAATCTGTCTATAATTATAAATAATAAAACAGCAAAACAAAAAATTAAAAGCACTGAAGATGCTGCATAGAGCCAGGCATATAAATGTTCAATAAATTATCATTTACAGAAAAGTCAGGGCTGGGGCATAGCTCAGTAATAGAGCTCTTCTGTAGCATGCATTAGGTTCTGGGTTAGATGCCTAACACTGTAAAAACAAAAAGAAATCTCCTATCTATTTTCAGATGAAGTAACAAGAAATTAAATAAACTATCCAAGAGAGAATAGGATAAATTGTTGGTAGAGCATGGAACTAATCTTAGATCTTTCTCTGCCATAGTCTGTGCTTCCTTCACTAGGTAACAAAGGAATTAATTCCAACTGTTCCACAGGGATCTGGACTCACAGTCTTATGAGAGGATGGTACTAAAACTTGATCTCAAACTACTCTGAAAGTACTTACTTCTTAGTTCCTTATAGGAAAAGTCCAATACAGAGACCCAACAGCTCAAAACAGGCTCTTGTAAGTAGCACATACAGAAAGAAGCAGCCTCTGTAGGCCCTTCACTCCTGCCTCTTACAGTATCCCCTTATTCAAACTCAACCATGTGCTGATGGATGTTCTAAAATGACTATTTATCGAGATCTATCGTTTTTCCCCATCTCACTCTTACCTGTGTCTGAGGTTAGGTACGGCAGGGAATTTATTTATTTTAAATTTATTTATCATTATTGTGTCTGTGTATGCAGGATTTGTGCTTGTGCATGCATATACCATAGTGAATGGCTCTCTCCTTCCACCTCTGTGTGGGTTCAAAACTCATGTTACCAGGCTTGTATGACAAGAGCCTTTACCCACTGAACCAATCTCCCCTGGCCCAGAGAATTTATTTTTAATAGATTTTTTTTCCCCTTTGACTAAATAGGTAACACATTTTTCAAAATTCACTTTGGAAAAAGATTCATATGGGAAAAGGCTCAGAGTGAAGACTCTCTTAACCCTCTCGGCCTCCTAGAAACAATCAAAAGAACTAGTTTAAAGACACAACTTAGTGATATTTCTCCAAATTAACAGAATCATCTAGATCATGTCATGATGTGACCTACACAACTAGAATGCTATCAATGATCACTATAAAAGCAATTATTTCTCTTTTTCAAGTATTTAAGATATTCTTAAAATATCTGTGAGGATGTGTTTTCAACAAATTAAGATGACTATAAGTTGTAATTACATTTTTAATGAAGCAAAAGTTTGTAAGATGTACGATCACAGCAGATGGTTAAGGATTGTGGCTGGTGGAGTACTGGTAGCTCACCTGGTTCCTGTCGCGAGCATTTGTGTTCCTGATCTTCTGAATGAAGTAGAATATGAGCCATGCTGAAGAAATAATCATCAGAACAATAAAGGATATTGACACGAAGACTAGAGAACCACGGCTGAAGTTCTTTGGCGGCATTCGAGTTCCAACAGCTATTGTCATTTGTACAGAGATGTTTTTCTCCAGATAACTCAAAATATCCTTACCCCTCAATTCTGTTATCATGACAGCAATAATATCTCCAGTGCCTGTAATGTAAAACAAATACATACACTCAAGTGACATTGAAATTTATAGTCACATCAAATACATTATATGCTTCTTAGAGAAATTAATGCAATTTTTTTTTCTCATGGGAAGGGTTTGCACATTCCACTTTTCAAATGACATGAAGTTGTAGCTGTGTACATCGGCACTGAGTGGGAACATGTGCAGTACCCACGACAAGCAGATGTAGGGATGAAACAACTGCAGTGTGAAGAACCACGTGAACTGTCTTAAAACTGCATTGAGAAAACAGATGCTTAATATCATTAAGCCGGTCAGACATGACAAAGTCAGGGTAGGTTTAAATTGTAAAACCTTTTCTATGTCAAGCAATCTTGAGACAGTTCTAATCCCTTAAGAAAACTGCTGCTATTCATGGTGTGAATAGTTACTTTTTGAGCACCCACTGTGCTAGTACAGGGAATACAAAGACATATGAACCGTGGGACCCACACTTGGCAACAGAGACAATAAAATGCCAAGTGGCAGCCATCTTTACTAATAACACTTGAAACTACTTGGTCTTATGTCTAGACCTGACTGGAGCAAAGCTCTTTCCTACTTTCTTTTTCAGAACCCTCTGGGACTCAGATTCACTATTTTTCTACCTACACTGGAGATAGTATCTCACTATGTTGCTAAGGCTAGTCCTAAACAGATTCTCCTGGGTCAGTCTCTCACTGCTGGGTTTACAGGTGTGCACCACCATGTCTACCAATGGCCTGAAAACTAAAACCCTTCTCAAATTTCAACTTTCTGGACTAGTACTCAGAATGGTATCAAAACCTTTAGCTTATAATAGCTGTTCAGAGGTCTGCCCATAGGCACAAATTATATAAGTTAATTACAAGGATGGTTTTATGGTGCTTTTCTAAGAATCCTTCTGCTTATATGATTTCCAGGAGCGGTTAATATATTAAAGCAAGCAACCACTCTCCCATGGATCCTCCAAAAAGGAAGAGCATCCCATTTTATTTTAAGGAAACAGAAGCATGTCTATCACTGATGCAGCTGCCAGCAGTCATCCTTTCTTTTGGTGAAGTTACTTGCAGCAACACACAACTTTTATACTCTATCTTTTCCAAAGAGCCTGTAAGAGGCTAGGTTGGTCATTTTACTCTGGAAAAGAGAAAATCCTAACCATGTATCTGAATATGAGTGAGGTTTGTGCATATAAATATAACCCCCCAAAACAAGCAGACTATCCCCAAATTTGACCTTCTGAAGGTGTTTTAAATGAATATTTAAAACATTTATTTGGTTTAACCACTCATTTATTACATTTAGCTGAAAAGATCATTCTTGTAATATGCAGTCAAGATTACATGTGACAGAAATTCAGTAACAAAATTTTATGAAAAAATATATCCCAGTGTATCTATGTGTATTACCATATTCAAAATTGTTCTAGCCACTTTACCAAAATGGTTTACTTTTTTTGCTTAAAAAATTAAAAAACAAAATTAATTGCAAAATTAAAGCTAGCAATAAGTTAACACCTGACTTTGGTCAGTAAATTAGAGGAAATCATAAAATAATGCTAAACCAGTTTAAATTTCCATTTAGGAACCTTAGGTTTGTGCTTTTAAAATGTTGTTCAACAGGCAATGATCTGTGGTGAACGATACCAGGTATGGCTATAAAGTAACTGAGACGGATCCCACAAACAACATATGACAATCAGTCTCATTGCTTTATAATCACACCAAGTACAAACGGTTTTAGAAATCAGTTCTGAGGCTCCCTCTTGAAGACTCAAGCTGCAAAAGTAGTGGGGAGAGTTACACAGGTAGCCAAGGGAATCAATCCAGGTAATTTCCTTAAAAGAATACTAAATGGATGCGCCAACTAATCTCAACAGGAAAGCTGTTTGGGAAAAGAAACGTTTAATTAGTTCAACCACCCATCAATATTTATTGAACACATACTATAATCAAGGTTTCTTTCATTTCCTTTTATTTATTTATTTTTTATTTCTTTTTCCCTTCTTAGAGAGAAAAGAAATGACTTGTTCTTAATTAACATGAAAAATACATCTACTCTCAAGAGGACAAAAGTAAATGAATCTTAGAGGGACCAGAAAGAGAAGCCAAACAAAGGTCTACAGTTTTATCATCCTAGCACAGGAGACAGGGAAGTGTTGGTAAAGGAGACTGAAACTTCTGATTTGGTAAAATAACAATTACAGCAGACCATCAGAACACTAGTGAAGTCACTGAATTTTTATAAAATCTGAAGAAAGTTATACAGAGGAGATTGCTCCTAGAAGAAAACTCTCTTTCTTCTAAACACTTAAAGTCAAAGCTTGCCTGGGTTCAAAGAATCTAACTTAAGGTCATCTCAGACACTTAAAAGACTTAGGGATGGGGCTGGAGAAAGGGCTCAATGATTAACAGCACTTGCTGTTCATACAAAGGACTCAGGGTTTGGTTCCCAGCATCCATGTTAGGTGGCTTACAATGGCTTGTCTACAGTTCCAGGTGATCTGACACTCTCTTTTGGCCTCTGTGGACTCCTGCATGCATATGATGCACATAAACACACACGCATATTAAATAAATCATTTTTAAAAAGGATATGAGGAATGTTGGCTGAGATTTATAAAGGATATTAATGACAATGAAAATTTAACTCTCAATATAAAACTATAATTACAGCAACAGTGCTTTATAAGAGAGAAGCATTAATTAGACTACAATTTTGCAAACATTTAAGCATATATGAAAAGTATTTGGTATATCCATCTCTATGCCCATGTTCTAAAACACTGATACATGGCCTTGGAATCTCAGGCATTTCAACATGTCTGATAGCTGGGTTTCATTTCTCAGAGATGACAATGAAATTAAGGATATTATGATCTTTGCTTTTAATTAAAAAAAACTTCCTCCATTTTATTCTTTCAAAATTAAAGATTTAATTATATATTTTATTTTAAATTCATAGGTACGTGTGCCGGTGCCCATGGAGGTTAGAAGATGATGTTAGATTCCTTGGAGTTGGAGTTACAGTGGCCATGAGCTTTATAATGTGGGTTCTGGGGACTGAACTGGGGTCCTCTGGAACAGCAGTAAGTGTTGCTAACCACTGAGTCATCTCTCCAGTTCTTTATTTTTTTTTTTTTTAATTAAAAAATTTATTTTATGTGTATGAGTGTTTTGCCTGCATGTATGTAAGTGTACAAGTGTACTCATGTTGTGCAAAGCCTGCAGAGGCCAGAGGTGGGTATCAGATTCTCTGGAACTGAAGTTATGAATGGTTGCCATGTGGGTGCTGGGAGTTGAACCTGGGTCCTCTGCAAGAGCAGCCAGTGCTCTTAATCACTGAGTTATCTTTCCAGCCTCTTCATTTTTATTCTTTAAACTTTTTTTTGGTCTTTTTGAGACAGGGTCTCTCTGCAGCCCCAAATGTCCTGGAACTCGATATGTTGACCAGGTTGGCCTTGAATTTACAGAGATCCATCTGCCTCAGTCTCCCAGGTGTTGGGATTAAGGCATGTGCTACCATGCCCAGCCATTTTTATTCCTTAACAAGAATTTATGTTTTTTAGTGTGTAAGGCTGACTGCTTTTAATAAACAATTCTTTGCTGTTTGATTTGAACATTTTAAAAGGAACAGTTTCAATTTATAGGAGCATTCCTGTGTCTTGCTTAGGTTTGCCTTTCTCTCTCTCTCTTTTTGTTGGACCAATTAAGAGTAAATTGCAGTTGGATGTGGAAGTGCATATCTTTAATCTCAGCACCCAGGAGGCAGAGGGGGGCAGATCTCTGTGAGATAGAGGCCAGCCTGGTCTATACAGCCAGTTCCAGGCCAGCTGGAGTTACCAGGAGACCCTGCTTAAAAAAGCAAGCAAGCAAGCAAACAAAAGAGTTAAACTGCAACCAATAGGGCAATTCAATCTCCAATACTCTAGCAGTGCCCCTCAAGATCAAGGTTATTTCTGATGGTCACACTTCATTTACTCATACTTAAAAATTCACTTCTGATATGATGTAGTTCTTGTTTAAAATACTCCATATTCAAATAGCTGTAACTTGGTCTAATAATCCAACCAGGGGCAGTGAACACTGTGTCTATCTTGTCTCATTAGTTTTCTTTGATTTAAAATAATTAATTTGTCATTTTCAGTTCACTGCTCATGACACTGACTTTTTTTTAACATACAGACATACATTATTTATTTTGTATATATGTACAGGCCACAGGAAAACCTATAGGTTTTTCTATGGTTCTCTCTTTCCACTATGTGGATTGTAGGGACAAAACCCAGGTCTTCAGGCTTGGTGGCAAGTGCCTTTACCTGCTGAGGTATCATTTAGTCCAGGCTGGCCTCAAACTTGCCTTACAGCTGAAGATGACCTTGTGCTCCTGCCTCCACCTCTCAAGTAATGGGATTACAGATGTGAACCGCCATGCTGGCTGACACTAGCTTTTCTAGAGAAGAGTCCAAGCCAGTTGTTTTGAAAATGCCCTTGAATCTGTACTTGTCTGATTGTTTCCTGATGAATGGTTTCTTACTGTTGGCAAGAAAGCTATGAGGTAATTCCTTCCTTCTTTTCCTCCCTCCCTCCCCAGGGAATCACCTCAGGAAGCACATGGGGGTTTTACTTCTATTCCTGATGACAAACTTTATAACTTGGTTAATCTAGTGTCTGTCAGATTTCTTCATTATAAATAAATGCATTTCTCCTTTTAATGAATAAGCAATTGTGGAATAATATGTTCAGATTCTGTGAATAGTCAGATCTTCAAAAAGCTTTTACTTACTGCTCTCAGTACCCACGGATGAAATAGTGACTATAATGCTATCTATAAAACTGATTTTCTAATCTCCAAAAGTGATTCTGTCAATCAGAGCCAATAATAATATCTTCTACTCATCTTTTCCCCTGAAAATACAGAACAGAGTCAAACTTGGTGGTATACATTTAGGAGGCTGAGGCAAGAGCATAGTAAGTCCAAAGCCTGTCTGGGTTAAAAAGGAAATTCAAGGGTTAATTCCTGGTTAACTTAATGAGACCTTGTTTCAAAATTTATAAAAAGTAAGGCTAATATGTGGTTCAGTTGGTAGATGCTTGCACAAAGTCCAGTGTGATCCCCAGGCATCACATAAAACCAGGCATGGTAGTGCATACTTGTAATCCCAGCACTAAGGAGGTCGAGGCAGAAGGATCAGAAGTTCAAAGCTGTCCTCAGCTATATAAGCAAGTTTGAGGTCAGCCTGGGATACAAAAGACTGTCTCCAAAAGTAATAATAAAATAATTTAGCTGCATGTGATGGATAATGTTCTTAATCCCAGCACGAAGGAAGCTGAGGCATGAAGATTGCTTTGAGTTCCATGCCAGCCTGGCCTATGCTTATGCTGTAAGACGACGACGACAACGATGACAACCACCACCACCACCACCAAGCCTGGTGGTGGTACACACCTTGATTTCCAGTACTCAGGAGGAGGGAGAGGCAGGAGAATCTCTGTGAGATCAAGGCTAGCCTAGTCTACATAGGGAGTTTGCTGGGGTTACAGGGAACCCCTGTCTCAAAAACCAAAAACAACTCTCCCTCAAATCAGTCAATAAATGAGTGAATAAAAAGGGAGTTGGGGATATAAGTCAGTGGTACAGTGCTTGTTTAGCATGTGTGATGCCTCCCTAATTCCAATCCCTAGTACCACAAAAAACCCACCACCACCTATCAAAAACCATAAAACTGCTGGGTAGTCTATTTTTCTATAAAGTAGAGCACCCTTACTGGCAGCAATTTCTTATCTCAAAGAGAAAAAACATGAGTGGAAAAATTCAGTATGGCTATATTTAGGCTAAAAAACAAAGATTTTTGAGGGGACAAGTTAGGAACCTCCAAATTAACTTCCTCTTGGGCTCTGGAATCCGAAGGTCTATGATTCAAATCTCAGCAAGATACATAACCCTCCTGAACTTCAGTTTCTTCTTTCAAATAATTGGATGCTACCTGCACATTTCATGGCAGATGCTTAATGATTGTTATGACTCAATGAGCTACCTGTCTTGCTACCATTCACAGAAATTAAAGGAATGCATTGTGGGAGGAACCCAAAGAACCTTTACTTTAGATGCTGAGACTCTATTCTGTTTTCAATTGTTCCCTACTAGTTTAGGAAGCACTCAGCTAACTGCAGGCCAACATGATTCTTTCAGCTGCCAAGAAGATTCCGACTTTGGCTCAGAGAATGAATCTACCCAGTTGGGAAGTGTCAGAAGTCCCTTCCTTTGAGTAGTAACTCTCAGGGCCAGCCCAATGCAGCTGGGATGCTGACGAAAGAAAACCAGGAAGAGGGGAAAAAAAGGCTGTCTGAGGCACTTGGCTATAAGAGAAAGGCAGCATAACCTTTCTACTCTAAGCTTACCCATTTCTAAGAAAATAACATTTCTGTGTAAAATTCCATTTACTAGAGGTTAACAGGTAAATCTTCCTGTTAAATTCAAATCACCTACCAAAGCTCTAAGGAATTTCAAAATGCAGAAACAGATAATCTTAGGAAATTGCTCATTAAAAAAGCTCAAGAAGAAACTACATTCTCACAGATAGTACCTTCAACGATATTTTCATAACTTAGTAATTACTAGCTATTCCTGTAGAACTTAGCAACCTGTATACACATTAAACAGTTAAGTGCAAAAGATGGGGCTGGCAAGATGGCTCAGTGGTTAAAAGTACTTGTTGCTCTTGCAGAGAATCCAAGTTCAATTCCCAGCACCCTCATGGTGGTTCTGCCAACTTCTTCTGGCCTCTGCTGGCACTGTACACATAACAGATACATATATGTAGAGGTAAGCAAAACACACAAATAAAAAGAAATATTTTTAAAAAATTTCTTGGGAGCCAGGCATGGTGATACACATTTTTAGTCCCAGCACTGAAAGGCAGAGGCAGGTAGATCATTGTGAGATTGAGGCCAGCCTGGTTTATATAGCAAGTTTCAGGCCAGCAGGGGCTACAGGGACACCCTGTCTCAAACAACAACAATAATAATTTCTTGGGGCTAGAGATGGCTTAGTGGTTACGAGCACTGGTTTGCCCTTGTAGAGGAGTTCTATAGGAATAGCTAATGCAGGGAATGATTTTACTGATTATACATTTCCTGATTTGTTACTAGTTTCCTAAAACAGATTTGCCATCACCCTTCTGTTCAAATGCCTTTGATGTGTCCTTCTTGTCAAACAAAGTCCAAATTCTTTAGTTCAGCATTCAAGGCATGTAGAGAGCTAAATGGCTCTCAATGTACCTGGAAAGTCACCTTTTAGATACGCTTTGCCCCAATGAAACTACTAGTCAAAGTTGAATCGAGGGCTAGACAGATGACTTAGTGGTTAAGAGCACTTGCTCCTTTTGCAGAGGACTAGGGTTTGGTTCTCAGCACCCACATGGCTCACAACTGCCTGTAACTATAGTTTCAAGGGGATCGATGCTCTCTTCTGGCCTCTACAAGCACCAGGTATTCACATGGTGTACATACATACATGCAGGCAAACAGTCATACATAAAAATTTTTTTTTAAATCTTAAAAGTGACTGATAGTAGTTTGTGCGGTTTAAGGGGAAAAGAGGAGCAAAGTCAGGAGGAGGAAAACTAGGAAAGATGGGGCTAAGAAACTACAAACTTCAAGAAAGTAAAACAATGATGGAGTGGCAGGGACAGTGGTCAGAAAGCAGGACACTGGAGTTTGAGATGGTATTTAGCAATTCAGTGAGATAGTGAGACCCAGGGGAACAGCTATGGGATCTGGTAGCCAGGGAAATGAATGGCTGAAGAACCTGGGGAAAGAATTTCAGGTTAGGATGAAGTTGCTCAGGATAACAACAGAACTATGAGTGGGTAACTAAACTGAAGAGTCCAGATTTGTGATGAATGGGAACAATGGACAAGCAAGGTAAACTGTGGCAAAGAGGACTGTATAGAGTATGAAACTGCAAGGTGATGTTCTGTCATGTAAGTACCCTTGGCTTGAAAGCAATCGCAGTGAGTCATGAAGCCTCCAATACCACATTATCCACCCAAGTACTCACAAAGCTCCACAGTACCAAATAAAGGCTGAACCCGAGTTTCTTGCCATGAGATCACATGCGAGCCAAATGTGTAGGCTATCAAGAGAGACCTCAGTCACTGATAATTCCTGAGGACACTGAACTAAGTTATCCTCAAAAAGAATAAGGATCCACTGAACTTACATTCCTTTATTCCTCGGATAAGAGATTCTTTAACCTCACACAAGTATAGCTAAGGGTTAATGTATAGATCTTAACTGTCAACTTTTTTTTCTTCTTACACTATCTCTTGACTCTATGTATCTATTAAGTAATCTCTGGGTCATGGCATAAAGAAGGAATGGTGGTAGGTACCATAAACACGGTAGGAACAAAGACTTGCAAGCTCATAAAATTTGTCAGCTAAAAGATTTTGGAGTGGCCATCAACCTTCAGAGATTATAGAAGCCCTGTTTAAATTACTGACCCTTTGAAGGTAACTGGTTCTTACCAGAGGCAGCTGAAGGATAAGGAGTCTTTTTGAGACAGGGTCTCCCTGTCTCACCCCCGCTGGCCTGGAACTCAATATGTGGACCAGGCTGGCCTTGAATTCACCAAGATCCACCTTCCTCTACCTCTGAAGTGCTGGAATTAAAGGCGTGCACCACCACGCCAGCAAGGAGTCTTTTAAAAACCAAAATATAAACTTCCAAATGTCCTTCCGTAACTCTTGATTTTGTCTTCAGGAAAAGCAGCACCAAATAAATTCTTTCATCTACTGATAGTACAAAATACCCCCATAAACATCATGAAGGAAAAGTCATGTTAATAAATTATGAGGTATTACTGACTATAAGAAGCATTCCAGTTTCAAGCTGTACATTCCAGAAGCAATGAAAATCTCTTTTCTACATAAGAGTCCTTTAACTTTTCAAAGACATTTTCCCTAGAAACCTACTTCAGGTTTCTTTTCCATAACAACTATGCCTAAAGCTCCTGATTATTTTTTTCCCCTTTTCTTCAAAAAAATTTATTAGCGTGTATTCACTGTATAGTGATAGATTTCACAGAGGTAGTTTAATTCCAATACATCATGTACTCTGACCAAATTTACCTCTATTACCTTCTCCTTCCCCTGCTTCTCAAGTCTCCTTCCTCTTCCCAAATAGTTCCCTTTCCACTTTCAAGCTGTGTGTATAAAATCTAGGTTCTACATGTCCTAGTTAAATCTATCAACTTGACAGAGCTCAGTGTCATCTGAGAGTGGTGTCTCAATTGAGGGATGTCCCATACCAGATTGTTCTAAGAGGATTATCTTGATTGTTAATTAATGCAGAAGGGCCCAGCCCACTATGGATGGCACCATTCCATGGATAGCATCATTCCATGACAGGTGGTTCTGGATTGTAAAGAAAGTCAGTTAAGCATGCTTAAGTCAGCAAGCAGGGTTTCTCCATGGTTTCTGCTTCAAGTTCCTGTTTGAGTTCTTGCTTGCCATGATTTCCCTCCCTCAATGATGGGCTTTATCTATAAGCTGAAATAAACTTTTTCCCCACAAATTTGCCTTGGGTGAGACTGTTTTATCACAGTAACCGAAATGAACTGGAACACACATATGACAGAAAACATGCAATATTTGTCTTTCTGAGTGTGGTTTATTTCATTTTAATAGGATGATCTCCAGTTCTATTTTCCAGCAAATGACATAATTTCATCCTTCTTTATGGCTGAGTAAGACTCCATTGTGTATGTATACCACATGTTCTTCATCCACTCCTCTATCAATGGACACTTAGAAGGATTCTGCTTTTGAATAGGGCCACAATAAACATGGATGTGCAGGTGTCACTGTTACAGGCTGACCTCGACTCCTTCAGATATATTCACAGGAGCAATACAACTGGATTTTATGGTAGTTCTATTTTTAGAGTTTTGAGGAGTTTCCATATTGATTGGACCTATTTACATTCCCAATGCCATTTTATAAAGGTTCCTTGCCACCCAATCGCCCCCAGCAGCCTAACTAGCACTTATTGTTTGTTACATGATAGCCATTCTGACTGGGGTGGCGGGGGGGGGGATGGAATTTCAATGTAGTTCTGATATTTTTATATCTAAAACTTTCAAAGAAGCTGAAAATATCTATTTACTCAGAACCTAGAACCTTTCTTTGAGAGTGAGTAGTTGGTCCAATACCTCACTATCCCAGATACACATTTTTCTACAAACAATACACAGAGAAGGAGGAAAGGAGAGACAGAAAAACTGCTTGAGAATTCCTGAAATTAGAAAATGATTCTGAATGGATATATCACTATCAAGACTCATTTCAGAATCCATTCATATTTTCCCAATAATGCTCGGAGATATCAGATTTTTTTTAATGTTCTGTTAGTTTGAAACAGTTAACTCAGTCTTTCCTTGCTTATTACCTTGAGCTTGCTGCTTTGTAGAAGGCATTTCTTCACAGCTAGGTCCAGGTCATGTACATCTGACAGGACCATCAGAGAAGCTATGCTGTGTACTCCTCTCACTACCAGTGGTGCAGTTTGATTTCTTCATTATTGATATTACTTTCATCATCAGTGAAAGTGATGCCCTCCAGGTACCTGTACCATGAAGCTACTCTTTTCCTTTTTGTCATCAGTAAGAATTCTGTGGTAGGTAAATAATATATTCTAGGTAATAAATACAATATGTTCTCTAAATTTTCAATGTACTTTACCTCTAGATCAGTATGGATTCATAGGTTAAAGTAGTTGCTAACATTATTCATTCTGATGTTCGGATTCTAATTATGCTTGATAAGAAACTGTTCGGTTTTCGATCCTATTTTCTGGACCTTGGTTTTTAAAATGTCTTTTGCTAAAATAAAATGCTAAAAATGAATGTAATGTTTCCATTATCAAGAGAAGTATAAGACTAACACTTCCCCACATCTGATTATGTCCACAAGGACACAGCCCAAGACTGTAGCATGTTTCCATGGCATATCATTAGCCAACACTTAGCTCCCTAGATTAAAGGGTCTCAGAGTTTCTCCACTTGATCTCTTAAGCTAGATCTTCTCAAACCCTTGTTATTGTTTTTTCAAAACCCATTTGCATGCCGGCTTTTTGTTATCGGTGTTTTAAGAGCCTATCTCCCTCAGTGTTGTGTCCTTTCCAAGTAAAATTCTTGCATTTTTAACTTTGTTGTAACTTTTTAATAAAATAATTTAAAATAGGTATTCCAAACAGGAAAGATGTAAGTTGCAACTAAAGTAGCTCTTTCATACCAAACACCAGAACTCTCTGTTACTTCTGCTTAGGAAGACTTGAATGTGTTGAGTCTAACTGTAGACATAAGAGAAGGCTAGCTGTTAAGAGATGAGAGCATTCTGAACTGGAAGGAGGTAACAAGAGAAGGGCAGAGTGACCCAGTTCTAAGATGATTTTGTTATAAAGACAATTATCTCATAAGGTTATGTTTTAAAAAATGAATCCATATTGACAGAAGAAAGTAACTGAAGTCCCAGACTGAGATTGCTAGTCTGATTACTACAAAGTCTCAATATATCCTAACTGAAGAACATTCTACAAAATACTTGACAGGCAGACTTCAAAACTGCCAAATTCAGTCCAAACAATGAAAATGTGAGAAACTATCATGAAGAAGAGAAACTAAGGAGACAAGATCACCAGAGATATGGTGTTCTGGATGAGATCCTGGGACAGAAAAAGGACCTTGTATGAGGAAATACAAGTAAAGTAGGGGACTTTAGTTACTAATTATGCAACTATTAATGTCAATACTGATGCATTTATGAATTTAACTAAGGAACAAAACTAATTACAAAACTAATAGTAATTTTAAAAAATTAAATACAAGGTTTATCAGAACTTTTTCTTGGTATTATCTTCATAAATTTTTTTTTATAAAACTTTATTTAAAATATTCATTATATAAATGTCTCTTTATCATTGTAAGAATTGCTGTCAAGGAAGAATGTCTTCTATCCTGTAACCTATGAAACTGATTTCTACTTTGTGTGTATGTATAGGGATGTATGAATACATGTTCATGTGGATATGTACATGTGTGTGTATACATGTACATATTTGTGTATGGAGGCCAGAAGTTGACATTGGTGTCTTCCTCTATCATTCTCCTCTTTTACTTTTTAAAACTTCTTCACATTTTCATTTATTATAATTGGGAGGGGCACACATGTCACCACACACATGTGGAGGTCAGAGGACAACTTTGTGAAGTTGTTCTCTCCTTCCATATTTAAATGGGTTCCAGGGACTGAAGTCAGGTTTTGACAGGTACTTTACCCACTGAGCCATCTCACTGTCCTGTCACTTTAAACTTTGGGGGTAGGGTCTCTCACTGACCCTGGAGCTCACTGATTTGGTTAGGATGACTGGCCAATGACTTCCAAGGATCTGCCTGTCTCCCCTCGGGAGTGCTCCACAGTGCTCAGCTTTCTTACCTGGGTTCTGGGAATGTGAACTCAGGTTCCGATGCTTAAACAACAAGCACTTTATGGACTGAGCCATTTCCCCATCCCCATGAAACTGATTTCTAAACCAACATCCCAAATCTATGCAGATCCTTAACATTATTTTATCTTCCTCCTTCTCTGTTGCCAGTGGGGAAAGGCTAAGAACAAGACTGGTAAAAAGTTAAATCAAGTAATGAGTTCAAATGGGGCAGGAAGAATCATGTCTCAAAATACCTTTGAGGTGGAGGGGTTTTTCCATCCACTTAAGATACACACAATCAAGGAAAAAGTAAGAGCCTATGGAAAAGTTTTTAAATGGGATCACTGCATTTATTTTTTAAAGCTGTTATTTTTTAAAACTACTGCTTCAAGGGCTAGAGAGATGGCTTAGTGGTTAAGAATGCCTGCTATTCATCCAGCGGACCCGAATTTGGTTCCCAGCACTCATATCAGGTAGATCTCAATCACCTACAACTCCAGCTCCAGGGGATCTGATGTCCTCCTCTGACCTCTGAGATCCCTACACATGGCATATACTTAGAGAAAGACACAAACATATATAAAAGTCAAAATAAATCTTAAAACTATTGCTTCACCAAATCAATTTTAATTTAATGTAGTATAGACGACATTGAAGATACAGAAGCAATCTTGGAAATGAAAGCAAAAAGGAGCATACGATTTAAACTCTTATTGCCACAGCAGTACTCTTAAACTGTGGGTTCAATCTTTTCTGAGGTAATTAATAAATTCATACTCAATTAGAAGCTAAACAACTTTAAATGATAAAATACCAACAGGATGACATTATTCATTTTCTTGATGAAGTTTAGAATAATGGTAATATATTGATAGTTAAAGGTATTCTGCAATATGCTTCTGACCTTTTAAAACTAACTTTCAAAAAGTATAATATTTTTCTTTTCAATGCCACTAACTATAGCGCTAACTAAGTTTAAGAGAACATGGCAGAAAAAGATAAGGGGCCATTCAATTGCTTCTATTCAAGTAGCCAAAAAACAATAATATTTGATACTGCTGATTTACATAAAGACTAAAAAGCAACGTCATTATCTGGTTAGGAATGTCCACATATTCATATAGACAGATAAATATAGATGAAGATTTCCAATTAGACAATGAGCTGATACAATTTAAAGAGTATTAAAGACTATTAAAGTATAATGGCAGAATCTATATTAAAAACAGCCCTAATTTTCAAACAAATGAGCATTATTTTCAACTATCCAAGAGCCCATAACTTCCCCTTTGTACTACCACATAGATCCGCTAGCTACATTAACAAAGAAGTCATTCTGCTAACTAGAGTTACCAAGTAAAACCACATATTGAGCAGCCTTTCCTGTCAATGATATCACAGACACTGCATTGGGAAAGATGTCCTTCAGCCCCCAGGTGAAGGACATTCCTCAGGAGAAAACACAATCATGTTCTGAAAACCTTGTTGACAAGACAGGAAAAAAAATATTTATATTTAAAAACATGAAATTTTAGGACTTGCTATAAAATATATGAGAAGAAAGCTTGGTAACAGTACTAAATAACTTCACGTGATCAAACAATGTATTTGCTTTGTTCAAGGCATATTGTTGACCACTGCAGAGAACAGAAAGGTAAGATGCAATAATCTCAACTGGAAGAGACTTATGGTCCTTTGCACACTGTGAGTCAGAAAGGAAAAGGGCAGCATAGATGGAGAGGGATAGTACTGTCAGAGGCACACAAAAGTTTGCAGGGGCCTTGGGATTGTGGACTCAGTAAGGACAGGCATCCAAGCTTCTTTGTCTTTTTCATTATCAGTTCATGTTAGTTCACCTTCAAATTTATAGCGCAGAGAGGTAGGAATCCAATGACAGAACTAACATGGGAGCAAGAGGTCTCAATGTGGAGTTCTGGGTCCATTCCTTAAGAATCTAAGGTACAGGTTTAGCGGGGAGGAGGGAGATTCTGGCATGGGTACCTTTATGCCAGCAGTACTTTACGTGACTTTGATATGAGGTCTTTGAACACTATGCAAGTGCTGATGTCCTATACAGTGAGAAAGTGTTTATGGGAGGGGAGAGCCAATGAGTCAGTGAGACAGCAGAGTAAGGAATTGTTAGTGTACAAAGACTCTTCTCTGAAGTACAAGCAAAAACAGAAGGAGTCAGGGAACAGGAAAAGTTAGAAGAGGATTACAACTTTGAGATTTCACATCAAGGAATGCCTGGCTGAAAGGACAGAAGCCAGAGAAGGCTTCATGATCTGTATATTAAGTTCATGCTACTGAATCTGTGCTTCTCAGAGGTTCACAGGCTTTCTTCTAGTACAGAGCATTGGGTCTAACTGGCTCTCTTTCCATAGCCACTAACTCTGCATTTGCACATGGACTTCACTTAAAGTGCTATCAACCAGGACTTTTCCGGGGGCCCTATGGCTTTCACATTCTTCCTCACTGTATTTCACTCTCCTATGTGGTACTATATGTTGTGGGACTTGTTTTGCTATGAAAACTCTACCTAATGCTTCTTACAGGATTTTCCAAGTACCAATTACAGATGGTAGAGAAGAAGCTAGACACGCTCAGTGGGGATGCTCAACTACTGTGCTACTGCAAATGGGAATCTTCACACCTGCAGAGAACTTGCCCCATCCCGGGACAGTGCAGCATTCAGTAAATGGCATCAACCTCACTGGTCTAGAGACTACCACACCTCCCTTCTTTCAAAATCCTCCTCACTGTTACTGAACAGTAGTTCTTGCCTTTAACATACCTTTCTTGTAAATCTAGTGTACTGTTACTCTGACCATCTCTCCATACTCAGCCATCCTGGTTTTTTAACACCTCTACTTTCACCTCCTCAGCCTTCCCAGCTCAGACTTAAAATCACTTTTGCTTTTCTATTTCCCACACAAATCCTTTACTCATCAAGAACCTTCTGTTTGGAGTATTCTTCGCAAACACTTTGATTTCTACTTAAAAGTCATTCCCTTAAAGAAATCCTCTTGGACCCCTTTGACTTAAGTCTTTCTAAGACTTCTCAAGATCCTAACTCAATGTCTATTTTCAAAGGATGATCTTAAGTCCATAAAAAGGGGTGTCATGTTTCTGCTTATAGGACTGAGAAGAACACAAAAATATTTGACTAATGTAAAGAATACAAATCCTTCTGCTTGCTGTCATCTAGCCCAGCCTAATTTTCTGCTATTTATCGTCAAACTCCCTCCACAATAGTCAATGTCTGGATTGATATGGATCCCCTAATTAGAGTATCTTTCTCTCTGGTCAAATTCCAAATAATCTTAATTATTTAGGGTCCAGTATGACGAAACCTTTTCAATGACACCTTACATAAACCTCTTACAAATACAATAGTCAAGATTCCTTATTCCAGAAGTTTCCCAATTCATGCATGTTTATCTCTCTCATGGCAAACATGTTCCTTGAGAACACTTCTTTGTATCTACATCTTTACAGTGTACATCACAGAATGCTTGCCATGTTGCAAATATAACTTCATATCACTAACTTTTTTGTAAAATACAGTCAAACAATTACCTTGTAGGTCACAAGAATGAAGAAAAATATGCTTAGAAATAAAAAAGTACCAGTCACAAAAGGGAATAAATAAATTGAATCCATAATTTTATAAGAGGTACTGGTCATTTTAGGCACAATGACTGTACAACTTTAAAAAAGTCTGTTATCTTACTAAACCTGACAATCATCCTAACAGGTAGATAAAGGAGTCAGGAGTTTTATAAATAAGAACATGATGTGAAGACTTACTTGCCCAAACTCAAAAGCCTAGTAATTCAACTGGATGTAAGATTCAAACCCCAATCTTGTGATTTAAATGTCAAATTCTTTTCATAATTTTAAAGATGCTACATCATTTGATGGAAACTTAATTTTGTTTCTATTACTAAAAGTGATCAAGAATGTTATGGCAAATGTTAAATCTGTGATAAATTTTAAAATTTATGTGTGCATATATATGTGTGAGAGTGGAGGTCAGAAGAAAAGCTTGGGTGCTGGTCCTCACCTTCTCATTTTCTATGAGGTAAGAGTCTCTTGTTCACAGCTGCCTATGCCAGGGAGCTGGCCCACGAGTGTCCTACAATTCTCCTGTCTCTGAATTACTGGTTTCCCCTTTACGTGGATTCTGGGGATGTGAATTCAAGATGTCAGGATTGCGCAGCAAATGGTTTACCAAACACTGAGCTATCTCTCCAGTACTGTGATAAACTATTAAACATGATTTTGAGAAAAGAACAAAACAGAAGAGTCTGGGGCATCTATAGAAATGGAGGTCTGTAAGTCGGACAAAAACATTCCAGTGCTGTTTTTCTGATGAGGACTATGTAATAGGCAGTATCTCCACTAAGAAGAGATTGAGACAAAGAATTTGGAAAACAGGAAACAATGATCAGTAGCCTAGGAGTTCAAAGACAAAAGTGCAAAAGCTCTCATCTCAAGAAACAACCTAGAAAATCCTTCTGCATGCAAAGACAAGACTGCTTGCACATAATTCACAAATTCCCAAACACAATGGTATATTACTGTCTAATCTTTAAAAACTGAAAAAATATTTGTTCCTATTACTTTTATTAGCAATATATCCATGCTTTACATTTAAATAATTATATATCTATTTGGTTTAAATAAAATATCCTAATAGTGTACTCTGGTTTACAGGTGGCAAACAGGAGGTTTAGGATCTGAAATCTTTCAATTTCATCCCCAAAGGTACTCTGCATATTTCTACTCATTATAAGGCAAAGCAGCTCTCTTTACTTTTACATTTTTTCTTGTCTATTTTTTGTTGTTGTTGTTGTTCCTTTGTTTTCGTGAGACAGGGTCTCCCTGTAGCCCCACCAGGCTTGGAACTCCCTATGTAGACAGGTTGACTTTTACCTCACAGAGATCTGCCTGCCTCTGCCTCCTGAGTGTTGTCTACTTTTAAATATACCTTCTGCCTTTATAAGCTTTTAATTTCTGCTCTGAACACTTAGGAACAAAAGTAACAAAAGATTACCTCACAAACACTTCAAAATATATCAAAGTAACAATACTGGAGAGCATATAACACAAAACTGTTTCAAGAATCTTATTTTTGGAAAAAACAATCTTATTTTTATGTTGCTTTTAAAAACTTATCTCCAAACTTTATTCACATTTTGTCAGTTGTTCCAGCTATGTCCTTTTATAGGAAAAGAAATGCAGATCATGTATTCTCTTGACTTTATTTTGCTTTAATTTTCTTTCATACTCCTAACATTATTTTTGACAAATGCAGGCCAGTTACCTTGTAGAATGTCCCCCAATTTGCTTTTGTCTGCCGTTCCCTCTGGATTAGAATAAAATGGCAAGTTCTTAGCAGAAATTTCTTTTTAATTTTTGATCTTCAGTCTAGTATTTTTAAAAAGTTGCTTAATAAGACATAATTTACATGCCACATACCTTCTGTTTTTTAAGTGTTTAAAGATTTATTATTATTATTATTACTAGTGTGTGTGTGTGTGTGTGTGTGTACATGCACATGAGTACAGGTGCTCTCAGAGGCCAGAGGGTGTTGGATTCCCTGGAGCTCTCATTAATTACAGGGGGGTTGTGAACTGCCTGATGGGTACTGGGGATAGACTTGGGTCCTCTGCAAGAGTACTACATGTTATCAGCTGCTGAACCATCGCTCCAGATTTATCTTTTGTAAGTGTACAACTCAGTAAATTTATAAAGCTGTGCAATCACCATCATAATCAAGTTTCAAAAAATTTCTATTACCCTCTGAAAGTTCCCTTCCACTCAATTATAGTTAACCTTCACCACCACCATCCATCCTACATACCCATTAATCTGCTTTCTGTCTTTCTAAATTTGATTTTCTTAGGTATTTGATATAAATGGAACTAACTATACAATAGTTGGCTTTTGAATCTGGTTTCATAGCGTTTTTGAAGTTTATCTATATATCAATAGTCAATTCTATTTATTTAGTTTTTTGAGACAGGGTCTTACTCTGTAGCTCAGGCTGGCTTGGAAATCGGTATATAGCCCAGGTTGGCCCAAAATTCACAGCAATATTCCTGCTATAACCCAGTTAATTCCATTTAATTAATAAATCATATTTCGCTATATGGACATACACAATTATGTTTATCCATGTAAAACTGATAGATATTTGGGTTGTTTCCACCTTTGTTTACTGGAAAGATTGCTGATAGGAACATTTAAACAAAAGTCATTGTGGACATTTTCCCTTTCTCCCCCTTTTTGTTCTCCTTCACATTGGTTGCTAGGACTAAGATTGCTGGTTTATGTGGTAACTTATGTTTAACTTTTAAAAAACTGTTATTTACTTTTATTTTATGTATATGAATGTTTTGCCTGCATGTGTGTATACAACATGTGTGTGCCTGGTGCTTGCACAGACCAGAAGATGTTGGACTGCCTGAAACTGGCAAAACAGGTGGTTGTGAGCTGTCTGATGTGGGTGCAGGGAACTGAACCCACGTCCTCTGCAAGAGCAGCAAGTGCTCTTATCCACTGAGCTATCTCCTACAACCCCTTTCAAACAAAAATAACTGAAAGTTTTTATAAATATTCCCATTTCCTTTCTACTCTCCAGATCTTCCCAAATAGTAAAAGACTCATTTTGGTTACTTTTTTTGTGGCTCTTATGTATATAAATAACGTAAATGGGAAAGAGATATACATTTTGTCCAGCTGAATTTCTCTGTTCACTTTTTTGCCTATCTTCTGCAGAACAGAAATCACTAAAACAACCTATCCTAGGTCAAAAATCTAATGGTGGAAAGCAAGTGCACTCACTCTGGAGTTCACACACTAAGATTCAGCCCAATCAGACTATTTCTTTCCTTCTTTCTGACTTCTTTCAAGAAATGAAAAGTTATAGGCCCACAGTGATCTCTGAGGACTGAAAAATAACATATTCTATTTTATTCTTTACATTCTTTCATTTCAGTGAACATGTATTTATTTTTGTAATTAGAAAAAAAATGAAATTTAGTTTTAAAGGGTTTAATCTGAAAGGAAAATAACACATTACAGAACTATAAAGTTCTGTACTACTCTATCAAGATTATATGCACAAAAGCATGGCAGTTAAGATAAGCATGCCTTTGTATGAAAGCTGTCTAAAAGTGGACTGCATAAAAACTAATTTAGGGGAGCTGGAGCAATGGTTCAGTGGTTAAGAGCAGTGGGTGTTCTTGAAGTGGACCCATGTTTGGGTTTCAGCACCCATATGGTGGCTAACAACCATTCATAACTCCAGTTCCAGGGTACTGCATGCATGGGTGCATTTATATACATGCAGGCAAAACACTCATACACATATAAATTTAAAAGATTAATTTAGGACAAACAGTTAATTCCTTGGGCTAGCAAAATGTTTCAGTGGGTAAAAGTGCTTGCCGCCAAGCTTGATGATCTGAGTTTCATCACCAGAATCCACAATGTGGAAGGAGAGAACTGACTCCCTCAGGTTGTTCTCTGACTTCCACACATATGCCTACTGTCCTTAAATAAGACATTATACTTTATAAATGCAAAGATTTCAACTTAAGGAGACAGATTGGTGAAACTGAATGGACATCAGTAAGGTGAGGTCTATGGCCTCTTCTGTCAGCTCTTATCTTCTCCAGCCTTTTGGTCTGTTAAGACTGGGGAAGAACCTGTATCACATATGATTAAGAGGACTACCTGAGACACCTTTTTTCTACGGATTTATTTTTATTTGTGTGTGCATGTGCGTGCCTGCCCATGGAGGCCAAAAGAAGGTGTTAAGAGTCCCTGGACCTGGAGTTACAGGCATTTGTGAGCTGCCCAACATGGGTACTGGGAACTGAACTCAGGCCCTCTGCAAGAACAGGAATTCCTCTCAACGGCTGAGCCATGTCTCCAATCCCAAGACATCTATTTAAAGACTCAAAGCAAAGTGATAAATATATATATATATATATATATATATGAGAGAGAGAGGAGAGAGAGCACTAAGTATTCAATAAATTGTAGCTACTGGTTTTACAAAACATTACATTGCAACTATCCTATGTGCTTTCCAAAAGAAATAAATCATATTTTACTGCTAAATCTATTAAGCACTAAGTCAGGTTCAACATTTGTTCAGATGAGATAGAAAGAATTCTTCCAGACAGGTAATCCTTGAGAATTTACAACAGAGTCTGAGAAAGTTCCTCCAAATGAAACATGTTATCTTTTAAAATTATTTTGCAAAATGGAAATGAAGAACTACTATGGATTAAATCAGGGCCAGTTATTTAGTAAGCTTTATAGATTGTTTTGATTATTATTTAAAAAAATAATAAAGAGAAAGAAAAATCCACCAAAGAAAAAAAGACACACATTTCCATGAGTGGCATTAGAGAAGTTAATATCATCATAGACTTTTGTTGAAAATCATGATTTCACCAAAACTAGAATGCCTATCTACAAAACAATCATTTCAAAGGGGAAGAAAACCCCAAAATCTAAAAGCCCCTTTTGTTGTTTACCTGGATGAGTCATGGTGACTGGCTCCTCTTTAGATTTATTATTATAGATGACAACAGCAACTGCATTGTGGAAAGCAGCCCGTGATATTTTCTCTTTGAAGGTACAATTTCCCCGTTGCAGCAAGGCAATCCACTGTTTAATATTAGGAGGGACGAAGAACCGTGTTTGAGGATCGCAGCCCAAATGGTCAGCAACTAGACAAAAGAAAGAAAAGCACATTAAAGATAGTAAGTCTTCATCAGAAGAGTTTAGTTGTTCTCTGAATTCTGTGTAGATCACAGCTCGCTGCCAGTAGAAGTTGTGTATCTCCATAAAGGGCAAGACAAGGAATCTAATCAATGTCTGTACAGGAGAGAGATGGTCCACTAAAACATTGCCTGCACTGCAAATGGAAACAAGGGAAATTTATTTTTTACCTTATAGATTTGACAAAACAAAAAAGACCAGTAAAACCCAGGGTAGGCAGGTTGATAAGAGGAAAAAAAAGGCTAAAAGAGGAAAACCTCAGAAACCCAGTTCTAACTCTGCCATCCTGGCCAACAGGCCATCATCATCACTTACTAAACATGCCACCACCACCAAGAATTGGAGGAAACAGGAGAATAATTTTGCTTGGGGTAAGTGAAGACGCCAAAGTAATCAGTCACCACCAAGTGATTCTTTTGAAATTCAAGCATATTCAAACAAACTTCTTAATACATGTCAAAGAAAATTGTAAAATTTCAATTTGGGCCTATATTTAATAGTGAAAATTCCATGAAGAATAAACATGACATTCCTCTAATTTGTACTTACTGGCAAAATTACTATACATATCTGTATTAAGATAGAAATTATATGGCCAAAGTCTTGTATTTTTGGAGACATTTTGTTTCAAATACTTGTAAATTCATCTGAATCTGTCAAACTAAGTTTTATCCTCAATTTTTAATTCCATACATTTGGTACTTTCTGCAAATCTATAAAGCCCCCTGGTTTACCTGTCCCCCATTTCAAACGGGTTAAAGTAAGAGAAAAGGGGGCAGTCTATAAGGAGTGAGAAGCCATGAAAGGCAAGGCTGCACACTGTCAGTCTAGAAGCAGTGGCAGGGCCAGTCGGCCCCCATCTCCTGAATTTCATCACTGCTAGTCTTGTGTGTACTACAGAGAAAAGGGGGTCGGGCACAGCACGCTGACCCAAAAAGGTGACACCAGATGCAAATAAATCATAAATAAGTATCAACTGTTGACAATAAAGTATAATTATACTATACAGAGAGAACATTAGTGGGAAAATGTTTGTTTTACACATAAACACTATGCTTAGCAAAAGAAACTAAATGTTTATTGCATATGTTCATGAAGTAAAGATGCCAGGAACACTAACAATCATACCAATCATTCTCATTTAAATGTTTTTCCTCAAATTTTCTTATCATCATGAGAAAGATGGCAATAAAAATGTTTTCCATGCAAGGTCTTTGAATACAGAAAAAGCAGGAGATGAATGTTTCCAATGTTGTGTTATAATAGGTACTGCTTGTAACTTCTGCACTTTAAAACATTAATCCTTTATCAATGAAATAAAGGGTGGTGTGTGTGTGTGCTTGTGTGTGCATGTGTGTGTGTTTTCTGGGCTCTGTGCTCAGCACTAGGGAGAAACAAAATTTTAAAAAGCAATTTTAGTGTACTATTAAAAGACACAATCACCAATCACATCATGAAACTTTAAAATTCTGAAACAGATTGTTTTCTTCCAGCAGTATCTATTGCACAGATAATCAGGCTGTTTTAGAACACAAGCACTGAAGCAATGTGTTATGATAGCCTCACTGTCTGAGGAAATTGTCCAACACTGTATCTAAACAGACAGCAACCAAAGAACAGGCTCACAGGCATGCCCAAGGAGATTTGCACATTTGTCTTCTGTGAAACTTCCACTTTTCTGTTATATCCTTTCTCCCCATTGTTTCATGTAGTTACAATGCAGTCAAGAGGACACAATGTAATTATGGAATCAGCAAGACCAGGGGTCCAAGTTCTAGATCAACTGCATACAAGCTGACAACTGTGACAGTCAACTTAAAAAACTCACTGATATTTCATTTTTACTTATTACAAACTAGACTTTTTTTTTTTTTTTTTTTTTTTGATGGTACTGGGGATTGTACCCAGGTCCTTGTATATGCTGTGTAAGCATTCTGTCTCTGAGCTACACCTGCAGCCTGATATTATCATCTCAGGGTTATGTATGTGAAAATGCTTATAATAATTCCTTTACTCTCAAATGCCTAAAAATTAAATTCCTTTTATTTTTATTGATGTCCATCCTATCTTGTCCTAGCAATCCAATTCCGTGCCCTGGGGACCTCTGATGGCAACATGAAATTCCCCCACAGCTCAGTAGAGCCCTGCACTCCATGTGCCTCTGTTCCTAACTTCTATGCGCTGTTCTGATAGTTCACAGTTCACTATGAACAGCAGGTTCTGCATTCTCAGACTGAAAGACACAGCTAGGGGCGCACCAAGCAAAATACATCAAACCTACCAGAAATAATTCTCTACAGGAATCCCTACCCACTAAAGAACAGATTCTATGAACATCTGCAAGATCAAAACAAATTTCATCAACACACTGTATATGCAAAAAGAATATTCCTACTCCCTAAAATTCACCCAAATTTCAACCAGAAGAAGCTATCAGAAACATATCAGTAGGACTGCAACATGAAATAAAGAATAAGATATATGAGTTCTGCTTCCAGCAAGTATTTATTATTCAGGAGAAAAAAATGAGGTTTTTATAACCACTTAATGCTGTGAGGTACTCATTTTTTCTAGGTATTCTTTCCTCTAATAAAAAAAAAAAAGAACAATGAAAGCAATAACAGCTCTAAACCAACTGTCCATTATGATTAAGTGATACTGCTGCAAATTAATGCCATTTGTTTATGTTTGAAATTTAGTAAAGACATTAAAAAATGAAAGATCTATGCAATTATAGACTATTAAAATGTGTCAATAGCAATTTTGTTAAAATTCAGAATCATTTTAGTTTCTTCAAATTTCATAAGAGGATGCTACTTCTGACTTGTCTGCATTCATTAGTTAGAGCTGAGAAAAACTTATTAGACGTCATAATGAAATCTCAAATTATCGGCAACACAAAATATCATACCACCTTCTAAGATCTGAGGAGTTAGCTCAGTAGTACAGTACTTGCCTAGTATTTGTGAGGCCCTGGGTTCCTAACTTAGTGGTCAAGCACTAAGATCCCCAGCACAACAAAAAATAAAAACAAAACCAAAAGCATTAAATTTTGACTTTAAATTTAAAGGACTTTCCTACTGAGTGCCAAAATAATAATGAGACTTTTACTTACTTCTTGATAGACAAGACACCAAATAATTGAAATCCTCACCTCAAATTTTTATGCACATGTGTGCACATGTATGTGTAGATACGTGTGCATGCGGAAGCCAGAGGACAAACTTTGGTGTCATCCTTAGAAACACCTTCCACCTTCTTTGACATAGGGTCTTCACTGGCCCAGAGCTCACCAAATAAACTAGACTGGCTGGCCAGTGAGCCTCAGGGACCCTCCTGACTCTTGCCTCAAGCACATACTACCATACCCAGAACTTTTTTTTTTCATTGTGTAAAATTTTTATTTTATTTTGTGAGATTTTTTTTTTTTAATTAGTGGAGGGCAGGTAGGCAAGCACCAAAATTGGCATTGCCCTTGCCACCAAGAGAGTTATATAAACAGTCTAGACACTACTGCACAGCTGCAGACCTTTTAATTTAGCATCAATGTTCATCAGAGAGACTGGCCTATTATTTTCTTTTTCTGTTAGATCTTTGACTGGTTTTCGTCTCAGGCTTTCGTACTACTGGCTCCACAAAGAGAATTTAGAAGTGTTTCTTCCTTTTGTCTTTTGCAGAATATTTTGAGAAGTATTAGTATTAGTTCTAACTTGAAAGTCTGGCAAAATTCTATGCTGTATCCATTCAGTCCTGCATGCCTAGAATTTTGAAGTGGGTTCTGGAGATCCAACTCAGGTCTGCCGGTTTGCAAGGCAAGCACTTTACCAACTGAGACATCATCCCAACCCACTAAATATTTTTTAACCTAGGTACGTAGAAATATACCAAGTACAAAAGAGAAATAAGATGGGAAACACATTTTGTTCTTAGAACCTTATAGAATCTCTAAGCTCAATGACTGACAACAAGACAGAAAGCACCAGCAAGAAGAGTGCTTGGAGACTCAGGAAAAGAAAAACATGACATCATAGCTAATGGCAAAGGGCTGGTGAGAGCTTAACCTACTCAGAACCCTTGAAAGATTGCTTAAGCAGAAAGGATGGGGGTACAGAAATGTCTAATATACAGGATAGGACTAGGGATGTAGCTCCATGAAGAATGCTTGCTTACCATGCATGAGGCCCTTGGTTTGATTCCCAGCACAGACACAGCAACAACAAAGATAGTAAAGCATAAATCCACTTAAGAAAAAACAACAGGGGTTAGAGAGATGTCTCAGCAGTTAAGAGCACTGGCTGCTCTTGCAGAGGACCTGGGTTTGTTGCCAGGACCCACATGATGGTTAACAACTGCCTATAACTCCAGTTTCAGGGGATCTGATGCCCTTTTCTGTCCTTTGCGAGCACTACATGCATGGTTACACACATGCAGGCAAAACACTCATCATAAAATTAAAAAAAATTTTTTTTAAACGGAAAAGAGAATAAGCTCTTCTGAGAAAGACCTCATCTAGAATGAAAGAAGAAAAAGAGTCTAGTATGAAGAAAATGTTAAGTATTTGGGGATTTTACTTCATTTGTATTATTATTTGTGGTGCTGGGGATACAACCCAGGTCCTTGTGCATGACAGGCAAATGCTTTACCACTAAGTTATAGTTCTAGCCCTTGAAATGTACATATTTAAAAGGTTGTGGGCCAGTGATGGCTTATCTGGTAACAGTGCTTGCCACCCAGCCTGATGACCTGAGTTGGCTCCTTAGGAACTGCACAGAGGAAGGAGAGAATCAACTCTTAAAATCACCCTCTGATTTCCATATGCACACCATGGCAGGCACTTACCCACCTACAGACAGACACTAACAAAAGACAAACAATCAATGTTTAAAAGCTTTTAAAATAAGGTATGAATTAATGAATAAAACTTTTCTTCATTCCAACAATCAGAAACTTTGCACTTTGAGTAATTAACTAGAATTTTATCTCTTAGAAATGCAAATACCTAACATAAGTAGCAGTTATTCTTTTTGTGTGGGTTAGTGGTTTCCTTCCTAGCCCTGAGGATGACAGTTTTTGCTCTAGGCTCAAGTGCCTCTTGCTCTCAGAGTCTGTGTGTCTTATTTCCTCTTCCTGAAATGCCAGTCTCACCACTCCTTTGCTGACCACTTTCTGAGGCTTGGGATTCTGCTTAAATGTCTTCAGTATGCTTTTCATCCTCTCGAGACTGAACTGGATAATTGTTTTCAAGTTGCCATGGTACCCTGAGATTGCATCTCTCTCAGCATTTACTGTATTAGTAACTGGCTGTTTATTTCTAATTCTTCTAGAATGTGAGATCCAGCATCTCTTCTAACATGTCTGGCACATAGGAGATACCTAAGATATTTGATGTAGTAGGGCAGGGCTAAGGATATAGCTTAAAAGTAGAGTACTCGCCTAGCTAAGAATGAAGCCCTAGGTTCAATACTCAGTCCACAAAAATGACCACCCCCTCCCCAACCCACCCATGTACGCAGAAAGTGAAGAGTAATAAAGTGAAATTAAGGAAAAAGCGATACTGTAAGGGCATGTGGAGGTCTGAGCTTGATGTTGGGCAGCATCTTTGATTGCTCTCTACATTGTATATTGAGGGAGGGTCTCTTGTTGAGTGCAGAGCTCATAGTTTTGGCTGGTCTGCATAGCCAACTTGCTCCAGGAATTCTGTCTCTGCTCCCCACCTTCCCCATACTAGATTATAGGTGGGCAACCATACCCAACCAGCTTTTACATAGGTTCTGAGAATCCTAACTATGGTGCTTATGCTTGTGCAGTAAGTGCTTTACCTGCTGAGCCATCTCCCTAGTCCCTTGTGTCAAAGATCATTGTTTCATGACTTGGATGCTTTATCATTGATTTCTACAAACAAGTAAAAATAAGACTACTCTAGATTTAGATGTTTCCACTATCAAATGTCTTTGATTACTTTTATTTTATAATTCTTAAAGATTATAAGCTCTATAGATTTCTTGTTTCTACCTCGTCTTTCCTTTTCTTTTGGTAAGTTTAGTCTTCATGACTTAAAGGAAAAATACAATTCTTCATTTTGTTCCTAATTTCTTAAATTTGATTTTTAATGTTCAGCTACTGGACTTGTGTTTACCTTTCACTCCTTTATCCATTTTAACACACAGGACTTCTCTGGTCCTGTACTTCCACTGAGCCTAAGATGACTTATCTTCATTGGTGTTAAGTCTTGTTGAAATGTTTTACTTTTGTTTTTTTTTCTGTTCAGTTTCAATTCTTAACCCTGTGTATATGACCATGTATTACTTAATGACAGGGGTATGTTTTGAAAACTGCTGTTAGAAGATAATCCTTGCAATATGAACATTACAGGGCATACTTAGACAAATTAAGCAGGCTATGACATCATTAGGTGATGTCATCCTAAGGGACCATCCAGGCATATATAACCACTATTGACTGAAATGTCATTCTGTGGTACATAACTACACTTTACTCTTCTTTTTGCTTTTTCTCCTCTTCACCAGTCCTCTTGGTGCTTTTTTTTCTTGGTAGGATTCAGTATCATAAGGGATGACAAACATGGCTCAGCAGATAAAGCACTTACTGAGCAAGCATGAAGACCATAGTTAGTATTCTCAGAACCTATGTAAAAGCTGGTTGGGTATTGTTGCCCAAGAAGCCTATTCTCATTTTGCTTTCTTGTATTAATGATCATTCCCATTTTTGCCTTTTCTGCTGTTTAAACCTGCTGGTGTCCTCTGTCTCAAAAATAAAGTAGAAATAGCATCTTCAAATTACCCTTTACTGGTGCTCTTTGGGAGCTGTCTGTGCCTGATATTCCAGTTTCTTCAAAGTCTATTTGTTCCCTGTCACATCCACTTTAACCCTTCTGCCTGTAACCTCCCACAAAAACGTTCACAGTGGTAATCTCAAGACATTCTCTGTCCTCCAAACTGACCTCAAAGCAACATCTGTCCCAGTTGAGCACTCTCCTTTTTCAGACGACTAGTCTGTCTTCCTCTTTCATAGTTCTTCTTGGCTATAGCTGTCTTCTCCCTCCAGCTAACCCTTAGGCGGCGGTTTCTGAGACTCTGGATCCTGTAACATAGGTCTAGGTCTCTGCACGATATACTTTTTCGTATCAGAACAGTGGTGCTTACTAACATCTCATGCCAAGTAGCCCTTTTTTGGGAATGTATTTTTCATTCTTGTACTTAGATGAGCCCTATTACCACTTTAACAGCAAGCTAAGAAACAGGACAGGACCTTTTTGTTACACAGTGAAGTAGACCAATTCTCTCTCTAATCTTGATTTTGATGAGTTAACAGCAGTTCCTGAATTCTTCTACTGAGTTCCAGGGAAGGAGACATAGAAGGGAGTCTCTGTAGGCATGTCTATGGCAAATCATCTTTTTCTTATTTATCTATTTACAAGTGGCTTTGCCTCACTTCGCTGGCAAGGCCATAGGCTCACATAGAGGTTTTACCAGAAGGCCAGTTCCCAAAGAAACAGGAACTAGGGAACTGGGCAAGGGAGGAGGGTTTATTCACACTTCTGGCCAGAACTAGGGAGAGGAAAATTCTTAGTTTACCCCAGGATTTCCTGCTGCAATGTTACAATTTTACTACTACACTAATGGTTTCAGGTTAACTCTCCAGGCAGTTAACCAGCATCTGCTTACTGAAAAGAACAATACAAAACACCAGAAATTTCATTTATTGTACCTAGGCCCGTGGGTATGTTAGGCAAGTTCATTTACTCTTGAGCTAAACTACGAAACCCCCAGAAATCATATTTAATCCAACTATTTACAGATCATTTCTTGGTAGTCACGACATCTATCTGAACATCAGCCACAGGGATAAGAGGTGATGGGAACAGGCAGATGACCTAAGATAGGCAACATAGAAAGGAACTTATATTACATACTGAAGGAAGGGCTTTTTCTGTTTCCAACTGAACTTAAGAAAACATGTGACTCCAGTTGTTGTTGGCAGTAATCCTTTGATAAAGATGGATGAAACCCAAGCTACGGATGACAAAAGACTGGATGGAATCAGAACCTGATAACACTGCCCAGGTGTTGAATCCATAAATCTAAATTTATATTATCTTAAAGCAACTTTTTATCAGGGTTTTTGTTACTTGAAACACTTGTTTTTCTTAGGATGAATCAAGTAGAAACTGCCTAGTTTGGGAGTTTATCCACGCTAAGCAAATTTCTTAATTACCTAGGACCCACACTTGACAACCCAAGCCCACCAAAAAGGAAAAGTCTAGGAGAAAGCTTCCTTAGGTAAGTCCCTTGTCATAGTAGGCAGTTAAAGTGCCAAGCCACTGCCTCCTTTCGTCTTCACTTGAAGAATAGCTTATAGAAATAAGGGTGATGACAGACACTTGTAATCCTATTTAGAAGGTGAAAGCAGGAGGATCACAAGTTCAAGGTCATCCTCTGCCACACAGCAAGTTCAAGGCCAAGGTAGGATACAGAAGAATTCTAGGGTCTGTGAAATTTACTAAGGAGAAAAAAAAAAAAAAAAAAAAAAAAAACCACCTTCATCTCTGCTAAACTCTAGTTAAAACTGACTATTTTTTAAAAAAATTATGAATGTAGACAAGTCATCTATAATCCTATAACTAACTGCAATTACATTTTAAAGTTGTTTTTAAAATATGGCAAAATACTGGTAATTAAGTTTATTAGATCCATCACTAGACTATGCTACCCAATACAGTAATAAAGCATGCATTTCCATGTCACAAATATCCTAAACATTTTAAATTGTTTGATGCTGTGCTTCAATATACTTGGTTTTCTTTAAACGCATGTAATTTTGTACTCAACAGTATCCCAAGAATCACATGCTGAGTGGACAAGAGTCTCAATAGCTAAGTGCTACATGTTGGTATCCCTTATTTTATCGTGTCCTTCCTCAGGCTGTTTTCCCTATGCTTCCTTCTACCTACTTCTCTTCCTTCCTACCTTTGAATGCAGTCACAATTTCTCTACACTCCCTTCCTCCATCTATATATTGAAGTTCCAGTAGTTAGTGGTAAACCTTAAAATTTTAGCACCATACCTAATGAATGGTCTCCATTTAATCAGCATCTCCATTCTCCTGAACAAGCCTCTTAAAATCTGTATTACTTTCTGACACAACAAAAAAAATCCCTACAAACTTGGTGGTTTAAACAACAGAAATGTATTCTCTCATAGTTCTGAAAGATGGAAGTACCCAATCAAGGTATCTATAGGCCATATTCTTTTATGAAAATATAAACAAATTTATTATAAAGGAAGTGTCTGCACAATTATAGTGGGAGGACAAATCCTGAGGTCTGCAGGGTGAGTAGGCAAACAGCAGAATATCCAGGGAGAAGAGGATTCAGACTGACATAGGTCAAAGTCAACGTACAATGAGAAGGCAGACAAGAAGCCTGCTCTTACTAAGGTAGACTTCATGTTCTCCCCAGGCAATTGAAGATGTTGGGCTCACTCACATCAGGACCAACTATCTACCTCATTAAGTCTATGAGTTCAAATGTTAACCTCATCCAAAAATCCTCCTACATAAATGCTCACAATAAAAAGACCAAATACTTCTGGACCCCTGGACACAGGCAAAAGACACACAAAGCCAACCATCACAATCTTCTCACACCGTACCTTTTCCTTCAGTGTTTCATTTCCTTCATCTGCTGTTTCCATCCCTTAGAAATTCTTTCAGTGAGGATCTGTTACAGTCAATTTGCACTTTTGCATCTAAAAACATCTTTCTGTTGTTCTCAATCTTTAAAGAGTTTTAAATTAAATATTAAATAAAATTAATTAATTAAAAAATGTAAGCTGGGCATGGTGGCACATGCTTTTAGTATCAGCACTTGGGAGGCAGAGGCAGGAAGATCTCTGTGAGTTTGAGGCCAGCCTGGTCTACATAGCCAGTTTCAGGCCAGCTGGGGCTACAGGGACACTCTGTCTCAAAAAGACTAAATCAATCAATCAATCAATCAAAGCTTCCCTCCTCTGGCTTATTTTTTTAAAGGACAAATATCTTAATTGTGTATACTCTTCAATATTATCCTATCCACTTTTTACTTTTGTTTGAGTATATGTAGAATTTGTAAAAGTATATATTTCTTTTCTAATTGTAATTTTTATTTTTTTTACTTCTTTGGTCATATTCTAAAGAACAACAATCACTTTATTTTTGTATAGAATTTTTAAAGAGGCAACAAAATATCTTCTGTACACCTAGAGTGCTGGATATATCAATCACCACAGCCAGACCTCATGCAGAGCTGAGCTGTCAGCAAGTTTAACTGTCAATAGCCATCCATTATCATTTGTCTTCTATACTTAGTTACTGCACATTTCAAATGGATTTTGATTATTTTTCACATCCTTAGAACTCAAATATATTTGTTGGATGTTCTCCATGCTATAATAAAAAGCATCTTAAGAGCAATTTTAAATGATGGCTAATACAAATCACTTTACATGAAAAGTCATGTTCAAAGATAATTTCTATTATAACTGATGTAACAAACATCTCATTCAAGAGCAATGTTATAAATCAAAGTAAGTGAAAATAATAGCTCAGTCCTCAGACAAAACTAGCACCAGAGTATAAAAGTGCTAAATATTTAACCCATATCCCTGCCCATTCCAGAAACTCCTTCAGGTACTCTCTTCACTTGGCTCCACTTACCTACCATGCTTTCCTCCTCTCTCTTTGGCCATTCTTTCTCCTTTCCAAGGTTCTACACTTTGCCCATTTTTCTCAGTAGGCTGCACACATCCACTTACATGGCTTTAACAATCTATATGACAAAAAAGTCTAAATTTAAATTTCTCTTGAGCTTTGGCATTTAACAATCATTCAGCTTCCTCCTAGGTATTTCCTCATGAATATCTCAAGTATACCTTGTCCTCAAATGCAATCTTTTTTTTTTTTTGGTCCTAAAGTCCTTGCTAAACTTTATCTTCTAAACACACAAGACTGAATTCCCTGTTTGAAAACAAGGAAGTATCTACACAGAGACCCAGCTCAGTCAGCAGAGTATTCTGGTTTTAGCTGCCACAAGACAAACCAAAGTTACTGACTGATTCAACATGACTGATACACAGAGATATAGGGACACTACCAGGAATCCAGACAAGGCTGGACAGTGGTACATGCCTGTGAACATAGCACTGAGAAGGCTGAGAGATATTTGTCAAGTTTGAGCCAACTTGGGCTACACAGTGAGACCTTGTCTCAAACAAGAGTCCAAAGCAAGCAGGGTACAGTGGTGCAAACCTATAGTCCCAGACATGATGGATACTGAAGAGGTGGATCACTTGAGCCCAGGGGTTCAGAGCTAGCCTAGGCAACAAAGCAAGACCTGTATCAAGAACCCAGAACAGTATCTGAGGCATTAAGTCTTGGGGCAGAAGTGTAAAGGACATGGGAGCACTACCGTTTAACTTTTTAAAAAATAACTTCTTTCTTCCAATGTTATTAGTTCCAGTACTAAGGATGAACACAATGATAGTACTGACAAAGACTGGGTTATCTAGACCATAACTTACAATACAGGAGACAGGCTAGGAATCATGTAGTTGATACTAGCAGGGAAGAAGGAATTTGTCAAGAAGTTGTCAGGCTGGTGATCAAAGACAGTTCAAACAGTGTCTATGTACAACAACTGCACAGAGGGCTGGAAGAAATCACACAAGGACAGAAGGTTTCATGTTTTCATAATCTGAGTTGTCTATAAAGCAATAAATAAGAAAAAAAAAAGAGTTTACTTTAAACTTACAAAATGATCAATGAGTCTTGTTGAGGTAGGTCTCAACTTTACTTGAAAAGGGGAAAAGGAGAAACATTTCTGTCAAGGTATGTGTCTTTCAAGGAAATATCAATAAGCAGAAACACCCAAGCTCCTGTCTGAAAACAGAGAAGGGAAGTGAGACTGTTGGAGCAATATACCAAGTGGCCACCTGGAATAAGGAGGAAAAGTTTTCACAGACCTCAGAACTTACAGATCACACAGAGCACTGGTAGGGACTCCAACAGTCTACAGGACTGTAGAGGTCTCATCCAGCATAAGACAGATATCTAACAAGTTCCTCATCTGCCTTGCCATCCACCTCAACTCCCACAGGATTGTGGGGCTAAGGGCAATGAGGTAAACTGGTGCCTAGAGCCTAATATAGACCCCAAATGAAAGGTAACCAACAACTTGGAAGCAACAACACATGACTTTAGAGTTATCAAAATCCAAGACAAAGAATTGTTATAAATCATCTTTATGAGAGAAAAATGAGACATTACACAACGAAGCGAGGTGGCTCAGTGGGTAAAGGCACTTGCTGCCAAGCCTAGAGATCTGAGTTCAACCCTCAGGACCCACATGGTGGAAGGAGAGAAAGCAACTCCCAAAACTGTCCTCTGACTTCCACTTGCACACTGTAGCACATGCAGTGTGCATGAGTGTACACACAGACTTACACACAAAAACACAGAAATATAACTTAAAATGTCAAGAAGAGCCAGGCGTGGTGGTACATGTCTTTAATTCCAGAACTCAGGAGGCAGAGGTAGGCGGACCTCTGTGAGATTGAGGTCAGCCTAGACTACATAGTAAGTTCCAGGCTAGCTGTGGCTACAGGGAGACCCTGTCTCAAATAGAAAAAAATAAAAAAAATAAAAAAACAAACAAAAAAACACCCACCACTACCACCAAACCTAAAAATAAACTAGAAAGAACAAAAAAGACAGATTAAATTTTAAGGTGGTCAGGTAAGTACAAGTGAGAGCATGGATTCATAATTTTTTTTAGTTAAAAGCCCCCAGAGGGGGTTGGCAAAATGGCTCAGCAGGGAAACACATTGCAGCACAAGCCTAGAGACCTGAGTTCAATCCCTGGAACCTACATAAAGGTGAGAGAACAGATTCCAAAGTGGTCCTCTGACCTCCACATGAGCACCAGGGCATTATGTGAATGCTCATGGGCATGGACACACAAACATACATATACTCTAAAGAGAACATTTTTTTAAAGCCCCCAAATTGTTGAAGAGTTGCCAATAATGACAAGCATGGAGGCTTTACTTACCTTGCAAAATGTTTATTCACCCCCTTCCCCTCCCTTTTAAAGTACATTCAGAGTAGGAATAGGAAAGCAATAGGTCTGCTCAGGAGCAGCTAAATAAAGGATGAAACATTTCTGAAAACTTTTTGTCTTTATCAGTGAGAATAATCTCAGAATGGAACTGATTATAACAAGGCCAAAGGACACTGAATACGGTGGAAAGACTGTAAAAGAGCAAATACACTCTTAGGATATGTTTCTGTGTGATACTTGCAGATTTCCTCAAATCTGTTTGTCTTTCTCATTAAGATGATTGGTAATTACATAGCTTCCTTAGCTCAAAGATATGCAAATTTTTTAAATGACTTGGTTGCTTTCTTCCAAATTCCCAGCCACTCTGCTTTGTAACTTAAAATGCAAAGATTTTTCTTCCATTTTCACCATACCCGCCTCCTCAGCAGTGTCAGACCCGGATAACCACTTTAGTTCTAAGACAACACTGTTTTTTAGTGTCTTCCTTCTCCATCTTTTCAGATACCTAGTCATTTCAGCACCTTTGAACGAAAAGATTTCCCACTGAGCTGCTTTGGTAATCTTAGCAAAAATCAGCTGACCATAAACTTAACAGTTGATGCCTAGATTTGAGTCCCAACCCATTATCTATACATCTGTGCCCACATCATTGTTCCTGTAGTAAGTTTTAGTATCAGGTAATGTTCATTCTCTAGTTTTGTTTTTTTGTGTGCACGTATGTGCACATGTGCATGTGAAGGGCAGAAATAGCTATCAAGTATCTTTCTCAATCACCCTCCATTTAAGTCTCTCAGTGAACCTGGAGAGTGTCAATTTGGCTAGGTTACTTGCCAAGGAGTTCCAGGAATCTGCCGGCCTGCTGCTGTGCCCAGCATTTATGTGGGTGCTGAACTCAGGTTTTCATGCTTATGCAGCAGATCCTACTAACTGAGCCATCTCCCAAGGTCCTAGAGTTTTTGTTCTTTTTCAACACTGTTTTTTAAAATTATTTCAAATCCCTAATCCTTTCACATGTATTTCACATGTCAATTTATCAATCTCTCCACAAACAAAAAACCAACACAAAACAGTGAGCAATTTCACAGGGTTGAGCAAGTTAATCCAGAGAGTATTACCACATTAAGAACAGGTGTTTCTCAATGAAAAAAACCTCTCCATTTACTTAGATCTTTCTTACAAAAATGGTTTGTGGTTTTCAGTGCCAATACTATTTTTCAAATACTATTTTTAAGTTTTTATTGCCTCACTGTTCCTGGCATAGAAAGTACAACTGATTTTCTGGTTTTGTTTTTAGTATACCGCTCTTATATATAAACATATACCTAAATTTACTTAAAAAGTTTTAAAGTCACGATGTCGGTAATTGATAAAAATAAATTAAGTTTACTGCATTTATTTACATATCACATTAGCTGCTTTCCTCAACTTACATCCCAGGTGGCTCTTCTAGGATGTCCTGAATAAAAGGATACTGCAGTGACTCCCAGCTCATGAAAGTTTTCAGAATCTTGCAAAACAGCAAATACTACTTAGACCTACACTTTTAACTAAAATGTCTTTCATTAAACCAACAAATACCTTTAAAAAAATCACTGCACAGTAGAACCAACAAGAAACGGGCAGAGCTGATATTTCCACTCCTAACTCTACTACTTTTTTAATTAATTAAAAAAAAATTAAATCTGGGTGTGGGAGAGATGACTCAATGGTTAAGAACACTTGCTTAAGTTCTTGCAGAGGACCTAGGTTTGGTTTCTAGCACTCCCATGGCAGCTAACTCCAGTTCCAGGGGATCCAATGTTCTCTTTGGTCTTCTGTGGTGCACATACATGCAGGCAAAAAATTCACACAAAAATTTTTAAAAAACATAAAAAGTATTTTAAAAATCAAAACAGTAAAAGAAAGCAAAAAAGCTAGGCATCAAAATGAAGAATATTAGAAATATAGATTTATTCCAGCTGTTACTGTCAAAGAAAAGTGGGGACATAATATTTCTAAGTACAATGTATATACTGGAGATAGAAAAAGGCTGTCTTATTACTACAGAGAATGAAGTAGAAGGGAGAGACAATGGACACAGGAAGTCAAGTAAGAATCAGAGTCTAAGAGACCAGGGATGGTGGCAATGAAAAAGGGAATGGACACATCTTAGAGATTAAATTTTTTAGAGGTTTGGGTTGCCGTGCCTGGGAATTAATTAGGTATAGGGTTGGGGACCTAAAGAGGGAGGTGCTTGAGTCTGTGGGAAAACACACTGGAGAATGAAGGTACTGATGATGAAACCCTCGATGGAGGAGAGATGCAGAGGAGAGGACCATTCCACTCCCTTCACAGTACTGGACTCAGAACATGACATCCCAAAGGATAGCACATGCTGCATACTTTAAACTATGGGACACTGAAGGGTCTTGGAAAGTCTCTGTCCTGTCTCCCGCTTATCTTTCCCCTTAAGAAATTCAGAGAAACCAGAATTGCAGAATTATTCTTCCCTAAGGTAGTCATGGAAACTAGAATCCCCCTCTACCAAGGCAGGTCATAAAGCTTAATAAGATTTCTCTCTCTCTACTCTTGAAGAGTCTCATTTTCAGAAGGGTCCTGGTCCTGTCTGGGAGGAAGGAGTGTTGTACACAAGACCATGAAGGATCTAAAGAGATAGGCCTTGTTGATACAACGGTTAATCTTTATAAAAATTTACTTTTAAGTGTGTAAGCACGTGTATATGTATATGTGTGCATGTGTGGGGAGTACAGTTGCCTGCACAGTGATGTATAGAGAGACCAGTTGACAAAAGGTATCTTTTACTACCATTCTTTACCTTTTTTTTGGAAAGAGGGTCCCTCACTTAACTGGGAACCCCATCGTTTGGCTATACTGGCTGGCCAGTGAGTCTCTGCCCCATCAATCTCTGCCATCCTAGCACTGGAGTTACAGACATTAGGCTTTTCCATGGATGCTAGGGACATGAATTCAGAGCCTCCATGTGGTACACCAAGTACTAGACCCACTGAGCCATCTCTCCAACAACCCTAATGGTTAATCTTTAAAAAATATTGTATTATTTTTATCTTTATGTGAGTGTTTTGCCTGCATGTATGTAAGTGCACAAGGGTGTGCAATGCCTGTGAGGCCAGAAGAGGGTATTGGATCCCCTGGAACTGGACTTATGGACAGCTGTTAGCCACCATGTGGGTGCTAGGAACCACAACCCAGTCCTCTGGAAGAACAGAGGACTTTTAACTGCTAAGTCATCTCTCCAGTCTCCTCAATGGTTAATCTTACTTGTCAACCTGATTGGACTGAGTGACACTTAGAAAATTTGTAAAGTATGCTTTTGTTGTGTCTGTTAAAAACATTTCCCAGAGACTGGTAGGGTTGGGGGAACTGGAGACAGGAGGAAACAGACAGTTGCTGCTTATGGAGTTTCAGGTTTGCAAGATGAAAAGAGTTCTAGAAATTGGTAATATACAACATGGCTGTATTTAACACTACTAAACTGTATCTCCCAAAATGATTAAAATGGTAAATTTCATATTTATATTTAATTTGTCACAACTAAAAAGTTATTTTTATGTGATCAAAGTACATTATATACATCTATGAAAATGTCATAATGAAATCAATTGCTATTATGCTAACTAAGACGGCTGAAAAATAAAATAAAAACAGTAGCATCTCCTGTCAAGATTCCACTATCATTTTTCTTTTTTAAATTTTGTGGTGCTGGGAACTGAGCTTAATCCTCATGATGATGGGTTAGTTCTCCCAGTTATGTTCTCTCAGAATGATGCTTTCACTGAATCACTGAGGACCACCATCACATGCTAAGCAGACAACTCTACCACAGCTCCCTTAGCTCCACCAAAAAAAAAAAAAAAAAAAAAAAAATCACACAAAAAACTTTTTGTTAACCCAAGTCAGCAGACTGAGGCCCAGCATGGACGGCAGAGGCGGGCAGGAAACTCCAACCCTAGCTGAAAATAAGAATATCTGGGAAAATAATAGCTACTTGGAGAGTGAGAATCAGTTTTCCTTAATGATGTGACACCTGGTAGATTGACCCAAGGAAGAGACCCACACCCAAAAGCATTTGGAAAATACAGATTAGACTTGATAGGCTTTAAAAAGAAAAGAAAAGACAAACATTAAGAGAGGACATGTATGGGGGGGGGGCTAAGGTGACTGTGGAGAGGAGGAAGGAGGTCTGAATATGCTCAAAATGCATTGTATGAAATTCTCAAATCAATACACATATTTAAAAAAAAAAAAAAACAGTCTTTCATTCCCTTAAAGTCCAAAATCTCAACGGACTAGAAAGTGCTGACCTGCTGTATACCATGCTCCCCTTACTCTCTAAACTCCTTTCAGTTCTGCAAATACATCAAGTACTTTGTGCCCTTGGTCTTCATGCTAAAGAAAGGTGGTGATCTTCCTTTCTGTCCTCCTCATATTTAATTAGTATCTGCCCATGCTTCTGCCTCCAATTAAACACCAGTGGCCAAACACACCAGGTGGTGGTAGACCTGCTGCTACTTGGGGCCTTTTCTCTCCACTTACCCTCTCAGAATCACAATGGTCTCACTACAGTCTATTACTAAACAACTTCTGTTATTATGTTGAATGTTTCTTTTCTCCACTACACAGCACACAGTACACTTACCTTACCTTCTCCACCAAACAGCAGACAAGCTCAGTATATGCTTAGAACCGGGGTCATTTAAATATGGCAAAGCAAGGTAGAAAGTCAGAGCTAGAGATCTGAAGATGGAGAAAAGGACTATGTGTCAAGGGATGCAAGGCAACCTCTGCATGCTAGAACAGCAAAGATGATTCTCCCTTAGAGCCTCTAGAAGCAATGCAATCTTGCTACACTTTAATTTCAGCTCAACAGTATCACAATCATTTTTGGAAGCAGGTCTCACTATCTAGCCCTTCAACTCAGGATCCTCCTGCCTCAGCCTCACAAATGCTTGGATTATAGGTATATTCTATTATGCCAGTCTGAGAGTAAAGATTGTTAACTCTAGATCAAATGGATGATATGAAGCTTCAAGATGCAATCCAATCTAAGCTTTCTCAATAATTTTTTTGTGTACATCTACAGAAATACACATTTTCCTGCAGAAAGATCTACAATTTTTGCTCAAAATCTATAACCCCCAAAATGTTATATGGCTAGATATGGAGGCGCACACCTTTAATACCAGCACTCAGGTGGCAGAGACAGGTGGATCTCTGTGAGTTCCAGGTCAGTCTGGTCTGCAGTGCAAGAGCAAGTTCCATGCCAGGTAGGCTACATAGTGAGATCCTGTCTCAAAAAGAACAACAAAACCTCACAAACAAAGACACAGAAAATATATCCATGATATTGACTAGTGACACAAGACTACTAGAAAGAGTAAAGACTAAATGACAAATCAGAATTCAGAAGCTATTTGAACAGGCTGAATGAACAGCTGAATGAAGCAAAGATAAAATTATGTGGTTTAAGACTGTACAGGTTCCATCAAGAGTAAGCTCATTATGAGTCAGTAATTTGGATTACCAAAATAACTCATGTAACTGTAGGCGGTTATCCAGAAAGATGGAAAGCGCTGCATTTGCCTCTGCACTGACAAAAACTAAATCCTGTAAGATTATGTTCAATTCTGGATTTCCCTTTTTATTAGTTTCCTGTAGCTACCATAAAAAAATTAACACACCAACTTGTTGGGTTAAAGCAACAGAAGTGTCTCAGAGTTTTAGAAACCAGGAGCCTAAGATCAAGGTACTGGCAGAGTTGATCCTTCTGCAGGCAGGAAGAAGAAACCATGTTAGGCCTCTTTCCTGACTTCTGCTCCTGCTGGCAATCCCTAGTGCTCAATGGCTGAGAATCTCTCCAGCCTTTGCCTACCTCTTTTCTATGGTCTTTTTTATGTGTGCCTTTCTGTATCCTCTCCTCTTACAATGTCACTCACTAATCACTAGATTCAGGGCTCATATTAAACTAGTATGATGTCATCTTAATCTTTAACTAATGATATGTGCAAAGATCCTACTTCCACACCAAGTCCTAATCTTGAGGTCCTATATGGACAAGACACTCCCTTCAATATCTTCTTTAAGGACACTAATCACCATGAGGGATCCACCCTCATCATCTAATCACCTCCCAAAGGTACCATCTCTAAATAGTACCACCCTGAGGTCCAAAGTCCAACATAATTATTTTGGGAGGACACCAACATTCAGACCATAGCAACACACAAGACTCTTTGGGTGGAATATTAATAGCCAGATGTATTCTGAGGCTTAAGATACCACATTCCTAAGAATGGTCAAAATAAATAGGAATATGAAGTCCAGAGGTTAGAGGACTTGAATCAGACAATGAAATTCTCCTGTCTACAAATATTTCAACCAGCTTTTCTTTCGGATGAAAAAGACTTCTTAACACTGTTTTCAAAAGATAAATGGAGATTTCTGACCCTGCATTTATTTGGGCATACATTAAGAAAGATAAAGCCTTGGATGAGAGGTTTAGGCTTGTGGATCATCAATAACAGTTAAATTCTGAGTCTATAATTCTCGCTCATGTCTGTGTCTTTATGGGCAAGTACATAGAACCAAAGAACCAGAAGGTTCCACTAAGAGAGCAAACACAGTGCATGCATCCATGAGTGTGTGTGTGAGCACCCCGGGGGTAAAGTGTATCAGTGAGTGGGATGCCAGTCAGAAGGTACACACTGCAAAGAAAATGTAGAGGTCCTAGAAACAAAGGGGTATCAAGTGAACTGCTAAAATAAGGGTAAGATGAACAAATGGCATGAAGGAGGGACTGGCTAGAACTAGGTCAGAGTTCAAGTTTCTACACTAGGGATGAGAAACCACTGAAGTAGTTTAAAGGAGATAATTCTGGACAATGCAAAAGACAAATGGAAGCTCAGAAAAATGCACAGAAATCAAGCAAGAAATAGTAAGATGACAGCTGCCTGGACTAGGACAAAGGCTCTGAAAATGACAGGCAAGTATATGTTCAGTACATGACCTAAGGAACTGATGAGACATGGAGTGTGAGAAAAAGTAAGCAAAAGGGCTCCTAAATCTAAATAACAAGAGTGGACAATGATGTTATTCACTGGGATGGGGATGATGGGAGCACAATGGTATTAGACTGTAAGGTAAATATGGAATTAAAGCTATGGGTATGACTGATAAATCTGGAGTACTCCTTTGGACATTTAAGTAAAGATACCAAGTAGGCAGCTCAATGTATGAATCTAGAGCTCAGAGGACTGGGTGAGAGTAAATCTAACGGCACAGAGGGGTGACAGGAGGCATACAGGAAAAGAGAAAACTGTCTTAAATTTAACTTCATTAATTTTGTTCTATAGATTGACTCTAGAGCTTTGTGTATGCTAGACAAGTGCTCTACACTGAAGGATATGTTCCTAGGCCTGGTTTTTTTTTTTTTAAATTTTGAGGCTGGTGGGAACCTGCGGCAATCCTTCTGTCTCAGCTTTCCAAATATCTGGGATTACACATATATGCCACCATACCTGGTATTCTTTACAAGGTAGTATTTTTGGATGACTGGATATTCTATTTTTTATTTTTTACTGATACACAACATACTATAAAAAATAGACTATATGACAGCATAATACTCTGATATATGAAAAGTTCACGTGTAAATCCAACTTGACTAAGGATTAGAATAGTACCAAATTAAACACTGATTTTTTTCCCTGCCATTTACCTAAGATTTCTTTACTTCTAATCTTTTAAAGTAGTTGATTCAAATTTTTTATAAAAAGGGGAAAAACCTATTTTTCATTTTTCCCATTTCTAAATTTTAAATCATGCCTTATTTTACATGTTAACACAATAGAACATTTGATGGCTTAAAATGTTTTAAAATTTATTTTTATGTGTATGAGTGTTTTGTCTGTGTGTATGTAAGCATATCACATGTATGTAATACCTGAGGAGACCAGAAGAGGGCGGTGGATCCCCTGGAACTGGAATTTCAGACAGTTGTTAGCTGCCACGTGTGTGCAAAGAACCAAACCTGGGTCTTCTGCAAGAGTAGCCAGTGCTCTTAACTGCTGAGCCATCTCTCCAGCCCATGATATAGTTTTAAACAGAAGAAAAAAGGGGAAAAGAATTCAGGTCACAAAACAAATTTAACAATAATTAAAAAATCACTCTTTCTAAATGGGTCAATTTCTAACTGGGTATTCATTGTCTAGTCATATCTAATTCCTACTGCACTAATAGTCAATGGAATGAAAAAGAAAGCCAAATTTCACAATCCCTATCAGAAAGGGATAACACAGTGGATTCTTATGGAATGCAGAAATGGTTTCTGCTACTTCAGTACACAGAAGTTAAATTCATATATCCACAAAGAAAAAAACCCAAAACTTTGCTTTTTAAAAAAGTTACCCTTTCTTATTCTTTTTATTAATATTTTATTAATATTCTTTTAAAATATTATAGAATACCCACACATACATTTGTTTATATATGTACATGTACATATTATAGGCTAGGGTCCACATATGAAGGAAAATGTGGCTTTTTACTTTCTGAGATTGGGTGACCTCAATATTACACATTCTAGATCCACCTGTTTTCCTGTGAATTTTATGATTTCATTAAAAATTTTTTTTGTCATATTTATTTTTATGAGTGTTCTGCCTGTATGCATGTAAAGTGCACCATGTGTGTGGGATGCCCAGAGGCCAGAAGAGAGCGCCAGATCCCCTAGAGTTGTAGTTATTGATGTCTGTTAGCTGCATTGTAGGTACTGAAAACCAAACCTGGGTCCTCTGCAAGAGCAGCAAGTGCCCTTAACCCCTAAGTCATCTCTTCAACCCCATTTCTCTTGAGAGTTTAATAATATTCCATTTTATATATATACCAGATTTTCATTATTCATATATTGATGGACATCTTGGCTGGTTCCATTTCCTTGCTATACTCAATGAAGCACCAATAGTGAGTAAGATATGGTAATATATAGCAAGATATGGAGTTCTATGAAGTATATGCCCAGAAATGATATGGAAGAAATATGTGGTAGCCCTATTTTTAATTTTTTGAGGAACCTCCAAACTGATTTCTGTAGTGGCTATGCAACCCTGCACATACACCAGCAGGGAGGAAGGTTCTTCTTTCTCCACATCTTCTCCAATATTTGTTGTCAGAGTTCTTGATGATAGCCATTCTGAATGGAGTAAGGTAGTATCTGAAGTAGTTTTAGTTTACATTTCCCTGATGACTAGGGATGTTGAAAATGTCTAAAAATAGGTGATTATGTATTTCTTTTTCTGAAAACTGTCTATTCACTAGCCCATTTATGGACTGGTAATTTTATTTCCTTGCTATTTAAAATTTGAAGATCTTGAATGTTCTGGATATTAGCCCCTTATCTAATATATAGTTGATAAAAACTTTCACCCAGTCCGTGGGCTCTGTGTGCTCTGGTGATAGGTTACTTCGCTATGCAGAATTTTTTAAACTTCATATGGTACCATCTGTTGAAAGGGGCTAATTCCTGTGCTATCTGATGTTCTATTCAGAAAGCTACTGCCTACCCTAATGTCCTGAAGAGTATTTCCTATATTTTCTCCTTTTGAGTTTCAGGTTTTAAATTAAGGTCTCTGATCCATTTCAAATTGATTTCTGAACGAGGTGAAAAATGTGAATCTAATTTCATTCTTCTGTGGGTGGAAATCCAGTTTTGCCAACATCATTTACTGAATAGGCCATCTATTTTCCAATATATGTGTTTGCCTCCTTTATCAAGAATTAGGCAGGCATAACTTTGTCACTTTATTTCCAGGTCCTTTATTCTGTTCCATTACCCTACCTGTGTTTTTATGCCAGAACCAAGCTGTCCTTATCACTACAGCTGTTGTATTTCAGTCAAGGACTGTGATGCCTCTAGCTGTGTTGTTATTCCATTAGCTATCCGTGGTCTTTTGTGGTTCCATAGGAACTCTTGGATTGTTTTTTTTTGTTTTTTAGTTCTGTGAAATACATTAGAATTTTGATAGGTACTGCATTAAATCTGTAGATTAATTTCAATAGGAGAGCCATTTTCACAATATTGATTCTGCTACTCCAGGAGCATGGAAGTCTTTCTGTTGTTTAGTATCTTATCTGATTTCCTTTTTCAATGTCTTGAAATACCTCATTATAGGTTATCTGTCTTCTTTGGTTAGGTGTATTCCTAGACAATTTTTTTTTGGGGGGGGTGCTATGTGGAATGGGATATTTTTCTCTAAGAGTAAATATTTCTATACAAGAAGGCTACTGGTATTTTTTTATATATTGATTTGTATCCTTCAACTTAACTGTATATATTAAATCTAGGAGTTTTCTAGTAGATTCTATAGGTTAAGTATAGAATGTCATCTGCAAATAAAGATAGTTTGACTTCTTCCTTCTCTAATTTTTATCCCCTTTCTGCCTTTCTCATGTTTAACTGCTACAGCTAAGATCAAGCACTATATTAAATCACAGGGGAGAGTGGGTATCCTTGTTACATTCCTATTTTAGAGGAAATACCCTGGGTATGTGTCCACTTAATATGATGTTGGCTCTAGGTTTGTTGTAAATAGTCTTTATTACCCTGTGTTACATGCGCAATCTATTCCTAAATCTCTTCAAGACTTTTATCAGGAAGACATTTTGAACTCTGTCAAATGCCTTTTTGGTATCAATCAAGATGATTATGTGTTTCTGTTCTTTAGTGTGTTTATATGGTGTATTACATTTATCAATTTATGTGTTGAACCAACCTTGCCTTTCTGGGATGAAGCCCACTTGGTTATAATGTATAATCTTCTTGGTATGTTCCTGAATTCACTTTGTATGTATTTTGTTAAGAATTTTTGCTTCTCTGCTCATCAAAGAAATTGATTCATCAAAAATTCTTTTTGTTTTGTTCTATTTTGTTAGAGACAGGGTCTCCCTGTAGCCCCAGCTGGCCTGGAACTTGCTATGGCTGAACAGGCTGACCTTGATCTCACAGAGAACTACCTGCCTCTGCCTCCTGAGGACTGGAATTAAAGGCGTGTAATACCATGCCCTGGGACACTGGATATTCTTAAATTCCTATTCGTTTTTGTTTAGAATTTGCTTGGAATCAGCTGGATTCTAAGGTTTTTCCCTCTGTACTATTGAGTTGCTTGGTTATAGAAAACAAAAAAGGTAAAGAGGTCATGGCTCGTTCAGGATGGTGGTTTTGCCAAGTATGATCTAGAACAGAGTGAAAGAGATGAATAATCAGGAAGAGAGAAGAGAAGCCACAACAATGCTGAAGCTCATTCTACTCCATGAGGCCAGAGAACAGAACCACATTGTGCTTAGTTCAATGAATGCTGAGTGCTTACTGTAAGGATTTGGTGAGGAAGGTACTTGCTAGAGACAAAGAAGACTGTAAGCCAGGTAATGTGGTAGCTACCATAGGAAATTATTTTTATGTCCATGAACCTAGATTTGTTTGTGAAAGTAAACCAATTAGCTCAACAGTATCTCTTGATTTCATAGTTCAAGTCGGTACCTTGAGATGTAGCTTAGTCTCTATACAATTCTGAATTCCACAGCATGTCATGAGCGTTGGAAAGGATCTCATATATCAGAGAAGCAGAACTTTGAAGGAGAAAAAGAAAAATGGGAAGCAGATTCATTTGCAGTAAACAAAAGGGAAAGGGTAGGAATCTTACTGTATACATCTGTGAGAAAGGTAACTTCATCCAATGACTTACAAACTAGTATAGCTACCACTTCACCCCTCTGGTCCCTAGTCCCCAGCAGCATCCAACTTCTTCTGCTGGTCAGTCTTCACAGGTCTAAAAGATAACAACCACTATTTATTGGTTTGTCAACTTTCACAGCATCTGTGAACTTCTGGTGTCACAATTCTCCAGGGGTCATCAATCAAAATCATGTCACAGATTAGTTTACTTTATATTTGGACCAACTAGTCTTGGCCAGTTCCTCTTATTTCACTAAGGAAAAACATACTCTTTTCAATATATTCTTGGTACCTTCCAGTTTCCTACTCATAATCAAACTTTGGAAATCATCTTGCTCTTACAGAAGGTACAGAAATTTAAGAACTCAAAGGACTGGGGGTATAATGCAGTGGAAAGTACTTGTCTAATATGTGCATGACCCTGGGTTCAATGCCAAACACTGCAAAACAAGCAAGGAAGCAAACATAGATGTTTCTCCTTGGTTATCCCCCCTGGTTATTCAGGCAGCGAGTGCTCCCCTTTTACCCTCATGAACACTCCCCTCCCACCAGTTTAGTGAAAATTTATTCAGTGTGTGTGTGTGTGTGTGTGTGTGTGTGAGAGAGAGAGAGAGAGAGAGAGAGAGAGAGAGAGAGAGAGAGACAGAGAGACAGAGACAGAGACAGAGAGAGGAGGAGGAGAAGGAGGAAGGGAGGGAGGGACAGAGGGAAGACAAATGTGGGTATACACATGTCAAGGCATACACAGAGGTGTGTATGGACAATTGTGAGGAGTTGGTTCTCTTCTTTGACCTTTCTGTGTGCCAGGATGTCAGGTTTGCACAAGCAATGTTACCTGCTAAGCTCTCTTACCAGCTCATTTTTTCCCCTTTTAAATGAAAACCAGTAATCTGAATTTTCCTGTAGATCAAACTCAGGGTCTAGGATACACTGAGCTTTACCTATTACCCTACAGCAATTTTTTTTTTAACCACATAAATGTTGCTGCTGATCTGATCAATATAACAACCTTTTTATTTCTGCATATTACTTTGAACCCTTGTCCACTGTAAACAAACTTAACATAGTCACAATTCAATCAGCTGTATGTAGCACATACAGAGCTTTTATGATGGTCCTCTCTTAAGGCTAACATTCTACTGAGTGGATATATCATAATTTATTAAACTCACTTGGGAAGTAATACAAAGAAGTGGTTAGAGTATGGGCACTGCCATCAGCCAGGCCTACCTCAAGTCCCAGCTCTGCCGAATTCCCAAAGCCACACTGTGTTACCTCACTCTCTTTAATTTACCCAACACTAATTGCTCAGCACCACCCTAGTATGTTCCGAACACCACATTAATCACTGAATATACAAAAGTGGACACAAGAGACAAGATCCCTGCCCTCAGAAACAAAGAACATAGATGCATAATTTTCAGTTATGTTAAGTGCTAAAGGCACCAAATGAAAGACTGGAGTGTCCTGAACTTCCCAAGCACAAAGTGAGGGTAATAGCACTACCTGCAGCTCTGAGATTAAACTCAATCCATATAAAACACCTAGCACCATTCTTGGTACAAAGGTAATGACATCATCACCTGGGATAAGCTGAGCACACCAGAGTAAAAACCAGGATCTTCCCTTCTTTTTTCTTGGTCCTGTCAGTATAAATTCTATATATTTTCAAGGCTAGTGCTCTGCAAAGAAGTTTGGTAAATGAATCAAGACTGCCATACTGTAGAAAGCCAGTCATGAAGACTAGCCACTCATCCCACTGGTGTGGAAATGACTGGAAATGCCACATTTTCTTTTATGAATTATATAAAGGAAGAAGTCTACAGCACACACAATTTCTTTCTCTTTTACTTTATTTCAGAGACAGAGTTTTATGGAGTCCAAGCTAATTCTGAATTTTGTTCTCTTTCTCCAGCCTCCTGAGTGCTGGGCTTACACTACACACTTGGCTCTCCTCCCTTTTAAATAAAAGTCATCTGCTCCCAACTGCCTATAAGTAACTTCTGATTGTCAAAATTCAAATTTATCAGGGGCTGAAGAGATGGTTCAGCAGTTAAGAGCACTGACTGCTCTTGCAGAGGACTGGGATTCGATTCTCAGCACCCACATGGTGGCTAACAACCATTCATAACTTCAGTTCCAGGGCATTTGACACCTCGGAGTTGGCAGGCACTGCACAGCATGGGTGCACTTACATACATGTAGGCAATACACATTCATACGCATAAAAATTCAATAAATAAATTTTAAAAAATCAAATTTATCTATAAAGATTTGATATATCAGATCTTTTAAAAACTCTTGAATCAAAAAGGTAATACAAAACTAATGTTGATAATGTTTAATGTTTTGTTGCTATAAAATATGTACATGTATACACATACCCTTCCAATGTGACTGGCATAAAAAGAACAATATTCTTGGGCTAGTGTATCCTCAGTGGTAGAGTGATTGCCTAGCATGTTCAAGGCCCTGGGTTCAATCCCTAGCCCTACAAAAACAAGTAAGAATAATGTTCTCCTTAATAAGTATATTCTGGCAAGTTTATTTGAAAAGATTTATCCTATTACTTCAGTAACATCTTGTTCAAAAGGAATGGGATCTTAGAAGACATTCCAGTCTATTCTTTACCCAAGGATTTTTTTCATAACATTCAAAACGAAGCTCTGCAGTTTGTTCATTTCTTAAACCTGTAATCAGAACTAATCATAAACTCAATGCATGTGTGGCCCTATAAGCAGTGGGATGGAGCTGCCCTAGATCCAGACACAGCAGAGGATTAGCCTGGGCAATGTCAAAGTCAGGACAGCTCATAGGCTGTGACATGTGACATGCAGCTAAGCCTTATTTCCTCTAACAATCCTCAGTGCAGGTGATGCTTTTAACCCAATTCATCTTAATTAACTTAAAAAAAAAAACTTCAATCTATTATTCTAGACAGTGAGATCTTGAGAATCCTAAGTCACCCAACATCTCAGTTACATATGCTATGTTTTTGTCAAAATCTCTAGCCTAGCAATCAAAGACTTTCACAGTGTACAGAGCAGCAGGAAGGAAAACCATTTATCAGAAGCTTTGCTGTAACAACGTGGTAAGGAGAATGAGTGGTTTCTAAGATTTTTCTAATATTTATGTGCTAATGAAATCATCCAAAAGTGAAGGGCAAATCATGGCATGTAAAAACATTATCTACACCATGAAGTTCAATACTATATATATATATATATATAATGCTAGTTTATATTTATATTTATACTAGTATATTTATTCTATTATGTATTTATAATTATATATACTACACATTTACACAGTTTCATCTTGCCTGGTTATTTATGTCAGCATTTGTTTGCAGAGCTTCCAGCTTTGCTGAGATCTCTTTCTGAACATTTAGAGACCCTGCTCCCAGGACCATAAGTGCTTTTCCTCTAAATAATTTGATATCCCATTCAAGTACTAACCAAACTGTTTAGCTTCCGAGATCAGATGAGACTGGGCACATTCAGGGTGATATGGCTGTAGAAAAATACTTTGATATCTCTAAGTATAGTAGCCTTCCTTTGCCATTATCAATTCTAATGTTACACAATCTCTTTTTTCACAATTACAAGAATCCTAAAAACAACTTCAAGTGTGTTAAAGGAAGCATCAGGATTCCAACAGAACACAGTTCTTAAACATAAAAACCTAAGACACATTTAAAAAATTTTATTGCAACTCTACAGTCAGCAAGATAGCAGTAAGGTTTATAACTTGGCAAAACCAATCTCTAAGGGTGTAACACCCAATCCTGGAAATTTCTGTGCAAGGCAAAAAATGGCTAATTCCAAATTCTCCCCAGCAGTACATCTGCATACACACTAATTACATCATCAGCACAGACCTTTCTCCTTCCCCAACCCCCACTCTGGGCTCAAACAAAAAGTTAGTGTGCACACACATAAAGCACATTTACAGTGTCTGCTCCACACTGGCTGGGTCTGCTCTGCGAAGCAGTTATTTTGTTCCTAGTACAAAGCTTACTGTTTCAGTAGGTAGTAAGAAAGCAGCTATAACCTGTGTATAAATGTAAGACATATTCCTTCTAAAAGCATATTCTTTATCAGTTAAAGAACAGAACAAACAAATCTCTACTCACTGAAAAATTCTACTTAATGAAATTTTTTTTCAAAGTTTAACACTTGCTATGAAGTATTTTAAAAAGTGGAAGTATAACAATTTCCAAAATGTGCTTTCAAAGTACCCACATATCTAGGGAGAAAAAAAAATTGTCACTTTGTCCTTTATAAAGATAGGACAAATAACACTAACTCAGTCTTTCACATGTGCCTAACTTTGTAATTCATATTTGGCCTGAGAGCAGCACCACAGAATAACAACGGTTTCTAATTTTACAAATCAAGCCATGGCTATAAAATGAGCCATCATGTTAAGCTCTAGGAGAATTGTAAAGTTCTTTTGTCTTTAAAAAAAAAAAAAAAAAAAGGTACTATTTTTGTTTAAGGGAGAGGCCTTAACACGGCAGGCCAGGCTGTCCTGGAAGGTACAGGGTAGTGGCAATCCTGAATCTCACTGATAGGATAACAGGTGTGAGCCGACATGCCTGGCTTTAAGTCATTTTCTTAAACACAAATAATTTTACCACATTTCGATCATGCTCTGGTTTTTAAATTACATTTAAATTCCCAGTGCACAAGCAGAGCAACATTTTGGGTCATATGATCCCTTAGGTTTAGAGACAACTCACAGGTGGACTAACTGGTAAAAGAATCCATCTGCCAACCCCCCCTCAAAAGTGAGCTTCAAAAAGATGTTTTTAACCAGTTTTATTCACTGCTGTTGTCCTCCCTCTTTGTCGGGGCTTTTAATAGTATTTGGCACACAATGGGTTTCAATCAGCATTTACTAGACTAAAAGATCATATAGGTAGACCATTTATCCAAAGACAAACTCAAGCCATGTCCCTATCACCACCCCCAAGAAATCCTGAAACAGTTTCATGTGCTATGATTACAGAATGAACCCTCCACAGGAGAATCAAGGGTAGGAAAGGAAGATGCACACTCAGAAAAATGCTGCTTCACAAGTCTGTTCATTTAAAAATGTTGCAGTGCCTAAAATCCCAACAATTTAGAGACTTTTTAGTTAGTCTCTTTTAATAGCTCATGAGTCATTAAAATCTCTCAACAACCTAAGAGGTATACACTTTATCAGCCCACTTTACAGATAAGAAAATGAAGCCACCAGGCAGAATGATTTTGCCAGTGTCATATGATGCATGTGCAGCACAACCTTACAATGCCACTTCCCCAAAGAGAGAAGGGGTCTAACCTTTAGTTCCCAACCCTCTGGCTGGAATACCTAAAAGAAACTTTCTCCAAGACAGGTATTGAGTTTGGGGTGATGGACAAGCAACAAGTAGTTTAAAGCACATGGAACCCTTTGGAAGCAAGAATCTAAAGTGAGGGCAGTGGATCTGGGGAAACTAACCCCAAATGCAAACCGCAGATTTCAAAACACACTACGCGGCCAGCTCTTGCTCTTGCTCTTCCTCCCCTTCCACATGACCCTCATGGTCCTCCACAAGAGAAAATAGGCTAGCATTGTCAGTGCCATGGTTTGGTAACATTGCCTGCCCCAACTACAGTGACTGGCACAGAGCAGGCATGCAAATATTTATTGAATGGAGCAAAGACAAAATTTATTTCTGAGGTCAAGTAGGAATCTTAACTGCTGTTTTTAACCTAGCATCTAATCACTGGTGTAAAAATGAACATTTAAGAATCCAACTACAGTAAAGCCGTATGTGATCCCCCCACCCCCCAGCCAGAATGCCTCAAAAAAGGCCGTTTAGTATGTTGTCATACAAATACGGAGCTCAGAGGGGAATATTTTAGCAATTTAGACTATAAAAGCAAATACCATTACCCTAAAGATTGCTTAGTTTGGGTCTTCCTAACATGAATAGCCATTTTTTAAAAATCCTCAATATTCTCAGGGTGAATGGGGGTGAAGCAGACAGGAGACATTTCCCCAAAGTTCAGCGTGCCAAAGCCCTCAATATCACATTCACGATGTGAGAAACGTGTCCTTTAAAACACGACCAGTAATTTAAACAGATAGGAATTTCAAATCAAACCATGACCTACACATAGCCACGTACAGAGGAAAAAGACGAAGATAACTCAAATGGCTTCAAAGACTATTCTTGACATTTTTACCTATTTCCCCTGGGTGGGCACCCGTGACCTGAAGACCTGGCTACTAGTTCCTCTGCCCTCGTGTTCATAATGTGAACGTTTCCAGCATCAAATGACAGAAAAGTATCCCGGGGTTGGGGGCAGGCAGAGAGAGCCAAAAGCAACCAGAAAGAATTTCATTTTCCTCTTCCAACCCCCCTCCCATTTACCACTTAAGAAAAAACCGGCACGTTTTGACGTTAGGAATAAAAAAAGGGGGGGGGGCATCCCTAGAGATCCAATGCAGGGCTCCATCCGTGATTCCAGGAACGAACCTGCGGGTTCCAAAATGCAGGTTAAGATCTCATCCACCATGACTTAGTTTTGCGCCCCTGCACCACCTCCTTTGTCTCAACTATCCCTGCAAACTCGCACTTCAATGCCCTCCAATAAACAAGGTACCTATGGGGGGGGGGGCACGACGACAGAGGGGGGGAGGGGGAGAAAGAGAAAGGGAGAGAGAGAAAGGGGGAAATCCAGCCAGGTTTCGGGAGCCTCGTTCCGGAGCGGAGCAGGCCGGACTCGACCCCGCGGCCGAGCGGACCCGAACCGGCCTCTCCGCCCCCGCCCCGGCCCCGGCCCTCACCTCCGTGGACGGGCAGCGGCGCCAGCACCTGGCCGCGGACCTCGGCCTTGGGCGAGTCCAGCCCATAGCGCCCGCGGTCGATGCGGAACGTGAGCGGGGCGCCGCGGCCGGGCTCCTGCACCGTCACGTTGATGAGCGCCGTGTAGTACTCCTGGCTCGCGTTGTCCGCCCGCGCCGGCCACAGGCTGCAGGTCAGCAGTGCGAGCGCGGCGAGCCGGGCCGGGCCCGCCCGCGCCGCGCCGCTCATCGTCCCTCCGGCCGCCGCCGCCGCCGCCGCCGCTCGCGGACCGGGCTCGGAGCCGGCGCTGAGAGGCGGGGCGGGCGCGGCCGGAGCGAGCGCGGCCGGGGCGACGGCGGGCGCGCGCGCGCGCTTGGCGAGGAGCCGGGCACGAGCACGGTCGTCCTGGGCGCCCTCACGACGGCGGCCTGCGCGCGAGCACGCGCCCACGGGTCCCTGAGGAGAGGACGGCGCGTCAGGCCGCGCGCGGTAGTCTCGGGCGGCGAGAGCGCTGAGGGGGCGGGCCTGCTCCGTGCCCCTGCGGCCGAATGCGGGGCGCCCGAGCGGACTCGGCGAGTGTGGGAAGGCGGCTGCGACCGACACGAGGAGGGTTCGGAACTCCCGGGGCCTCGCTGGCTAGGCCACAGAGGCCGCCTCGGGCGCACCCGCCCCGCCCCCTCCACCTGAGCAGTCGCGCGCAAGCCGGAGGTGCAGCCCCGCCCGCTGCGCATGCGCACTAGGTCCCGCCTGCTCCCGCCAGCCTGCACGAGGGCCGGGGCTGCGGGCGCTGTTGACTCCATCAGGCCTGGTAGCCCATGTGACCTGACCCCGGGAACCTTTCCAAGGGCCTATAGAGAAGTGGCAGGCAGATAAGACTATAAAAGAAACCAAGCTAAGACATTGAGGTTTAAGTTAAGTGTCCTTAAGACTTAACGTTTTACACTGGTTAATTGCATGTATAATAGTCGACATCGTGGTGGGGCGGTGACTGCACATGAGTGTTTGGGGCTCAGTAGACTTGGAGCTCTAGGGACATCTGAGTGCTTAATAGGGTCCCTGTGGACAGATGTAAACCTCTAGGATACGAAGATTGTATGGTCCTCCCTTCCCTGCGCCCCAGGATACCCAGATCCACAGATGTTCACTTCCCTTACATAAAAGAGAATAACACTTGCTATAACCCATGTACAGTCTCTTGAATAATTTAAATCATGTCTACATTAAGCATAATATCTAGCATCCTGGGATTGCTATGTAAATAGTAGCTATGCTGGAATTGTGACCAGGGTGTGGAATTTCTACATGGTCAGTACAGGCACATTCTTCCTTAAATATTTTAGATCTGTGGTTGGTTGAATCTGCAGGTGGGGACGCATAGATATGAAGAACCTTCTATAGACACACACACACACACCACAGGAGACTCCTTGCTCTGCACCTCTCATTCAGTGTGTCCTGACCCTGCTCCCCAAAAAGGCTGATGATCCCTAGTCCTTATCTTTACAAGGGTCTTTAATGGGTGGGCCGGCCATAGCTTTGGCATGAAAAATACAGCTCCACCCTGTTAAGCCAGACAGGGAGGAGAAGGGTCCTTTCATGATCCTTTCAACTGCTCTGAGTTTAGCAAAAAGAGAGTTCATTCCATGGTGCTTTTTAAAAAATTCTTGTTTTTTATTTTTATGTGTAGGTGTGTATAGTTGGATGAGTTTATGTGTACCACATGTGTACAGGTGCTCAAGGAGGCCAGAAGAGGGCATAGGATCTCATGGAACTGGAGTTACATGTAGTTGTGAGCCACCATGTGGATGCTGGGAACTGAACCCGGGTCCCTCTCTTCTTTGCAAGAGCAGTAAGCACTCTTTAACTGCTGAGCCATCTCTCTTGACTGTCGGAGTGCTTTTAACCTTTCCCTAACATGCTGATGCCTCAGCTTTTTTTTTTTTTTTTTTAAAATACAAGGTCTTGCTACGGTAGTCCTGGCTGGCCTGGAGCTCACTATGTAAACCAGGCTCCCAGGCTCTCCTCAAACTAACAGCAATCCTCCTGCCGCTACCTTTTGAGTGCTGGGGTTATGGGCATGCATCCCCACATCTCTTTCTGATCTTGACTTTGTGATGAGGTGTGGAGCGTAGCTTAGGTAGAAACCAGCATTGAGGGGATGTTAATGGCACTTTGTTCTGAGAGGTGTCACTGTCCCTAGTTTCATTTTGGTAGCGATGCCAAGTTACTTTATTTTAAAATAGTAAAATACACATAACAAGCTAGCTTCTTAACCATTTAAGAAGTTCGGTTCAATGCCACTGTTCGGTTCAGTGGCATTGAGCGCATTCTCATTCTTGTATACCCATCACCATTACTCATCTACAGAACTCTTGTTATCTCGCAAAACTGAAACTGTACTCATTAAATAACTCCACTTTTATCTCTAAATAACTCCACATTCTGCCAGCTTTCAGCTCCTGGTAACCACCCTTTTACTTTCTATCTCTATGGATTTGACTACTCTAGGTCTCGCATGTAAATGGAATCATAGGGTATTTGTCCTTTTGAGAGTGACTTCACCTCGCATAACATCCCCAAGATTCATTCTATTGTAGCATGTGTTCCTTTTTCCTTAGGCTAAATAATGTCTTGTTTATGTATAGACCACATTTTGCTTTTGTTTATCTGTTGATGGCTTCATCAATTGCTTCCACCTTTTGACTATTGCCAGAAAAGGCACCGTGAACATGGATGTGTAAATATCTTTTCAAGGTATTTCAGTTCCTCTGTGTACATACTCAGAAGAATTGCTAGAGTGAATGGCAATCCTGTTTCCTTTTTGGATGGACTGTTTGTACTATCTCCCACAGCACCTGCGCCATTTTACATCACCGTCAGCGCTGCACCAGGGTTTCACTTGCTCTGCATCCTCACCAATCTTAATTTCTGTTTTGTTTTAACAATGGCCATCCTAGTGGATGTAGAGTGATATTTTCTTGGGTTTTGCATTTTCTTGTCATGAATGATTTGTCAAACATCTCTCTATGTGCTTACTGGCCATTTGTATATTCTCTTTGGAGAAAGCTTCCTCTAAAATTTAAGTTAAGATGAGTTAATTAAAAGCATGAGATAGGGGTGGAGAGTGTAGCTCAGCTGGTAGAGCCCTTGCCTAGCATACACAAGGTCCTGTGTTCCATCTTCAGCACTATATAAACTAGACACAGGTGGTAGTACATGCCTGTAATCTCAGAAAATGGGAGGACCAGAAGTTCAAGATCATCCTCAGCTACATAGTGACTTCAAGACCATCCAGGCTAGCCTGGGACACATGAGACCCTGTCCTCTTCCCCCAAATGTATAAGGTAAATAAGAGCACAGGGTTGGGCATGTTTGGCAGGTCTCCTGGAGGATGTGGACTGAGGTCTGACTCTAACCCTGTTGCCAGTGAGTAAGCTGCCCACATGTCTTGCTCCTTGACAGGACATTTCTCTGTTTCCACCAAGTACCACTCTCCTTGTTGCCTCTGAAAACCTGCTCGCCCGCCTCTGCTCCCATTTCTGAGCTCATAAGACATCCTAGACCACCTGTGCCATATCACATTTCCTTCTCCCCAGAGTGCTACTGGAACTTCAGCTCCCAGACTTCCAGATCCAAACCCTTCAGTGTGTCAGGATCTGATCTGTCGAGAGCAGTGTCTACTTTCTCAGGACCATGAACATGGTCACATGTATAAGGCTCTTTGAACATTGGTTGGGGGTATTCCAGGGGGCAGAGCCCAGGCAGGGTTCTGGGGAAGTACTGAAATCCTTAAAGATCTGTCCAGATTTCTCTGTCTTTTCTTCCTCCTCTTTATCTCCTCCTCTGCTTCCTCTTTAGTTCTCTTGTTCTTCTTCCTCTTCTTGTTTTTTAAATGGCACATGACCTCCACTGGTGCTAGCAAGGCTGTGCTCCTACATTGTTATTGATGTCACTTATATCACTGCCCCTACTCCCAGTTCCTGCCCCATAGACAATTCATGTACCTAATGTGTCTCTTTTGTGTTCTTGAAAAACATGTGTTGTTAACTAGTATGCCTGTACTTTTTAATCATTAAATACTGTTGGTTTGTGAATGTCTTCTCTTTTTCATTCTCTTCATTCAGCACTATATTGATTATTTAAACTTCACATTTATGATTTTTTCTGTGTATTTTATTGAATTTTTTGTGCATTTCATACATCTTAATCATACTGAGACCTCCTCCCCTCCCATTCATCCCCCCATAGCTGCCCTCTAGATTTCAGCATTCTGTTATATATGTTAAGGCCTACAAAGTTTGTGTTCCTAAATGTTTCTTGGTGTGAGTTTATCCACCAGAGCCTGGTTAGCCTATCTAGTATCACTCCCTTAAAGAAGATCAACTTGGGCCAGAGAGATGACTCAGCAGTTAAGAACACTGGTTGTTCTTACAGAAGACCCAGGTTTCGAATCTCAGCACCTACATGAGGCTACATGTTAGCCACCTACGGAGGCTAACAACTGTCCGTAACTCCAGTTCCAGGGGATTAGATGCCCTCTGCTGTCCTCTGCAGGCACTGCATGGGTGCACATACACACATGCAGGCATAACACTCATATACACAGAATAAATACATAAAAAAGGAAGACCAACTCTCCTTCACCCAGCAGTGATCAGCTGCCAATAGTTCCTCTGCTAAGGCTGGGGCTTCTTACCCATTTCTGCAGTTCTGTGCTGGGTTTTTTTCTGGTTTGAGTTTGCATGGGTCTTCTACAAGCTGCCACTGTTGCTGTAAGTTCATATGAGAAAGTTCCCAGAAGCCCAGAAAACTCTACTTCCTTGTGATCATCTACTACTCCTAGCTCTTACAATATCCCACCCCTCTTTCACAATGGTCCCTGAGCCCTGGGTGGGTAAGGTTTAATGTAAGAGTCCTATTCAGAGACACATACTCTGCAGTCTCTTATTCCCTATGTTTTGGCCAGTTGTGGCCTTCTGTGTTAATCGCCCTCTGTTGCATGAGGAGGCATCTCTGGTGAGAGTTGAGTGATTAGTATTCTCTCTACCCCTTGTTCTGCTATGTTCCATGAAGTTTAGGTGTGTAAAGGCTCCACTGTAGATATGTCACTTAGGGCTGAGCATCTCACAGACATTCTCTGTGTTTGACCAATTGTGGAACTCTGTAATAGTCTCTATCTGTTGCAAAAAGAATCTTCTTTGATGAGTGGTGACAGGTTTATTTGTCTGTAAATATAAGGATACATTTATGAATTTTTATGTTAAAATGTAACATATCTTGAGAATGGAAAGATGGCTCAACTTACCATCCTGGGGACCTGAGTTCTATCTCCAGAACCCACTTAAAGGGGAATGTGGTAGCACGTCTGTAATTACAGCACTCCTTCAGCAAGATGGGAGATGGAGACAGGAGAGTTCCCTGGAGGCTTATGAACCATTCTGTCATTTGCAAAGGACAAGAGACTCTTCCTCAAAGGAGGTAGAAGATGAAAACAGACACCCAAGTTTGTTGTCTGACCTCCACATATTTACCATGGAATGAGCACACCTTTCATTCATGTGCTGATACATATCATACACACAAATGCACATAAAGATTTTAAAAAGAAATTGAACCTATCTTTGGGAAAATGCAGAAATCTGTGCGTACAACTCAGTGTCCCCAAGGTGAAAATCCCTTTGTAAATAACTATCTAGAGCAAGATGGAGAGCATAACTAACTCCCTTGCAAATGTCCCTGGCTTATCAATGATGAGCACCCCATTATTCTGATTCCTATGGCCCTAGATTAGTTTGTTTTACATAAATAGAACCACACAATATGTACTCTTTGGTGTCTGGGTTCCTTTTCTTAATGTTATACCTGAAAGTCTTTCTTTTTCCTTCATTTTAATGTGGTCATCGTGCCCTTTTATTTGATGTGTAGTATTCCACTGTAGATCTATCCATTTTCCTGTTGATGAGCATTGTTACTAATTTCCTTTGGGGACTATGAAGAATAGAGCTATTATGAAGCCTGTATGTTTGTCGTGTCCTTTCCTCCTCCTCCTCTCATGGTGGTGTACATTAAAACTAGGGCCTTACACATGCTAGGCAAGTGCTTTACCATTAAGCTATATCTACAGCCCATTTGCTAGGGTTTGAATGTTTAATCCCAAGAATTCATGTGTGGGCAACTTAATCCCCAAAGTCATGTGGTAACTGCATTTGGAGGTGATTGGGTCAGAAGGGTGCTGACTCATGAATAGATTAGATTATTTATGGATCCATGGAGTAATGGATTTATGGGTCAATGGGTTATCTTGGGATTAACGGTTATAAAAGCTAGTGCTTTCTGATTTGCTGGCTCTGTCTTGCCATGTGATGCCTTCCTCCATGATAAGATACAGCAATAAGGCTCTTACCAAATGTTGGTGCCATGATCTTGGACTTTTCAGCCTCCATAAGTATAACCCAAATACACACCTATCCCTTATCAATTGCCCAATCTCAGGTACCGTGTTATAGCAACAGAAAATGGATGTGGGGTCATGTTTGTGTGTTCCCTTGAGTACATCTCTGAGAGCATATGCCTTAGAGCCACAGGTCAAGCCTGTATTTAACTTCAACAGCAAGGAGTACTGTCTTGACAAGCTTCCTTTTCCTTATCTCCACTCAAATCTTTTCTCTCCCCATATTGGCTATTTTCGCTGCTGCTACTGATAATCTCCCCTTCCCAAGCTGTGGCCATGGATAAAGTCATTGCAGAAACTGGTCCAGTCTCATTCCATGGAGTGCGCTGAGTTATTGACGTATCCTGTGGGTCATCCAATCCTCAGGGGTGCTACAGGTGGCCTATAGAGACATCAGGACCACTGAGAGGTGCTTCTAAAGTTGGCCTTTACATTTGCCTCAGATTTGCTCTCTCTTCTTTATAAAGGATCTGTGAACAGCTGGGTCCTTTTCAACAGAATGACTTCCCTCAGAGTCCAGCCTCTGGGTCACCGGATTCAACACATAGAAAAGGTATTTTAAGAAGGAGAAAGGATATTACTATTTTAATGATTAAATACTCATTTTAGCCAGATGTGGTGAGTCATATCTGTTATCTCAGCACTGGGGAGACTGAGATAGGAGGATGGTCACAAATTCAAAGGCAGCTTAGACTATGTAATGTTTCTTTGTTCTGTTTGTTGATGCCTTATTAAATATCAAACAGATATTTGCTCATTTCTCCCCAAGAAAAGTTCACACAATAATGACCCCAAAATTTAATGTTTCTTAATGAAAAATGACACATATGTGAAAAAAATTTTAAATGGTACCTGTATACTCATTACCTGGATTTAGCCGTAGTTATTACCATTTGGTCATAAATGGTATATTTTTACATTGTTTTTATTTGTAAAATTTTTCCCAGAAATATTAAAGGACAGTCTTAGTCCATTTTCCATTGCTATAAAAATGTACCTGAGGAAGGCCACTTTATAAAGAGAAGAAGTTTGATTAGTTTACAGTTCCAGGTCAGTGAGAGACCCTCAAAATAAAATGGTGGATGGTTCCTAAAGAAGAGCATCTAGTGTTGACCTCTGGTCTTCACATGCATACGTGCACATATGTGTACATGTACCCCCACACACATGAGCATGCATCCACCTGCCCATCCATATACACAGAGCAGCAGGCAAGTTTCCTGAGGCTTTAGGCTTATCTCTTGCCCAGGACTGCAGCACTTAAAATTTACCAGCAAACATTGAATTCTGTAATTATTTTGTCAATAATACAAATACATTGTGTTCTACTTTTTCTATCTAAACTCTGAAATTATATTACCAAAACCTTCCTCAACTTTAGTATATCAGAAACTTCAAAAAATGGAAGTGGCCCAGGTTCCCCTTACCTCTAAGTGGTCGACCTAGAGGAAGGAAGCTGGCTTCCTTTCCTTTCCTGCCGGGTGTCATTAGGGAAGCAATGGCAGAGTGCAGAGAAGCAAGGCCTGTCATGCTGATGGTCCCCACAAGCCCACGATTCACAGGGCACACTGGAGACTGTGCCCTTGGAGTCAGGTGAGAAGATACTGTGAAAACTGTAAACAGATGGGTTGGGAAGGCAGCTGAATTGGTAGAGTGCTCACCTAGCATGCCCTAAGTTTGATCACCAGCACCTCATAATCAGGGTATGGTCTTCACAGGAAGTGTGAGGTCAGGTTTGGAACCTGTGGTGTGTTGCAGAGAGCAGAATTTAACTCTCCTGCGGATTCTTGGACATGGATTATTATAGCTATTTTGCAAATGAGGAAATCGAAGCTCAGAGAAGTAACCCCCTTGCCAAGTGGATGAGGATTTAGCAGGGGATGTGGAACATAAGTTTAACCCTGGCTGACCCTGTATTTCACCAACAGTTTGGCATCTGGCTCAGTATTCAGACAAACTCTTGATTTTCTTGCATTTGGCTCAGTCCATGAAGCCAGAGGCTTGAAACCAAGCTCTGTCCAGGAATTTGAGTGGGTCCTGGGCCTGATCCTTCCCCTGGGACGCTGAGCAGGGATGAGCTGCCAGGGTGGCTGCCTTCTTAGCAGAATTGAAGGCATCACTTTGTCCTTTGTCAAGATCCCTTTGGTCAGAATGATGAATGATTGAGCCACAAAGAGCAGAGAGAGGGAGTAGATAATGGCTGACTGGAGCCGGCCTGGACCAGCTGGCCCTTTTGTCTGACCACTGGCACTCAGCCTAACTTGGAGTAGACATCCCTGGGGTCCTAATGGCTCCTCCGCCAAGGGGCTTTGAGCTCAGAACAAGAGACAAATGCAGTCCAACATGTACAGAAAAAAAGGTTCTTTTGGGAGGCTATAGAGCTGCCATTTTGCTTAAAGGGAAGGTAGAGTGGCTGGACTAAAAAAAACGCTCTCAGGCAGCTCTGAGGCCTGGGTAGCTGGAATCTGAGGGCAACCTTTATCTAATGCAGGTGGATACCCACGCAGACTGCTTAATCCCACTTCCTGCCAGGTCAGTGCTAGTCACTTTTCTTCAGAATTAGAAGCGGGGTTCTGAGCTTTTCCCTTCAGACATGTCTTCTGCTATGATCTTGGTGTCAGTTACCCCAAAAGGCTCATGTTGAAACTTCATCTACAAAGTCATATGTTAGTGATACTTGGCACTCTTGGGAAGTAATTACGATTAAAGTTGTGAGAGTGGGGTTCTTGTGATTGCATTAGCAGAATTAGGAGAGAGAGTGCTAAGCTAGCAGGCTGTATGATGGCCTATGCTGTCCTGAGACTCTGTGGAGAGTCTTCACTGGCAGGAAGACCCTCACTGGATGCTAAGAAGATGCATGGAACTTCTTAACTTCCATAGCCGTGAATTCTGTTATTTGGTTTTGTTGGTGTTTCAGTTGTGTGTGTGTATGTGTTTATGTGTGTATGGATGTAGGTGTTTGTGGACATGCACATTTGTTAATGTGCATGTGGGGGCCAGAAGTCAATCTTGGGTGTCTTCCTCAGTTGCTCTCCACCGTGATTTTTGAGACAGGATCTCTCACTGAAGTTGGAACTCACGGATGCCACTAGGCTGGCTGGCTAGTAAGCCCCAAGCATCTGCTTGTCTCTGCCTCCCCAGTGCTGGGGTTACAAACATGTGCCACATACCCACCTTTTTTACCTGGGTTCTGGTGATCAAACTCAGCTTTTCATGTTTGCATGGCAAGAGCTTTACCTAGGGAGTCATCTTTCCAGCCCAAATTCAGTTTTTTGAAACAGAGTCTCATGGAGCCCAGGCTAGCCTTGAACTCACTGCGTAGCTGAAGCTAGTCTTGAACCAACCCCTGTCCTGCTTCCACCTCCCACATGCTGGGATTACACACTTGTGCCACCCCATCTGGCTACAAACTCTATTCTTTATAAATGTCTCAATGTATGATATTCAGTTAAAGCAACAGAAAACATACTAAGAAATCATCCAAGTAGGGGCCCATGTTGCTTGCAGGTCATTTATGGTGGATGGAGACCCAGAAGATTTTTATATAACTATCAGTCTGGAGACACAGGAGGAATAGGCCAGCTCCAACTGATGCCAGTGTCCAGGCTGCCACTGAACCAACATTCAACACAGGAACAAACACACAAACCATGTGTAAAGCATGTTGATTAGAGCATTAGCTACAGGGACAAAAAGTTGGAAATAAGCTCATTTATTTGTTAGGCAAATTATGGTGCAACAAATTTGAGCATGATTAAGGCTATTAATATATCAAGCAAGCTGGAGCAAAGTGAAGAATGATTCTGTTATCCTGTTGAGTGCAAAAGCAGAATGCAAATTAAATCTCTGGTGTCCACTGTCAAGTAAGTCCACACGTGTGAACGAGGACTGGGAGGGAACCAGCAAACAAAAATAGTTGGGTTTATTTTGCAGGGTTATGGCTGACTTTTTAGTTGCCTTGTTTTGTATTTTGAAAATACATTCCTTTTTTGCAATGGTTAAAGAAATCTTTTAATGACTTATCAAGGACACTGAGAAACTTCTGAAAAGTCAGTTTGGGAAGGAAGAAGAGAATAGGGGTCGGGGGATATCTGGGGATTGTTGCTGACCGGAAACTGGCAGAGTTGGGATATTAGCCTGTGTTAACCTTCTAGGCCATTCTAATTGTTCTAAATTGAATAACCTAAATGACAAAATTTTGATCTTTTTTATGTGTATAATGTATGTATATGCATGTATGCATGTTTGTGTATATGAGTGTGAGTATGCATGTGCCAGGGCACCATGGTAGGTGTATGTGGAGGTCAGAGGGCAACCTCAGATGTTGGTCTTCACTGTCCAACTTGTTTTGAGACATGGTCTCTTTTTTATTGTTCCCCGATGTGCATGCCAGGCTAACTGACCTGTGAGTGTCCATGGATTCTCCTGCCTCTGCCTGCCATCTTACGATAGGCAACCTGGGATTACAGATACACGCTACCATGCCAGGCTTCACATGGGTTCTGAGGATTCAAACTCAGGTTCACACACTTGCAAGATGACACATTGTGTCATCTCTCTGTGTCCTAAATGACAAATATTTATTTCTTAACAGTTCTAGAGTCTAGGAACCCAAGATCAAGCTGCTGGCTGACTGGGTCCTGCGGAGAGCTCTCCTGCTGTTTCCTCAGTTGAAACACAGTACTCCTTTTCTCTTCTTTTTTAATTAAAAAAATTCATTATCATTAGTGGGGGGGGGTATTGGTTCTCTCCTTCTACCTTTATATGGGTTCTGGGAATTGAACTCAGGTCATCAGCTTGTACAGCAAGCACTTTACCAACTGAACCAGCTCCCAGCTTCCCAGCTCCCCAGCCCCCCAGCCCCCCATTTCTCTTTTTGTCAACCATCTGATTCCATCACAAGTGTGCTAGCCTCCTGATCCCACCCAATCCCAATGACCTCTCAAAGGCCTCATTTCCAAATGCCATTGCACTGGGGGTTAGGGATCCAATATTTGCATTTAGGGTAGGAAGGCACACTTCCATCCACAATGCTGAAGCCTCTGATATTCTCTATATATTGGATGATTCTATCCCCACCCCATTGAGTTAAAAAGAAATATAAATTTGAGTGTCTGTACTTCTGTTAAAGGGAAACCTACCATCATTTCAGCATATGAAATATGAGTGTCCCTATGGCAAATCCTGGTGTAAAAACTGAGTCAGCTTGGTGTTTAATGTCATGACTAAAGGCAGAAGGATAGCCCTTGACACTTACTGGAGTCTTGATTGGCTATTTTAATCCTGTCAGTAATCTTGGCCCCATTGGAAGTTATAAGAATTGGGGGACACATCTTCCCAGGGAAATATAGGTGCTTTGATGCGTAAGAATCTCCTAAGAAAGTTGGGTGGGGCCAGGTGTTCAGATCTGCTCAGATATATGAAACAAAAACAATCCCTCATGAGAGTCTTTCATGGAAGATAAAGGCACGTGGAGGATGTCAAGAAGTCACATGTCTGATTGCCGGGGGAATAGGTTGGCAGATGCTTTGAGGTGGTTACTTGGTACTCATATGAGTCCCTTCTCCCGTACCTGATTCTACTTTTTTCTGAATGAGCCTCCATTCATCCACCTATACATTCATTCAACTTATTTTTATGAGGCAACAGCTCTGAGTCCTTAGAATGTATTAACAAAGATCTCCCTTCATGACATATTCTTGTCCCTATGAAGTTCTACCCAATGTACTGCTCAGAGAGGAGATCTGCTGTTGCCTCATTTCCTCCCTCCTTCCTGCCCCCTTCAGATCCTGAGGCTGCAGGCGGTGATGGTTCATCCTGAAAATCAGCTTGATGGATTGAGATGTGCTTAGGAGAATAGTAAAGCACATCGCTGAGTGTGTATGGATGTTCCCATGGAGGATTAACTAAGGGGGAAAGCCTACTCCAAATACTGGCAGTACCACCCCACAGGCTAGAGGTCTGGGTGGCGTAAGAGGGGGACAGGAGAAAGGCTGAAGGAAAGGTGTATTCATATTCTCTCTCTCTCCCCCTTTATTTGAACTTTTCTACTTTATTACAGCCTTCACCTCTCTGATGCTGTCAGGATGATGTCATCCAGGGTTGAAGGAATGGATTCTTTTTCTTCTTCGATTTAAAGATTAAAAAGACAGGAAAAGAAGGTCTTAGAATTCTTTTGTTGAAAGTGAAAGCACAACAGACTTCCCAGGGTCGGGAGGGGATCTGAAGTAGTATCATAGTCTGCCCAGATAGGTGACTTTTATATGCTTGGGGATGAAATGAGTTCCCCTTCTTGCTCAGAAGTGGCTGGTGTGGGTTATCGAAGAGGATTGACGGACTGGTTCTTGACACAGGAGATTTGGAAGTCCCACCAAACAGTTTCCTCTGGCAGAGGGAAAAAGTCTCCCACCAAGTCTCAGGGAAAAGAACCTGGAAGCTAGCCACCTTAAATGTTTAAGGGAAGGGAACATTAATCTGTAACATTAACCTAGAACCTTTTTTCTGTCTGATTCCTCATACCTCATCTCCAGGGACTGAAACCATGAGCCAAAACAAGTCTTTCCCCCATGAAGTTGCTTCTTGAGCATTTTGACACAGTGATGCAAGTCTGGCTAACAGAAGCTGTGCACCCAGGGTCATGGAGAAGCAAGGGTGCAAGCTGGGGGAGGGGGGCAGACTTCCTTACATGAGATGCTGAGTCAGCCCTCAACTCTCCACATTTTTTTTTAAGCCACTCTTGAAAGATTTCCTATTAATTGTATCCAAACCCAGCCCTGACTGACATAAATGGATTAAAAGGGGTGTGAATTGAAAGGAGAGAACTACTAAGCCTGGAGTCTGGTGTATATCATCCTGAAATTTCTCCCACGCTGCCAATTGTAAGACTCCAAAATTAAGCCTAGCCTAGACAAGGAAGCCACTCCTGACTCAGCTAAAAAAAGACCTGTGGTCTTTGGCTATGAGTGAGGAGGGTGACCTACAAACCCAGAGTGACTTTTCATCAATGGGATCATCTTAGTTATCAGCATCAGTCAGGAGTCAGTCCTTAGGAGGAGAGTTGACTGGACCATTTATGCAAAGTCCAGGACTTATTCTAACCTCAAGCACAACTATGACAGGAGAATAGGAACTGGAAAATGAGCTGGTTTGCAGAGGAAGACTGGAAGCCCTTTCTTACACTGGCATCATCTAACAGCATGCTCAAACACAAAAACAAAAACAGAAGAAAAGTCTGAGAAATATACATGGGCATATGTGGTAGTAAAGACCATATACTACATGATGGCCGGAGGCTTTGGGGCTCTTTCCTTCTAGCTCACTTCTTTTCTTATGAGTGCTTTTTTCTTTCTTAACAATCTTTCTGTTTCTAGTCCATGACTTAAAAGGCTTGACTTTTTCTCCACCTCTCTTTATTGTAACTGAAGGAATTCCACCTAATCGGTACTATTTTCCTCTTAAACCCTAATGAAATTGCCCTTGAGCTTATTGCTGAGTCTATTTCTAAATTCTTTTATTAATGAGAGTAGCAACCTCTAAAAGAAACCCGTTTCCCAAAAACACAACTGCAAGGGAGACAAAAGATATCATCAGAGTTGGGCTCCCTGTCATTCCTTATCCTTGATCTCTTCCAGGTTGGCATGAATATTTCCAAATGGGCTTGTCAATCAATCCAAATCCAAACTGCAGAAGTAAAAAGGTCTTTATTTGGGTTCTTATGAATTGCAGTGTAGGAAGCACAGGCTCAGATGGCTGAGTCAAATGTTTTAAAGAAGGCTGGTAAAGGAGTTGGGGAGGCAGTTCAGTTAGTTGAGCCTTTGTGTCAAGTGCACAAATCCCTGGGTTTGATCCTCAGCTCCATGTAAAACTGAAGTGATCCAGTAACCAGAAGGTGAAAGCAGGAAGATCAAAAGTTCGAAGTTATCCTCACTACATACTGAGTTTGAGGCCAGCCTGGGCTAAATGAGGCCCTGTCTCAGAAACAAAACAAAACACAATGCAGGAGAAATGGGAGCTTACATAGGGAAAGAGAACAACAAAAAAAATTCCTTTGTGGAACAATATTTTGACCCTTGTCTTTCAAGGCCAACTAGGTCACAGGGGGCTTGAGTATCTCTTAAAATGTCCTGTAGCTCTGGTAGTTTTCCTGTCCTCTTGTTTAGGGTTAAGGATTATGTGGAGATCCCTCTAGGTGGATTCTCACAGTTTTCTGCCTACAAAGAAAAAAGTCAATACAGAGGAAAAAATTTCCTTATTGCCTCTGAATCCATGGTCAAGTAAGGCTTTTGACTTATGTTCACATAGATGGAACAACTGGTAAAAGGAAGGCTAGAGGAGCAAAAGGTTCCTCCCAAGCCGAAGTGACCCCTGTGGATCACATTCTCAACTGATCCTGACAGAATAAAGAAAAGAAAAAATGGTTAATTTTGGCAACCTGTGTAGTCTTAAACATCCAACAGAAAAGCATAACCAAAGATCGAAATGATTGATATGTTTCTTTGACTGTCCAAAGGCTCATACTCTGAAGACATTAGGCTTAAATCCATATGAGATAGTATCCAGACAACTATTTCTCACTAATGATTTTATTCTTTAAAAAATATTTTATAAATTTGCAGGTAAATTTGTGGAACTAGAAACTGTTACACTAAGTGAAGAAACAAAGATTCAGAAAAACAAACAACATATGTTCTCCCTCATTTGTGGATCTTAGCACCAAATCCTTATGTGTACAAGTATCTGGATGTAACTGTAGAAACCAGGAAAATGGAAAGGAACCAGGGATGTAAAGGGAAAGAAGGAACCTGAGAGAGAAGAGCAACAGGAGACAAGTGTGACTAAGAGAGAAATGGCTAAAATGGGAATATTTAAATGGGAGGGGGAGAGGGAGGATTATACTAGGAACTCTGGGGATAAGGAAGAAGGCGCTCAAGAGAGGTGGTATCATCGAAGACAGGTATTATAAAGGGAGAAATGGGGAAAATGGGGATATTTTAAGTGGGGAGGGCATGGAGGAGGGTTAGAAAGGGAGAGGGAGAGGAGAGATAAATAATGCCTAGCTAGTGTAAAATACCAGAGGGAACTGTATTAGTCCAAAACCTGCTGACAAATTACACGTACAGTATCTCCACAGGCTGAAGGCTATACAACAAGAAACAGTGCCAGACAGGAGAAACCTTCCTTTGAGTGGTTGGCCAGGGTAGTCCAAGAGACTTCCAAAATTACACAGGCTGCGGCCATAGCCCTTGATTGCTTTCCAGAACTTGAAGGTAAGACCCTATTGCTGAAGACAGGACATACTTCAGGCACAGGATTTGAAGCAATAGAGCTGGAACTGACCTGGAAGCCACATCCCCTGAAGGCTAGCTCTCATAGCTTTGGAGAGCACTATGTAAACTGCTAAGGGAAAACATCAATTGATGATCCAACCTCAGATTTAAGGCCCAATAACCACATCAGTGACCAACACAGCAAATGACATTGGTGCAGTAGTAGCATTTTTATCTTGGGAGTCAGTCATAGCTACCTAATTGGACTTAAAGCCCACTCAATGGCAGGGAACTCATGTGTGGTACTATAAACATAGTCAAATATATATGGCTGAAGAGGTCACAGATCTTAGAGAAAATTCCAAGCCTGCCACATCCCTAGACAAATGTAATTTCTTACTATATGGGATTCTTATATTTACAGACAAGTATGCCTGTCACCACTCATTAAGGAAGCTTCTTTTTCAACAGATAATTATTAGAGTATTACACACTTCCACAATTGTTCATACACAGAGTTTCTCTGTGAACTTCCCAAGCTTAGGTGGTATGTCTACAATGCATCCTCTACACCTAAGGCTCATAGAACATAGAACAAGGGGTAAAGAGAACACTAATACATCTCCCAATTCTCATTAATGAAGTTCCCTCATGCAACAGAGGGCCAGGAATACCAATGGCCAAAACGTAGAGTATAAGAGTCTGCAGAGTGTGGGTCTTTGGACAGGAGTCTTATATTAAACTCCACCCACCCAGGGCTCGGGAATCATTGCAGAAGAGGTGGTGGAAAGATTTTAAGAGCCAGGGAGGAAGTGCATGACCATATGGAAATAGAGTCCTATAGTCTCCTGGGGCCTTACTCATGTGAACCTACAACAATGGTGTCAGCATGCCTAAGATTCATGCAAACTCAAGCAGACAAAAACCCAGCACAGAACTGTGGAAATAGACAGCAGGCCCCCCAGTCTCAGTTGAAGAATTATTGGCAGCTGATTACTGCTGGGTGAGGAGGAGCTCATCTTCTTAAAGGGAGAGATTCTAGATAGGCTAACAGACCTCAGTGGATGAGGGACAGCAACTGTCTGGGGACAGCAACTTGACATGATAGGCCTTAACAGAAATGACAGGATATATGAATTCCAGTGGGGAGGCCTACAGGAGGGTGCCATGGGGAAGGGATATAAAGATGATTAAGAAGTTCTATACACAAAAATTCAATAAAAAATGTACAGAAACGATGTTAAGAAAAATCTTTAAATATTTTAATTTTTATGTGTATGAGTGTATTGCCTCATATATGATAGTATATGTATCATATATGTATTGCCTGCATATATGATAGTGTACCTGTGTCATGCAAAGCCTGCAGAGGTCAGAAGATCTCCTGGAACTAGAGTTACAGGGATGGTTGTTGACTGCCATGTGGGTGTTGAAAACTGAACCTGGGTCTTCTGCAGGAGCAGCCAGTACTCAGAGCCATCTTTCCAGTCCCATGATTTTCTTGATAAGGAAAATGCTGTCCATATATACGACATCATGACTTAGTTCAATTCAACACTACAGTGTCCACCTGCAGCCAAAATAGACAAAGCCTACTATCATTTCAACCTAAAAGTTAAATGACTAAAGTTCTTCTCTTTCTCTTTCTCTAGAAGCCATCTATGAGGGACCTCACACTGTGGTTCTAGCTACAACCAACAGTGAAGAAAATGCCTGACAATATCCTGGGTTCATCACTCTTGAATCCAGCCTCGGAGACAGAAACTAAAATGAGGAGGAGTCCAATGGGTGGATGCTCTTATGAGCCCATCAAGAAATACTAATGGGGGACTGGAGAGATGGTTCATTAGTTATGAGCACTAGCTGCTTTTGCAGAGGATCAGGTTCAGTTTCAAGCACCCACGTAGTGGCTAATAACTGTCCACAAATCCAGTTCCAGAGGATCCAAGGTCCTCTTCTGGCCTCTACTAGCCTTGTGTGCATATGATGCACTTACATGTATGCAGGCAAAACGTTCACATCCATAAAATAAAATTAAAAAAATTATAATGGACTTTGATTTGGACATTTGAGAAAATACCGTGTTCTGGCTTTTCCTGGTTGCCTGCCTAGGACTTGTAACGCTAATAACTCTTGCCTTTCCTTCTCCCTCACCTCTCCTTTCAAGCACCAGTCAAGAACGTCCTTTACTCCTTACACTGGGCTGTTATACAAATGGAAATACCAGTGTTATTTCCGGGGGCTTTTAGGTCCACCACAGGGGGTACTGTGACTGCTACATCTGATGTCCCCTTTCAGCTAGAATAAACCAGATCAGTCATTGCCCTAATTCCATAACAGCAGTTAGAGTTACCTCTTTAGAAAGGAGTGATGAGAACAGAAAGTCCGAATTGGCAGTTTAGGGTGAGGAGACTCCCAAAAAAAGGTAACAGGTTTCTTTCTTGGCTAAAACGTCTTTTGACTTCTTGGCAGTCGCATCCTCGCTAGAGGCCAGAGATGCCAAATGAGTTTGGAAACTTTGATCTGGATCTTAAATTTTTTAAAACTATTTTAATTTGTTCTGTGTATGAGTGTATTACCTGCATGTGTGTGAGTGCACCTGTGCCGTACAATGCCCGTGGAGATCAGAAGAGGGGTAGGATTCCCTGGAATTGGAGTTACAGATGGTAGTTACCTGCAATGTGGGTGCTGAGACTCAAACTCAGATCCTCTGCAAGAGCAGCTAGTGCTCTAAACCACTGAGCCATCTCTCCAGCCCTGTGGTTCCTAAATGTTTTTAGGGTTACCTTTTCATAGATGGGAATGACACAGTGACAATAAGTTTTTAAGAAAAAAAAACTCCTGGTCAAGAGGATAGAGTCAGAGGTAGAGAGGCCTTGACCAAGCCTTGCGGACCAAGACTGGATGGTATGGCAGGGTAAAATAAATAAATACCTGGTCTTTGTTTTCACGTCTCGGTGCACAACTCTTAGAGCTTTTGGAATATCAGATAATAGTGTCTTTTTTATTCTCAGTAGCTAAGTAGCTGGTGGCCTTGTAGATGACTTTAAATGGGAGCTGCTTGTCAAAGGAACTAGGCATATGACTAGGGGACCTGGAACTTTCAAGTCTATGGCCAAACCTCCCAGGGAGGGGAGAGAAGCTGGAGACTGAGTTATTCACTAGTGGCCAGTGGTTTAGTGGTTCAGGTCTATTCAAGGAGACCTTAAATTTTTTAAAGTACAGGCTTGCGGGCTGGTAAACACATCAACATGCTTGGTGGGGGCATATACAACAAGGGCACAGAAACTGTGCACCTGTCCCCAGAACTTGCCTATGCATCTCTTCCCTTTGATTGGTCTTGGGTTGTATACCTTCATGTTGAAATCTGTCACTTTGATGGTTTGGGGAGGTGGGACCTTTAAGAGGTGATTAGGTCATGAGGGCTAAGTCCTTACAGTGGACCAAGGTCATTAATTTGTGGAGTGGGCTATCTTGAAGTGATTATTAGAACAGTGGTCAGCTTCCTTGGCTTTCTCTTGCTTCTACTCTTTTGTCTTGCTGTACAGTGCTCTCTGCTGTTATAATGCAGGGAGAAGGCTCACCAGATGTTGACCCTTGACTTAAAACTTCCCAGCTTCCTGAACCATGAGAAATAGTTTTTTTGTAAATTATCCAGTCTATGGAATTCCATTATAGCAACAAAAATCATATTAAACTAGTGTTTCTCCAAGTCCCATGAGTTGTGTAAATTTTAGAACTAGAAGTGAGAGGTTGTGGGGACTTCTGACTTTGTTGGCCAAGTCAGACAGAAGTGTATTTGGAGAGAGGGAAGAATTTGTGTGTATGTGCATGTGTGTGTGGGGTGTGTGTGCAGTGTTTGTACCAGGAGTTTCCCAGGGGACTTGGGATATGCTTCCAAGCATAAAGGATGTAGATCTGAAAAGGGATAATAAGTACTCACTTGTTGGAAAGGTCCTTGGAGTGGCCTAGGCTGGGAAGAGACCTATTAGTGGTCCATTAGGATTCTTGGGGTTACAAGTATCAAAAGACTGGCCTTGGCCTGGCTCAGCTGAGAAGGAAATCTAGAGGCAGGAAAAGCTCCAGACAGGCAGCTTGGGCATCCACTTCTTGGTGCGGGCTTTGGCCCCAGGCTTTTTCCTCTCACAGCTGTAAGCTGAATACCAGTCACAACTGGAGCAACCTATTTCCTTGTTCCTGCTAAAGAGGTAGAGAAAAAGCCACCTCTCTTCTACAGAATAGTAATCTCCAGTCAGTTTTGATACTGCCCAAGCATCCAAGACAGAAAGGGTCAACAAGGAAATGCCAGGGCTAACTGGTTTAAACCTGTGTCCCTGGCTGGAAAGGGGAACAGGATTACCTTTTTACTTACACTGGCTAATGTGCCCATAATAACCTCATGAAGAAGCAGGGTGCATGAAGCCACGGTGGGCTCTGGGCACACACTCTCTGCACAATGCCTACTGCCTGGTGTTATCCTGACTTTCTTCCCTTCCCTGCCTCTTCCTTTTCTCCCCACTCTGTCCTCTTCCTCTCTCATCTCTGCCTGCCAGTTATTGTTCATAACCTTTCTTGTCTGGAAAATACTTTCTATGTCATCATGCATGTGTATCATACCTTAGCCAATCTGTTAGATAACTTAGTGGGCATGCATGCCCACGCACAGTTCCCAAGTTAGGATGTTTGGCTTACAACATTTTCAGAATAGTGTGAAAGGGCAATCATTCAATATGAACTACATAAATTTTTTCAGTCTGTTTTTTATTCAGGCTAGTGGCATGCCTGAAAACCTTCTTTCTAGAAGTTCTAGGTGACAGAGTTCAGTCAGTCACATGACCACGAGGGACCGCAACCAATGCTCTACAATGTGCCTTGTTGCTAAACTAAGGTATTTGGTGGATTTGGTGGGTTCAGTGCATTTTCTTTCTCTTGGATAAGGCCTGTGATGGTTAGTATGGATGGCCAGCTTGATAGATGTAGGAACACCTAGTAGGCAAGCATCTGGACACACCTGTGTAGGATTATCTAGATTAGGCTAGCTGAGTGAGAAGATGCACCTTAACTGTGTGGGTGGTACCTTCATGGGCTTGGGTCCCAGACTAAATAAAAAGGAGAAAATAAGCAATCTCTCCCTGCTTCCTGACTGCAGATTCAATGTGACCAGTTACCTCAGACTCCTGCTGCAATGCCTTCCCCATCATGATAGACAGGACCCTGGGACCATGCGTTAAAATAAACCCTGCCTTCCTTAAGTTGCTTTGGTCAGAGTATTTTATCCCAACAACAAGAGTAACTAACAGAGGAACTCATGTAATCCTGCCTTACCTCAAACTCACTATGTAGCAGGATAACTTTGAGCTTCTGATCCTCCTGCGTCTGAGTGCTGGGATTATAGATGTGTACCACCATGCCTGATTTATGTGGTACTGAGGATCAAACCCAGGGCTTCATGCACACTAGGCAGCATTGTATAAATAGCTAGAGTCCCACCCCTGACCCAATACATTTTTAATCTGTAATATTTTCTTTTTTTTTTTCCCCAAAATCGTGTGGTGGTATATGCCTTTAATCCCAGCAGTGGGGAGGTAGAGGCAGGTGGATCTCTGTGAATTCAAGGGCAGCCTGATCTACATAGCGAGTTCCAGGCCAGTTGGGGATACAAGGAGACCTTGCCTCAAAAGATAACATTTTTTTTTATTATTATTTAGAGAATACTGTTTCTGTAATCAAATGTAGGTAAGATTTTATATACAGTATCTTGTTCCCCCTCCTGTTGAGACAGAGTAGTCCAGACTATCTTGTCCTCAAACATATCATGTAGCCAAAGATGACCATGAGCTCCTTATCCTTCTGACTCAACTTCCTAAATACTGGGTTGCAGGTGTACACTACTATGTCTGACTTAATCTACAATATTTTCAGCTTTATATCAATTTATCAAGATAGCTGTATTGTAAATCAAAATAAATATATCATAAACCTTAGCACAAGCCAAGTTTGTTTGTAGATGAATGTATCTCTTTAGATCCCAGGATCTTTATCTTTAAAATAGGAGAATCAGGGCCTGGCATGGTCTTTCATGCCTTTAATCTCAGGCAGAGGCAGGTAGATCTCTGTGAGACTGAAGTCAGCCTGGTCTACATAGCAAGTTCCAGGTAAGCTAGGGCCATAGGGAGACCCTGTCTCAAAAAGCCAACAACAACAAAAGGTGAATTAATATTGGTCTTGCAGGTGATTGATAAAGTTATTAAAGTTACTTCTATGGTTTCTTAACCAAGATGGGGTTAAGACCCCTATAATCTTTTCCACGGATTACAAACTAAAACTTGGGACAAAATCAGTAACTGCTAAGAATTGATATACTTAGTGTGATCTTTTCTTAAAATTACTTTTTATTTTATCTATTTTTATTATTATTGTGGGGGGCATGTGCATGCCATAGTGCATGTCTGAGATCAGAGGACAACTTTCAGGAGTCACTCCTAGCTTTACGTGGCCTTTGGGACTCAGCTCAGATTTTCAGGCTTATACGGCAAGCACCCTTACTGCAGAGTCACTAACCAGCCCAAGTGTGACCTTTGTGAGTATCTCTTTTCCATTTTTTTTCTTTTTGGTCTTTTTGAGACAAGGTCTCCCTGTAGCCCCAGCTGACCTGGAATTCCCTGTGTAGACCAGAGTGGCCTTGAACTCACAGAGATCTGCCTGCCTCTGCCTCCCAAGTGCTGGAATTAAAGGCTTATGCCACCATGCCTGTTCCCTGTTTTCCATTCTTGTCTCCAAAGTTTTGTTTTGTTCATTTATTTATTTATTTTTATTTTATGTGTATGAGTGTTTTGCCTGCGTGTGTGTAAGTGCACCAGTGTCATGCAATGCCTCAGGAGGTCAGAAGAGAGCGTTGGATTCCAAGGAACTGGAGTTATGGATCGTCTTAGCCACCATGTGGGTGTTGGGAACAGAACCCTAGTCCTCTATAAGAGTAGCTAGTGCTCTTAACCCATGAGCCATCTCTCTAAGCCCTGCTGAGTTCTGATAGGCAATGTAAAGAAAGCCCTGCTAACCCCACCCTCTCCCCTTTGCCTAATTTGCAGCAATCTATCTTTCCACCTGGTGGTCTTAACTCCACAGAGAGGCATTTGGGATATTTTCTCTTTCCTTAAGCTGTCACTGTTTTTCATTTACAAAATTAATGTGTTGGCAGGGACACAGGAAGTCAGGTTTGAAGCTGCTGTACAAAGAAAAAAGATAGAGCAAATGCCTGCCCTACAGAGCCTTCAACGAACCTGTGAAAGGACAAAGAACTCAGTCAAGTGCAGAAAGCTCCCACCCATCACCCTGTAAAACTCCCTGAAGCTTTTCCCCTTTTGAAAGGTGAAATATTATTTTTGGAGATGAACAATCTCTAGACCATTTTCCCAAGCCTCCACATGAATAACGCTATCTCCTCCACCAAGCCCTGTCTCTTGGTTTGTTTTGGCAGAGGTGGTGGGTACTAGGTACTCCAAGTTTTAGGAACTGAACTGCAGCAGAAAACACCAAGAAAGTCTGTCTTGGGCTGGTGAGATGGCTCTGAGGGTAAGGGCGCTTGCCATACAAGCCTGAGTTCAGCCCCCAGAACCCACATGGTACAAGGAGAGAACCAACTCCCACAAGATGTCCTCTGACCTCTACATGTACATCATGGCATGTGCCCCTGTACATACATGGGCCACATAATACATGTTCATTCATGTGTACACTTGTACACGTGAACATACAAAATAAATGAGAGAGAAGAGAGAAAGAGACAGAAAATGAGAATCCGTCTCTAGTCAATGCTATAATTTGGATCTAGAATGTTCCGAAGGGCTCTTGTGTTAAAAGCTTGGTCATCAGCTTATGGTGCTATTGGGAAGTTAGTGGAGCCTTTAAAAGGTGGGGGCCTTAGAGGCGATATGACTCCACAGTTAAAAGCACAGCCTACTCTTGTAGAAGACTTAGGTTTGGTTCCCAGAACCCATATGACAGCTAACAACCATCTATAACTCAAGTTCTAAGGGATCCAACATCCTCTTCTGGCTTCCATGGGCATTGCATGTAGATGGTGCAAAACACTCATGTGCATAGAATTAAAAAATTTTAACATGGGGCCTAGCTAGGTGTGGTGGAGCATGTCCTTAATCCCAGCACTCTGGAGGCAGAGGCAGGTGAATCTCTGTGAGTTCAAGGCCAGCCTGGTCTATATAGAGAATTCAAGGCCTGCTGTGGCTACAAGGAGACCCTGTCTGAAACAAACAGAGAGAAAGGAAGAGAGAGAGAGAGAGAAAGAGAGAGAGAGAGAGAGAGAGAGAGAGAGAGAGGAAGGAAGGAAGGAAGGAAGGAAGGAAGGAAGGAAGGAAGGAAGGAAAAAAGTGGGACCTAAGTGAAAGGAAGTCAGGTCCCTGGGGCATGCCCTTGAAGGGGACTTTAAGACTCAGCCCCTCTCCCTCTCTCTCTCTGCTTGGCACAAGGAGAGCAACTTTATTCCACTACACACTTCATGCCATGATATACTGATATACTGTATCACCAAAGGCCCAAAACAATGGGACCAACTGATGATGGACCAAAACCTCTGGAACCATTCACCCAATAAACCTTGCTTCTGTGAGTTGATTATCTCAGGTCTTTTGTCACAGTCATGGAAAACTGACTAACATGTCACAGAATCAGGAAAGGAAGCTTCTGTGGGTTTTCTTTGCCTCTCTTCCCTCCTGACTCTTCTGAATGCTGATTAGAAAGTTGCACTCCGGTGCCAGCAGCTTGTGAACCAGAAAGGGTAGAGACAGGAAATAGCTGTAGAAGGAGGTCCTTACTTCTGTTGATGAGTGCACAAAAATCCAAGGTATCACTCCAAGCTACATAGAGCAGGTTCAAATAGCACATTGAGGTCTTTTGCAAGCTTTTTACTTTGAGATAATTATAGAACTGTGAGAAGTACTGAAAATCCTATGTACCTTTTTAGCTGTTCCCCGGAGAACCACGTATTACAGGCAGTCCCTGACTTACAATGGTTTGACTTAGAATGTTCAACCTCATGATGGTGTTAAAACAATACACACTCAGGAAAAACTAGTTCAGACTGTGAACTTTGATCCTTTCCCAAGTAGCCATTTGTAATACCATTCTCTCTGTCAATGCTGGGAAGACCAAGTCAGTCCCAATCACATTTGGGTTATTACAAGTTTAGTTGACTATAAAACAGCTACTATGAAATTTGTGTATACATTTTTAGGTGAGAATGAGTTTTTATTTCTTACTCAGATGTCTGAAAGTACAGTGACTGGGGCATATCATAAATGCATGTCTAGATTTGTAAGAAACTATGTTTCAAACTAGGTATGCTACTTTGCACTGAGCAAAGCCTTTAAACACTAGAGTGATCTTGGATCTGTCACCTTGTGATGTGCATTATATTGGTAAATTGCCATGTGTTGTTTGAGCTCACTGAGAAGCTGGCTCTGGATATGAGGTTACCCTCTGCCATTTTGCAATTAAGTGTCCTCTACTGTCCCTACTCTGGGATGGGCCGGCCTCTCAAACTCTACGGCAGGGAGGAAAGAGAGCAGCAAAACAGCCCAAGAGCAAAAACCAAACAAACCAAAACCCACCAGGTTCTTGAGAACAGCTTGAAAGTGAACCATTTCCAGCTTAATATGAAAGTGCCTGTGGCAGGAAAGAGAAGCAGGAAGTTCATCCATGGAGAGAAAGCTCATCTGAGTACTCCCACGACTTCAACTTCCCCAGCCGGTTTCTGCTGGATGTTGTGAGTCCCTGATTTGATGTTCCTGTAAACAACCCTAACCAAACTCACTAGGACACATGTGCACGCACACACGAAAGTAGGAGAGCTTGCTGAGAAGAGAAAAAGGATTAGCAGGATGAGAGGGGGGCAAGAGAGGGTTGTGGAGGGTTGAGTATGGTGGGAATACATTATATACATGTATGAAATGATATAACGAAACATTATTATATGTTATTAATATAAGCCAAATAAATATAAAATTTGATGATGGTACCTTTTTGCTGGCTTTTTTTTTTTTTCTTTTCTGTTTTTCTTTGACTTGGAAGTCCCACCTGGGAGAGGAGGTTCTGCCTGGGACCTTCCAGCTGACTGCTCTGGTTCCCAGACTTGCCCAGTCTATTTCTGCTGGATGGTGTAAGTGCTGATCTAATGTTCCACTGCCTTTCTGCAGCTCGCTGTTTCATTCTTTTACTGCTGCTTTTTGAATACTTAATCAACTCACTCACTGGAAACCAAAAGCTATCATGGATCATGGATCATTCCCTGTACAGAACACACCTGTAGAAAGTGAAATAGAACTTGTGATAGGAACCTAACCAGGACTGATAGCTTACTAAAATTACCCATACAAAGTCTCTCTAAAGGGATTTTTAACAGGTGCCTAGAGCCTTATAGCACAGTTTTTTTTTTTTTTAAAAAGTCCAGGAATCATTTCAAAATTACTTGAAGTTACAAATAATTGAGGAAATATGACCAATTCTTTGTTAATCAGTTATCCTACACTGTAACTATCCTGTACCACCGTATGCTACATACGGTCCTATACCTGATATAGTCCCACAGTGCTCTTTAGGGCATGTGGCCAATGACCAGGAGACCTCCTTCCAGGCTCCACCTCTAAAGGTTCTATCCCTCGAAAACTAGAAACTAAGCACTCAATATACAGGTCTTGGGGGCAGCGGGGATCCAGATCCAAATTACAGCAAATTCTCAACAAAAAAATGCAACTTTGAATAACCCATGTAGAAGCTACTCTTATAACTATGCCTCAGGAAGTAAAAATAAATATTCTAGAGGCATGAAGGGACAGACCGATGTTCTTAGCAGAAAACAGAAGAAATCAAGTAGAAATTTTAGAGTGGTTGGAAATTTCCCTTAATTAATTGGAAGACAAAATATTTATAGATTCAAGAAGGTTTGCTAGGACCAACGCAAAGTAACCTACCCTCAAACATATCTAACGAAGCCAAAGAAAACAACAAAGAATAGACCTGGGCCAGTGAGATGTCTCAGTAGGTAAAGGTGTTTGCTGCTAAGCCTGAGGACCCAAATTTGATCACTGGAACCCACATGATGGAAGGAGAGAACTGACTCCTGTGAGTTGTCCTCTGACCTTAACATGTGTGCCATGGAGCTCACATACACATACACAAATAAATACATATAAAAAAAGAGAGAGAATAGCCCTGTTCCTGTAAACAACCCTAATCAAACTCACTAGGACACATGTGCACGCACACACGAAAGTAGGAGAGCTTGCTAAGAAAAGGATTAGCAGGATGGGAGGGGGGCAAGAGAGGGTTGTGGAGGGTTGAGTGAGATGAGAATACATTATGTACATGTATGAAATGGTATAATGAAACTATTCTATGTTATTAATATAAGTCAAATAAACATTAAAAAAAAGAACAAACCCACAAGTAGCCAGGGAAAAATGACATGCTACATCAAGAACATCTCAAACAAAAATGGATTGTTTATTAGGAACTGTGGAGGCTGGGTGTTCTAGTTACTTTCTATTGCTGTGATAAAAACACTGATTAAAACCAACTTGGGGAGGAAAGGGTTTATTTTATCTTATGTCTCCCAGGTCACAGTTCATCACTGAGGGAAGTCAGGGCAGGAAGTCAGGGCAGGAATTGAGAGATAGGAGCTGAAACTTAGAGCATGGAGGAACACTGCTTACTGACTTGCTTTTCTGGCCCAGCTTGCTTTCTTATACAACACAGACAAACCTACCTGCTCAAGGTTGGCATTGTTAATAGTGAGCTGGGCCCTCCCACGTCACTCAACAATCAAGAAAATGCCTCACAGACATACCCACAGGCCTGTCCAATGGAGGAAATTCCTCCATTAAGGTTCCCTCCACCCAGGTGTGTCAAGTTGACAACTGAAGCTATCTAGCACACTTTCCTGTTGCTGTGATAGAAGCACTGACCAAAGGAACTTATAAAAGGAAGAGTTTATTTAGCTTACCCTTCCAAATGGGCAAGAGTCTATCATGGCAGGGAGGCGTGGTGGCAGAGGTGGCTGGAGTAGGAGCAGAAGCTAAGTGCTCACATCTTCAAGCAGGCACAGGAAGCAGAGAGTGGCGATTCAGCAAGGTTTAAGGACTCTCTGAGCCCGCCCCCAGTGACGTGCTTCCTGCAGCATGGCCACGCCTTCCAAAACCTCCCCAAACACTGCCACCTACTGGGGACAAAAGTGCAAACACTTAGAGCCTGTGGGGGACGTTCTCATTCAAACCACCACACTTGGCAAGGGTCCATAGACATCACAATGTACCCCTGCCTACAGGTGAGCAAAGAGCCCAGGGTGGGCATGAGCTGCAGCTGTGGTAAGGGGGTGGTTATGGTTGGACATGACATATCTTCCAAAGGCTCCTCTGTTAAAGCTTTGGTCCCTAGCTGGGGGTGCTATTTTGGGAGGTGGTGAAGATGTTAGGAGGTGGGACCTAGTTGGAGGAAGTGGGTCATTGGTGACATGTCTGGGAGCTAAACCTTGTCCCTGGCCCCTTCCTGTCTGCTTCCTGGCAGTTGTAAGGCGAGCCGGTCTGCTTTAACTGGTGGTTCCACTATAATGCTCTGCTGCTGCATACTGTGACCCAGAAACAATGGAGCTAAAGGACTGCAGACTAAAACCTTTGAAATCAGAAGCCCCAAGAAACCCTCCTTCCTTTGTTATTTGTCTCAAGTACTTGTTACAGTGACAAAAACCCAAACCAAACACCTGACTAACCCACGTATGTTCTGGGAGCCTTCCTGGAGCCTCTGGGGAGGAGTGTTGGCAAATGCATGGAGGGTCTGCCAGAGAGGAGAGCTGGGCTGAGAGGAAAAAGCAAGTTCTGACAACACTGTGGGTACGGGTGGGTCTCAAACCACAGCTCAACTGGGCCTTCCAGTTTCTTGAGCCAGACTGAAATGTGCTGGGACCAGTTTGCACTGAGTTCCTGTTATTCAAAACCAAGAGAGCTCTGGCAGTGAAGCTTATAAGGAAACTTTTTTTTTTCTTCATAAAACTGCTGGAATGCTTTAGGATTAGAGACTTGATTAGATTTTTTTTTTTTTCTTCACTTTTGAGAGGTTCTCTTTTGCCAGACTGCTCTTAGAGCAGTTTTGCTCTTGTTGAGATCATGTTTTGTTTTGAACCCAAGGCCTCAAGCATACTAGGTGAGTAGATCACATGACTACTCCTTTGGCCTATGCAATTATTTTTTTTAATTTTATTTTTTTAAAGAAGCTTCTATGTATGAGTATTTTACCTGCATGTATATAAGTGCACCCATGTGTGCAATGCCTGTTGAGGCCAGAAGAGGACCTTGGGTTCCCTGAAACTGGAGTCATAGATGATTGTTAGCTGCCATGTGGATGTGGGGAACCCACAGTGCTCTTAATCGCTGAATCATCTCTCCAGCCCCCTGTGTGAAATTCTTGATAATAGTCTTATTCTTCAGAGGTGGTTTTATTTTATTTTGTTTTCTCATTCTTTAGTCTTTTGATTCCAGAACCCAATGTGGTCAGTAGTTTGTTTTATTAAAGTTTCCCCACTGTTGTGCTAGGCATAGTGATGCCCACCTTTGATCCCAGAGACAGAGGAAGGTGGACCTCTGTGAGTTCCAGGCTAGCCTAGTCTGCATGGTGAGTTTCAGGCCTGCCAGGGCTACATAGTGAGACCCTGAGTAAGAACCCATATAAACTTTTCCTTTTTTAAGTTGATTTTCCCACAGCAATGAAAAACTTATCTAACAAACTAAACAACACGACACATGGTGGAGCCCAGGCTGGGTCTCTAAGTGGTCATATGGCTGCCTGGAAGATGTGGCTCAAAGCTTCTGCTTAGCATCATATTTAAGCCCTAGACAAAGAACTCATTCAAGCCTTACTGTGGGGCAGATAAAAATGACACTTGGGAGGTGCAATTACAGTCATGAAGATAGAGCCCTCATGGATGAGATCATTGCCTTTATTAAAGAGGCCCAAGAATACTGTGTATTGTGGTTCATGTCTATAATATCAACAGTCTGGAGGTTGAGGAAGGGAAGTGAAAGTTTATGACCAGCCTGGGTTAAATCGTGAGACCCTGTCTCAAAAGAGTAAATCAATAATCAACAAAAACAAACAAGAACAGGGGTCTGGAGAGAAGGCTCTTGTAGAGGACCCAGGTTTGATTCCCAGCACCCACATGGCAGCTAACAACTGTCTGTAACTGCAATTCCAGGGTATCCAATGCCTTCTTCTGACCTCCACGGGCATTGTGCAACTTGGGTGCACTTACACATATACAGGCAATACAGTCATACACATAAAATTAAAACAATAAAAAGAAATAAGAACCAAAAAGAGTTCTCGCTCTGTCACACGAGGACACAGCCAGAAGGTCCCTATCTGTTAACCAGGAAGTGGGCCCTCACTCCACACTAACTCTGCCTTAATCTCACACCCCCAGCCCCTAGAGCTGAGAGTGCAGGTCTGCTGTGTATAGCAACCCACCCACACTGTGGAGTGCTGCTCTAGCAGCCTGAACTGATCACAGCCTAGGCTGGTCACATAGATGCACAAAAAGCCACCCAACAGGCCAGGCAGGAGCTGGCAGTCTGGGCAGTGTTTCAAGAATAGTCTGAAGCCTATGGTATTCTGCATAACCAGCCCATTCTAAATGCCAGCAGTTGACTCAATTGTGCCCTCTGGAGCTGGTATCAGGGCTTACCATTCTGTGTTTTTATGTGGTCAACGACTTGAACATTGTGTCTGCGAGGCCCAGGCTGCTGTTTTCTTATTGTGGGGACTGCGACCACTTACATCATGTACTATAACAACTTTTGGGCCCACCTTGGATTCCTGAGCCCAAGTTCTAAGTGTGGGATCAAGATTCCTACCTTTGCCAGAGTGCCACAGTGGTGGTTACTTTATGAGGGATTTGAGAACTCCGACCAGGGTTCATCATAGGACCCTGAAGTATCCAGAGCTGTTGAGCCTTAACTGTATGCTTAATTAAATTTGGCCTGAGGATGCCTCACTACTCTAGTCTACAGGATGATGAACACCCTGACTTAGTACTTAAATAACAGTGTAGCAAAGAGCTGAGCTACATAGCCCTGAGCTTTGCAGTCATTTGCAGACTGCCAAATGATTTAAACATGGCGGACACCAGCCTGTAATCAAAAGTGGTCTCCATACCGCTCTTCTGTTTCCAGTCCACAAATGCTACCCGCACCTGACCATGTTGCGGGCAGGAGTTCTTTAAGCGCGATCTGGTTCTGAGGCCTGCCCCATTCACTAGTGGTTTTTTATGCAATTAAACTCTGTGAACTTGCCTTGTCTAAGATTTTTGTTCCACACAAGTAACATAAGTGGTGATACAGGAAATTTTTGTTGTTTTACAGCAGGATCTCCCACATAACTCAGGTTGGTCTGGCACTCACCTGAAGCCCAAGCTGCTTTTGGGCTCATAATAATCCTCCTGCCTCAGTCCCCTTCCTAAGTGCTGGGATTACAGCTATGAGCCACTACAGCTTAAGAATTCTTTTTTAAAAAGCCCACCCCTCTTGCTAAATATAGTTGTGGATGTGAGTGATGGGGGCTTGGTCTTTGGAGAATGATCAGTCATGTCATGTGTCTGCTTCCTCCCTCCATCCAGTCCCTTTCACTTGAAATTCAGTCCCCATCCTTGAAGAGCCTGAGGTCCTCGCTGCTTGGGTCCTTCCTCGCACTCCGTTTCTCTTTTCCCATTCTGCACCAGTGTCTCTTTCTCAGCATAGCTTTCTCCACTTTCTGCTCCAGTCTCCTGGCTTTCTCCAAAACCCTAACACAGCTCCTCCATCCCAGTCTCTCCAGACCCTCCCTGCTCTTCCTTCCTAGCCTGACTGCTTTTACATACTGACAAAAATATGTGTCCTGGTGTATTCCTAGATCCCTAGTACACAGTGTGAGCACAGGCTAGATGCTGAAATTTATTTGTAGAGTGAATGAATGACCACATGGAAGTTGTTTCTGCCTCCAGACCTTTGCACAGGTTGGTGCATTTGCCTGAATGTTCTTTCCCCCAGTTCAACCCCTAATGGCTCCTCCTTGTCACAGAGCTCTCATGAAATGTCTTTACCGCAGATTGCCGATACCTCACCTCCCAGCGCTTATTACTCTGCTTTAATTCCTTTTCCTTTAAATTGAGATATAATTCATGTCACATTTCATGTGACATAAAACTCACCATTTTAACATACACAATCAGTGGTTCTCAGCTGTGCCACCATCACCACTATCAAATCCCAGAACACGTCCATCACCCCCAAAAGAAACCCTGTGCCCATTAGTGATCATTCCTCACCCTCTGCTCCCGTTCCTGGCAAAGAGTGAGATTATTCTCTCTCCATAGGATCGGCCTGTTGTGGATATTTCATGTAAGTTGGAATCACAGTCTCTTGTCTCTGACTTCCTTTATTTAATGCAAAGTCTTCAAAGTTCATCCATGGTATAGCGTGGAGCTGAACTTCATTCCTTTTTATGGCTGGAAAATATTCCACCAGACATGACATATTTTGCTTGGCTGTTCCTTTATTAATATTAATATATTTTTTATCCCCCCCACTCTGCCCCTGGTGACCCTCGTTGGCTGTTAGGGTAATGCTGCTATGAACATTCCTGTATAAGTTTTTACATAAGTGTATGTTTCCATTTCATTTGACTGTATACTTATTGTGGAATTGCTGGGTTACACAGTAATATCAATTTTGTTATCACTTTCTGCAATTAATATTGGGATTCTTGTTTACTGACTGTCTCTGCTGGGGCTAGAGTGCAATGTTCTTGCGTCAAGTGTAAAACTCTCTGTCACCAGTATGAATAACAGCAAAGAAATTCGGGCCAGCTACATGGCTTAGTGTTTAAATGTGCTTGCCAACAATCCTGAGACCTGAGGAACCCACATGGTAGAAAGCAGGTTCCCACAGGTTGTCCTCTGACCTCCACAAGGACACTCCCTCCACACGGACACTGTGGCATGCTCATACCCACACATATACATGTGCACACAAAAATAAAATAAAAACTATGAAAAAATAAAATTAAATAAAAATAAGTGGTGCATAAGAATTTTACATATTTATGGGGTTCAGGGTGATAATCTGATATTCTTATATCATGTATAATGATCAAACCAGGGTAATTAGCATTTTAATAACAAAGTTAGTCAAAGAGCTGGAACCTGCCTGGGGAAAAAGAGGATGTTTAATCTTGGCTGTAAAATGTTGATACTAGCAGTACAAACCTAAAGATTCCACCCCCAGATCCCATGGGACAAGGAGAGCATCAACTCCTGAAAGTTTCGCTCTGATCTCCCCCTGTGGACTATGGCATGCCTGTTCCTGCATTCACACATGCACACACACACACACACACACACACACAAATAGCAATTAATAATAATAATAATAAACACTGATACTTCGTGGATTTTTTTCTTTTTGAGACAGGGTCTTGCTATGACTGTGTGGATTTTTTTATTTGTTAACTTTGTTTAAAAACAATCACAGCCTGGTGTGGTGGCCCAGGCATGTGATCCTGTAGCAGAAAGATTGTGAGTTCCAGGCCAGTTTGAGCTGCACAGCAAGACTCTATTAAAAAAAAAAAAAAAAAACTCATTAAGTTGGGCATGGTGGCTCATGCCTGTAATTCTAGCAGTTGAAAAGCAGAGGCAGGAAGATTGCAGCAAATTCAAGGCTAATCTGGCCTACGTGGTAAGTTATAGCCCAGTCAGGGACATTTATTAAGATGTATCTTTTTAAACAAGCATTAAAATATTATTAATCTGACTTTTGGCACCCTGTTAAAATTTGCATAAAGTTTGTGACACGGCCTGAACACAAGCATCTCAGGTGGACTTTCAGGAAGGTGAGGCAAGGACAGGTAGTGAGCAGGGAGTATGGTCAGCTCTCACTTTACGGCGGGCACTCCTGCCTGGAGGTCACCCTAAAATCTAACGGTCAGAAAGATCTCTCGCGGTGAGAGGCACTGAGGCCAGGCCTCAGAGAGGGAGGTAGGGCAGGGTATCTTGGGGGAGAAGTGGACAGGCAGTTGATGTGTGGGGCAGGGGCTGTGTCAGTGGAAAGGTCAGTGATGGGAACTACACCTCTGGGGCCTCTGGCTGTACCCCAAGCGCCTGCTAGAACAGAGTATTTGGTGGTGGGGAGAGGGCGCCCCCTGGTGGCTCTAAGCAACGCTGCTCACTGAAAACCTCCACAGTGAATAGCACCAGGGCTGCTGCCCAGGAGCAGAATTTAGGACAACATAACCTCAATAATCAGGATACCATTTTAATGCAATGTGTGTTTAAAAAAAAACATATCTACAAGCCACTGCTTACAGGTTGGCCGCCTATTCTTGTAAACTGTTATTGGAAACTTGGCCAAAAGTGGAGCTCAAAAGCTTCTGGGGCCTGCGGTGCTTTGCAGAAAGGAGACTTTTTGAGGGGACTGGATGGCAGCACGACCGTTTGGGAAAGCATTTTGTCAATATCGATTCAAATCTAAAACCTCGATCTTTGCTTGGGCTGGAGAGATGGCTCAACGTTAAGGGCACTGGGCGCTCTTGAAGAAGACCCCAGTTTGATTTCCAGCACTCGCGCAGGGTGGCTCACAGCCGCCTGCAACTCCCGCTCCCAAGTGGGCAACACCCTCTTCTGGACTGGTGGGCCCTGCACTCATGTGAACAATACCTCTCCACACGCACAGTTAAGATAAAAATAAAATCTTAAACAAATAAAACCTCCATCCCTCCTTAAACACTTGTCCCAGGCTGGCCTCCCTGTGCTGTCAGGTATTTTTTCTCTCCCACTTGACACACTGATCACAGGTCCCGCCTTCCGGAAAAGAATGTGACCCTGCCAGAAACCACGATCCTTGAACGGCTTACAAATTACTTTCGTTTAAAAATAATCTTATTTATTTGTTTATTTATTTTTATTTTATGGGTGTGAGTGTATTGCCAGCATGTATGTAAGCGCACCCATGTTGTGCAACGCGTGGAGGTCAGGAAGAGGGATGATTCCCTGGAACTAGAGTTACAGATGGTTGTTAGCTGCCGTGTGGGTTTTGGGAATCGAACCCTGGTCTTCTGTAAGAGCACTTAACTTCTGAGCCATCTCTCTGTTCCCCCTGAATTACTTTTCTTATCACCATGACAAAATGCCTAACAGAAGTGACTTGAGGAAGGATTTACTTTGGCTCAGGGTTTTGGACAATTACAGTGAGGAAGATATGATGGTACCCATGGTGGAGGTGGTGGAGGTCGTGTGGTTACCATCACATCTTGGCAGATTATTCAATCCTTAAGGCCTGTCCCCAGGGACCCACTTTTGATAGCTGTGCCACATATCCCAAAGGTACCAGGACCATCATCTGAGGACCAAGTGTTCCAACACATGACCTATGGGGATAGTTCACATTCAAACATGTCAGCTCCCAAGGATCTAGATGAAAGTCAATTCTTCTGCAGCCTGAGCCTGGTCTCTCATGCTCTGCTCTGGTTTGGATTGGGAATGTGGCCTGTATTAATTACATTTCTTGTCACTATGATATCATACCTGAAGGAAACATCTTCAGGGAAGAAAGATTTATTTTGGCTCATGGTTTGAGGGGTTACTGCTAATCATGACGGGGAAAGCATGGTGGCGGGCGGGCTGACTTGTGGTGAGGCAGAGAGGAAGCAGAGAGGGCCTTCTCCCCTCCTCTCCTCCCCAGCCCCAGCCCCAGTGACCAATGACTCACCTTCTCCAATTAGGCTCCACATTCTAAAGGTTCCACAACCTCCCAAAACAGCACCACCAGCTGGAGACCAAGTGTTCACACACATACACATTCAAATCACAACATCCTCCAAAGGCCCACATGCTAAAGACATGGCCACCAGCCTGTGGTGCTATTGGAGGTGGTAGAACCTTTAGGAGATGGGGCCTCACTGGGTCACACATGCCTTTAAAGAGGGTATAGTGGAGCTTCTGGCTTCTTCCTCTCCCTTCTCACTTCTGGGATGCAACAGGCAGCAGGTGTGTCTGTTGAGTGTTTCTGCTGAATAGACTGTCCCACCACAAGCCCCAAAGCACTGGAGCCACATTACATGGACCAGGACCTCAGAAACTCTGAACCAAGGTAACCCTTCTCGTAGTTTATTTCAGGTCTTTGGTCACAGCCAGGGAACATACCTGCTGTTTGGCCCAGAGAACATTTTCCAGCTGTTCTCGGGTAGATCATCCTTATTTTGCTTCCTTCAAGTATTTTCTCTTTGGCTAATTAGCATTTTTACTATGGATTATGTGAGTGTGAGTGTGTGTGTGTGTGTGTGTGTGTGTGTGTGTGTACTTCTGACTCTATCCTAGTTGGAACTTGTTGAATTTCTTAAATGTGTGATAATTTCCACCAAGTTTTGAGCTATTGTTTAAATCATTTTTTCTTTTCCTTTTTTATTATTCCCATCATGTATACGTTGGGGAGACGTAACGATATTCCTTGCTTTTCTGAGATTCTGTTCATTTTTCCCCTCTGTGCTCCAGGTAACATACACTGGTCTATCTTTAAGCCGATTCTTTCCCGTCAGTTCAGATCTGCTGTCCCAGCCCCCTCAGTGACATTTTAAACTGCGTTTATTATACTTTCAACTCCAGCTTTCATTACTTTTTAAAATAATTTCTATATGTTGATGTTCTCTATCTGATGAGTCACTGCCAATATGCTTTCCTTTATTTCTTTAAGCATGGTCTTTTTTTACCCTGCTAAAAAAATTATTTTTATTTTTAAATTTATGTGCATGTGTATGTGTAGGTGCCCACAGAGGCCAGAAGAGGGTGTCAGATCTCCTGGAATTAGAGTCATTTACTGTTGTAAGCCACCCGATGTGGGTGCTAGGTCCTCGAGGAGAGGTGAGTGCTTTCAGCCATAGGGTGAGCCATCTCTCCAGCCCTTCTGTCAGCTCTTTAAACAAGCAGACAATGGCTTTTCAATCACACCTCCTCTCACAGGGTTTCCTTTCTCCAAGGCAGAGTATGATTGTTTCTGTTTGCTTATTTAAAAAAAAAAGAAAAACCAACCTTGTGTTTTGTAATTTTTAGTGGGACACTGAGCATTTTAGAAAATATGCAGGGGCAACTCTGCCCCTCCCCCCAAGCTGATTGTTATTTGCTTGTTTGTTTCTTGTTGGGAGACTTTGCTGGGCTATTGTATTTTAGTAGGTTTTCTTTTCTCTGTTTCTCTCTCTCTTTCTCTTCCTCCCTCCCTCCCCCCTCCCCCCTCTCGTGCGCATGCGCACACGCTCTCTTGCTCACTTACCTGTGTGTGTGTGCATGTCTGTGTGTGTGAGTGTGTCCTCACCTACTCATGAGAGTATGGAGGCCAGAGGTCAATACTGGGCACTTTCTTCTATCACTCTCCACTTTATTTTTTGAGACAAGGTCTTTCAATAAACCTGGAGTTCACCATTTTGGCTAGGCTGGCTGTCCAGATTGCTCCTGGGAATTGACCTATCTCTGCCCACAGAGCTGGTGTTACAGATGTGCACTACTATGCCTGGCTGTTAAATGGGTGCTGAAGACTAGCTCCTGTCCTGCCCATGCTTCCTGAATGACTTGCCCTCTCTGGGGTCTCAGGTGAAAGAAATAGGGAGGTCTGGGTGCCAGGCAGATTCCATTTAACTGTAACATATTACATTTCCATGTTACATTCTGCCTGATGGAGTCTTCTGGGATTCTGAAGGCCTGTGTTCTTCAGGCAGAATTTCCTGTGCTATAAGGCTGGAGAGATGGCTCAGCAGTTTAGAGCACTGACTGCTCTTGCAGAGGACCTGGGTCTGGTTCCCAGTACCCACATGGTGGCTAACAACCATCTGTAGCTCCAGTTCCAGGGGATCCAGCGCCCTCGTATGGTCTCCATGGGTATTACACATATGGATACATTTACATACAGAAAACACTGATACACAGAATATAAAAATAAATTAATTAAAAGTCAGCCATCTTAAAAAAAAAGGATTTGCTGTGCTTGTAAGGCACTCAGGGGGTTAGCCATCTTTTCTCTGCCCATATCCCAGATGGATCCCCTTGCAGCCAAGTCTTGTTCTGAGCCAGACTAAACCTCTACGAGGCCTGATGTAGGCAGGAGCTAGTCAGAGTAGGTCAGTGTACCCAAACACCGCACTTCCACCACACTTCCCACCAAGTAGACCCTAACCAGGAAGGCAGGTGCACACTGCCCTCATCAACTTCCTGGTCAGGTGACTTGGCCACATATCAGTTGGGGCCTAAGCTGCTCCACAAGTCCATTTGCTTCCTGGCTCATGTGTGAGGAGCTTGAAATACACAGACTGGGAGGGGGCTGGAGGTGGAGCCTTGGTGTGTACTTTATTGGCTTCCTCACCTGCCATGATGCACAAGATGTCTGGCATCATGCAGGGCAGTTAGTATTTGGTACCAAGAGTTTACTGAGCACCTCTATACATGAGGCTCTTTCAGCTTGGAATGGGGTATGTAGATTGGATGTGTGTATAGTCTGTGTGTATGTGTGTGTGTGTGCATATGCGTGTATGAATATATGCACGTGTGGAAATCAGAGGCTGATGTTGGGTGTTGTCCTCTATTTCCCTTCTCCTTATCATTTGAGATGAGGTCTCTCACTGAACTTGGAACTCACCAATTGGCTAGGCTGGTTGGCCAGTGAGCTTTAGGGACCTATTTATTTCTGGCCACCTAGCTGTAGGGCTACAGAGATGATCCACTACACCTGGCTTCTATGTGGGTACTGGGGATCTGAACTCAAGTCATCGTGTTTGTATTTTTCTGAATGAACCCTCTCCCAGGCCCACATGCACTCTTCAAATGTATTACCACATTCCCAGAACAGAGATGGGAATCCCCATTGCATCCTGTTGAAATTCCTTTTGGGCCTGAGGATCAGAGACACACTATGGACATGCATATGCAGGATGGATATACAAACATGTGTTTACTCCAACTCTAAAGTTTACAGGGGAGCTAGGCAGCAGGTTGTAATATACACAGTGCTGACTGCGTGACTCCAGTTTGTCCCACTGACCTGTTTCACAGCTGTCACCAGAAGGCTATCCTGATACCAGCAGGATTCAGAGGGGTTGGGTGACTGGGGCTGCAGAAACAAGTCCACAGGGAGGGACAGGGCAGGTGCCCCTCAGCAGAAGGACAGGGGTCACGGTGGGCTCTGAACCGGCACAGACACATCTCAAATGGCGCCATGATGCCTGCTGCAGTCACAGAGGCTCCCAAGCTACCTCCACCACACGTCACTCAACAAGATCACATGACTGCAGTTGCCCAACCTTCTGGGGTAGCTGTGTGTCCCTGCCCAGGATGGACAGTCTGATCATGTGACCCACTTAGTCAAGAAGGGAAAGTTTCACCATGGCATGGGTCACCCACACTCTTGGAGGCCCTGCCAGGTCAACCAGGGCTGAGATCTCACAAAAGGTTTCCTGTGCCCATGTGGTCACTGTGGCAGGTGCCAAGCCACGGGGTCAGGTTTGCAAAGTAGCTCTGCGTCTGCCTTCACCCATTGGGCCGTCTGAGGCAGGGCTGTGGATGGCCTCTGTCAGCTCCATCACTTTCTCCTCCTTCAGCTTCTCATGTCTTCCCCAAAATAGAAGATCTGCAGGTTTAAACACACCAGAGTGGTGAGTGCCCTAGCCTCTGGACTTCTCCCAGCATAGGCCACCTTCTCAGCGCAGCCAGAGTGAGGTTTGGTAGATCTTTTTGACTTAACCTTCTGAGTCCATTGTTTAGTCACTTCTGACCTCCACTCGGTTGTGTCAATATGCCAAACAAGCGGGAGATGATGTTGATGTTGATGATGGTGAAGGTGGTGGTGGTGATGGTGTGTGAGTTGTTTTCTGGCATAAAAATACGGACCGGGAGTTTCTGGTCCTGGGACCAGGAATGAGGATCATTGGCTCAGTCTCCTCTTCTAATCCACAGCCCCTGATTTCTGCTCGGATTCCTCTGATTTTGTCTTGTTCCTGCTCTCCCCTCATGATCACACGCCTTACAAAATTCCTCAGCTTTATCCTGGCCCCAAGCAGCTCCAGTCCTCTCCCTTCTACCTGGACTCACCTTAGAGATTTCCACCTCTCTTTTTCTGTTTGGTTCTCTGGACTCTCACTTTCATAGGAAGCCAAATAAAGACCTAGACAAAAAAAGGAAGTGAAATTGTGCAATCACAGTGGGTGATAAGAACCTGTTGTTTACCCAGAACTTGACCAAACATCCCAATTATCTCTACACCCCCTTCCCTCATGGGCACCCTCCCACCCCCACCCCTACTGGAATTCAGACATTCTGTCATCTGTGTTAAGGCCCATCGTGTCAAACTAGTGTCCCCAGACATCCCTCAGAGCAGGTTCATCCACTGGGGTCTAGTGGACCATCCAGAGTCCCTACCCTTAAGAAGATCAGCTCTTCCTCACCCAGCAGTAATCAGCTTCCAATAATTCTTTGATTAAGGTTGGGACCTGCTGCCCATTTCCACAGTTCTGTGCTGGGTTTTGGTCTGCTTGAACTTGCATGGGTCTTGTGCATGCTGACACCATTGCTGTAGGTTCATATGAGTAAGGTCCTAGGAACCTATAGGATTCTATTACCATCTGGTCATGCACCTCCTCCCTAGCTCTTATGATCTTTCCACCCCCTCATCCACAATAGTCCCTGAGCCTTGGGTGGGTCCTGTCCAAGGACCCACATTCTGCAGACCATTACTCTTCATGCTTTGTGTTCCTGGCCCTCTGTTGCATGAGGGAGCTTCCTTGATGAGAATTGAGAGATGTAATAGTGTTCTCTCAACCCCTTGTTCTATGTTCTGTGAGCCTTAGGTGTAGAGGTTGCATCACAGTGTACCACTTAGCCTTGGGCAATTCATAGACACTGCCTTTTGTTTTTAAATGAAACTTTTCATTTAGAGGTCATTGTTAACAGGCAGCTGTAAGAATAAACATGCAGGGATTTTGTGACCCATGTATAGCTTTCCCTGTAGTATCCACGTGCAAAGCTATAATATAGACCATCCCTCATTTATGATGGTTTTATGTGCAACTTTTCTGCCTTATGGTGCTTTTAAGGTGACACATTCAGTAGAACATGTAATTTGAAATTTGAATTTGGATCTTTTTCTTAGCTACTGGTATGAAGTGTGTTTCCCCATGGAGATGCTGGGCAGAAGCTGTAGGCTATAACTCCCAGTCAACCACAGGACCAACCAACACTCTACAGTGTATCATGTTCAATAAATGACACGACATATTCCACACTTGAGTATACAATGGGTTTTGTATCATGAGCACAATAGATGACTCTGCTCAACTGTGGGGTAGTGCAAATGTTCTGAGCATATTCAGAGCAGCCTGGGCTCTGCTTCATGATCAGTGAGGTGGAGTACTAGATGTGTTTTTGACTTATGGTATTTCCAACATAGGATGGGTTTACTGGGATGTAATTCCATAATGAACTGAGGCACACTGGAACGGTATATCTCACAACCAGGATATTGACATTGGTGCAATTTAGATACGGGACATTTCCGTAACTACCAAATCGCCCACTGACAAAGGATGCCCTGCTGTCTGTTTAGAGCCGCAGCCACTGCCTTCTTTCCACACCCTTTCCCTTTCTTCTCCTCCCTCTCTCTCTGCAGACTGAACCCAGGGCCTCATCCATGCTCAGCAAGCATTCTGCCAAGCCAATTGCAGCCCCTCCCTTCCTCTGTTTTGGAACTCCTCACAGCCACTGCTCTGTTCTTAGTTCTATCTTTAACTCTTTTGAGACTATATAAATAGAGTCATATAGTATAGAACCTTTTAGGCCTGGAGACTTGTCCATGAAGTGGTATGTGTCAGTGATTCCTGTTTATATCTGAAGAGTACATGGTTGGGATGTCTCAGATTGTTTAACCATCCACCCACTAACAGACATGAGTTGTTTTCAGTCTGGGACTGTAACGAATGGAACTGTTGTACACACGGACATAAAGATTTTTGTTTTGGTGTGAGCATAGGCGTTCATTTATCTAAAATAAATCCCTAAGAGTGCAATTTCTGGGCCATATGATGTTAACATTATTTAGTTTCACAGCACACTCTTTGTCAGTCAGCATTTTGGTGTGTGCTTGTAATTCCAACACTGGGGAGGCTAAAGAGAAAAAAATGTGAGTCTAAGGTTAGTCAGGGCCTTAGTTCCAGGCCAACCTGAGCTACATAGCAAGACCCTGAATCAACAAAAAACCAAAAATCCCAAATAACACCTAAAAGTATAACCTCTCTACCAAAGCCTCTTCCCGCCAAAACCTCTGTCTGCATAAGTGTTCCCTGAGTTACGACAGGATTTATGTCTCAATAAACCTAGGGAAGGTGAAGGCGCTGCAGTTACTGCAGTTTAAAACCATGCATTTAACGAGCCATTCCTGGTGGCACAGGCCTATGATCCCGGATACTCCGGAGGCCACGGCAGGAGAATCTACAAGGGCAATGTAGAGCAACACTGTCCAAAATAAAAGGTCAGAAGAGGCCTGGGGACGTAGCTCTGTGGTTGACAGCTTGCCCAGAGATATGTGAGGCCCTACATTCAACAATTGCCCCAAATGAATGCCTCATGCCAGTATGCATCAGATGCCATCCCACACACGTACCAGGTACTGACAGATCCATAGCCAGACCACTGTTCTGCTATCTCCACGTGAAGCCCAGTTCTCACCCTCACTCCTACCTTATTAATGAGGAAAACAGTAGGATGGTGGTGAGATCAGGCTAGGCCCTACTCTAAGTTACTCCATATTATATAAAATTCTGACATGGTGGGAAGATACAGCCGTGCTCATCCATGCTGTGGCACAGCATAGCAGGCTCACGACAGATGGATTGACAGTTCAGATTTACAATGCCCAACATTCACAATGTTCCCACTGTGTCCAGGGAGAAGTCTGGCCTGGTGAGTTGGTAAGGTTCTAGCCTACAACCCCTTGAGCTGGTTTTGGGCTCCTTAGGTGGCAACTGTCTGTTGGTCAGATGGGAATCAGACTTCTGTGCTCTGTCCTGGGTCCAGCAAGGGTGGATTTGGCACATCCCTGCCTACAGTGGGGGTCCCTGCACAGTACTGGCTAAGGGATCATCAGACAGTCCCACTGTCTGGGTATTGAGGCTGTGGGGTCATCTTACCGTCCTCACTGAAGATGGGGGCAGTGTATAGGTGGTGAGTGATGCTGGAGTCTTGCTCAAAAGGACATTCCACTTGTTTCCACGTGATAAATTCTCCAACTTGTTTGGCCAGTTCCAGAAACTTCTACCATGTTCACAAAGGCACAAAATGGAGTGAAGGTGAGTGACTTTGAGCTGGTGAAGCCTCTCTCATCACCCCCCAGTGACCTCATGGACTTGAGGAACATTGGGTGGTACCTAGGAAGAGCCCTGGGTGTTCTGTGAGAATCACCTTGGCACTCTTTCATCTCCTCTGGGCAGTCGTCAGCACCTGTCACCTCAGGCTGTCCACATACCCCCTCCTGGGATTGGCAGCCATTGGCCTACAGCCTTTGATGGCATGCAGCAAGACTGAACTGGCTTTATTAGAATTTATTTCAAAAGTTTTCCTCTTTTAGCAAGTAATGTGTGCTTGTTGATTTATAGGATGATGTAAATACAGTTCAGTAGATTTATGTAATCATTTTTTCAAAGATTTTATTTTTATTGTTTTAAATTATGTGTGTATCTTCATGTGTGTATGTGCATATAGGAACAGGTGCCTATGGAGGCCCAGAGGTACCATATTGCCCTAGACTGTTGTGAGGTGCCTGATGTGGGTGCTGGGAACTGACCTTGGGACCTCTGCAAGAGCAGTGCGTGCTCTTAACCACTGAGTCATCTTCTAGCCCTCATTTTAAAAAAATATGTGTATTTCTCTGTGTGAGTACATGCCACATGTGTGCAGGTGGCCTTGGAGGCCATAAGAGGGTGTTGGATCCCCTGGAACTAGAGTTACAGGCAGCTGGGAGCTGCCTAACATGGGTACGGGGACACAAACTTGTGTCCTTAGCAAGAGCACCACACGCTCTTAACTGCTATGCCATTTCTCCAGCTCCAAGTATTTATTTTTATTTTTTGTGTATGAGTGTTTTGTTGGCACGTATGCAAGTACACCTGTGTTGTTCAATGCTCCTGGAGGCTAGAAGAAGGTGTCAGATCTCCTGGAACTGGACTTATAGATGGTTGTTAGGTACCATGTAGGTGTTGGGAATCAAACCTGGGTCCTCTGCAAGAGCAGCCAGTGCTAACTGCTGACCCATCTCTCCAGCCTCTTTAATGTAATTTTAAATAAAATCATCTTACAGTATTTACAGGGAACTGGTTCTAGGGTCCCTTCATCCCCCTCAACCAAAATACCCAAAGATACCCAAATCTATAAATGGTCAAGTCCTTTATATAAGATGACATGTTGTTTGCATGTGACTTTTTTAAAGTCTTTTTTTTTTTTTTTTTTTTTGAGACAGGGTCTCCCTGCAGCCCCAGTTGACCTGGAACTTACTATGTAGACCAAATTGGCCTTGAACTCACAGAGATTGCCTGCCTCTGCCTTCTAAGTGCTGGGATTAAAGCTGTGTACCACCATGCCCGGCACATGTGACTTTTGTCCCTCCTCTGCAAACTTTAGACCACCTCTAGGTTCCTTCTGACACCTGGCACTATGTGAATGCTATGCTGTATAGTTTAGAGAAGAGGACAAGACAAGCAGACTCTCCATCTTCAGTAGAGAGGTAAACACAACATATTTTGATCCACAGGCGCAGAATCAGTGGATACAGAGGGCTATATATGTATTTATTTATTTTTGGTCTTTTTGAGACAGGGTCTGTAGCCCCTGCTGGCTTGAAACTCTCTGTGTAGACCAGGCTAGCCTTGATCTCACAGAGATCTGCCTGCCTCTCCTCCAGAATGCTGGTATTAAAGGCATGTGCCACCACGCCTGGTATTATGTGTTTAATTTTTAAAGTACGTTAGTTGAATGTGGTGGCACACTCCTTAATCTGGCACACTCCTGGCAATTGGGAGGCAGGGGTCAGCCTGGTCTACATAGCAAGCTTCACCATAGCTCCATAGCAAGTCACCAGGGCTACATAGTGAGACTCTGCCTTGAACAAAAGAAAAAGTATGCTAACTTTCAGAAGGATTTCAAACAAATAGTAGCCTGTTGTGGTTCAAATGAGAAATGTCCCCACAGGCTCCTGTGTTTGAACATTTGGTCTCCAGCTGGTGGTGCTGTTTGGGAAGGTTGTAGAACCTTTAGGAGAAGGCTTGCTAGAGAGAGGAGGTTACTCGGGGGGGTGGACGTTGAGGGTTTATAGCCTCATCCCACTTGCTGTTTGTTTTCTCCTTCCTGAGTGTGGATGCAATATGATCAGCCAGCTTCCTGCCACAACACCTTCCCCGCCTGTTGCCAGGAGTCCCATTCCCAACGGTGTGTGTCCGGCTTACCTGTAGTTAGAGTCCATCCCAGGCCCCTGGGCCTCTGCAGTCTCATCCATTTGGCTTCTACATAGAGCTAAGCTGAGGGGTGCAGTCGCCTGGGACCACACACTAGACTGGACAGTCCCCTGACTCTGCTGACTTCAGGGAAACCAGGCTTGTGGGCAGCCTGAGATGATCTGCACAGAGAACAGCTGGAGACCACAGGGTCCTGGCATGTGCTGTGGTCCTTATCAGTAGGGAACTCAGAGTTCTTGATGGGTTCCTAGACACCTATGTGATCACAGTTGTGGCCCACTTTGCAGAGGGAGAAACTGAGGCTCCTATAGAACAAGTAACAGGCCCATGACTTATACCCCTTGGAGCTGGAGGCTGAGGGGCCACTAAGTGGGGCTGGTCTTCTAGGAGAAGAGTCTCTTCCTTCTCATGGATGGAGGATCCCAGTGTTTATGCCATACTCTGTATGACTCTGTCCCCAGAGTCCACCAGACCATCCAACATGGGCATGTGGACTCATGTTGGGGGTTAGAACATTCAGTAGACAGCTTGACCCTCTTCTGAGTTGCTCAGGAACTTGAGTTCTGAGAATGGATGACAGAAGCCCTGCCTGCTGTGGGAGCCTGCCTGATGGCATCTTTCTTCCTGGGAGGTCACAGGGATTTCCTGAAGGAGGGGACAGGAGCTAAGAGTGGTGAGTTGAGGAGCAGCAATCTCTTTCTGCTTCTACCCACTGTGGGCCTCAGTGGTAGAACTCCCTCCTGCGGTTCAAAGACCCTACACTGGGGCCTCCCTAGGTCCCCGTGTACTCTGCGTATGTGGGGTCCTTCTTCCGCTTCTCTCCAGCTGTTACCAAATGGACACAGAGCTTTTTCTGTTCAGCCTGGTGTTCCTGGAGGGCCAACCTGAGTGCGCTCCCTGTGCTGGGAACAAGGGACAACGTGGAGTGACTGCAGGCGTGTGCCTGAGCTTCAGTCTCTCACTCTGACTGACACAAGGGGACGCTGATAATCTAGCTCTGAAATGGCTGTAAGATGCTCCACTCTGCCTGTCCTGAGGTCCCTATTAGTCTAAATATCTAGGGGCTTGCAGTCCCATTATGGCAATGAGAGAGAGAGAGAGAAAGAGAGAGAGAGAGAGAGGAGCTTTTCTGTTTGTGTATGTGTAGATGTTTGTGGGCATGTAAAGCTGACCAGAGCACAACCTCAAGTGCTGTTCACCTTGTTTTTTGAGACAGGGTCTATCACTGGCTTGGAACTCACCAGCTAGGCTGGGCTGACTGGCCAGTGAGCTCCAGGGACCACCTGTCTCCTCTTCCGCAGTGCTGAGATTACAGATGTCTTCCACCAAACATGAATATGTTTTCCATGGGCTCTGGGACTTGAACTCAGGTCCTCGTGCATTTCACCAGTGCAGAAATCTCCCCAGCTGCCTCCCTCGTTGGCGGGCGTATTTCACTTGTTTCACTGCCCAAGGCCTGTGGACTTACCTCAAAGTTGACATGTCCATTAGGAAGTCGATTGGCACAGCTCTCGTTGAGGAAGTAGATGTCTTTGATGAGCAGGCTGAAGAAGGGGATGACAATCTGGAAGGGAGAGGGTGAAGGTCAGCCCTCAGGTGGCCTGTCTGTGGGGCGGGCACAATGCTGGAAGCGGCCTTGGCAGCAGCCCAGGCTCCCCGAGTACCTTTGATGCCACCCAGAAAAGCTACTTCTCCGGCAAGCCTGGCTGTCTCAGGTGTGCATGTGTTATATGGCCGTCGGTCAGCCTCCTGTTACTGTGACAAAGTTTCTGAGAAAAGCAACTGTAGTAGTTAATTTTCTCATCATTGTGACAAAAACAACTTAAGGAAGGAAGGTGTGCTGGATAACTTTAGTTGTCCACTTGACACACCTGGGTTGAGGGAACCTCAATTGGGGAATTCCCTCCATTGGACTCACCTGTGACCATGTCTGCGGAGTATTTTCTTGATTATTGAGGCATGTGGGGCCCAACCCACTGTGGGCAGTACCACTCATGGGTAGGCGGTCCTGTGTTGTGTAAGAAAGCAGGCTGACCAAGGGCCAGGTGAGCAAGCCAGTAAGCAGCGTTTCTCCATGCACAGTTTGGATTAAAAAAGAGCACTAGGAAGATTAATGTTGGAGCCAAGGCATGTGCTGAAGGAGAGGATCGCTTTGATGAGGGCATTAGAGTGATTAAGAAGAGGCCTAGAGATTTGCACTTAAACAATGGAGAGAGGGCCTCCAGGGCAAGACCACACCCAGCTAAACCTCCAAACTTGTGAAAGGAAAATGGTGCGAGGGTCTGTACCAGAAAACCACCGAGGAGAAAAGCTTTGAAAGTGGATGAAGCAGGCTGGGGTCCACCCCAAACCTGCAGCCAGACTTGGCAGTGTCCTTCACCTGGTGCTGACTTTATAGGCATGAAAGATGCAAGAGTAAAGAGACCAGACACCGTGCAGCAGGCGTCCCTGCGTGAAGAAACCCCGACAGGCCATTTCATGAAGCTGTGAAGGTGAAGCCTGGCTGGCAGTGGAGACCCCAAGAAGACGTTCGAGATGCCAGAGCTGTGAGACCTCTGCCAAGGAGAGCTGCATAAGGGGGGTGGTACCAGCCAAAGAGAGAGAAGTACGTTGCGTGCAGCAAAGCTGGAGGAACTGAGTCACCTAAGCCCTTCGAAAGTAAAGTCCCAGAATTCGGACATGGAGCTACTGGATTTGGTGTTTCCCTGCTGGCTTTCAGCCTTGTTTTGGTCCAGTATTTCCTCACTGATACAATGTGTAAATTGCAGAACTATGAGCTCCACTAAAAGAGGCCATAAAGTCATAAATTCTTTAAGGTAACTAACTAGCCCTAAATTGACAAGTCTGGCCTCACTCAAAGTCTTATCAACTGGTCACTCCCTGAACTAATGGAGACTGTTTGTGGAGATGACATGTCTCTCTTAGGGCCCTGAGGTACAAGCCTGCTCCCTTGGAAAAGGGACTTTGAAAGGGGTTTCAATCATTCAAGGACACCAAATCTTGGCACCAAGCACACTCCACCTGGGCCCAAAAGAATAAAAACTTCCCCCTCCCTTCTTAGGGTGTAGAGGCTTCCTCCGTCCTACCCTGACTGTATTCTTCTAGTAAAGTACACGCTCCTCGTCTGTTGCAGGTCTGGCTCTGGTTCTTATTTCTTTTCCTTTTTTTTTGGTCTTTTTGAGACAGGATCTCCCTATAGCCTCAGCTGTCCTGGAACTCACTATGTAGACAAGGCTGGCCTTGAACTCACAGAGCTCTGCCTGCTTCTGTGTTACCACACCTGGCAGGTTCTTATTTCTTAACTCCAAATGCCGGTCCTTTTTCCTCTCCTAAAATCTAACACTCACTATGACTCTACTCCTCCATTTTGGAACGGAAATGTATATTCGGTTTCATCGTACATTGAGAATTATGGAATTTGTCTTTTGCTTTCACAGGGGTTTAGAGTTAAGAGATGGCCCTGAGACACAGAAGAGACTTTGGACTGTGGAATTTTGGATAGTATTGAAACTGGTAAAGACTATGGGGACTTTTAAGGTTGAGCTAAATGCATTTCGCATTTTATATGATCATGAGCCCGTGGGGGCCAGGGAGTGGACTGTGGTGCTTTGGATGAGGATGTCCCCCATAGGCTCTAAGTATTTGGACATTTTGTCCCCAGTTGGTGGCAGTGTTTTGGGAGGTCTTAGAGGTGTGGCCATGCTAGAGGAAGCATGTGACTGGAGGCGGGTTTAGAGAGCTTTTAAGCCTTGCTGGATCTCCAGCTGTGCTCTGCTTCCTGTGCCTGCTCCAGGATATGAACGCTGAGCTCTGCGTCTACTGCTGCCCCGCCGTGATGGACTCTTGCCACTTTGGAACCATAAGCGAAATAAACTCTTCCTTTTATGAGTTCCTGTGGTCAGTGTTTCTTTCACAGTGACAGAAAGGTTAACACAGTCCCTGAGTCCCATCCTCCCTTATTTCTTTACTGTCTAAGGGTAGTAAGCCTTGTCTGCCCCCTGATGTTGAGTCCCTGCAAAGATGTAGAAACTGGTCCACACAGAGGTGGACGCTTTGTAATTGCAAAGCTAATATTCTTGCTGTTTGGTCTTGAGATGTTGAAACAGAACCCAGCTCAGCATGAAGGACAATAGAAGAAGTTGGTTTTGTGATAGAGTTGGAGAGAGGGACAGAGAGAAGCTGGCCACAGGCAGGATGGAAGCATAAAGTGCCATGACCACTGAGATCTCCCGGTCTTCTCAATATGAGCTAGCACTGTAAGGAACTGAAGTCATCTCTTAAGTACGCATCCATACATCATCTATCAATCAACCTACCATCCACCTACGCAACACCCATCCATTTACTCCATCCATCTACCCATCATCTACCTACCCTTCATTCATCCATCCACCCTTCCTCCTTTCCATCCACAAAGTTTTCCCTACGGGCCCAGCCCATGGTCCACATCTCTCTGGAAGCTACAAGAGAACGCTCTTGAACGTACAGTTGTAAGTCATTCACCGACATCCCTAGACCTAAAGACACAGCATCCCAGCAGTCCAGAGTTGGAAGTGACTCAGAGGACAGGCATATGAAGTCCCAGTCTATCCTGCCACATGACGATCTTGCTTTAGTATGGGTGAGAAAAGAATAGTGCCAAGAGCTAGTGTTTCAGGGAGGATCTCTGAAGGCTGAAACCTCAGACCCTGGGTCCTTTCTCTTACCTTCTCCCGGCTGCTGTGGGCAGTCAGGGAGCGATGGGCTGCCCCTCTCAGGGCTGTCCTGTAGTTGCAGAAATTCCCAGTTGGATCCATCTGGTGCTGGAAGAAGACAGGGAGGCGTTTGAACAGCTCTGTCCAGGGCCCAGCTGGTCACATCCCTTGGCCCCGTAACCCTGTTTACCTCCAGGATAAAAAACTTGGCTGTCTTCACTTTGGCCCAAGTCTTCTTCAGCCTGGAGACGGGACTCATGTTCATGCCGGCTGAAAGGAGGAGTGAAGGGCTGGGAAGGCCCCTCCAGCATGGACGGTCCCCTTGCTCCCAGAGGCAAGGAGGCCTCAGTCTGCCCCCACCAGGGCTGAGGTTGAGGGGCCTCGGCCTCCCGGGGGTAGGTAGACGGCCAGGCACTGGTGCACCCTTGTACTGAGGCAGGCTTGGATGCATGCAAGCTCTGACCCTGTCCCCAGCTACATGGGCCCATTTTGAGTCAGTACCTGCTTTGGTCCCCTCATTCTCTCTGGCTCAGGGGACACACTGCCCAACTCTTCCTGTGTACATCAAAGGGACTGAACTTGCCCTCTGCAGACTCTGGGGCAGGGACATGGACTGCTGGCCACTCAGGCCATACACACTCGCTGCAGAGGACCCTCTCCTGCACCCCATCTGCTGCTGTGCCCGCTCCCACCTGTCTGGGGGATTCTCACACAGGGAACTCCAGGCTTGGGCCAGTTCACTCACAGATAATGGCCATGAGGGAGTTGAAGTTGCCGATGTTGAAGCACTCACGGGCCACGTCGATGAAGAACTCGATCACCTGAGCCCTCTGCTTCTTCTTGGCTGGCTAGGGAACAGGATGCCAGAGCCTCAGTGGTTCTGTGCCCCTCCAGGGCCCCGATCAGACACCCCGCCCAGCCAGCATAGCTCTCCTGATCTTCTCCAAGGCCATTTCACAGCTGAGAAGTGTGAGGTCCATGGTGTCAGGGCCCTTGGGAGCACAACCAGCACAGCCCACAGGTGGGGAGGGCAGATGGGGCTCAGTGGGGCTCTTGTGAGTGCCAGAAGCCACCCGCAGCACTGGAGGGGCTGTGAGGCATCTTCACAGTGGCCCCCCCCCTCAAGTCTGCCATTCCCCTTCCGCACAGCACTGAGCTTGCTGTCCTCACTGGGGGCCATACCAGGGTCTGGGCTCTGTTCTGTGGTCTGCCCCTCCACTGCTTTCTATAAAACCCCACCCATGGGGCCAGAGAAATGGCTCAGCAGTTAAGAGCACTGGGTGCTCTTGCAGAGGACCCAGGTTTGGTTCCCAGCACCCACATGGTCGCTACCAACTGTCTGTAACTCCAGTTCCAGGGGATCCGATGCCCTCTTCTGACCTCGGTGGGCATTACATGACATGGGTGCACTAACATGCATTCAGGCAATGCACTCCTACACATAAAATAATATAAAGTAATAAATAAAATATTTTTTAAAAACCCCAACGACAACAAGGCTCAGAGAGACTATTAACATGTCTCTCAACTCTCACCAGCGAAACTTCCTCATACGACGGATTGTGATAAACACAAAAGTCACAACTGATCAAAATGTAGAGAACAAGAGACTGCAGAGCGCATGTCCTTGGACAAGATTCCTACATTAAACCTCTGCCACCCAGGGCTCGGACAAGAGTCCTATATTAAACCTCTGCCACCCAGGGCTTGGGAATATTGCAAGAGCCAGGGGTGGTGGATGGCCACAAGGAAACAGTTTTCCAGGCTCCTGGAACTTGCTCACACAATGGTGACAGCATGCACAAGACCCATGCAAACTCAAACTGACAAAAAACCAGCAGAGAAGTGGGGAAATAGGTAAGAAATCCTGGTCTTAGCTGAGGAATTATTTGCAACGGATCACTGCTGGGCAAGGGAAAGTTGGTTTTCTTTAAGGGAATGACAGTAGATAGATAGGTTGACCAGGCTCCAGTGGATGAACTTACACCAAGGGACATTAAGGGACACAAACTTGACTTGACAGGCCTTAACATATATGACAGAAAGCATGAGATCTGGTGTGGGGTTATCGGGGTGCAGATGGGGGAGAGGGGTCTAAACATGATCAAGATGTACTGTATGAAACGCATAAAAATTCAATAAAAAATTAAAAGGAAATAAAGAAAAACCCACCCTGGGGACAAGTACCTGAGACTTCTAACCTCTTTGATGGCTCAGGACCAAACTGTATCCTTCACCTGGGCCTTCCTACAATGGCTCTTGAGTGTCCAGGTGTGTGCCCTGTGTAGCCTTTACGTAGGTAAACCCTGGCTTACGGGCCAGGCCACACTGGCATCCTACTTACCATGCAGATCTCCGTGGCCACGAGGTAGCACAGTCTGTTGAACCATTTTACATACGCTTCCACATTGTTAGTCTTGTCAGTGAAGCAGGGCTAGGAAAGACACATGGGCTGAGTCTCCTTGATGACTTTTTAGAACACAGAATCTGGTCATGGTCTTTATAGACGATTTGGACAATGTGATGATCTCAAAGTCTCCCAGAAATACCAGTGATCTGATGTGGCTCCTCCTGGTCTTTTTCCTCTACACACAAGGCCCTGAGTTCATCCTGAGCATCACAGCGGGAGCAGGGAGACACAGAGCAAGACTGGGGGGTAGCTCGGTGATATGATGCATTCTTAGCACGTGGGAGGCCCTGGGTTCCCTCCACAGCACTGGATGATGTATAAATGATGAATGATACAGTTACAATGCAAAATGGTAGGTGTGCAACAGAGAATAGACACTTATTATCCACAGATTATGTATTTTCAAATTTGTCTAAATTTTCTTTTTTAAAAAAATTTCTATGTGTATAAGTGTATTGCCTGCATGCATGCAAGTACACCTGTATTGTGCAATGTCTGCGGAGGTCAGAAGAGGGTGTTGGATTCCCCTGAAACTGGAGTTAGGGACGGTTGCTAGCCGCCATGTGGGCGCTGGGAATCAAACCTGGGTCCTCTTCAAGAGCAGCCAGTGCTCTTAACTGCTGAGCCAACTCTCCAGCTCCCTACATTTTATTTGTAATTCCAGTAGCTTGCATGGCCTTCCAGTTATCGGTGCACAGGCATAGAGAGGCAAAGTATTTCAGCGACTCAGCTTAGCATTTCCAGCTGAGGATGAACTGAGCGAAGCTGTTTTGACTCCTACTGTGAGCAAGGATCTTTCCCCATCGATTCATTGTCTTTTCTTTCAGTTTTGAGCTTCTTTGGGGGTCATTTCAGCATTTGAAAAAGCTTCTAAGCATAGTACCAAGTGACATCTTTTGTTCATAAGCACAGAAAGGCTATGGTGTATCCTACAGAGAAAAGAGGTGCTAGATGGCTTCCACTCAGCGGTGAATTATATAGATGGTTCAAGCATGTAGATACATGTGCATACATATTTTCTTTTTGTGGTGCTGGGGATGAAACCCAGGGCCTTGTGCATGATAGGCAAGTCCTCTATTACTCGTCTGCACTCTCAGCCCCAGGCATGAGGAGTTCTGCTGAGTTCCTTGCCATGAATTCAATGTTAATCAGCAATACATACATATTAGATAAGGTGTCTTTTAACATAAAACCATAAAACAAGGTTAAGTGTTGATTGCTTGTAGAAAATGGAGAGATGAGAAGCTTCAGACCTAATGGCTCATTTCCCCTAGACAATGGCTTAGAACTAGCTAAGTCATGTTTGTGGTGGCATTCTACACATAATTACTGAGAATCAACTCTATGTATGAATGTATATATGTATGTATGTATGTATGTATGTATAGATTTCCATGTGTTTCCACTTGGGCCTTTTCCTGGGTCATAAAATATTTGGAGAAATAGTTTTTTAATTGATATAGAACATTCCATATGTGGTACATACACATGCCATTGTTTAAAAGATTGAACTTGGGGCTGGAGAGATGGTTCAGTGGTTAAGAGCACTGTCTGCTCTTTAAGAGAACCTGGGTTCAGTACCCAGCACCAACATGGCACTAACAACTGTCAGTAGCTCTAGTTCCAAGGGATCTGAGACCCTCTTCTGACCTCTGTGGGTATTTCATGCATGTGGTGCACTTACATAGATGCAGGCAATACATATGCATAAAATAAAAATAATACATAACACATTAAAAAGATTAAAACTTAATGTAATATGTATGTTAAAACTTCCAGGGTAATTTTTAATAAATAGAGGGTTAAGATGGAAGCAGGATCCTATTAGTTAAAAAAACATAAAGAAGGGAGTAAAAAAAGAAATTGGGAAATAAGAGAATGGAATAGAAGCTGCCGAGAAACATGTGCACAGATCAGCAGTTATGACCGACCACTGCGATTTAAAAAATCCTCTTCCTTGTCATTTTCAGCCAAATTTGAAAACTGTATATGCAGCAAATATAGTGCAGCAATCCAGAGGATCCTGACTATAGCAATAAGTTCTTAATTTTATGACAGTCTTACCAGGGTGTAAGCCTAGAAGCACCTGCAACACTTAGACAAGAGATTTTAGGACAAACATCCAATGGGGGAAGCATTAGCAAAGAGATGAAAGGAAAACTCCGTGAGGATCACAAGAGTTTCAGTGCATCGGGAGAATGTCATGAAACAATCTCTTTTCATCTAAACTTGCATGTGCTACGTAACGTGTCTTCAAAATATGGATTCAGAGCCGGGGTGATGGCTCCATTGGTAAAGTGACTGCTGTGGAAGCATGAAGACCAGAGTTTGAGTCCCAGAACCATGTAAAAAGCCAAGCTTGGTGGCCCTTGCTTATAACCCCAGCACTGGGGGGCAGCAGGATCTGGGTGCCTGATGGCTAGCCAGCAGAGCCTAACTGAGGAGCTCCAGGTCTCCCAATGAGAGACTCGGTCTCAGAATAAACAAGTGGACCACTTCTGAGGAATGACACCTGAGGTTCACCTCTGACCTCTACATGTATGTTCATACATATGCATGTCCACTTATAGGCATGTGCCCACATAAGCACACATACACACGCACATGCACACTACCGAGGCAAAAATCATCATAAAGGCGAGATTCCTTGAGTGTAGTTGTACATAATTTTAACCCTAGCACTTTGGAAGTAGAGGCAGGAAGATCAGGAGTTCAAAGCTGCCCTGCTACATATTGATTTCAAGGCTAGCCTGGGCCATATGAGTCCCTGTCTCAGAGAGAAAGACACACAGAGAGACACACAGAGAGAGAGAGAGACAGAGACACAGAGAGACCAAGAGAACCAAATAGAGCATTTGAGGACAGACTTAAAGAGAAACTTGACATTTGTTTAAGTGACGGAGGTCAAGGCATGTTGATAGGTAAAGGAATACATAAATAATGGTACAGAAACTAGTTATCTGTCTGAAAAAAAATCTGCAACTTAAGCCATATGCCCAAAATGATTTTCAGATAAAAAGGCAAAAGGACACATAGGAGATTATTTTTATTATCTGAGGGGGAAGTGAGGGAATTTGTTACCCCCCCCCCGCAATGAAGTAAAGCCATAAAGAAAAAGGTAGTAAATTTGACTAGGGTTAGCAAAGAACACCTGTCCATCAAAAGCTATTGTAATGGGATAAAAAGCAAACCTGGCAAGGTGGCTCAGTAGGGAAAAGTACCTGCTGCCAAGCCTGTCAACCCAAGTTTGGTCCCTGGAGCCCACATGGTAGAAGGAGAGAACCAAGTTGTCCTTTGTCCTCCATGTATGTGCTCCCCTCCCTATACAAGTAAATGTGATTTTAAAAAAAGAAAGAAAGAAAGTAGTCAGTTGGGAGCTGCGGGACTCTAACAAAGAATTGCCATTGGCACGTACTTCGAAACATAATTCCTTAAATCCTTAAGAAAAAAGACAAAAGAAAACAAGGGCAAAAAAGCCAGAGATAGGCTATTTCAGAGAGGAGGGAGCCAGAATGTCTGCCCTACACAAACTGATGCTCTGTTCAAGAAGCAGTCTCAAGGGTCTTGAGGGTTCTTGGAACAAGAACACCTCCCTGCTGAGAGTGTAAATTGATGCAGCCTCACCCAGAGTCTCAGGAGAGGCCCACCTACCTATCCTGGGGTGCAGGAATTCCCCTTCCTAGATGTACCAGTAAGCAGCAGTTTGAAATGTGCCTTGTAGGGACTCCTGAGGTCTACAGGACAGAGCTCTCTCTCTCTCTCTCTCTCTCTCTCTCTCTCTCTCTCTCTCTCTCTCTCACACACACACACACACACACACACAGAAAGAGAGAGAGAGAGAGAGGTGTTATGCTGACATGCATGGAAGCCAGAGTTGGACATTGGGTCATCTTCCTCTGTCGCTTCTACACCTTAGTTTTTTGAGACAGGGTCTCTCACTGAACCTGGAGTTTACCGTTTTGGTTTGACTGGCTGGCTGGTGAGCTCTCGAGAGCCGCCTGTCCCACTCCTGCCCACCTCTCAGCAGTGCTGTGGTTACAGACACAAGCCATCAAACTCAGTTTTTATGTGGGTGTTGAGGATCCAAACTCAGGTCCTTGTGCTTGTGCAGCAAGGACTTCGCTCACTGAGCAACCTCTCCAGCCTCAAAGCTACTTTCATAATAACGCATCATCGTCTCTTCTTACGCAAAAGCCATGATGGGTAACATCGCTCAGTGAAAGAAAAACAGAGTGGATGTGACTTAAGACTTCCCTCGAGGCAAAACTTTACATTTTATTAAATCTCAGCCATGGAGCACACACATTTTCACATTTGGTGTGACAAACAGGGTGCGTGCACAAAGCATTTCAGCTGTGCACCCAGGGATGATGGTTGCCTTAAGCACAAGCTGAAGTGACCACTGTTTTCACTGACTATTTAATATCGGATATCATTTCTACTTGAAGAGACAGGAAAACTCGCTATTCAGACTTAGCAGTGTTTGGCTGATGTTTTCTTGATAATGAAGAGCATGAACCTGTCACTTTCAGGAAAAAAATTCACAGCATTTGTTGCCAGTGATAAAATTCAAGCAATGCAGGCTGTGAGCTTGCTGGAGTCTCAGTACTTAGACTTTCTTCACTGGACAACACTGGACATAGAACTATTCCCTCACTTAAACAAAAAGGATCAGCTCAGGAGTGACGCGAATGTGAGTGTATTACATAACGAAACGCTCAACACTGGGATCTGTTTTAATTGGTGTCTCCATATTTCCTGAATGACCAATGTTTGGCGTTGTAAAATCATTATTCAAGGTGTATGATTGGCCAATGGATGTCTCCATGTATGGAAAACTCACTGGCATGTTTTCACACCTCACACCAGAGTCCTCAAGTCAGCAGGTGCTGAGTTTTAGTATCTAACAAGAATTTTCACAAATATCTCTACACAACATCAACCACTCCTCAAATTCCCAACTTATCTATGAGGTTAGGGTTTTCTTTTTTCTGACCATACTGGGGATTGAACCAGGGCCTTGAAAATGCTAAGTATTCTACCACTGAGCTGTATTACCAGCCTTCTAGATTCTTCTCAAACCAAATTGATGCATGTCAAGACATTGGGGACAGAAGCACAGTAAGAAAGAGAAATAGGACATTAACAGAAAATTGTAAAGATGTAAAACGTCGGGACTGGAGAACTGGCTCAGTGGGTAAGAGCACTGGCTGCTCTTACATTTCAAAAATTCTAGCTTTTATGCTAATATAATAGAATCAGAAATTCTTTAAGGTCCTCAATAATTCTTAAGAGTTAAACAGGTCAGGTGCTGCAGGCCTTTAGTCCCAGAACTCAAGAGGCAGAGGAGGTAGATCTCTGTGAGTTCAATACCAGCTTGGTCTACAGAGTTCATTACAGGCCAGCTGGGGCTACAAGGAGACCCTGTCTCAGCGGAAAAAAAAAAAAAAGAGTGTAAAGGGAATCTGAAATGACTGGGAGGAAAACATTTGAAAAGTGAAGAGATGCACAGCACGGGGCTGGAGAGGTGGCTCAGTGGTTAAGAGCTTGTACTGCTCTTGCAGAGGACTGGAATGTGTTCCAGCATCCATGTGAGGCAGCTCACAGCTACCTGTAACTCTAGCTCCAGGGGCACATACGCCCTCTTCTGGCCTCTGTGGGCACCTGCACTCACATGCACACACACACACACACACACACACAAACAACACTTTAGATGCTCACAGCATCTCCAGCTTGTAGTTCTGTCTGAGAGAGTGAGGTTGGACGATCACTGATACCAGCCTGGGAAACAAAGTGGAATCCCATCTCAAACAATACAGAACAATACCCACAAGCCCCTCTCTTAGCCAAATCTGTCTGTGCTCCTGCCTAGCTCCGTGGCTGGCTCACCAGAGCCACTGGCATTCTTAGAGACTGTTCGCACAGACACAGCACAGATGTGTCCGAAGCTTCTTTTCCTGTCATCTTACAAGCAGTCACAAACTCTCATCGGTATCATTCACTTATATTTCTCTCTAGATGATTGCTGCATGCTTGAAGGCTGCTTTTTAGGCCTTTAAAATAATCACATTATTAATTACTTTTATTTTACACAGGGTCTCACTATGTATCCATGGATAGCCTCGAACTCACAGAGACCCACCTGCCTCCATTTCCAGGTGCATGTCACATTCTAATGATGAGGGTCTTTAATCCAACCTCTGCAGATGACAAGGTAATTTGCTTCTAGTCTTTGGGCACAACAAACACCATATGTTCCAAATATCTTTTTGTGTGCATCTCTGTGTACATGAAGGTGTATATCTGAAGGATGAATGACTAGATGGGGAAGACCGAGTCTCTGGCATACATCTGTTTATTCAGAGCCTTCCAGCTTGGGAGGCAAACTCTCTACCCTTGAGTTCCACTCTTGGCCCAAGGGCAATACATCTATATTGTGGGTGTCTCGGTTCTTCTGCCCTGTAAAGTCGTGTGCCCTGTACCAATGGCTTAGAGTCTTGTTTCCTTCCACAGCTATAGTGTGTCTACCCTAAGATGCCATCCTTGCTTCTCTGAGAGGTGAAAAGGCAATCACATACCCGCAGCATTAAATTGGCATTTCTTTTATTATGGTCAGGGTATACGACATGATGTTTCCAAGTTCTTACTTGGATTTAGCCTGTTGGTAAGACAATCTACCCGGGTGGTTGGGTCCCTAGAAGGGAAGGACTTGTTCCAAATCCAGGTGTGTGGAACCCAATCCCTAGTGGTTCAAGCTCTGCTCAACCAGTTCTCAATCTTTGCCTGCTGAGTGCACCAGCCGGCACTTCTCAGAGTGACCGCTGGAGGGCACCCGCGACCACCGAAACGGACGGGAGGGCCGCAGGTGCTGAGCGCTGGGAAGTGCACCTTGCACCTTTTCCCACCCAGGGACACCACCCGAGGGACAGCTGGGCTCTCAGGCCATCCCTCCGGAGAGGTGTGGATGGTCGCCCCTCAAGCCGGTCCATCTCGCTCAGGGCCATATTAAGGCTTGTCCCCAGGATGCCCTCCACCTCTCCCCCACGGTGACCCACTGTTGGGTCAGAACCTTTTACCTTGGTGCTGGCCAGAGGATCCTTGTTCACAAAAGCTTGGACAAACTCTTCTGGCCCAATGTGTCGCAGTCGTTCCTGAGAGGGAAGGAGAGGTGTGGGGAAAGAGGGAAGGTGTGGGGAGGGGGGTGCAAGCTGGGAAGCAGTAAGGGCTCCAGAGGGGCGCCCCAGCCCTGCCTCCCCTCTCTGCAGGCCCTTTGGTCGTTGCCCGTGCGTGGAACTCCGAGTCTGAAGCATCTCCTTTTACTAGCATAAAGGAGGGCTTCATTGCTGCTCTAGACAGCTAGAGAGCACAGCGCCTGCATGCGCCTTTGATGGAGAGACTGAGGGCCCAGGAGGGAGTCCCTAAGCCTGGCAAGCGCACAATGGTTGGCCTGTGAGCTGAACCTAGATCCTCAGGCAGGCAGGTCAGGCACAGACAGCACCAGCCCTGCCTGTCCCAGGCCCAAGAGTGCTGAGGGACTGCTCCAGATTCTTCTACAGATGCCCATACTCCCTGGGCCTGAATTCTGGATGTGCTGAGATCAGGAAGGGCAGATGGAAAGGGAGGTGCTGGTGATTTCCAAGTGCTGCGTTGTCTGGGTCCCACTCACCAGCTCCACGTGGGTCAGCTGCTGGGCCAGAGTGTAGGGGTCGCTGCAGACGCCTAGGAGTTCCCTATGAATGGAGGCTGGTGGCTTGGTCCTGTAGGAGATGGGCTTGTCTGCCCCTAACAGGCCTTGTGTTTCCTGACCCAGTGAAGCCAGCTTCTGGTGCAGAGCCTGTAGCAGTTGGTGCATCCTGTTTCGGTAGGCCTGGGGCAGAAATGAGGGTAGAGGGCAGTCAGTCTCCAACACCCTTACCCCAACCTCAACCTGCGCCTTCAGGCTCCTCCTCTGCTCTGAAGTGTGTATGTTATGATCCCTAGGGCTTCTGTGGACAAGGCCATGGACTAGCAAATGCCCTGGGACCTGCCTCCACCCTGAAATAGGACTCTACACTGGGCTCACAGTAGTTGGAACCAAAAGTCAAGATCGGCTGGAAAGAAGACTGTAGTTCTAGGTGGGTGCTGAGAACAGAGCGTTAGGACAACCCTGGGGGAAATGCCCGAATGATCTAGGCCACAGGGCAGAGAAGGACAGGCAGGCCAGGGAAGGGAGGAGGAAGGAAGGCATGGAACAGGCCCTGTCCTGGAAGACTGGCCTTTTATGGCTCCGTGGGGCCCCCTTGTTCCTTCAGCCCAGCCTCACACGCCTGACGCTGTCCCCGGCAGCGCTCCTCCAGTTACTCAGTGTGACTTCTACAGCACCACTGTTGGAACAACTGCAGCACAGAGCAGGAAGTCCGGGTTGCCATGGTGTTCCTGGTGCCCAGACCAACTCTGGGGGCATGCAGTGTGAACTCAGTGAATAGGGTAGTGACAGATCCCGCTCATCATGGAGTTCAGATAAAGTCTGCTTTGGCTTACACCTTGGGCTGGGGCAGGGCTAAATGTTCATGGCCTCCCTTCAAACCTATCCTTCTACCCCTAGTGAGAACCCATCATCTTCCTTTTAGAGACCCTGTTTATTTCTTTCTTGAAAAATTATGCTTGCATGTGTATATGGGGGTATGTGCAGGTGCCCTTAGAGGCCAGAAGAGGACTTCCCATCCCCTGGAGCTTGAATTACAGGTGGTTATGAGCTGCCTTATGTGGGTGCTGGGAACCTAACTCAGGTTCTTCACTCTGAACTGCTGAGTCATCTCCAGCCCCAGAAAACCTGTTTTTAAAGAGCAATGCCATCCAACTGGCTGGGTTTATTGAGAAATTCACATTTCTCAAAAGTTTTAGTCAGTAACCCAGAATAGACCCTTGAAGGCATCAGCCTGTGGCAAATGTTTTCCCTGAGATGCTTCCACACCCCTCGTGAACCTAGGAGCTAGCCCAGGCAGAGCAGCTGCAAGCAGTGGAGGTAAGGAGGGACCCTTCCTCCAGGCAATAACAAGACATAGCCAAGTAGATGGTAACTAGAGTCCTCAAAAACTAACTATCAAAGAAGAGTCGGGGTCTGGTCATAGCGAGAAGTGTTTCTCTTCATAGTGTGTGTGTGCACAAATGGAGGCCAGAGGTTGACACTGGATTTCTTCCTCGGTTACTCCACTTTATTTTTTGAGACGGGGTCTCTCATTGAAGCTGGAGCTTGCTGTTTTGGCTAGACTCACTGGCCAGCAAGTCACTGGCTAACTCCCAGCACTGGGGTTACAGACATCTGCTGCCATGCTCAGCTTTTATGTGGGTTCTGAGAATTTGAACTCAGGTCCTCATGCTTGAGCAGCGAGCATTTTACCCACTGAGCCGTCTCCTCAGACCTCTTCATGCTATGTTCAAGGACACAAACCCTGCATTCTGCAGGTGTGGGAGTTCGACATGCTGGGTCACAACAACTTGGGGTATGGACAGTTCCTTGGAGTCTCGAACGCAGCTCACTATTTGAAGGTTGTTGGTGTCCAGTGCCCCGATGACTGGAATGGTGTCTATCCTTCATGGTCACTGGAAGTGCGTGGCAGAGCCACTAAGAAGTGGGCAGCATGGGAGACTGCCACAGGGGTCAGACCCAGAAGGCACTCACTGGTTAGCTAGACAATGAGTGGGTAAACTGAGGCCGGGTCCTTTTGTTTTGCTGCCCATGGGATAGAAATGACTTCTCTCAGTAATGCTGTATCCAAGTGGCCAGCACACTGCCTCCCAGGTCTTCAGCTGAGTGCTGGGATGGTGGTTGATGGCTCCCAGCATGCCAGTCCCTGTGACAGCATGGGTCCTTCCCCTCCTTACCTTCTTACTCCTTTACCACCTTATCTGCCTGCCACTCCCCTCAGTCATCAGACCAACTCTTTGATGTCATTATGGGGACACCTCGTGTCACTAAAACCAATGTCCATTTCTCAGGCCCCTTCGCCTCAGCCCCTGGCTCCTCCTGCCTGGGCTGTTTGCAGCCTTGTCTTTGCTGTGGTTAGCTGCTGGGATTCTTCCGGTCTTGGTTGGTCTAGCTTCTCTACCATCCTTGCTATGTGCTCTGGTCCTGGGAATTCTGGTTTGTATCTGTAGAGACAGTACCTGCATTTCCATGGGTAACCTCTATCTCCAGATCCACACAGCCCATGGTTATCTAAACCCAGCCCTGCAAAGAGCAGTGGTGCTTCCCTTGCATGAGTCTGGCACCCAGTCTTAGTGATGTTATCCTTGCATGAGTCTGGCACCCAGTCTTAGTGACGTCATCAGGTGCCCCGGCCTTGGGTCTTCCTCATCCTGCCCTCGCCACTCCCACTAGACCTCACGTGGCCTCAGACTTCCTTCCTTCCATTTCCCTACGCCTCCATCATCTCCACGATCCAGACCACTGCCACCTCTCCGGTGGCTGCAGAGGCTTCTCTGGCGGGCCCTCTGCCTCCACGCTGGCCCTCTCTGCTCCATGCTGCAGTCACAGAAGCACACGGATCCCTGCCTTTCTCTTCCATAAATCCCTCACGCCTTTTATGAACACAGGAGCTGGGTGCAGCTTTAAGGCCCTGTGCTCAGCCCTGACCTGCTCAGGGGTTTTTGAGGGGCCCCTTGTGCCCCTCTGTGCTCTAAGCACAGTCACTCCCCTCCTTTTCTTCCCTCCTGTGCCATTTTTTCCTAGTCCTTGCCCAAGTCACAATATTAGAGCCGTTGGGGAGATACTCAAATGCCCCCCTAGACAGTGAGCTTTGTGCAGACCACAGCAGACCACTGTTCACTCATTCCCATGTGCAGGGCGGTATCTAGCTCACAGGTGGCCACATACACCTGCTGATGCTGGTCAAGCCTGAATAGCCTGAATAGCCATTCTCCCCATGAGGACTGCAGGAGCCTCACTGAAATTAAGTACAGGGCACCTGTGTCTATTAGTTGACCAAACCCTATACTACTCTATTTATTTATTAATTTAAACATTTAAAAAATAAATTTTATTTTTTATGTGTATGTAAGTGTAAGAAGAGGGCGTCAGATACCCTGGAACTGGGAATGGTTGTTAGCCACCATGTGGGTTTGGGAACTGAACCCGCCACATCCCCAGCGACTCTGTTTTTTTTTTTAAGTGCGTACAGTTCAGCAAGGCGTGTGTCTATTGAACCAGTACTCCAAATAATGAGCATTTCCTGGTTTATTAATTCATTTTGAATTTTTCCAGTGCTGTTGTGATCAAGCTGATCTGTTTATTCTTCCTGGAATCTTTCACTCTTCCCCTGAAAGAGGACATGGTAGGCTCTCCCCGCCCCTGTTACTTTCTCACAGATTTCTACATCCTTGTGGATAAAGCCCTTGATCTGTCATAAATCAGAACAGGCCCGGGACAGTTAACTACTGGGAGCGTCAAGGTTTCCTCTAGCCCTGATCATGAACTCACAATGACTGTCTACCAGGACACACCCAGAATGGTATAGAACCTGGCTTCTGCTACCTCTGACTGAAGCCCTCTCACTCCAGCACTGCCTGACAGGTGCTGTCTTTTCCATCTAAGCCCCCTGTGGCATGCAGCGGGGGACCTGGGTGAAGGGTGCAACTATCCAGGGTGGTGGCTTAAATGACACATGCCCCCCATAGGTTCAAGTATTTGAACACTTGGTCAGTTGGTGGTGCTGTTCGGGGAATATCCTGGAAAGCCTTAGGAGGTGTGGCCTTGGAGGAGGAAGCATGTCACTGGGTGCTGGCTTTGAGAGTTCATAACTTTGCCCCACTTCCAGTTTACTCTCTCTGCTTCCTGTGAGTGGTTGAAGATGTGAGCTCTTAGCTTTTGGCTCCTACCATCAGGCTGCTGCTTACTGCCATGATGGATTCTTGTCCCTCTGGAACTGTAAACCCAGATAAACTCTTCTGTCTATAAGGTTGCCTTGGTCGTGGTATTTTATCACAACAACAGAAAAGTAACTAATGTATCAAGTATATCTAAAGTTCTCTTGATGTTCACCTTATTTCTAGACCCTGTGCTCTGGCCCGACAAGCATTGTGGTCTGACATGGTAGAACATCCCCTCCTGAGCCACTCCAGGGTGACAGCCTCTTAGACCAGCCCACAGTGCAAGAGCAGGAACTCCTGAGGCTCCCAGGACTCCACCCTCTGACCATTTGTCCTCTGAGTGACCTTCAGATCTCTGCCTTCTATAGTCTCTGTGAATGAATGGGAAAGTGAGATCTGTTCCCTGGGAGGGGCCTTGTCTTGCCTTTTCTCCCTTACCCAGGACTCAGACCCTCTCTGCCTTCCCTGGTCTTTCCCAGCCTCCTTCAGCCTCAACATTGGCCTCCTTGGACCCAATCTACTGAGCCCAACCTGCTTGGAACCCATCAAAGGCTGGACCAGCCATGGCACAGCCCAGCCCAGAGCAGGGTGACCCAGAGCGGGCGTTTCCATGCAGAGGGTTTCCATGGGAACCGAGAGTCCACAGTCATCTAGGGAGGCTTCCTGGCCCACTTCAATGTTTTGTTGGTGCCGGAGAGAAGACATGGCCAAGAGGCAGGGGAAGAAGAAGAGGCTGCCTTTTATGGATGCTCTGATGGGGAGGACTCAGCACAGGGGCAGAGTGAGGAGTTATTGGCTCTGTCTCTGTGCTGCCTCCTTGACACCCCTGCTTTACTGATGAGGAAACCGAAGCTCAGGGTGGCAGAAGACTTTGTCATACACCCGTGTGGTTCCTGAGCCTGAATCTAAGCTCATGATCTGATCCAAACACCACACTCTCCAGTCTGGTCCTGTGCTGTTCCAGCCCTAGTGCTGTGCTGGAAGGGCAGCAACCTGTAGTCTATCTGCCACACAGAGAGCGGAGAACCAGTGGCCAGAGGATGGCCTCTGTACATGGGGTACTTTCTTAGAAAGGGTAACTTGAGAATCCTGAAGGCATAGGAGTACACTACTGGCTTGGGCCTGAGCAGTAGAGCAGAAGCCTGGGAATTTGCATTCTAGTCTGTATCGCACATCTCCTGACAGGCCCAACGGGTCCTTGGGCAGCCAAGGAGGCAGTGGCTCCCACTGAGAAGGATTTATGCCTATCCCCCAGTCCTCAGAGGATAACAATGTCAGGCGGGTGAGGCAGGTCAGGTGAGGGTGAGTAATCTGGCCTTATCATGCTACCAAAGGGAAGGGCGTCTCAGCTCCCTAGATACTGCATACTCCATCCATCCATCCATGCGCTCACTTACCATTCACCCATCCACTCATCCATCAGTCCACCCACCATCCCCCTTTCTCTAGCCACGTGTTGTCATCCACCTCCCCTTTATACACTTATTCACCCATAGACCCATTGACTAATGCACTGATTCTTTTTTTGCTATCCACACACTGTTTTCTCTACCTATCTATACACTGACCAACCCAGCTGTCCACCCTCCACCCACGCACCTATCGACCCATTCACCTACCCATCACCCACCCATTCATCCAACCACTCCCCATCCATTCGCCTTCCCATCTATCCATCCCACCCACCTTCTCTTTCCATCTATCCACGGTTCACCATCACTCATCTGTCCATCATACATCTGTCCTCAGTCTCTTCTCCACCCTGTGCTATCACCCAACTCACCGTTATCCAGCTACCAATCCACAGGCCCATCAATGCACGCACCTCAACTTCCTCCCTCCCAGCATTCACCCACTCACCTGTCCACAGTCACTACCTTGCCATCCACTATTCACTTACCCACCTACCCTTCCTACCTTCTCTCCCCTCCTTTGTTTCTAGCAATCTTTTCAAACTCAGATACCCCATAATCTACCTATCTCTGAACTGACTCAAACACCTGTCCTCCTCCAGACATGTCTATGAAAGCAGTCAATTGTCCAGCCAGCCAACCATCATCTCTCTATGTCCCCTCTCCTGATCCCCACTCATCCAATCAGCACCTCACCCCTGACCTGCTCTGTGCTGCATCCCAAGCCAAGAGCTGGATGAGGGGATGCACAGGAGGAGGCAGGGGCACCCACCGTGTGGAGTGACCCTGGGGCAGAGCTCCTCCTTCAGGCCTTAGTTGTGCCCTGGGCATTATGACCTCCCATCGCCCAGCCTCCTTAGCAGTTTTCTTGTTTCAAATGCCCTCGATTTTGCTGTATCCACTCCAGCAATGGTCACACAACTAGCTGCCACCATGGCACGTTCAGGCTCCTCCCTGGCCTCCAACCTTTCCTGCCCCTTGGTTTTGTTGTCCCCTTTCAGATTCAGCTGACCAGAGTCACTCTGTCTGACAATGCTGATAAACCTGCCCTTTCTAAATCCTCAGGAGACACCTGTTTCATCCTCCCGGGCTGATCTCAGTGCTGGGATGAGCAGATTTTTTGGCCTGTCATTCATAAAGCAAGTGGTGCTTTGAGGCCTGAAAAGTGCTGTCCCAGTGATCCAGGTGAGTGGAGCAGGGCTCGGGCGCGGGCACAGGACCCCAGCACACCACTGCCTCCCAAGCCACAGGCGTTCCCAAGTGAAATGGTCAAGGGTAGCTGACCTTTCCTGGGGCTCCAGCTGCAGGAGAGCCTCCTCCCAGCAGAGTTACAGACTGGAGGCTGAGCGCATCCCAGGAGAACCTGCCCACTGCGGCCCTTGCGGTTCATCCCTGGAAACTTTCTCTTAGCTGGAAGTGCAGGTCCTTGGCCATGAATACCGGCTGCCAGCCTGGCTCTTATGAGGGGCAGGAGGGAGGGAGGCCTCCGTCGCACAAGGTCATGGGCCTTGCCAGGTGGTCTAGTGAGTGGGTCACCATGGGTGGATATTGTTCACTCATTGATGCCATTGTTAGAGCTAAGGGGAGAGGTCAGGAACCTAGACCTAACCAGAGCCCTGGATCTCCTCCCAGCTCAGAGAGGCTTGGTTCAGTCATGGCCAGAGGCCCACTGAAATGTTGCAGTGTGGGAAAAGAGGGGCCCCGAAGAAGGGGCCTGGGAACAGGTTCAGGCTGGGATGGGGGGGTAGAGAGAGGGGAAGTGACTTCCACTGTGGCAGATTCACCTCGTCACACAGGGCGATGCGGCCCACCACATCTGTCAGGTGTCCAATGGTCGATTCCTCTTCAAAGTCCCGAGGGAAGGTCTCCGTCCATTCAGCCAACAACTGGAGCAGTTTGGGGCCAAACTTCCGAACTCGGGCCTGCAAAGCAAAGCAGAGCAACTCACTCAGTTAGGTATAGTAAGGAGTTTCTGGGGCCACATGGGCCCCTCACTGTGCAAGCTCTGATGGTCTGGCTCTCAATGTAGGCCACTAAAAAGTTGAGGGAGGCCATACAGTTTGTGCCCTGCGACAGGCGGAGGACAGCTGAGATCAGATAGAGGAGGAAGTGTCCTGCTCCCACTGGGGTCAGAAGTGTCTTGTTTCTGCCCACCTAGCATCTCTCTTTCTGGGATTACAACATATCAGTTTTTTGTGGCTCACTCTCCTTTCCACAGCACAGGCTCAGGACCAGCTGACTCCCACCCTGTGTAAAGATTGGCTCACAGATGGGCATGTGACCTAGCTAGGCCCATGGGATCTGCAGTTTTACTGGACCTACAGAGAAAGAGCCATACTCCTTCCACGGGATTTAAAAGGTATAATGTGACCCTACCAATAAGGTCAGCTGTTACCATGCAGGAGAATCTCCAGGTATATCAGAGTGAGGCTGGCAGAGAGCAGGAGTGAGAAAGGCCATGGCCCGAGGCTGTGATTTGGGCCCTTAAGTGAGCAGTACCCTAAGACTTGGCAGTTACACAAGCCAGTCATGTTCCTGGGCTTGGGCCACTTGAAGTTGAGTTTCTGGAAAGCCCGACTCACACATGAATGGACAACCACAACTCACAGGAAAGCCTGACTGACACACATGCAGACAACAACTCACAGGATGAGGCCAGGGAGAGGAAAAAGGGCGTGAAGAACCATGGCACAGTGGATCTGTGGTCTTTCCCATAGAGAAGAGAAAGTGGACACAGCCAGAAGGAAGCCTAGCAAAGGCCCCAGGTGCCACTCCAGGCCACAGGTGGTACAGGTTGTACTGACTGGTCTCTTAGGAAACCGGATCTGGCCTTAATACCATCCCACAGGACTCTGGGAAACACACAGGGGTAAGAGTCCTGGTCTTGTCCTTGCAGGCCTTGAGCCTCATTGTGAGAAGCCCCAGTAGGCTCCTTGTCAGAAAGATGGAGAAATCAGGGACTCCCAGAGCAGCGGACACTCTGAGGCCCTGTCCGTGGAGTGTAGAATCACTCAGAGGCCACCTGGCCTGCCAGGTCCCTCACCTTGTCCAGCACTGGTTTGTCCAGCTGCTGCTGCTCGATGCATAGGTGACACACTCGGGCCAGGAGCTCCCGGGGCTCGATGAAGAGGCGAGAGCTCAGCAGGAAAGTGAAGATGTAGGCTTTCTGGCCGGGATAGGCAAGAACAAAGTCACAAGCTCATCAGGGCATCAGAGGCGTGTCTCCAGCCTGCCCTGCCTCCCCAGGCCCAAGGCCACTCCCAGCCCCGTGATCTGGCCCATGCTTCCTGCTGTTCTTCCCTGCGCCTAGGAGGTTCACCCACCTCTGGGTAGTAGTCGGCTGTGGGCACCAGGTGCTGAATTAGGGTGTCCAAAGAGGCTGAAGATGGAGCTCCATCCAGAAGGATCTGTCCGGCCTGCTCGCCTTCTGTGGACTCTGTGGGAGGTGGACTGAGGCTGCCTGGGGTGACCATGTCGGAGGCACTCAGTGTCCGGGGCATGCCTGCCTGCAATGGCAAGAAACATTTGGGGTACACCTGAGTTGGGGCCTGCAGGTTCTCTGAGTTCTAGGCTGGAGGACTCTCCCTTTCCTAGTCACGGGTCCATTTAAGCTCTGGGACCACATCATGTGAGGGCTGCTGGTACTTCCCACCTCACAGTCCAGGATCCATTTTCCATCTTCTTACAGCCCCCAATGCTTCCCCCAGGAACCATCTCTTTGCTGTCAGTTCCGCCATTTAAGGACCTAGTCCTTTTAGAATATCCTACCATGAAAGCTGGTTCTCTCTCAAAAGGTATTTATTATTTATTTTTGTGTATATGCATGTGAATGCACATGTTCATGGAGATACCTTCAGAGGCCAGAAGGGGGTGTTGGATTCCCTCAGGCTGGAGTTATAGATAGTTGTGAGCCACTATACCTCAGTTCTTGGGAAGAGCAGCAAGCACTCTTAACCACAGAGTCATCTTTCTAGCCTCTACTCCCTTTTTAAAAAAAAATATTTATTTTTATGTATGTATGTATGTACCTGTCTGCTTGTCTGTCTGTGCCTGTCTGCTTGTCTGTCTGCGCACCACTACAGTGCACTCAGAGGCCAGAAGAGGGTATTGAACCCTCAGGAACTGAAGTTACAGGCAGTTGTGAGTCATGGGATGTGGGTCCTGGGAACTGAGCCTGGGTCTTCTGCAAGAGCAGTAAGTGCATTTAACTGCTGAGCCATCTCTTCAGCCCCTTTCTCACCCCCCCCCCCTCACACACACATTCACTTGCTTTCATTCTAGATGTGGTCTTAACTCTGTAATCCAGGCTGGGCTGGCACTCACAGCAATCCTCTTGGCATTACAGGGGTGAGACATCAAGCCCAGCCAAAGCTGTTTTCCCAAGTCCTGAATAATCAGCATACTTCCCCCAGACACTGGCCACCAACATTGATTCAGGGATGGTCCTGATTCAGGTTGGGGCTGAACTGGTGCTGAGTCAAAGGTCTGCCCGGCAGAGGATTTTTGCAAGGCAACCTGTGCTTGCTTTCCAAGGCTCTCCCACACGTCCTTGTAGACCAGTCTATGAAACAGCCCTAGCTTAGACATTCAGGTCACCCCACTTTCTCAAGTGTAGAATCTTAGGGCTCACCCCAAATAACATCCAGGACTCAGTCTCCCCTAATGCCCCCATGGAAGACTCTGGCTTTGATTCTGCTTCAGTCTTTTCTAGCCCCCAAGTGACGCTGCCATGAGGGTAGGGACAGACAGACAGGGGAGGTCAGAGCCTACTCAGGGACCAGAGGTATCCCTCCAGAGAGATGACCATGGGCTGTGGTATAGGAGGTTCTGGGAAAGGGCTACAGCTGAGGAGGGCTTGGGCATCGGTGTGGATGGCAGCCTGCACAGCCCTGTCCCTGAGGATAATCACAGCTTTATTTTCACCTCCCTGGCAAAGCTATAAGCACTCAATTTTCAGCCCATGAAACTGTAACATTTCACAAAGCACCACCTGCTCATCCCCATGAGGAAGTTACTGCAGATGAAGACACCCAGGGGACTGCAGATGCCCAGTGAGGATGGTGGCCAGCTCCACAGTGGGTGCCAGCTATCAGATGCCTGGGGCTCAGCATCTAATTGTAATCTCACAGGTCAAAATATCTGAATGCTCAAGATCCCCTCTCTCCTGTGAGAGGTCTGGCACCTCTTCACCCCGCAGCATTGAGCCCACCCCAGACAATTTTCTTCAAGATGGGCCAGTAATAGTGTGGATACAGGACAGCAGTCTGCTAGAGGGTTGGAGGAGCCACAGAGAGAGGCCTCAAGAGATGTACAGAGAAGCTTCCAGAGCTTCCATAGAACCTCAGGACCTGACTTGGCACTAGGCAGTGGATTCTGGGTCCATGAGAGTAGGTGGGTGGATCCCTACGCTTATATTGGGGCTGAGGAAGTGTTGCAAACCCATCATCACAAGGATGGCCCGAGAGGGGATTGGCTGCAGGTGGGTAGGCTTTGACCTCTAAATACCTCCAGTGTCCCCGCCTAGTCCAACATGCATCTCAGTGTGTGGGTTTGCCCTCTGTATTTATCCTTCTGCTGTTAAGGTAGATTTGCTCACCCACGTATAGACTGTCTCCCAGCATCGTCTTAGGCTCTGGGGGTCAAGCATAATCCTCCAGAGTTGGTGGGAGAAAGGACAATACGCAGGCAAAGCTGGCCACAGACCACCCCACTGAGACATCCTCTGGAGGGTGTGCCGGGATGAGGAGACTGGGAGTGACAACTTTGTGGTTGGATATTCCCAGAAGGACCCTCAAGAGAGGTATGATAAGATCTCCCGCCACTTCTCCTGCCCCTCTTTTAGGTGTGCTAGTGTAGAGGGCAATGAGATCATGACCTTGGCCTGTGCATGAGGACGACTGGGAAAGAGAGGATGGTACTGCTCCTTCGCCTTTTGTGGACACCCAGCCTCCTCCTTGTCCCAGCAGGGGCTCCAGTCTGCAGAGAGCTGAGAGGGGGTAAGGAGGCATTGACTCAGTGGGCCGACTAGACAGAGGCAGTGTGATTCTGGTAGGTTTCCACTTCACGCTGGCATTGATCAGCTTCTCGGTGATGAAACAAATACCTGAGATGGACAGTTGTTGGGGGTCCCAGCACTCAGGGCCAGCCCGAGGGGGACCGAAGGATCTCCACCGTGGGGAGGGGGTGAGTAGGCGCAGAGTCAAGACACCGACTCTGGGAGTTGAGCGGAAAGCCAGCAGTGGTGGTCTGCTGCAAACTCATTTATTCAAGAAATAGTGGAGAGTCTTATAGGTCTTGTTAGCCAATAGCCTTATGGGGTGGGGTCCTGACCACAGCCAATCGCAGTTTGTTCCCAGGTGGATCAGGTTCCCTCCAGGTGCTGGGCAGAAACTGGCTTCACAACCAGTTTCTTCTTCACGGCACCACACCCACGAGAGCCGTTCCTCCATTCCTCCTGGCAGGTGGCCTAGCTAGGCCCAGCCTGCATTATGCCCAACAGACAGTGTATCAAGAGTAAAGATTTATTTTAGCTCACTGTTTTGAAGTGGTCTGTGACAGTAAAGTCCCATTGCTTTGGGCCAGTGGAGGCACCATGACAGGGCATTTAGGGAAAAATCACTCCATGGCTGGGAAATGAAAGCGAGGAAGAGTAATCCCCTTCAAGGGCGTGATCTTAATGACCTGAAGACTTCTCATGGGACTCTGCCACCTTCCAACAGCACCATCTCCAGGACCACGCTTCTGATGCACGCGCCTCTGGGGGAACATTTAGGATCAAATTCTAGTAATACTACATATTACTGTCTGGTATCTGCGCTGCGATAAAAAAACCCTGATGAAAGCAACGTAAGGGGGAAAGGTTTTATTCTGGCTCCTAGCTCCTGGGCACAGCATGGCAGGGCAGTCCGGGGAGCAGGAACCAGAGGCGGCGGCTGGTCATGTTGCGTCTGCAGTCAGGAAGCAGAGTGATAACTGCTGGTGCTCAGCTCACTTTCTCTTTTTGTGCAGCCCCAGACCCAGGCCTGAGGAGTGGTGCCAGTCACATTTAGGGTAGCTCTTCCTACCTCTGCCTAATCTAGATAATCCCTCAAAAGAGGACTTGGAGGTTTGTCTCTGGGTGATTCTGGATTCTATCAAGTGAACAGTCATCACATACCATGAGATATAAGATAATCAATACAGGGCTGGTGAGAAGTCTTAGTGGGCAAAAATGCTTATCACCAAACCTGATGACATGTTTGATCCCTGGGACCCACACAGTGGAAGGAAAGAACCAATTCTGGAAAGTTGTCTTCTGACTTCCACATGTAGGACATGGCATGCACACACAAAAATACCCCAAACACATGCACACACACAGTAATAATTTTTTTACTTTATTTTATGTGCATGAATGTTATAACTGCATGTATGTAAGTGTACCCATGTCATGCGGTGCTCACAGAGGACAGAACAGGTACTAGATTCTCTAGAGTTATACGTGGTTGTTAGCCACCATGTGAGTGCTGGGATTTGAACCTGGGTCTTCTACAAGAGTTGCTGGTGCTCTTAATCACTGAGCCATCTCTCCAGCTCCATGTAATAAAAAAGTTTAAAAAAAATCAATGCTAGCAGGTGTCGGGAAGCAGCCCTTTGAACACTGCTGGTGGGCAAGGTGTCTGGTGTCAGTGCTTGTGAATTGTATGAAAACTTGGCTATATGTGTTAAGAGCTTCATATCCTAATGCCTTTCACCCTCATTAAATCCTTGGCAAAGCATTCCAAGACAATAATCTAAAGGGAGAATATCTGAAAACAGTTACTTTGGCAGTAACTGTTAAGCAGTGAACATGGTCTGGAATGTTACAGATGAGTGGGAGAGAGAAGCAGCAAGGATGTGAGCCCACACCTGCCTGTCCATTATCTCTCACCGTGGAAATGATGGTTCTGGATACTCAATAATAAAATACACACACACACACACACACACACACACACACACACACACTCACTCACAGAAAGAGAGAGAGAGAATGAGAGAGAGAGAGAATAGTACAACAAAGTGAAAACAGCTAGAGAGAACATGGCAAATGATTCCGTAATCTTAGCCCTGAGGCTGAGGCTGCCTCACCTCGCTCCGCTGCCCTCACTGTTACTGTTTTTATGCCATTCATTCCAGCTGAAGGTGAAACCCCATCATCAGACAAAGCCTCGAGGCTGAAAGGCATATTCCAGGGCTTTGTGGACAGTGGGGCTGAGGGCACATGCCCACCTGTGATATGTTTACTGAGGGGACATGGGCTAAGAGGAAATGCCTGGCTTTGGCTCACAACTGAAGTGGCCAAGCCAAGGCTTGGGTTGCTAAGTCTACTTGGTGACTTTCCCTAGCAAAAGACCTCTTTGTCCAGGCTGTCCTCCTGACTCCCTAGACCTGGATTTGCCATGTTCCCAGGTCTCATGCCGGACTCAGTCTTTCTGAAGAACATGCTCTCAGAAGATCCTGGTTTGCTCACTGCTGCACCCCTAGGGCCCAACCCTGTGCTTAACACCCAGTAGGTGCTCAGTAAACAGGCACTATATATTGGGGCTGGGGAGAGAGCTCAGTGATTGAAGTACTGCCATGCAAGAGTGAGGACTGGAGTGTAGATCTCTAGAATCCATGTAAAAGGCGGTATGGGTGTGCTGGCCGGCCTGAAATTCCAACCTCGGAAGCCAGAGACAAGGGAATCCCCAGAGCAAGCTGGCTAGTAAGACGAGCCATATCAGGAAGTTCCGGGTTTGATTGAGAGGTCCTGCCTCAGTGAATAGAGGAGCGATGATTCCTAACATCAGCCTCCAGACCCTACATGCATGCACACATGCACATATTCAGCCACATATACATATGCCACAAACATGCAAACACACATATACACATACACACAAGAAATGGGAAAAGGGAGAAAAGATGCATGGTGCTTAAATGATCCCACAGGTGGGGGTTAGTGAAGACGGGAATTAGACAGTATAAGCAGGCAGATGATGGTGAACATGGCAGATATTCAAGTGGTAGGGACTGGGCACGGGGAGCTGGGCTGATGCTTGAGATCTGACCTGCGGAAGCTCATGGGGTCATTCTTTCTTGCTTTACCTGTGAAATAATTCTATAGCTCTATCATCTTACAGATGAAGAAACTGAGGCTCAGAGAGTAGAAGGTAGAGCACCTGGCGGAGCCAGAACTTGAACACAGGTGTGTCTGAGCCCCCTCTGTTCCTGCTCGTCAATGCACTTGGGCACTGGTGCTACTGACCTCAAATATATGAATTATTTGTCTTGTTGCTGCAATAAAATGCCTGACAAAAGCAACATAAAGGGGGCTGGAGAGACAGCTCAGTGGTGAAGAGCACCAGCTGCTCTTGCAGGGGACCCAGGTTTGATTCCCAGCACCCATATGGTGACTAACAACCATGAGTAACTCCAGTTCCAGGGGTTCTGATGCTCTCTTCTGCCTTCCATGGGCATTGCACACATGGGTATACTTACGTACATCTAGGGACAACACTCATACACATGAAAATAAAATAAATAAATAAATAACTGTTTTAAAAGGAATTTGAGGAAGAAAGAGCTTATTCTAGCTCACAGTCTGAGTCCAGTTTGGGTTGTGCTGACTTCTTAATATTGTCTTCCAGCTCATTAACATCCATGTCTTTCCATTCATTCATTTTTCTATAATTTCTTTCAGCAATATTTTGTGTATTTTAGTGAGCGAATCTTTTACATCTTCTATTAATTTTATTCGTAAGGATGAGTTTCCATTCTTAGAAATGTAAAAAACTTGGAAACTAAATGTAATTATTTCTTAATTTCCTATTGTCTTGTTAATGACTAGCACATAGAAACACGCTGACCTTTTTGTATTGATTTTGCTGAATTCTTAAATTTCACCAAATTCGTTGCTGCTCTGTTGAAAGTAGGTAGGGCATGGAGTTGTCTATTCATCAAATGATGAATAGAGAATGGACATATTACATATATATGCAATGGAATTTTATTCAACTGCAAAGAAAAATGAATTTGCCCCCACCAAGCTGTCCACCTTGTTTTATGAGACAGGGTCTCTTACTGAGATCTGGGGCTCACGAGGTGGCTGATCAGTGAAACCCAGGGATCTATGATCCACCTGCCTCTGCCTTCTTGGTGCTCAGTGGACAAGCATGTATCACCAAACCTGGCTTTAAAAAAATACATGGATTCTGGGGTTTTAGTTCTAACAGATCTCAAGAGTCATTAGGGTTTTGTATATAAGACCATGCTATCTGCAAACAGCTAATTATCCCCTTTCAATTAGGAAGTCTTGTGTTTCCTTTTCTTGCCTAATGTTCTGGATAGAACTATAAGCATTATGTTGAATAACAATGGTAAGAATGGGCATCCTTCCCTCATTTTCTTCCATGGAGGAAAAGCTCTCATTCCTTCATCATCAAGTGCAAAATTTCATGTATGAATTTCACTGTGTTGAGGTATTTTCCTAATGTACTGAGTGCTCTTGTCATAAATGATGCCCCATTTTTACCAGTTCTTATTTGACATTGAGATTATTACATGTGCTTTTGTTTCCTATAAGTGCTTATTATATCAGTGTTCATGTTGGGTCATCCTTACATTCCAGCAATAAACTCTGAGTCATGGTTTATAATCCTTTAAATGTGCTGCTAAATTTCGCATGATAGCTGTATCTTGAAGACTTTTGCATAAGGAACAGTGTTCTGTAATTTTCTCTTATTATAAGGTCCCTGTCTGATATGGCATCAGGCCAAATTCTGGCCTTATAGAAGGAACTATGGAGCAGTTCCTCATCTTCAATGCTCGGGAAAAAAAGTCTGAAAAGGGTTTATATTAGTTCTTTTTCAAATATTTGACAGATTCAGCAATGAAGCCATCAAGTCTTGGACTTTTCTTTGTTGGTAGGTTTTTGATTGATAACCCAACCTCCCAACTAGTTCATAGGGCTCTTTCAAATCTTTATTTCTTTGTGATTCAGCCTAGGTTAACTTTTGTGTTTCTAGAAATTTCCATCTGTTTCATCTAGGTTATCCAATCTGCTAGCATGAAATCGCACAGCATTCTGAAAATCTTTTCTGTTTCTGTGGAATGGGTTCCACTCTGTTTTATTTCTCTCCAGGGCCTCTGGAAACTCTGAGAAAAGGCTTACAGTCCCGCCTTCCTCTCAGGGCCTAGGACAAGCCTGCTCTTTTGGGCAGGTGTCTAGAGACCCAGTCAGTTCAGGGATCTGGGGAGGCTCCCACTTTTCCTGGCTGCTTCTTCGGGAGCACCCTGCGTCCTAGGGGCCAACACAGAGCTGTTGTTCCCAAGGGTCTTGGATGAAGTACCTGTTCTACCTCATCGAGATAGGTTCTGACCTCCAGGGGTTTTGGTTCAAAGGAGAAACAAGCTCTGTATCATGCTACATGTCACTCAATCCTTAAACAGATGATCATCTCTCACTTCAGAGAGGCAAACCTGACCGTAAGATATGAGTGGACAGGGTTGCAAGCACATGACTAGTGGACTTCCTGAGGTCCCTGACTCCCACCTGTAGGCTCAGCCCCTGTCCTTGATCTGTGAGGTGGGGATTGGTAGATGTGGAATGAAGAACAGACATGGATCAAATGCACAGCAGGGCTCAGGTGCTAGCAGCAGAGAGGGGACCACCTGCATACTAGGAATCATTAATACAGCACAGTCTCCAGGGGTTGAGGACCCCTGGAGCATGGCCACTGGGTTCAGTTGAAGAAGAGTCTCCAGCCCCAGGCACTGCTTCTCTCACCTGCTTCCCATCACTTTGGATGGCTACTCTACCCTAGAAAATACACTTTGACCATGCCAGCCCATGCCTAGTGGCTCTGATCAGTGACAGCATTTTGTCTACTCCCCTACAACCTCTTCTCCCATAGCAAAAACCAGAAGCACATCTTATCCCCAAGCCCCCTGAAGGGATCTTTCTTGTTATCTGTTGCCTGAAGGGATGCTGAGGCCTCTCTCAGGCTTAAAGCCAGGGGCTGTGCTTACTCAGGCTGAGAATGCACCTGGCTTCATCCATAGGAGGCCTGTGACAGAACTGGCTGAGAGGGGAGCAGTGGGGTGACTTATCTGGGGCTCCAGATGGCTCTCAGCTCCTGCTGACTGATCCTGCTATTTCTACACTACCACAAGCAGTTGTTTCTGAGAGCTCAGGGCCCCACTTGCAGGCAATCTGTTGTTGCAAGAACCAAGATGCCCAGCAGATTGATAGCTGAAAATAGAGCTCTCCGAAGAGGGAAGAGCTGGACTCTCCTTAGTATCTATCCTGGCCCATGTTCTCAATTATTTCTTAAAATATGCTTTACGGAGGGGTGCTGGGCCAAAGGATACTAGCCCTTTCACGAGCTATACCACCCAATGGCTCCCCAAAGCCACAGTGAAGTTCTGTTGTTTCGACTTCCCACCACATGCTTCTTGGCTTTCAGGAATCACTTTTTTCCAACCAAGTCAGGGAGACTAGAAGCAGGGTAGAGGTGTGCAGGGCAGAGCGCGGGATGGAGGTCATCTGCCATGAGGAGGAGAGGAATGGCTCCTGTGGGCATGGTGCTCCACTCTGTCTAGTTGTGAGACCAGCTTCTGCCCAGCATCTGGAAAGAACCTGCACCGAGATGATCTACCTGGGGACAGACTACTATTGGCTGCAGTCGGGACCCCACCCCATAAGGCCATTGGCTATCCAGACCTATAAGATCCCTTGCATTTCCTTGAATAAAAGAGCTTGCAGCAGATTGCCACCACCTGCTTCTCACTCAGCCCCTGGGGTCTACTCACCCCCTTTCGGTGGAGACCCTGTGTCCCCTCGGGCTGGCCCCGAGCACAGGGACCCCCAACAGAGGTAAACTGAGTCCTGGTCAATGAGAGTGCAATGTCCTCTTCCCTTGAGCAGATGAGAGTAACTCATGAGCCTCCTTTGGAGACTACCATGGGGAAATGTCCTCTTGATAGTCCCCCTCATTAATAAAGAGTCTACAAACATAATTTAAATAACATAAACAGCTATTATTAACACTATTAGCTGTTCTAAAATGAACAGCTGTGTCGTACTTCCTCAAGCTAATAAAATGGGCATTACTGACACTTAAAACCTCTCATGCACTTTCCTCCAACAGTTTCATTATTCACTGCTTAGATGACAAGCATCATGACTTTCGTGCTAATAGTAACTTTGGTTTTATTTAGAAGTTCACCTGTTTATCCTCAAACAACATCCAATATTTTGCTTAACGTTGGAGAATTATGAAATGATTTCCTTTAAAATTTCTTTTGCTAAAAATATTTTTATGTGTATGAGTGCTTTGCCTGCATGTATAGAAGTGCACTATGTGTACGCAATGGCCGTGGAGACCAGAAGCAGGCATTGGATTCCCTGGAACTGGAGTTTCAGACAGTTGTTAGCTGCCATGCTGGATGCGGGGAACCACTGTGCAAGAGCAGACAGTGCTTTTAACTGCCGAGCCATCTCTTTGGCTCAGAAATTATTTTCCTAATGACCGAGAAATGCATCATTAGGTGATTTCAACACTTTGTGAACACCAGTGTGTGCTTATATAAACCTAGATAGCACAGGTTATTACATACCAAGATTATCTCTGTCGCTCTGTCTCTCTCTGTCTGTCACTATCTCTCTTATATATTAAATCTCCTATTTCTCCCAAAGCTATGAGGAACAAAACAGTATGAGATTCAATCAAAGACAAGAGAAACTGATTCAATCAAGAGAAGTGACAAACAAGATACATGTATGAGGTGGTGCCTGTGTAACAGATATATACTTTATGAAAGCCATGGTTTTATAAGTAGAAGGAATGGAGTCTAAAGTTATAAAACATTTAATATAGTAAATATGCAAATATCAATTATTATTATCAAGGTTGTTGGTTAGAATAAACTATCAACTTGAACTCTAGAATGACCTGGGAGATGGGCCTCTAACTGGCATTGGGGGATTATCTTGATTCTGTTCTTTGCAGTGGGCAGACCCTCCCACTGTGGGGGATCCTGGACTGTATAAATAGAGAAAGGGAACTGAGCAGGAATAAGCATGCATTGCTCTCTTCTGACTGTGGATGAGATGTGAACATCTCCTTCAAGCTTTGTTGCCCTGACTGCCCTGCCATGATGACTGCACCTTGAACTGTGAGCGAAAATGAACCTTTTCTCCTTTAAGTTGATACCCTTAAGCCCGGGCATTTTATCACAGTAACAGAAGAAAATAAGACATCAAGTATTATCACTGTCCAGTTTATCATTATTAGCAGGTGCTATGGTTTAAGTTTAAAACATCCTGTCCAGACTCGTGTGAAAATTGGTCCCCAGCTTATGGTGCTATTTTGGTAGGCTGTGGAACCTTTGGTATGTAGGGCTTAATTAGTGGAAGTATATCAGATCATGACAGGTAGGCCTTGAAGGTTACATTCATCATTGGTTCTAATCTGAAGTCTGCTTCCTGGTCTGACCAGTACATGAGGAACTCATTCACAAGCCATTTTGCATGCCTTCTTTGCCATGGTGGACCCAAACCTCCTAAAACTGCGAGTCAAAGCAAACCTTCCTTCCTTTATGTTGTTTCTGTCAGGTAGTTTGTCAAGGCAACCATAAAGTAATTAATAAAACTGGTACAAAAAAGTGGGGTTATTGCTGCGATAAACCTGTGATTAATAGGCCTTTAGAACTGGTGTAGGAGAGGAGTGTGGACTAGAAAAGTCCTGGATGCATTAAGGAGAGTTTAATGGGTCGTTTGGGTAGAACCAGACAGTAAAGGCAATGCTCATGAAGGACAGGAACAAGGACTATTGGGACTTGAACAGGAGCATTTACATTACATTCTGGCAAAGACTTTGGCTGCATTCTGTGTGAGCCCTGAAAATTTGGATGAGGCTAAATTTAAAAAGTAATGGATTAAATTGTTTGGTGGAGGAGATTTCAAGACAGCCTAGCATCTTGGCTGTGGCATGAGCCTGTGATACAGGGGCAGAATGTTACAGTTTGAATGTGACACACCAGACAGCAGCTGCTCTCAGGAACCTGGCCGTGCTATTATCTGAGCCTCGACACCTTCCTCAGGCTGTTGGCACAGGCAAGTTCCCCACAGGATTTGACATGGCTTGTGCTGGTGACTCACACAACTACTGCTTCACTACCTGGGCTCTCTCACCTGGCTCCTCATATTAGAGAAAGATCCCCCAAGCCCATAACCAGATCACTATTCTATGCAATAACCATAACAGCTTTGCCTCTGGGAACTGGTTCCTCATTTCAGGAAAGCCACACTCAATATGACTGTCACCCATGCTGGAAAGCTCTTGAAATGCCTTTGCAGCTCAGTGGTAAAGAGCCCTGGCTGCTCTTGCAGAGGACCCGAGTGGAGTTCCCAGCACCAACATGAGGCAGCTCACAACCATCTATAACTCCAGCTCCAGGGGACTCTGATGTCCTTTTCTGACCTCGTCTGGTATCTGTACTTTCTCACCAGCACACCCTACACATATGTGCATACACACACGTAATTAAAAATAAAATAAAAATCTCTAAAAATATAAATAAAATGTCTTTAAAGAGAAGAAGTATAAGATGAACCTGTAAATTTATTTCTGTTTTTATTTTCTGTGCTTGGATGCTTTGCCTACATGTATGTAAGTGCACCCTATGCATGCAGTGCTCATGGAGGCCAGAGTTATGGTCTCCAGAGAACTGGAGTTATGGGTGATTGTTAGCAAGCACCATAGTGGGTGCTGGAAATCAAACCTCTGTTCTCTGCAAGAACAGCCAATGCTCTTAATTGCCAGGCCATCTCTCCAGCCCCAAGATAAACTTCCAGATAGGAGGACAATGGGAGGAAATGTAAAATATCTGCATCACTGAGGATCTCAGTCTAGTAGCAACCCACACACAGTTTAGAAACCTGATCATAAAAGCCAGGCAGATATACAGTGTTGGTTCACAAATGCTCTTCACAAGTGTGTTAGAGCATTCTGTTCACTCTGCTAATATTCACATACATATTTATAGCATCTTTATTTACAGTACAACACAATGCGGTGATATTTGGGAAATGTGTCAACAAGATAGTTGACAGAAAACTAAGAAAGGGGCACATGCTGGCAACTGGCACAGCCCTGGCAGGCCGTGGGCACCGAAGCGAGGTGGGGAGGAGGCACATTTCTCAAAATAGTGACAACCTTGCTAGCAGCATGCCTCTTTTCCCACTTTGTGGCCCTCCCGCCCCAGAGCCCACCCATGTTCAGAGCCCTGGGAAGATGTGACAACAGAAATTGGGAAAGATGGGATTCTTCCTTTGGGCCTTTGAGTTTCATACACCCAGGGAAACATCACTGATAACCAGAAGGTCCCTTCACTGTACTTAACAGTGTTTTGTATACTGTAAATTTACCAAAGCAGTAGATTTTATACACATTCACCATCAAAAAATGGTATCTACATAAGATGATGGGTTCCTATGTGTACACACATATGCACGCTGTGGAGACCAGAGGTGGATGCTGAGTATATCCCTCTGTCACTTTTCACCTTGCTTTTTTGAGAGAGGGTCTCTCAGTGATCCTGACGCTTACTGATCTGGGTAGACTAACTGGCCAGTGAGCTTTGGAGGTCCACCCATCCCTACCTCTCCAATGCTGGGATTATAGGAATGTGCCACCACCCCTGGCATTTTACATGGGTGCCGGGGATGTGAACTCAGGTCCTCATGTTTTTCCAGCAAGCACTCTATCAACTGAGCCATCTCCCCACTCCTGGTAAAAATAAAAAGAACGCTACCAGGAGAGCAAGTGAGGCAAAGTGGCAGTCTCTCCTCAGCCTCACTCAGCTCCTAGAACTCATGCCTTGTGGCTGTGTATCTACAGTTCTCTCACTTCATGTGGCTGACTCCTCGTCACTCAGAGCTCCCTAGGATGCTCTCTGGAGAAGACCTCTCAGGTCACGCCATGGAGATCTGTCCTGCTGGTCTCTTAGCATTACATCACCATGGTTATATGTTCCCAGCCCTTGGCATCTACTGAGGTTCTGCTGTCTGTTTATTCATGTCTCCTGTCTCCTCACAAGGCTGTGAGGCCTGGGACAAGGCCAAGGCCTCTTACAGATATAGGCATGTCTCCAGTGCCTGGAAAGTGCAGGGCACCCGCAGGATACCCAGGAACATATCTTAGATGAAAGACGGGTCTGCTGATGGATGACTATTGGTTGTGTTTTTATCTGACTGCTTTAGTCAGACTGCTTCTTCACTGTTGATTTCATTTCCTTCTCAAAACTACCAGGATCAGGATGGGTCTCTGAGGGCAACCTCAGTCTTCAGAAAAGCATGAGAACTGCCTGAAGTCAGCAGTTGCCTGACTTTCTGCCCATAGGCCCTACCTTCTTCCTGGAAATCAGGATGATGTCTGCTTGCCTCTAGCCCCTGGCCCTTGTAGGCCCCTAAGAAATCCCAATTGACCACCAGCACCTCATGGCCCGGGCAAGATGGTGCTGAGAGGAGCTGAAACAAAGGCAGGCCAGAGGAGGCAGGTACCTAACATGATACTTAGGTGAACTAGGGGCATAAACGCCATTGGAGGGGAATTACTTCCTCCCTCGTGAACAGCTATAGCCTCTACGTAAAGTGAAGGCACGATCAGAGTGACCTGTAAAGTGACTGGGGGAGGGTTTGGCTCCTTATGCTAATGGCTGTGGGTTTTGCCTTTATATTGTACACACTGGCTTTAATAAACGGCTCCCTGCTGGCATCCTGCTTGACTCGGACCCCGGCTATATCTGGTTTACTCCTGGGGACAGAGGAAGAGACTAGCCGTGCACCCGATCCCCCTTTCTCTTGGGCAGGCTCCGACCTGCTCTTCCCTTGGCTCTCTGGCCCCGACGGACGGGACCAGGAGAATCGGCGAAACGCAGAGGCCTCTCTGCCGCGGAGGCACGACAGGCCCTCTCCCCTCTTCCTACACCATGGCATTGGTATCTGCCCCTATGCTCTCAGAGGACCAGGAAGTAAGGAAACTGAAGCTCAGCAAGAGGACGCCTGTGCTCACTATACTTAGGTCCGACCCCTGGGTTCTAGGCCTGGAGACCTCAAGTCCTGGGCATGTTGGTGCAGGGGCTACAGACCATGAGCCAAATGGCCACTCATAGGCAGTCACATATAGAACGACCCACGTGACAGTCTTAGGGTCTCACATCTTCCTTAGATGCCCCTCTAGATTACCCTGAGCAGCTCAGAGTTAGTGACATGGGATCAACAGCTCCCTGCATCTCACCGAGGAACATTTTTTCTGATATAAATGCTCATGAGTAGGCTTATGTTTATTCTTACTAATTCTTTGGTATCATTAGCTATTTTGACTCCTTGGCTTTTTCATACACATTTTAAAATCACCCTGTCTATATCTGCCGAAAAAATTCCTCCCCTGGGATATTGATCAGAACTGCATTAAATCTGAGGGTTTATTTGGGGGAAAGTTTGGGATATCTTTATTCTGTGTAGATTCCAATCCGTGAACATTGTGTGGCTCTTTTGTGCGTCTTTGGCTTCTTTCATTAATGTTTCACATTTTCCACATATTAATTTTGTGCATAGTTATATTTATTCTGAAATATTTTTTATAGAGCAGGCCATAGGATTATATTTTAACTTTTAAAAAACTGTGTGTGTGTTGCATAGGTTCCATAAGTCCATATGCAGGTTATGGGACTGTGCATTGTAGGTGAATTTTGGTTGATGGTTGTTTTCAAGAAATTGGTCATTTTTTTCTAAGTTGTCAGATTTATGTGAGTCCTTTAAAAATGTTCTTTTTCAAGTCTAAAGTTATCTTCCTTTATTCCTATGATCTCTCTCTCCCCCTCCTTCCTTCCTCTCTCCATGGCATGTCATTTTTATTCATCTTTCCAAACAACCAGGCTTTAGTTTCATGGCTTTCACATCTTTCTGATTCCATGTCATCAGCTTTTAGGCTTTTCTTAATTACTTTGCTACCCTAAGTCTTGAAGACCTGGGACATCACACAGATGCTTTCTAATTATTGGATATTGGTGATTTAGGTGGGAATATAATTTTCATTACTTATATATTTAAATAAGTGTCCTGGTTTCATGTTTTTTTAAAAAATAAGATGACATTAGACTTACATGTTTGCTGTGCCTCAACTAAGCCCTTCATCACCTGATTCATGATGCTATGATTTGGATGTACCCCCAAAAGTCATGTGTGGGAAATGTAATCTCCAAAGTCACACATCAATGTTATTTGGAGGTGGTGCCTTTGGGAAATGATTAGTACAGAATATACTCAGCTAAATTCGCTTTCCTAGCAGACCTGCTCTAGAAATGATCCATTAACCCATTCATTCATTACTGCATAAATGATCCATTCATGTGGTCAGAGAGCTAATCATGTCTTAAAGGCCCCACCTCTCAATATCAAACAATGAAGATCAAATTTGATCATGAGGTTTGGAAGGGACAAGTCACATTTGAATCATAGCACCTTCCATGTGCTGTGGGCTTCTGGGGATCCCCAGACTGGATACCCTCTGTATACAGGCAGTTGGCAATTAGATAAGGTCAAGAGAGAGGCCCCAGTGATGACAATGGTGATTTCTATAGGACAAGACAGACCTGAACCAGCACACTGGCTCTCTGTGATGATGGAGCAGGAAGGTTCTCACCAGATGCCAAGCAGCTGCCAATACCATGCTCTTGGACTTCAGACCTCCAGAATTGTGAGCCAAATATCCTTCTATGCTTATAAATTATCCAGTTTCAGGTATTTTATTATAGTAACATAGGATGACACAACTTCTTGCTATTTTCATCCACATTAGCATACTCTTCTTTCTGGCTCTCCTTGAAGACCCAGCTCTAGCATCTCCTCCTGCAAGAAGACTTCAAAAATGCAGTAGGCAGGGTGCAAGTGCTGGTGCATTTTGGAGTAGCTACTGCAATGTCATTAGTTAACCTTGATTGTCAACTTGGTGGACTCTGGTATCAATTAAGAGACAATCCTCTGGGCAGGTCCAGGAGGGCATTTCCAGGAACGATTAATTGAAGGGAGAAGACTCTCCCTCAGAGTGGGGAGCGCCTCCTGGGGTGCAAGATGTAAAAAGGTCTGAGGGGAAATCAGTGCTGCTTGCTTGCCTGCCTTCGCTTCTTCCTGAGGGTTGCTGTTCTGTTCCTGTGGCCACTGTCATTCACGAACCTCAGGCTCCAGCTTCCTCCATCTTCAACACGGACTGATAATCAGCAACTGACCAGAGATCTCCCAGGCCTCACCTCTAAATGGGCTAACTGATGAGGCACCCAGCTTCATGGGACTGATCATCTACCAGGTTCTCAGCCTCTCTAGCCTGCAGACCTCCATGGTTGGACTATTCAGACTACTGTATAAGATAATCTAATAAAGCCCTTTGTAATGTGGATTATTATGTCAGTTATGCTCTGTATGAACCCCAAAACACACAGAAAGTGAGTAAACAAAGCAGGGCGTTATAGAGAGAACTGGGAAGGCTGGCCAGCTAGAAAAGAAGTGAGTGGTGGGTGGGTTTCTTCCCAAGCCTCAGTGTCCCCACCATGCGCAGTAAGGACGACAAGCTCAACACCACAGCTGCCTGCATCACGTGACCTACCCCGGTCCATCTGCTGGCTCGGAGGGGCCAGGCCACTGGGCATCCAGCCTACCTATCCGACCTCATCTCAATCCCTGCTTCTCTCTCACAGACATGTGGGATGGAGTTGCTATCCTCATTTGCAGAACTGAGATGCACAGCCTCTGCCGGAGAGTTCTACTCATTCTCACCTTAGGTTCTAGGCTTGCTGTTGGGCCACTGAAACACCCTCCCCAGGTCTCTCCCTGCCTCTTCTTCCTCCTCCACACCAGGCTTTTTCTTCACTGTTGGCCCACACTATACATCCTGCTCAGTCCTTCTCAACCCTGGGCCACGTTTTATTTCCTCATTGGCATTTATCCGAATCTGAAGTCATCTCCAAACTAGGATCAGGAGTCTAGGGGGACGTGCCATATTCAAATCACAGCATCTTGCACATTTGCTTGGCTTCTGGGATTCCCAGACAGACATACCCTGTACGCAGGCAGCCGGTAATTAGAGTTAGATGGGGTGGAGGGGTTCAGCACCAACTTGCCTATTCCTGCTCATGGTTGCCATCCCACCCCCGACCCCCAGCACCTCAAGCAGACTCTGCCAGTGTTTGCCAGACAAACCACTGAATGAGTGAACAGATACCACCGCTGGAGGTGGCTGGAGGAGCAGCAGATGGAGGAGGCTGGGTGTCGGGGCAGCGAGGAGGAAGCTCAGCGGGTGCCTGGCCGGTAGCCGAGGGCGACAGCAGTGACCTGGTCGCTTCTGTGTAGCTGACCAGCTGGGCGGCAGCTGGGACAGGGGAGACAGTGGGGTTAGCGAGGCGAAAACAAATGCCTTATTTATCACGGAGAACGAATATCAGACTGTACAAAAATCCCATTAGCCACTGAGCCCTACAGAGTGACAAGCGCCCAGGAAGTTCTGTCTTCCCTGAAAACTGCCCTCACCCAGCTGAGAGATGTTGCCTTCCAGTCCCGCCCACCCGGCCGAGGCACATCCTCCTGGTCCCTGTTGGGACCCTCCTAAGTCAACTCCCCTGGGGCAGTAGGGAGCTTCTGCTGCAGCCAGCCCTCCAAGAGCACTTTCCTTGTTCTTTATATGACACTGAGACCCCCAGATCCCCACCTGCCTTGTCTACTTGCCTCTTCCTGTTGCCTGAAGACCCTCTCTGTTCTGTGGTCAAAGGGTTCCACCAGCATGTCAGGCCGCATCTGCCTCTTGCTCCCCCATCCTCATTCATGGTAAGGCGGCCCAAGGATCTGTCTCTCAGCTCCTGTCCTCAGCTGGGCTCCTTGCTCTCAGCTTATTGCTCCTCCCTCCACCCTCCCTCTCTTTCCGGTGTTGTATGTGCTTCTGGTGTATCTGTATCCATGTGTATGTGTCTATGCATGTGTGTGTGTGTGTGTGTGTGTGAATGTGGAAACCAGAGGTCAATACGGGGTATCTTTCTTAATTGTTGTCCACCTTATTTAATTGTATGTATATGAATGTTATGCCTGCATGTATGTAAGTGCGCCCACATTGTACAGTGCCCACAGAATCAGAAGAGGGTGTTGGATTCCCTGGAACTAGAGTTAGGAATGTTTGTTAGCCTCCATGTGGGTGCTGGGAATCGAACCTGGGTCTTCTACAAGATCAGCCAGTGCTCTTAACCCAGTGAGCCATCTCTCCAGGCCCTGGCTATCTTATTCTTGAGACAGTGTTTGTCACTGAACCCAGAGTTCACTGATTTGGCTAGACTGGCTGACCAGAAAACTTCTGGGATTCCCCCAGTGCTAACATTACAGGCATGGGCCACCATGTCTGCCTTAGGTGCTGGGGGTTGGTTGGACTCAGACCCTCCTCTTGGGTGGCACCTGAACAACTGAGCGACCTCACTAGTTTCTCACCCCTACTCTCTCCTGCCTCCTCACATGTCCCCTGATTATATAGGAAGTCAACTCGTCCCATTTAGGACATCCTACTCTGCCAGGGCCTGGAAAGGAGGTGACTCCTCATAGTGGGGTTCCTAAATCCCAGGGGATAGAGAGACAGCCCAGAGCATAAGGCTGTGGTCCCACATTCTAGGATTTGGGGACCACTGTGAAACTTAAGCTATGGCCATCCTAGACGCCTTTAGCCTTCTCCCAGTCCCAGCATAGGCCCTCCAGGGAAGCAAGAGCCCAGTAGTTCTAGAAACATTCTCAGAGTGAAGTTTCTGAGTTACAAGAGCCCAGGATGTTCGACTCCCATCTTAACAACAAAGGATCGGAGGGAACGGAAGAAAGGGAGCCGTCCACAGGCGCAGACCCTGACCTGCTTGCACAGAGGTTCAGACTGTAGACTAGTGGGAAGGGGATGTCAACAAGGACCACAGTCCTCCAAGACCAGAGCTTCAGGTCAACTGAGCCATTCTGAGCACCTGATCCCTGTGACAGGCACCTGCAGGGATGCTGCCCACTTCCTCCGCCCCTCCCGCCCAGTTCCATCTCCAAGTGTCTGCATGAGTCACCCACACCTCCTGACAAACACTTCAGGCACTTTCCAAAACAGGGAGCATTTGGTAAAAATAAACACTTTGTTTCCCTCTACAGACTATGGGAATCATTTCTGAGAGTGGGTTTGAGAGACAAATCTCGGGGGTCTCAGGGCTGTTTCGGGGGTAGGGGTGAAGTATGAGCCCTCCTGGGCATCTTCACACTGGCTGGGGAACGGCCCTCTCCACTTCCTGAATCTCAGTCTGAGCATCTTTAAAGTGGAGTCAAGGGAAGGAACAGGGTGGTGCTTCACTGGCACAGTTCTTCTTTACCCACGTCACCAAAGATGGACTAGGGAGGACCCGCAGGGCCACTCAGCGATGAGAGGCACACTGGGGGAAGCAGCCACTACATGTCTCCAGCCTGGCCCGGGAATCGGGATCCCACCATGCCCACTGGTCGGCTGGCTGCCCTGTCTCTCACGTGCCAACACAAGCTATCTGTGCCTCCACTGCTGCTCCAGTGGCCCTGGCCTCTCTTCTGGGTTGAGAACCCAGACTCTGGCTGAGTGTCACTGTGTCCTGTGAGAGGTGGCTAACGAAATGGGGTATATTTTGGGAAAGAGATTCAGGGTCCCCAGCAGTTAGAGCTCCCACCTGGAGTGTGCATGCTGACTCTACTAACGCCCTCCCATGGAACCACAAAGCCTAGCCACGAAGGCGCAGCCATCACCCAGGGCCTCTCAGCCAGCAAAGGGCTACAACCTACTTTTCTCTGGAATCCTTGTCTAGCCCTCCATCTAAGATGGGGCCCACCCAACCCCCCTCACACACCCAGACCCCCAGAGCAGTCTCCTGTCCACTTCCAGCCCCCCCACCTGTCCACTGCATTCGCTTCCAGTCTCTCTCTGTGCTTCCTCCCTCCCTGTCTTTGCAGTCTGTTCTCTTCCTGCCGCTTCCTGAATTCCTTCAGGTTTGACACATGTCCTGTGAGAAGTCCATCCTGCCCCGTCATGGAGGCCATGGCTTCGTTTCTAGGCTCCTGCACCTGGTGCACAGCCCTTTGAGCATCCTTGTCCTTTCACAGGACCTGCCGCTCCTGGCCCCTCTCTGGTCTATTCTCTCAGCCTTGAGTTTCCTGAACCAGTCTTGGTAAGATACGTGCCAAATTCAGGCTAATGATCACTCCAGGTAAGTCCCTGAGGATAACATGTAGAGTCCTGGGTGTCTTTTGTTGGTCGCCTAATGTCCTTTATTCAACTGACCTGCTGGCCTTATTTCCCTGGAAAGCTCAGGAACTGGCCAAATCAGGTGTGCTTTCCTGGTTGGCAATGTCCATTGATAAGAGGTGAGTGTCTGCCTGTATCCTGTCACTCCTGATGCCCCGTTTGCCTGCTCTCCTGCATCTTGGTGAATTCCTCTGTGGCTATCTGAAGTTTGACTCAGGACGGGACACTGAACTGGAACGTTGGGACACACTGGAGACACTAACAGCTGACGTGACCACAGAGACATCATTCCCCAAGACCATGTTTCTCCAGCTGGAGATGCCTTCAAAGCTCAAAGACATCTTAAGAATCAAAACGTTTTTCATTCTTCCCCTAAATTTGGAAATCTGGGGAATGAGTTAAAACCTGTATAGTTTTTTTCATAATAGTGATCTGTAACTTGGGTGCACAGGTGTGAGGAGCCTAGGTACACAAGGTGGGCTCAGAAAGCTGAGAGATATCTTCAGAGGTTAAGAGGACTTGCTGCTCTTCCAGAGGACTTGTGTTCGGTTTCCAGCACCCACATGTGGCTCACAATCTTTCATAACTCCAGTGCCAGGGGATGTGATGCCTCTTCTGGTCTCCATGGGCATTGCACCCATGGTTGCACTTAAATACATGGAAATGCATGGAGGCACCGAGACACTACAAAAATCAACTAATCCATAAAACAAGGTTGGGGAGATATGGGCCCCCTGCAGCAGCAGGGAAGTCCCACCCTCTGAGGGATTCAGGGCAGGGTGCTGTGGTGTCCCCAAGACAGTAGGAATCAGAGCAGCATGGAGCTTGGGCCATATGGTGTGGGCTTGAAAAACACTGAGCTGCCGAATAGGGCCTAAAATATCTGAAAATAGCTCTGAAAAGCAAGAAGCTGCTTTGAATATTTCTCATTCTTGTGGGAAGAAGAGGCCCTTATGACTGAACTTTAACAGATTCGTCACCATCTTTTCTGGGAAGGATAAGGAAGATGAAGTCACCACTGGTGACAAAACAAAGAAATACTGTTTGCTGTGCCTTTCCTGAGCAGAGCCAAGCACACAGAGAAAAGGCCCTCATCAGAGAGGGCGCGCACGCGCACATGTGTGTGTGTGTGTGTGTGTGTGTGTGTGTGTGTGTGTGTGAAATCCTGACCCCAGCAGCTCCACACAGAACTTTGGGCTCTGTCCCTTTCCTAGGCTATGCCTCTGGGACAGAGGTGCCATTATCCATGGATAACACCCAGACAGCATGCACAAAGACACAGTCACGAAGCTGCTTTCAACTTGTTGCAAAGTGTTTTAAAATAAACGATTTGTTGAGATGAAGCGAAGTTCATTGCACCCACCCATTTGCAATGCATAACCTGTGTCTCTGTGGACATTCTCTGGTTTTCAGTGACAGTCCTCTCTGTGTCTCTCCTCATGACCAAACTCCTGTATCTTCATCACTGTGGTTTTCCTTCCTGTGTGTGCGTGCACGCTGCTTTGAACTCACAGAGAGATCTGCCAGCCTCTGCCTCCTGAGTGCTGGGATTAAAGGTGTGCACCACCATGCTTGGCCGTGCCCAGCTTTTTTTAAATGTGGGTTCTGAAAACTGTGTTTTCTCCAATGCTGTGGTTTCACTGTCAGTTTTCACATTAGGAAGTGTGAGTCCTCCAGTTTTGTTCTTATTCAGGATTTGGTTATTCTGATGCCCATGAATGTTCAGATACATTTCAGGGCCACCGTGTCAAGTTTTTTCAAATAAATCATCCAAGACTGTTTATAAGGGCTCTGCAATGTCTATGCTTTGGGGAAATACTGCTTTCTTAGCAAGATTATCTTATCGTGTATAAACCTGGGAGGCCCTTCCACTTCCTTAAGTCTTCTTCAGCTTAGAGATTTGCATGCTATGTGTTATATTTTGATAAATTTTTTGATAACTTTATTTCTGTGTGTTTTATTAATGCTTTTTTGATCCATACACAGTAATAGTACATATTTGTGGGGTATAATGTGATGTTTCAGAGTGTAATTAGCAAATGAGGGTAACTGACATGTCAATAGCCTTAAATATACGTATCATTGTGGTTAGACCATTACAAGCCTTCTCTTACAAGGCAGTTGTATGGCCATCTGCATTTCAGAGCCCGAGTGGCATCACTCAGCTGGAGCGTGGGATGATGGGACTACCATGTCCTCTCCTATGAACCTAGACTAATACTAGGTTTTGGCTGCTTTCTGAAGGTAGGTTTGGGGTTTCCTGGAGTTGAGGTTTCTTTCTGACTTTGTTGGGGGCAGTTCCCAGTTTCTAGGCAGCCTTAGTATCCCTGAAGCTCAGCTCAACCTAGCCTTAGCCTGGGGACTGTCGGCCTTAAGCCCTCCGTTTTAGCACCTGTGGGTTGAAGGAGCTGCTCACGTTTCCTTGGGGTATTCTTGGGGCCTGAGGGCTTCTTGAGCTGGTCCTCCATCAATCACATTGTTAAATTAGCATTCTTTCTCACCATAGTTTTCTGTGAGCTCATGGTTAAAATGTGCTAACTACATGCTTTTTAAAATGCATCACGATAAACACCTAAGGCTGGAAGACAGTGACTAATGCGGTATTAATGTGCCTGGTTCTCAGCTCCATTGAAGAAGCAACATAGCTGGCCGAGGGGGTGGAGGACGGCTGTTAGAATCTACGGGGTAGATTCTAGACCTGGCTGGCCCCGGGTATCTGATGAGGATGCCCCTCAGCCTGGGCCTCAGTAGGCACCCTCTATTCAGGCAGCAGCGGGCCCTGGAGGCAGAAGCCAAAGCTGAGGCAACCCTCCCTAATCTCTGCAGGCTTCTGGCAGACAGACAGTTCCCTGGAGGGCACTTGATCCAGCCACGCTAAGTGCCCAATTTAATCTTGCAAAGACGGGGCCTCACCCAGGTCCATCAATCCTGTCATCAGAATAATGACTTCCGGCTACATCTCTGCAGCTCTGGGCTCAGCACGGGGCCTCTGGTCAGTTCAAGAGCCATCTATCACGCCCACCCAACTCTGCCAGGACAGGAAGGCAGGGAGAGGAGACTGTCATGGGCTCAGCTCAGCTGTACAGATGATAGAGGGCCCTGGCTTTATTCACTAATACATTTTTGCAAAAAAGATTCAGCCACAAAGGAGAATATAGAAACATCACAGCCTTAGCGATGACAGCTGTTACCATCAGGCAGGGGACAGTCCTGTCTGTTCTTCTGGATTCTACATAATCCAAGGCCTGGCTTCTGACTCCTGCCCCAACTTGGTTAACCTGGCCTCTTGAAGGATGGGGCTGCTGGCAAGGCAGAAGGTGTCCAAGGACGCTACCGTTACTTGAAAGTGAGGGACCAGAGTAGGAGGTGAGACCCTCACAGAGAGAAAGAGGGTCAGCCTGAGTTACTTCCAGAAATACCCTCCTTAGGAGAAGACACATTTAGGGTCCTCTGTGTACTAGAACTCTGGCCCGGAAGCCCTGCCTGGTCTTTTCTCCTTCTGGCTTTGCTTCATCCCTATTATCAAAGCTGAACTCATGAAGCATCCTGCTTTTCTCTTCTGGCAGCTTCCCTGAGGAAATGGGCTGTTAATTGTCACTACTTTCAGCCTCCTCTAAGCTCCAGCTATGAAGGTCTTCAGAGCAGTGCACTTGCTCAAAGCCCCCACCCCTAACCAGGCTGCAGGAAACATGGGCACAGTGAGGCTGGTTGTGCGCTGAGCCCTGTGTGGCACAGGGAGAGCCCAGTTTGCCTCTGGGTCCCATGCCAAGGCCTGGCCCTGCTGCAGCTGCCCGGGGTCATAGCCCTCTATGCCTTCTTCCTGTCCAGCATCTGTTGTTCCTTCCAACAACAGAACAGTTTGTCCTTCCTCTCTGGCCTATAGCAGGGGAAACACAGTCTCAGCTCCACCAGGAAGGAGTTGCGTAGGCCTGAGACAGTTTGACATGGGCATGAGATTCGGGCTTGGGGTCTTTATTTGAACTGTGGGAGCAGAGCCTCGCTCCTCCTGCCTAGGTCAAGGGAAGGCCAGGTGTGAGACGCACTGTTGTACCGTACCTCTTTTGGAAGACAAAGTCTAGAGACAGAGAGGCTGAAACTGTGTCTTAGATCCAGCCGTGCCTGAAGTCCACTCTGAACTTTTTGCTTCCAGAAGTGTATTTATGAAGCAAAGAGATTCTCCTTTTGTGTTTGAGTTGGGTCTGTGCACTTGTAACAGACAGAATTCTATACTAGTTTCCAGAGAACGGCATGTTTTGGAGACTACCACCCAGTGGGGGCTACAGTGAATCAGGAAGGGGTTGTGGGAAGTTGTCTTGTCTGTTTTCTGCTGCTATAACAGAAAACTTGAGACTAGATGTGCCGGTCAGATTTTTGTCAACTAGATACAAACTAGAGACATCTGGGAAGAGGGAACGACAACTGAAGGATTTTCCATTAGGTTGGCCTTGGCCATGTCTGTGGGGCATTTTTTTGATTGTTAATTGATGTAAGAAGGGCCCAGCCTACTGTGGGCAGCATCATCTTTAGACACGTGGGCCTGGGTTATATCAGGAAGGTGGCTGAGTAAGCCCGGAGACAGCAAGCCAGTAAGTAGCATTCCTCCATGGTCCCTGCTTCAGTTCCTGCCTCCAGGCTCCTGCTTGAGCTCCCGCCCTGGTTCCCTCAGTGAAGGATTATGATCAGAACATATAAACCAAATGAATCCTTTCCTCCCTGAGTTGCTTTTGGTCAGTGTTTTATCACAGCAAGCAAACTAAAACACTAGGTAATTTATAAAGAAAAATAACATTTATTCTGACTCATGCTCCTGAAGGCATTTTATTGACTGAGCCATCTCCCAGTTCTCAGATGAGTTTTGGAGGGAGCCCGCCCTATTCAAAGCTCAGCAGAAGTGCAGTGGCTTTCACACAGGCTGATCAAGGACAGGTGTGGGGTCCGTGCTGGCTGTGAGGCCCTGGGGAAACCACTTCCTCTCACATCCTCATCTGTAAGATGGACTAAAGTCCCCACCTCACATGCCGCTGTGTACAGATGTCTGGCCTGGAACTCAACAGCAGGAGGGACCACAGGAAGAACATCCCAGGAGTCAAGGATATGCATGTGAGCCTGTGGGAGGGAATGGCGGGAGCAAGCCCCGTGGCCCAGAGAAGCAAGCAAGCCAAGAAGAGCAAGGTCAGCATGGCTGGAACAAGTGAGGACCCCCACTGGGAGGTTAGGGACAGGGAGGAGGGTGGGTCTGGCCAGGTGCCACAGGGCAGCCCTAGAGTGAAGGACAGGCAGTGGTCAGAGAGAGAGTCGAGGGTCTGGAATGAAATGAACCTAAGGGGAGCGAAGGCATGCATGCTGGACAGATGTGGAAGGTGACATACATATGTGGGCCATGCCGGGGCTCTGGGTGGGGATCCCTCATGACATGCTGACCGTTGGCTCCCAGAGCCTCTGCTTGACCCACTGTGCTGGTCAGCTTTTGTTTATGCCAGATCCCTGAGCAGATCAACTGGAAGGGGAAAGGGTTTACTGTGACTCATGACCAGAGGTTTCAGCTCGTGGTTGGCTGACTCCATGGTTGGCTGACTCCGTGGCTGGCTGACTCTGTGGCTTTGGGAGGTGAGGCAGCAGAGCATGTGGGAAGGGTTGCTCACCTCAAGGAGGTCAGGCAAGGGAGCAGAGGGGGAGGGACGGAGAATGTGTTCAGAAGGGACCAGAGCAAGATATATCCTCCAAAGACGTGCCCTATGAGACCCACTTCCTCCATTCTTAATAGCCCTTTCAGCCTTGAACTGCATGAATCCATCCATTGGTGAATTCTGCACCCTCCTTTTCCAGGCACTTCTGAATGACTGGATATATACCAGCGTGGGACCAACCTTTCAGCACATGAGTCTTTTTAGGGGAATATGTCCCATCCAAACTTCAGATAAGGAGGACTACAGGGAGAAGGGGTCAGACGGGTCAGGAGAGGTGAGAGCAGCCAGAGGAAGAGCTGACGGCGGGGGGGTGGGGGGGTCCTGGAGCCAGAGAAAGGGCTCAGTGGTCCAGGAAGGAGGAGCTGGTCAGTGGGTCACTGATCAGAGTAGGGAAGAGGAACTTGAGAGTAAAGAGAAGTCAGAGGTGTTATGACCCCAACTTTGAGGACCCCCCCATTCAGAATGTCATAAAAGTCGAAGCCAGCCAAAACTGATACCTTTGACCCAGATCCAGAAATTACCCTAAGAACCATCAATATGGGAGCTGCCAAATGCATGAACGCCTATCATACCACTGAGCAATGGAGGGAGTTGTTTTTTTTTTTTTTTTTTTTTTTTTTAGCCAGGCTCATGGGTGGGCTAAGCGAACCACGCTCCTACGAGGAACGCTCCATGGCCAGGGAAGGAATGAAGAGACCGGGGAAGAATGCTTGTGCCGGTCACTGAGAAGAGCCAAAATCCACGAGCTACGCTTAGAAGGACGGACTCTTTCAAACAGGAAAACTGTTTGCATCTCCATGCCCCAGAGAAGTCCAGAGTGTATCGACTCGTCTGGACACGAGACACGAGAGCTTTTAGTTTTCACCTTTTCTCCTTCCTGCATTTCTGACTTGTCCCTCAAGCAATGAGTTTATATCATTTTTTATAGCAGAAAAGCAAAAAGGATTCAGCTTGGAAATAAGAAAGACACAGGAGGAGAAAGGGGAGAGAGGGGTGGAGCAATTGCTCTGCTCCTGAGCACCGACAGGGCAGGGTCTCCAGGCTGCCACCAGGAGGAGGTGGCCTGCTTGTGCTGAGACCACATGCAGCTCTGGGAAAAGGCCAGCCAGCCAATTACTCTAAAAGGTAACAGATGTGGTTTCCTCTCCCTCCAGCCACTTATTAGTCTCCAGAGGTAATAACATATCGTAGCATTTAGGGCACATTTGAGTTTGACAAAGAGCAAGGATGATTGATTCCAAGTCATTTGTCAAAGCAGGAGTTGGGACGAGGGTGGCCTGGTGGCTGCCACGCAATTACGGCAACCTCAGGAGGCCTCTTTTCTGAAGAGCACCCCACCATAGTTGCTCTTTGATATGCGCTCCAGGATCCAAAGTAGTCAGAAGACAAATGGGCAAATGCACCGCACTTTACAGTTTGCAGAATCAGATGGGCACAGAGTACCACTGTACTCTAAACTGAAATTTAGAGTCAGGCTGGCATGTGCACCCCACTTCACAGTTGGCAGTCAGGCAGGTAAGTGTACCCTACTTGACAGTTGACAGAATCAGGCTGACAAGTGCACTGTACTTTATAGCTTATAGAGTCAGGCTGGTATGTGCACTACACTTCATAGTTTGTAGAGTCAGATTGACATGTGCACACTACTTTACAGTTTGTGGAGCCAGATTGACATGTGCACCTCATTTAGAGGTTGCAGAATCAGGTGGATTACTCTTTATAGTTTGTAAAGCCAGACTGGCATGTGTACCACACTTCAGGGTTTGCAGAATCAGACTGGCTCATGCATACTGTTTTATTGTTCTTAGTGTCAGACTGGCATGGGTGCCACATTCCTAGTGTGCAGCGACAGATGGACATGAGATGCTGGTGCTCCTGGGTCCCAGGTCTCTACCTACAGACTGGAGGGGAACTAAGTCCCTGTCCCAGACTGGTCACTGGACAATCTGCCACTTGGGCTCCTGCCTAAGGGACAGGCGAACTCAAGCCCCCTGTGCCTCTGGCTCCTCTTTTGATCTCGGTTGTTGCTCGTATGAAGTTTTTACTGAAGTACAATCTATATCCCGAAAAGCGCATACATTTGAAGGGTTTGGTCAGGTAAGCTCTGATACGGGCACACTCAGGCCAGCAGCACCCAGACTAGATGCAGAAATGTCCAGCTGCCTGGAAACCCACTGCTGTCCCTTTCCACTCAACTCTCCATTCTAACCACAAGGAAACAGGAAGAAGAGTCACCACATCGGAAACCATCACAGAAACTTTCATGCTTCCAACACGTTGCCCAGGTCAGGACACATACTGAATGCAGAAGAGAGGGAGGTAAGCCTTGTGTGACTGACCCCAGGGAACCTAAGTGGACGGGACACCAAGATGACTCTGCCTCGCCCCTGTGTGTCACCGGCAGGGATGTGCCTCCCTGATGGATTGTGCCCATCGGGGACCCGCACACAGGAATTGGCCAATGGAAACATGTCTTTCATCAAAATATATGCCCAGCATCTCTAACCCAGAAATCTACAATGCTACAAAATCCGAATTTTTGTGTGTGTCAACATGAAGCGAGAAGGGGAAATTCCCTAACCTGAAACTTGATTCCATGCACAAAGTTACTAATATTGTTCAGTGTTACTTACAGTCTATGTGTAGAAGTTATACAGGAATAAGTAAGTCTTGTGTTTGGACTTGAACCCTATTCCCAAGATATCTCATTATGGAAGTGCAAACATTGCAAAAATGTGAAAGCAAACTGAAATCAGAAGCACGTGTGGGTCCCGAGCTCTTTGGATATGAGATACTCAACCTGTGTCTTTGAAATATAATTGGCTGTTTCAGGCAAATAACAATAATGCAGCATGGGGCTTATAGATATGTGAACTAGAGCTCATGAGGGTTGCACTGTGATGGGTTGCACTGCAGAGTGATGGGTTGCATTGCAGTGGTCTCCTGCACCAAAGCTAAGCTGAAGTCCCAACCCCCATTCCCTCAAAACATCTTCTTTGGAAACAGGGTCACTCTGGATGTAATCCATTAAAATAAGGCCATACTACAGATCTTAGGAGAAAACAGACACAGGCACACAGGGCGAACAGCCTGAGACAGTGAAAACAGAGACTGGAGTTGCATAGTATCACACCGAAAACTACAAAGGATTTCAGGCAAACCACTGGAAGCTGAGAAACAAGAGGGAAGAATTTCCCTATTAATTTCAGGGAGACAATGGCCCTGACATCATCTTTTGGTAAAACACATTATTTCCCATATTTTTAATTATATTTATATGTATGTGTCTGCATGGAAACATGACTGCAGGTACCCACAGACGCCAGAAGAAAGCAATGGATCCCCTGGAGCTGGAGTTACAGGCAGTTATGAGACGTCTGACATGTGCGTGTACTATGAACCAAACTCAGGGTCCTCTGCATGTGCAGCAAGCACTTTTAATGCTGAGTCATCTCTCCAGCCCCTGCAGCCATCTTGATTTTGAATTTCTTGCTTCCAGGACTGTGAGAGAATACATTTCCACAGTTTTAAAGCATCCCGGTTTATGATATTTTATAGTGACGTCTTAGGAAACTGACACAGTGTACAGGCGGACGGCAGAGAATGAGAGTGTGCTGGCCGAGGGCTTCACACTTTGTGAAGTGCTATAATATCATTTGTAGGTCATGTGTGGTAAGTTACCAATGCTTCAGTGGGAAGAATCCTAAGATGGTCCCAATTCCCATCCCAGCATATATGCCTTGTGCAAGCCTGAGTGTTGCCAGGCCCTGTGGTATGATGGGTGTCATTCCTGTGATTAGGTCACATTCTCTGGCAAAGATGAAGGGAGTTTTGCAAATTTAATTAAGGTCCTTCATCAGTCAACTTTGAGTTAATCAAGAGGGAGATTATCCTCCATGAACCTAACCTAATAAGGTGAATTCTTTGAAAGAATGTCCAGACCAAAGACTCTCATCTTAAAGAAGCAAGCCACCATGAATTTTGCAGCTTCAAAGAAATGGATTATGTCATCAGCTAGATAGCTTGAAAGGACACCCTAAAGTTCATAGAGAATACAGCCCTAGACTTCTGAGACCCTAAGAGGAAGGCCCAGGCAAACTTTCCCTGGACACCCACTCTTGGAAACTCAAATAATAAATTTGTGTTTTACATTTTAAGGGCAGTTTTAATATTTTGGGTAGCTCCAGAAAAGTAGTACAATGTGTATTATGTCACTTAAGCCTTAAAACCACACAACAGGGCTGGAGAGATATCTCAGTGGTTAAGAGACTGGCTACCCTTGCAGAGGACCTGGGTTTGGCTCCCAGCATCCACAATGGGCTAATAACTGTCCATGACTCCAGTTCCAGAGGATTTGACATCATCTCTGGCAGAAAGTTGATCACTTTTCTGGCAGATACTGATCACTTTTTCCACTAATGGTAACAATGAACTACAAATTGATCACAAGCAAAACCAGCAAAATAATAACAATGAAGTTTCTAAGATGATATCATAGGGAGAGAAATCTTTGCAAGCATGGGTTAGGTAATGACCCCTTAAACACTAGCACTTGATCAAAAAGAAACGTTTAATAAACATCCTTAAAATTAAGAACTTCTGCTTTATAAGGTACACAGTGAAGAGAATAAAATGATTTGTTACATAGTAAGAAAGAGAAAATTGTGAATCAGTTATCTGACAGAGAGCATGAATCCAGAACATATATAAAGAGCTATCAGAAAACAATAAAATGAAAAAGTGTGAAAAAAATTGAGAAGACATACCACACCAAAGAGGATTGACAAGTCGCAACGCAAGAAAAGATCCTCACTATTGCCAGAAATTAGGGAAAGGAGGATTGAAACCATGCTAACACACCACTGCACAGCTATGGGAACAGTGAACATTCCAAAGATGGACTATGAAAGGTGGTGAGAACACAGCACAGCTGGTATTTTCTTATGTTGCTTGAGGGAACAGACCATGATTTGATCGCTTTAAAAAACAAATTGGTACTTTTAAAAATGAAAATCAAGGACCTGGGAGATGAATCAGTGGATAAAGTGCTTCCTGCACAAGCCTGAGGACCTGAGTTCAGATGGTGCTGTCCTGCTGTGAGGTCCTCCTCCCAGCTCACCAGCTATTGGCATGCTTTGAGCACCCCCGCCAACCCCCACTAAGGTTCACGTGTTAGAAGCAAATCCCCACAGCCACATGTCTATAGTGTCTGAAGCGGGGCCTTTGGGAGATGATTAGGGTTAGATAAGGTTGTCAAAGCGGAGGCCCCATGGTGGGATTCACGGCTTTAAAAGAAGAGGAGAGACTTGAGCTGGCACAGCTGCTCTGCCTTCCCCTGCGAAAACTTCTGTTATGGCATGCTGCAACAGAAGACCTTCGCCAGATGTCAGAGGACGCCAGCCCTATGCTCTTGACTTCCTAGACCCTTGCGAGCTAAATTAACTTGTAGTTTTTACATATTATTGATCTTAGGTATTTTGTTATAGAAAAAGAAAACAGAGACAGTAATATTAAGTAGTTATTACTAATTTCAGGAAATGTATCAAGGACCTGATGGTTATGTAAATACATTTGTGATCTCAGAGGTACACTGGAGACATAAGGGCAGTTGATATGGTGCCTTAGATTTTCTTTAAGGAACTAAGAGACTGGAAGCACAGTTCAAGGTGAGCTGAGGGGCTTCAGAGATGGCTCACTTGGTAAAGTGCTTACTGCATATAATACTTTCTATTGCTGTGATCAAAACACTGACAGAAACCAACTTGGGAGGAAAGTGTTTATTTTATCTTACAGCTTACAGTTCATCACTGAGAGGATCCAGGGTCGGATCTCAGGGCAGGAATCTGGAGCACAGACCATGGAGGAATGCTGCTTACTGGCTGGCTCTTTTGGCCCATGCTCAGTCTGCTTTATTATACAACACAAGGCCACCTCCTCAGGGGTGGCTCGACCCACAGTGGGCTAAGTCCTCCCACATCACTCAACAATCAAGAGAATGCCCCACAGACATGGCCACAGGCCAGTCCAATGAAGGAAGTACCTCAACTGAGGTTCCCTCCACCCAGGTGTGTCAAGTTGCAAACCGAGGCTATCCAGCACAATTGACCCCTTGTCAACTGGACACATAAACACATCACTTTTAAATGACAACCTTTCCATTTCTTCTCCACAATACTAATATTACAACTGTACAACTTTAAAAGTCCCACAGTCTTTAAAGAATTCCAACACTTTAAAAATCTCTTTAAAGTATCTCTTAACTGTGGGCTCCTGTAAAATCCAAAGCAACTTAAATACTGTCTTATTTCAAAAGGGAAGAATCGGGCACACACAAGCAAAACCTAAGTCCAGCAAAGTAGCTTTCAATGTTGGCCATCTAGGATTCACTCACAATCTTCCAGGATCCAAAGGGCCCAGGCAGCTCCACTTCTCTGGCTCTGCCGTCCACAGCACACAAAGCTTGCCTCATAGGCCCAGGCCAGCTCCACTCCACACCTGCTACTGCCCTTGGTGGTCGTCCCGTGGTTCTGGCATCTTCAGTATGCCGGGGTTTCTACTGAAACTGAGGATGCACCTTCAGCGATGGGCTCGCCTGGCCTCTCAGGGAGCAAAGCCTCGGGTTCTCTGCATGACCTCTTCAGTCCTGGGGTCGTCACTGCAACTGGGGCTGAACTTTCCAGGCCTCTCAGTGCCAAGCTTCGGCTGCTCTCTGTGACCCCTTCACACTTTCAATACCAGAACCATGCAGGAGACTCTTACACATTAGGAAGTTCGGCTTCCAGCTTGAGATGGAGCCTTAGGCCCTCTCTAGATCACAGCTTCTGTGTGCTGACCTTGAGGAAATACTTCCCAGAAGATTTTGCCATAATGATGCTGGTTTCTTGTTACTCACAGCTGATTTCTCAGCCCCATCTAACCAGCATCAATTGTCCTAGTAAAGCAAAGGTTTTATTTCAGTGGTTCTGGTCTCTTCTTAATCACAGCTGATTCTTTCAGCCCTAGCCAACCAAAACCCACAGATGCTCAATCCAAAACATCATATAAACAACCCCAATAATCTTTGCTTCCCTTGAAACATCACAAGCCAGACCCCTGTATCTATCCATTCGTATTTCTCTTCAGCACAACTGTTCCAAACTCCATAGCAACAGCTCTCTTAGCTCTGAGCACTTCATGGATTTCCCAGCCCAAAGTTCCAAACACTTCCACAATCCTCCCCAAAACAACATGGTCAAGTCTGTCACAGCAATATCCCACTCTCTGGTACCAATGTACGTTCTAGTTTGCTTCTCCATTACTGTGAAAAGAACACTGACTAAAAACGGCTTAGTGAGGAAAGGGCTTATTGACTTACAGCTCATAGTCCATCATCAAAGGAGGCCAAGGCAGGAACTCGGGGCAGGAACCTGTAGCACAGACCACGGTGGCTCCCTGCTTCCCGGCTTGCTTCCCTCTGAACCGTGCTTATCTCACTTTCTTAGGCAACAGAGGACCACCTCCAGAGCTGGCACCACCGACAGTGGGCTGGGCCCTCCCACATCACTCAACAATCAAGAAAACGCCCCGCAGGCATGGCCACAGGCCAGTCCAAGAGTTCCCTCCACTCAGGTGTGTCAGGTTGACAACTGAAGCTATCCAGCACACTGTTCAAGCATGAGGACCTGTGTTCGGATCCCCAGTACTGACATAAGAAACCAGAAGCAGAGGAGAAGCAGACACAGGAGATCCCTGGGCCGGATGGCCAGCTAGGCTAGCTGGTGAGCCCAGGGTCAGCGAGAGACTCTCTCAGAAAATAAGGTGGAGAGTAATACAGGAAGACATTTGACCTAGAACTTTGACCTTCATATATACATGCACACATGTGCACAAGCACTGATGCACACACAGAGACACACAGACACAGACACACACACAGACACACACACAGACACACAAACATAGACACACACACAGACACACACCCAGATGCACACAGACACACACACAGACACACACAGACACACACACACATAGGTGAGCTGAGAGTTGAAACCTGTGGGAGCTGGGAACTCAAGTCTATTCTTTCATGATTTTGAAGATTTCAGTAACAGAAGGTTTGGGGAGGGTCTGCTATTTCCTCCCTGGCCTGGATGCTGTGAGACTTTGGGCTTTAGCAGGCAGACCCACTGGGCTTTGCTTCCTGTCTGAGTGGGGGACAAGACCGTAGCAGGAGGGGATGTTAGGCTCCCCATCTCTCTCTTCATTAAGGTGAGTGGCAGCCCCACTGGTCACGTTCATTATATGAAATGTGCCTCTGTCAATGGCTCTGCACATGCAATTGGTTACGGAACAATAACCTAATCTGTTCCTCCTTCTTAGACTCAGTGTTTGCAAAATAGAAGTACATTTTCCCCAGCAAACATTTCAGAACTGCAGTACGCAGGCACTCAGAGTCCTTTTCATCATCCAGAGTGCTAATACAATTTGGCTGCGCTTGTGCCGAAACATCTGTTTGCAAACCACAGGCCACTGGGGGCCTGCAATTCTTGTCCCCAGAGCAGCTGTCACACACTCTGTCATCTCGGCCTCTTAAGTCTTTCCTGCAATCTGCTTGCACACATTCACAGACCTCGGCATGTGCCATTTTTTATCCTTAAGGGGCTTGTCAGAGCAGTCAGAGCACTAAGCTGGGGAAAGTCCCGGTGTGGTCTGGATATGGCCACTTCCCAAGTGACAAGTGGACGCTACCCCCAGACAATGGAGTAATGAGGAGTTAAACTATCTGATGGGAATTTGTCACCAGCAGATAACAAATTCACATGGGGACTACCCAGAGTGATTGACCTCTGAAGATAGAGCCAATCCAGTGTCCCCAGTCTTCATGTAGGGTGGTTGGGGCTAGAAGCTGAGTGTGCACTGTGACCCACCTCTCTAAGGAAGGTTCCAGCTCACTGAGGCCCAGAGCCTTCAACCTCACCTCCTGGCCTCTCTACCTGGCTCTCTGTTGCATGGGGTTTGCTGGAGGTTGGCAGGAAACAATGGAATGATCAACTAAGGGAGAGGATGGACGATGGGCACCAAAATACACTGGGGTTGTTGGGAAGGACGTCCAATGTTCCATAACACAGCGGGGTCCCTTGGTCTACAGCAGCTAGCTCTATATGCCTCAGTCACCAGAGACGAGGAGCTTGATGGGGCCCAACTAAGAGAAATGATGATGTTTAAGAAGAGGGAAATAATTATCCCAGATCCGACTGTTACACATTGTATTTGTGCACAGAAATATAATATTATACCCCACAAATAAGTACAAAGAAGTCAATTTAGTTATTTATTTATTGTTATGTTTATAAATGTTTGTTTGCATGTATATAAGTGTACCCATATCATACAATGCCTAAAGAGGCCAAAAGAGTTTGGATCCCCTGGAACTGGAGCTGCTGATGGTTGCTAGCTGTCATGTGGGTGCGGGGAACTGAACCCGGGCCCTCTGCAAGAGCAGCAAGTACTCTTAACTACTGAGCCATCTATCTAGCCCCCAAGCAAATTAATTTAAAAATAAGTATTTTAAGTGCAAAAAAAGAAAGAAGGCCTCGGATTCCCCTACACACTTGATACAGTAACCCTGCCATTAAGGCTGGTGATGATGGAGTGGCCCATTGCAGAGTAGGTGGTGAGATGCCAGGCTCTCCCACGCTGGCTCCTCATCATCGCTCCTTCCTCCTCCCTTTCTTCAGTCACATACATTTTGGCTTGACTCCTGTTTGACCTTGAGGGCAGCTGGGCATCGTGTCCTCATAAAAGCTTCCCTGAGGTTGGTTCTTACTGCAGAGTTACACACACACACACACACACGCATATACTTTGGGGATACCCTGGGCCCACACCTACAACCTGCCGCAGAGAGACCTGATGACCACCTAGTTTCGATGATTAGCGGTCTCCAAAGTGAGAAGAGACCGAGGAGAATGGGGGAAGCGGATGTGGGGACACTCCTCAATATTTTATTACAGTCCAAATGTCTGAAATCCGGAAGGTTCCAAAATCCAAAACATTTTGAGCACCAACAGGAAACAAGTAGAAAGTTCCACCCCTGACTTCATGTGACAGGTACAGCCAAAATGAAGGGGCAAGCTACTGGATAAAAGCACCTTTGCGCTGCGTATGAAACATACTTGGATTTCCTGTTTAGACTTGGGTCCAATTCCCAAGTCGCCTCATTATGCATATGCAAATAATTCCAAAATACAAAAAAAAAAAAAAACCCTCTGAAACCAGAAATACTTCTAGTTTCAAGCATTTTTAGATGTGGGATAGTCAGCCTGTGTTTGTTGAAAGGACCATGTTAATAGTTCATGAAAAGATTACCTGTAGCACATGTCATGAATTAGGGCAGCAAATAGACACCTGGGGGCTCTCCCACCATTTAGGCCATAAGCATCATTAGCCGTTTATTCCCCAACCCAGATCCACACTATATGGCAGATTTTTAAATATTACTTACTTAGCTAATTTTTTTTAAAAACAGGGTCTCTCTGTAACCACAGTTGGCCTGGAACTCACTATGTAGAGCAGGCTGACCTTAAATTCACAGAGATCCACCTGCCTCTGCCTCCAGAGTGCTGGGATACCCTACCCAGTAAATTTTGTTTTAAAATTAATTAGTTATTAAGATACTTCTGTGTGTACATGCATGTGTGTGCATGTGCAGTGTATATGCACATGCGTGAACACATGGAGGACAGAAGAGGATAGCAGGTTTTATGTTGTTCTATGTCTTACTTTCTTGGGACAGGATCTTTTGGTGAACCTGAAGCCTACCTTTTTGGCTAGACTGGCTGACCAGTGCGCTCACAGGAACCATCTGTCTCTGACTTCAATACTGGGGTTACAAACATGCCAGCCGCATCTGACTTTCTATCTTTTTAATTGGGCGCTGTGGAGTCAAACCTATGCCCTCACGTTTGTGCAGCACGCATTCTCACTCACAGAGCCACCTCCCTAGCTCCTACTGGAGAGCTTTTGATGAGTGAAAAAATATATACATAAAATTTATGACAAACAACATGTTTTGATAGAGGTTTGGCAAGTTTAAGCTAACTAATAAATATATGCAACACTTTATGTGCCTACTATATTTTGTTCTCTAGAACTTTAAAGATTGACTTTCAAAACATTTGATCTCAGAAGTAGGTATCCCTCAACAACATACTGTATAGTTTGCTTTTGTATCATGTAAAAATGCTGTCACCCTGTGTCACCACAGCTTTTTTTTTTCACCTAACATGATGCTTCTGCGACTAGACTGTCTAGTGATCCATCCCGTGAGTGTGCCACAATCTCCTTCTCCATTTTCTTGCCAATGGAACTGAGATTGGTTCCAGTTGCTGTTACTGAGAGCAGAGACCCATAACTCACATACACCAGTTTCTCTTGGGGCTGCCCCAGGAGCACAGTATATGCAGCAAGAATTGATTTTGCTAAGTGGTTTTGCAACCTGGTTACAGAAATCCACACTCCCAACCCAAAGGTGCTCAGTGTCTCTGTGGGGCCACATCCTCACCAGTATCTTAACTCCAGATGTATTAATTTTTACTAACGAGTGGAGGACAATGGTATTTCTTTCTTAAATATCTGATAGAATTCACTGTCGAAGACCCCTGGGCCTGACATTTTCTATCTTAGGAGAAGGGATTTTAACTATAAACTCAACTTCTTTAATAGAATTGGTATTATGCAGATTTTCTATTTCTTATTATATTAATTTTGATAAGCTTCAACTTTCAAAGTATTTGTTCGCTTCCCCTAAAGTATCTACATCTTGGTAGACTTCATAAAAATTCTGTTATTCTTTTCTTTTGTGTAGATTTGGCAGTGATATCCCCCTTTTGTTTTCATTCTCTCTCCCTCCCTCGCACCCTCCCTCTCTCTTTCTCTCCTTGGTCAGTCTTTCTAGGAGTTGATCAATGTAATTAGCTTTTCCCAAAGACCTTTGTCACCACCATTTGTTTTGTCCTTTAGGCACATCCATTCTCGTGAGATGTTTATAGAGGACTCAGCACGCCCCACGTAGTAGATAAACAGTCTATATTACAAAGAAACATTTATCCATAAACCATCCTGGGTAACACCAGGGTGATAATACTCAGAGTATGAGGCTTTCTAAGACCCAACATCAACCCCAAATACAGCCAGATGTTCTTGACTGGAGGCTGGCACTGATGGGGCTCTCTTCAAACCCACACACTCTCAGTCGCCAGTTCTAAATATAATGTCTAGGCATCCTCCTTTATCCTTCTAGAACATGATGCTGTAAGAATTTCATCCTTAAAAAAGTGCAGGGAGCACACATACAAGGCTCTGGGTTCCATCTACAATGTGAGGAGAGGAGAGGAGAGGAGAGGAGAGGAGAGGAGAGGAGAGGAGAGGAGAGGAGAGGAGAGGAGAGGAGAGAGAGGGGGGGAGCACTGTAGTTAGTGTTTCTTAAAAGAACTTGTCAAAAGCTAAGCTTTGTCCAAGCAAGGGATGACTGGAGTCCCTCTAGCAAAAGTAGACAGTAGCCACCAGACACCCAACACCATTGTGGCAGGCGGTTTCCACAGCATCCACAACATCCCTGTCTCTTGCTGCCCATGCCCTGGAGAGTGGGCAACTTCTTTGAGTTTTCAACAGGTGAAATATATAGAAGGTGATGGAAAATTGTGTCCATGATTGTTCTATGTCAGTGTTTTCCCATTTATGCTGTGATGTGTTAGGACTTTGTCTTCTAGTAGATTTATCCTGTCTTTCTTCATTAGTTTACTGGGGTACACAGCCCTGGTGAAGACTCCCACAACAACAAGGAACTGGAGGTGGCCCCTAGGAACTTTGGGTGAGCTCTGATGTTTGAAGACGCTTTCAAAAGTTCATGTGATGGAAATTTCATCCCTAGTGCAACCGTGTTAAATGATGGGGCCTAAGGAGAGATGATTAGGTCATGGGGACACCATCTTGGCCAATACCAGCTAACACACAGCTGGGTTGAGGGCAGATTTCTGAAGCAGAGAAGATATGAGATATAATAAGCACACACTGCTTTAAGCCACTCAGCTGTCAATAACATGTTACACAGCAACAGGTAACCAATACAACTGTATGAAAGCAAAATATGTCAGACCTAAGAGAATTGGTTTCAGGAGTACAAAGATGGTTTAGTATTAAGATTCATAGATTCATGTATTTGTGGCTGGAGAAATGGATTAATGGTTAAGAGCACTAGCTGTTCTTACAAAGGACCTGGGCTCAGTTCCTGCACCCACACAGTAGCTTAAAAACCATCTGCAACTCCAGTTCTAGGAGATCTGATGCCCTCTTCTGACTTCTGTACCCACTGCATTCACATGGCACACCTACACACATGCAGGCAAAACACTCTTACACATAAAATAGAAAGAAAGAAATAACTTTGAAAGATTCATATATTTTGTGGTTCATTATTTTCCCTGCCTTTGTTTCAGATCTGGCGTTGGGAAATCCACAGGTTAGATCGCTGTCCTAATAGTGCCAAGGAGAGAGAACGCAGTTATGTGCACTTTGCTATGCTTCAACAAAAATGAAATATTACCAACCAAATAGAAATGAATGCTTCCCCCAAGTGGGTCCCCTAAAGGTCATTGCTGGAAACTACAGTGTTAAAGAGATGGGACCCAGGAAAAAGCCATGGTGTTCAGCCCTCATGAATCAGGTGTCATTCTTATGAGATGGGCGGTGTATCTCTAGAGTGGGTCATCAGAGAGGTCAGCCTGGTCACCTCCTGCTTGCACCCTCTCTTGCCTTGGCATGTTCTGCCATGAGATGATCAATTCCCTCCAATAAATAAATGTAAATAAATAAAAAGAAACATATATACAAAGTAACACATTACTGGATGTTTTTAAGACCTAGCAAAGGCCTAGGTCTTGGCCAGCAGTTAAGATCCCTGGCTGTTTAATCTTGAGGACTGGAGTTTGGAACCTGGTACCTACAATGGGCGACTCACAAAGGCCTGCCATTCCAGTTTCAAGGGATCTGACACACTCTTCTGGCCTTGGAGGGCACCCATATACAAATGTGAAAATGCATTCACACAGACAAACGCACGTATGCAGAAATAAAATGAAACAAGTCTTATAAAAAGAAAGAAAAAATAACAAAGTCCTGGAATAAAATCAAAAGAGAGCCCACAGAACATCAAAAAACTAGGATACATCCACACAATGGAGAGCATGTAGCAGTGAAAAAGAACAGAAAAATCTCTATGAACTGGCAAGAGGTAATTTCAAGGAGACATTTTTATCACAGTACAAAGGAGAGGTATATGTTAATTTTTATTTTAATATATAAATGGCTTATTTGGTAAAACAAAACACAGAAAGGTAATCTACAAACTGTTTAAGGTAGTTACCTATGATGTGAAACAGGAAGCCACAGGGAAGATTGTACTTCCAAGTACAGCTTTTGTATAGTTTTGACCTTTGGGCCATAAAAATACGTATTCAGAAGTAAAATTCAATCACAAAGGCCAAGGGTGCTCAAAAGAAACTGAATGCAACTAGAAACTCATGAAAGAATGCTGTAGCAAAATGAGAAGATATTCACATGGCGTTCTGAGCGCACACCCAAAAATTCTTGAACTTTTGCTTGGCAGTTGTTTAGATGTTATAGTGCTGAAGCTATTTGGGTATATTCTAGGATTAGGCAAATGATTAAACATATCGATGATTTGAGAATCAGAGCCTCACTGAGAAAACAGATGCAAATATTAATTTCTACTTAAAAAAATGCTTTGGGGGCTGGAGAGATGGCTCAGTGGTTAAGAGCACTAGCTGCTCTTGCAGAGGATCCTGGTTCAACTCCCAGCACCCACGTGGTAGCTAACAGCTGCCCATAACTCCAGTTCCAGGGAATCTGACACCTTCTGACCTCAGACATTGCACAACACGGTTGCACTTACACACATGCAGACAATACACTCATACACATAAAACAAAAATAATAAAAAGTTTTTAAAAGATGCTTTGGTTGGAACCACCTGACAAATTCTAGATCAGTGATAGGGTGTCTGTGCGAACAGCTAAATCAGATGATGGTTTCTAGGCCTTCACCTCCCACTTAAAGGAATCAAGGTTGCTTCCGTAAGTTTGGGTTCAAGTGAGATCTGGACCCGGAGCGTCTCACTGGACCTTTGCAAGCCCCACAAGGCGCCCCCTACTGGAAGGGAGCGGGACAGTGCTGGAACTCGAGACAGGCTCCCTGTCCACCTTTGCAACTCAACTCGTGGAAGACCCTCGCCCTCTTCAAGCCCTGACTGTGCCAGGACGGAGGCCTTTGTGTGACCATGGCCTCAGAGGGTGGATGGCACCACTTCCATCCTCACAAATGTCGCTATAACACCCGATCCCTTAACCCAGTCTCAGTTCTCTCTGCCTGGTGACTCCAGCAGGTGGTTTCTCTCCTACTTTCTCTCCCGCCTTCTACAAAAGTCTCATTAAACGTTTCCTTCCAGTATTCAAACTCCAAAGCTCCGCTGGCTGCCCACTACACCCAGAAGAAAACCCAAACGCACGCTCTGACTTTTCTGTTTCCAGCCCCTCCCACCCACCACCTGTACCTGCCTTAGGGACTTTGCAGCCTCAGGGACCTGTTCCAGCAGCTCTCTCCCATGAGCTCCATCCTTCGTGCACAGCAGAGTCAGAGGTCCCTAGTCAGGGGCAGTCGCCCTCCGAGTGCCCACGGCCCCCCATCTGTCTTTCCACCCCAACACTCAGTTTTATTATCTTCTTAAAGATTCTCTTCTGTCAGGACCTCAAGTTTTCCCTTGGTAACTATCTTCTGTGACTCGCCTTTCCAGCCACTGTGGAGCATGGCTTGGGGCAGACGGCTGGCAGCACACAGTAGGTGCTCAATGAATGCCCTGGGTGAGTGGGTGGACAACACTGCACCCCTGGGTCACCTGGCAGGATGAGGCATTGAGTTTGGAACCTGGAACCTTGCCTTTTGCCACTTCATGGCCCTGAGACATAACAAGTCCTGTCCCCCCTCTGAGGCTCGATGACTTCAACTGGCCATGGAAACAGGCCCTGGCTCAGCAGGTGGCTCTTCTCAGGTTCTTCGAGGTCTCTCTCACCTGCCTCACGGTCGCAGGAGGCAGGAAGCAAGGATACAGGGCACTCCCATCACTTCAGCACCTAAGCTTCCTTTTCCCATGCTGGGCGGAGAGCAGGTCCAGAGCACTCACCCCTCCCCAGCGGAGAGGCTTCCCTTTCTCCATGGAAATGCAGAGTGATGCTTGACCCTGTCGCCTGTCACTGCCTGCGGGGCACACCCGGAGCCCCAGCAGATCCCACAGATGGTTCGCGGTCGCACTGACACAGCCCTCAAACGAGATTCCCACAAGGACAAGGCCCTTTCCATTCTGCCTAAGCACCCCGCAGGTCAACCTTGTCATCTCCGTTTCATAGGCAGGGAAACTGAGGCCCAGTGAGGGGTGGGGACTCAGGGCCCAGGCTGGCTTTTCCTGCCACTCCAGTGGCCTAAGAAGCAGGGTCCTCCTGCAAGGTGCTGGGGCGGAGGTCTCGCGGCACAGCCCGGGCTCCCGCCAGGGGCTGGGGGCGTGCCCTCCGCGGTTCCAGTTCCAGCCGGGAGGCGGGGGACGCCCCTCCCGGCTCGCCCCGCGCCCTCGGGGTGCAGCCCCGCGCCGCGCGGCCCCGCCGCTGCCCACGGCCCCGCCGGCCGGCCACGCGCACGGCCACCCGCGCGCGCACCTGTGCCCCGGGTCAGCCCCGCGCGTCCCCGCCCGCCGCCCGACCCGCGGTCCCCGCCCACGCCGCCGCCCCGACCCGCGCGCGGACCTCGTCGCGCCGCCGCAGCCCCTCCCCGCGCCCGGTCCGCAGCGCAGGTGTCCGCCTGGCCGCGCCTTCGCTCACCGGCTCCCGGCGCTCCCGAAGCCCGGGCGCGGCCCATCGGCAGCGCCCGCCGTGCCCGCTGCGAGCCGCGGCGCCGTGCTCCCGGGGCGCTGCCCGTGCCGGCCGCCCGCAGCCCGCCGCGATCCCGGGCGCAGCCCGCCCGTGCGCCTGGTGGCCCGGCCGGAGAGCGCGGCGCCCCCTGGCGGCCACACGGGGCAGCGCCGAGCGGGTGGAGCCGCCGAGTCCCTGCGGCGCCGGGCTGCCCCGTGCCCACTTCGCCTGCCGCCCCGGTGGCCTGGCCCACCAGGCCTCTCCTCTGTTCTCAGGCCTCGGGGTCCAGGCCAAACGTCCAGTCCCGCGCCGTAGCTCTTCTTCCATCCTTTGGGGGAAGGTCCCACATGTAGAAGTGGTCCTATGTGACCATCAGATGCTACCCTCCTGAGCTGGTCCTGGCACTCAAACTCTCCCCTGGCCTGAACTCCCCTTGACCAGCTTCTGGCATCCTGAGCATCAGGATGTCCTGTCCTTTCCTCTCGGCTCTTCTACGGTAGCTGTTGGACTTTGGGTGACCCGTGTACCTGAATCCTGTGCGGGTGGGGTGCGCCTCAAAAAGGGTGGTGAAAATTGCACACAGCTTCCCTCCCTCCAGTGAGGGCGATCCCAGAGAACCAGGCATGTTTTGTAGCTCTGAAGACACTGGGGTACTAAAAGCAAAGAGTTTACTGGCTGACAAAACATAAAAGCGCAAAGTATGTTGCTTTCAGAAATAGCTAGACCTAGGAGCTAAAACAAGGTGGGTAGGAATTCACCGCGCCCACCCACCTCACCCACGGGGAGAAGAGCCACCAGCCAGCATCCTCAGAAAGGGCACATTCATCAGTTGCTCTCCAGTAGCTCAGGGCTGCTGGGCACAAGTTTCAAGGATTCCAGATGGGGTTTCCACAGACCTGGAGAGCCGGGTTTACAGGCTGTGTGATGATGCTGTGGGTCTGGGCCCGTATCAACTCGGCATGGTGAATGTTACTACTTCAAGCATGCCCCCAGACATGTTTCTTGAAGAATGGAGGGGTAAAAACAAGAGTCTAGCCCACCCCCCCACACAACTGGAGAAACTGAGGCCTGTGCTAAAATGTGCAGGTGGCACACATCTTAAGACCAATGTGGGTTGGGTGGGATCTGCAAGGAGGCAGGCAGTGGGTGACAGACAGGCTGACCACTATGAGGGTGATGTCTGGTACCAACAGCTAGGGTCAGGGGTGGACAGACCAGGAGGGGGAGCTGTGGCTTCCAGCAGTACACATCCCTTGGGTTGGGGCCCTGGATGAATGCTCTAGCTTGTGCTGGGCACAGCTCCCAAATCTTCCCTAATTTACCTCAAATCCTAGCCTTCAAAGACTTTGTAGGACACCTCAGAGGACACAGCCTTTACCTTGTCACAGAACACAGCCTTTAGTCACCCATGTGGGACCTTGAACTGTGGCCATGGACAAGTTCATCCTTTACCTTCTCTGCCGGGCATGGCCAGTCAGTGCTGGTGATCTCCCAAAGGCATGCTGGGAGACTAGGACGAGAGACATCTTTAAGGTAAGGCTCTGAGAGCTGACCTGCTCATCTGGGACATGCTCAGCCTGGGCACACTGAGGGATCCCTCTGCCTGGCACAGCTCACTGGAGCAGGTACTATTCTCTTGCCGTCTTGCCTGACTGAGGCATCTCCCCCATCTGGGGGTGCAAATGGCGGAGTCCACTAAGACAGGTTGCCAGGCTGGGGGCTGGTGGGGGAGAGGTGCTTGGTGTCATGCAGTGAGTCAGGGCTGTGCTCTGGGACAAGGAAAGTGCTGTGTCCCCTGGAGTCTTGTGCAGCCTGACCCTGCCAAGTCTACACCTGCACAGGGGAGCAGGTTGTGTTGAAGACATAGCACCTCTCACGTCATCATTACCTCCCCCGCCCCCAGTTCTCCGAGCTTCAGGGCCATCATGAAGTCCTGCTCTGGGCCAGCTCCACCTTCAGAGGACACTGGCTGCTGGCGCTGGGGAGTCTTGGGAGATGTCTGGCCCCATCCACCCAAGAGCACTGGATCCAGCAGGGCTCTTCCTCTGCTCCAGCTCACTGCCCCCTCCCAGCCTCCCTTCCCACTCCAAGATATGCCCAGAGGTTCATCCTGGAATGTCAGTCTGGTGTTAGGACAGAGTGAGTTGGCTAAAGACCTGTCAACTCAGCCTATCCTGGCACCCACTGGTCTTTGGCATGCACTTTGTGGTATTTTCCAGGGCTTATGTGGGGTCGGTAATCCCCGGTGAGGAACTCCCCAGTGGGCAGCATGTGGATTCCTGCCCCACTTACCCAGGACTAAGGGCCGCTAAGTAATCAATAGGAGGAGGTGGTTACATGAGGCCAGGGCTGCTGAAGGTGGGCTCAGCAAAGGCTTGTCTGGGATGCTGTGTTGAGCTGAGACCTGGGTGATGAGGAGTCTGCTGGTAAGGCCCATGAAGAGTGCTCTGGGCAGAGGGGCGACAGCGGCAAAGGCCTTTGGGGATGGGGAGAGGAGTCTGGCTGGAAAGGGGTAGGGCTGAGGGGCCCCTGGGTAGGGAGAGCTGGGTCTTGTACCCTGGTGTGGCCGCAAGAGCCCAGCAGATGATGGGACTGTCCCCAGCTGTACTGGCCTCTCCCATTCACAGATGACCCTGGACTACAGAGATTCATTCCACCCGCTGAGCACAGGGTTGTCAGTGAGAGGGGGCAGATGGGAGGGAGAGGCACAGGCAGAGGAGAGCTGAGGGGTAAAGACCCTGGACAGGGAGGGAGACGGAGTGGACACAAGGGAGGGCTGTTCACAGAGGAAAGGTAGTCTAGACGACGCAAGACATAGGAGGAATGGGGTCCAGCCAGGTGGTGGGGAGAGCAGGGGAGCTTTCCCTAGGCGGGGCAAGGAACCTTTGCACAGCAGGTGGTGAGACTGTGGGGCCAAGGGAACGCTTCGGGGGTACCTGGAAGCTGGACTTGTGGGTGCATCTGAGGTAGACCCTTGCGGCTAAAGGAAGGAGACGCTGGAGTTCCAGCAGCTGCAGACAGAGTTAGGAGCCTGCGTGGCCTTGGCAGCACACCTGCATCAGCCCTTGGCACAGTTGCAGCAGGTGACTCAGGAAGAAGGTTGACAGCAAGCAAGGCAGCCAAGCAGGGCCACGAATAAAATCCAAGAACGATGAGGACAGAGCTTTGGGCTCCAGCCAAGACCTTTTATTAGTGGAACCTGTAAGCTGTCCGTTCCTGGGTCTGCTGAAAGCTCTCCAAAGCTACTACAAGGGCAGAGCTCTAGGAAGGAGTCATCCAGCCAACTAATAGGACGAGTGTGTGTCACATTCTCTTAATGCTTGTAGACCAGGGCCCCGACTTCTCAGAATCCTGGTGGAGACTGGGGAGGAGAAGCAAAAGAGAAAGCCACTATGTGTATGCGTGTGCATGGTGTGTGTGCACACGGCGAATGTATACAATGCATGATGCATTGTGCTGTTCTATGCAGATGCATGGTATGCATATATACATCACATATGTGTACAGTGTATGTGTGGTGTATAGTGTATTATTGTGGATATATGCATGGTGCTGTATGTAGTGTTGGGTTCATGCGTGTGGGGTATTTGTGTGCAATGTGTGTGGAGTAAGTATGAGTCTGGTGGGTCTCTAATACCATCGTGAGTCTGGCCTGAGGCTAAAGGATGGTATTACAGATGGGACCCCCTGGCTATAGAAACTGAGTTAAGGCTGGAGGTTGTTGACGTGGAAGGGGATTCCAGGGAGCCAGAGTGGGAGCAGGGAGAGTGGAACAGGGAGGGGGGGACAGCTCATAAAGGGTGCATCAAGGTCAGCTAAAGGCCGGTCCTGCTGGAGATGGTGGAAACCGCTGAATGCAGGTGGGTGAGATTTCCAAGCAGGGCACACACCCTGTGTGCTATGATACCCAGCTCAGAATGCTCAGATTCTTGTGGGTCTCACAATGAGCCCATGAGGTCACCTCCCTCCCCTACCAGCTGTTCTAGGGTCCCCCAAACCACAGGCAGTACTTTGGCCAGTTTCTGTGGCATGCCCAAGGCTGACCCACAGGGTTGGAGCAGTTGCCATGCCCCCAGTGGACCATGGTTACTGCACTTGCAAATCTGTGGTTGTAACTGGAAATGGAAACGCAGAGGTTCCATGGCCTCTCTGAGTCCTGGACATTGGCCCCAGTCCTTTCACAGGGCAGAAGCCTGCCTCCTTGTGGTGGGCACTTCTTAGAATGTTCACCACAGGCTGAGGTGTTGTACTCTTGGCTCCCAGTTGGTGGTGCTCATTTTGGAGGGTTGTGGGATCTGGGGAGGTGGGGCCCAGCCGCAGGAAGTAAGTCACCAGGGCATGAATTTATCAGAGCCGAGTCTGATCCTCTCTGTCCTCTCATCACGGCACACCTGCCATGATGGTGTTCTACCCAAAGGATATGGGGCCTAGTGACCCTGGGTTGACCCTTCTGAAAACACACATCAAAATAAATAATTCCTGCCTTTTTGCTATTTTTGTCAGGTATTTGGTCATAATGATGAGAAAACTCCCTAACACGGAAAAGTGACGTTATGGTTGCAACTACACCTGACCATGTGGATTTTAGGTCTTTGGGACTAGTTCGTGGGAGAATTTGGAAAAGCAGGCTTAGGAAGTTCTATGAATACTCAATGGGTAATTCTTGTGGGAGCGCAGAGGATCAGGACACTGAATGCCCAGGGGAACGGGACAGTAAAGACCTCACTCATAAAGTTTCAGGTAGGAACAAGAGGTTGCTCATGTTACATTCTGGCAAAGACCTTATCTACATTTTGTCTGTGTCATGAAACTCTGTGGGAGACTCAGTTTAAAAGTGACAAAATGATCTCAGTCCCAGTCTTCCTCTCCTTCCCTCTCTCCTTTCACCTCTCCCTGTCTTTTTTGTTTTTCTTTTGGGGATGCTAAAGATTGAACCTAGGGCCTATGCAAAATAAGTAATTTACTGCTGAAATATATCCCCAATCCATTTTTCCCATTAAAAAAAATTGAGACGGGGGTCTCGATTAAGTTGGCGAGGCCAGCCCTCAGCTAGCTTTGTAGTCCAGGAACATGTTAGGCTTGCAGTCCTCCTGCGTCAGCTTCCCACGTACCTGGGACTGGTAGCCTGTGCCCCCAGGTCTGACTTGGCAAATGAAATGTCAAGATGGTCTAATGCACAAACTGTGACATGGTTGTTACCAGCTGCTTTTAGCCACGTACCATGAGAATCGGGAATCAAAAGATCAGACAGATTTGAAAATGGGCAGTCTAGGCACAGCGATAAAATACTGGAGATGATCGCTTCTAAGGAGGAAAGGCTTATTTTGACTCATGGCTTCGCAGGTATTACTCACTGCTTGGGACCTGCGGCGAGGCAGAGCATCATGGTGGGCACACGCGTCAGAGGAAGCTGCTGGTCTCATGACGGTCAGGAAGCAGAAAGGGAAAGACAGAAAGGAGAGGGCGTCCTCATACCTCCCGAAAAGGCATGCTTCCCAGTGATTTAGTTCCCCCCCGTGAGACCCCACCTCCTAAAGAGTCCATCATCACCTCCCAATATTACTGAGGCTGGCAGCCAAGTCTTCAATACATTGGCCTTTGGGGAACAGTGCAGATCTAGAACTGTGATTTGAAACCATGTGAACACTACGACATACCCAGTAGAATGAGAATACAGAAGATGCTTTGTGCTATTGGTTATCTGGCAGAAGATGTGGGGGGTTCTAGAGGATGTGGAGCAACCTGAAATTTCATCTGCCACTGGTGGATAGAAGTGGGAACAGTGATGTTAGAAAATCATCAAGCAGTAACTACTTGTGGGCTGTTTATATCAATTCCTAATCCCTTTGCTATCATGTAGCAAAGGAGATCACAAGGACATAAAACAGCAGGCCTTAAAATAGGAATATTAGCCTAAATTATCTTCACGGGCTCAATCTAATCATATGAACCCTTAAAAGCAGGTATGTCTGGCTGAACATGTGTGGCAGAGAGGAGGTTAGAGAGATTCTAAACACAAAAGTGTCCTGAACAATTTTTCTGATTCTGAGATTCAGGGAGCATCTGTAAACACAGCCAAGAGTTAAGGATGGCCCTCTTAGCTAGTGGCAAGCCAGGAGATGGAGACATTTATCCTACAAGTACAATGGCCTGAACTTTTGTCAGAAGGATCTCTTTAGGAAGCAGGTGTTTTCCGGAGTCCCACCCCTGTGAGAGTCCAGCCAGCTGCCATCTTTGTTTTTAGCCTTGTGGGTCCTACAGCAAAGAGATTACTTGAGTCAACCTGAGGCTTCTGGACCACAGAACTGTGAGATGACAAATCAGGGATGCTTGAGTCACCACACTGCTGCAATGTGTTATGGCAGCGACAGGAAACTAATACACAGCAAAGCTGAATATATCTCCCGACTCAGCAATTCCATTTCTATCAGAGAAGCATGCTCCAAGACGTGCACAGAAGTGCTCAGTGCAGCATCATTCATCACAACCTCAAACTGGAAGCTATCCAAAGGCCTGTCAGCAGAGTAGATGAGTAAATTATGACATCCTATATGGCAAAGAGAGGATGAATTACAACTGTTTAATAACATGGAGAGACTCAGACACCAGAACTTACTGATCATTCCAGAGAAACAAAGCAGGGGGTTTCTGCCTGGAAAGGGCATTCGGGGGCTTTTAAGGTGATTGTGACATTTCATGTTGAAATCTGGATGTGCTCAGCTTTGTAAAACCATTGCCTTGTTTAACTGAAATTTGTCTAATTTCATGTACATTATTATGTTTCAGAAGAGCTGCCCTCATCAGAAAGCATCTGTCATTGTGTAGAGCGTAGACTTTTGACAGTAGGTGTGTGCTATTATGTATGGATCTAAATACATCTTTTCTTCTTGTAGTACTTGTGATTGAACTTGCATGTGCTCATTCAAATGCTTTCCCAAATCCAGGTGTGGTGATACATGCCTTTAGTTCCCGCACTTGGGAGGAGAGGTCGGTGAATTTGTGAGTCTCAGGTCAACCTGGTCTACACGGTGAGTTCCAGGCTAACTAGTGCTGCAGAGTGAGACCCTGTCTCAAAAACCCAACCCAAACCAAACAAACAAATTAGATGCTCTCCCAATGAGTTATGTCTCCTCCCACACCCACATCCTCAGGTGTTTCTTTGACTTAGAAAGGAATCTTTGTAGTGGCTATGGTGGTGCATATCTATAATCCTAGCATTCAGGAGCTGAGGCAGGAGGATCATGAGTTCCAGGTCAGCCTGCTGAGCTAAACATAGTGCTGTCTTAAAAAGTGTTTTCAGGATAGGTGTGACCCTCTTGTTAGAGACTCTCCCCGCGTCCTACTCAGCACTGCCCCCCCAGTTGGGGCTGAGAGTTGACTGATGTGGCTTTTATTATACTCACTAACACCGGATTAATTGACTGCAGTCATGAAGTGTCAAGGTCGTCAGAAGAGGGAGGGTAAATCTTATGTATGGCTCTGCCACTAGCCGAGAATCTGGAACAGAGGCTCAGAAGACATTTTGTAAGTATGAATAAAGGGATGACTTGCTATGGGGTGTGGGGATCAGGGGAAGAGCGGGGTGCTTGGAAGCTGGGGGCTTGGGGAAACATCCCTGCAGTTTGAGTCATGGGCTTGGTCACAAACAGGCTAAAAGGTCTGCTTTGATTTAGGTGGAAGAGGCAGAACTTCCCTTTTTATGAATGGCTTGGTGAAGTCCCTTGCTTTCTTTTGTCACATTAGTTTTCACACACATATACATGTATGTACATGTGCCAGGCAGGTGGCTATGAAGAGGCTGTCAGGATGGCCTTGTGTCCTCATCCATCTTTTGCCTTCTTCCAGGAAGGCTTGTAAGATTTCAGTATCATGTTAGATAAGGAAGGGGTGGAGAGTGCCCCGGCCGTGTGCACGTGGCCACACTTACTGCCTCTGCTCTTCCTTAACAAGCCCGGCTGCTCCCAAAAAGAAGCTCTTTTCTGTATAATTTTCTGACACTATTTTTTTCTAAAGAAAACAAAAATAGACTATTGGAACTGTTCAGTCACCCTCACACTCTGGAAAAAAGCATACAGTGCTGGGTTCTGCTCACAGCCATGAAAAGGTCGTAGGATTTTCTTGATCTGTCTTCATCCAATTTTGTAATCCAGATGAGATGCATAAACTGAGTTGAGAAGCTTCAAAATCTTCAATAAAATAGGGTTTGGATGTGTACTGGTTAACACTGATTACCAACTTGACATAGGCTAGAGCCATCTGAGAGAAGCCTCAACTGAGGAACTTCCTAGATCAGATTCAAGGGCAGGGGCTATCTTGATCCTTCTTTCATGTCAGAGGGCACAGCCCACTGGGGGCAGCACCATTCCCTGGGCAGATGGTTCTGGGCTATATAAGGAAGTCAATCAACTAAGCATAACCTGTGAGTGAGCCACCAACAAGCAGTGTTCCTCCAGCTTCTCTGCTTCAGCCCCTGCCCTGACTCTTCAATGATAGGCTCTGACTTAGAAGTGTAAGCCACGTAAACCTTTTGCTCTTCTAAGCTGCTATGGGTCAGTGTTTTATCACAGTAACAGAAAGGAAACAAATCTGTTTTCTGAAAAGTTAGTAAAAACTGACCTGCCTGATTGGCCTGGGCTGGAGAATATTGGGGGGGGGGGGTAGGCAGCCCTTGTTACATTTCACTTTCTTTGATGATTACATTCCAAGTTTTCTGGAAACCATCTAAACATCAGGTGCTAAAAGATGAGGGAAGATACTGCCCATGCAGTCCTAGGCTTCGGCTCTGAACACCCTTGCTGTGGGAACATCCCCCCCACCCCGCAAATGAAGGTAACAACATTGGTCTCACAGAACTTCTGACATGCCTCGTGTGTCTCACTGTTCTTTTTCTCCAGTCAAGTTCACAATTGTCAGGGAATCTGTCTTTGCATGGATTATCACAGTTGCTGGAATACTGCAGAACTATTCTTCAGCTTTTCCCAGACTGCACTCTGCCTGCTACTGAAGTCTCCTCCTGCCTTGAATGCTGTTTCCCAAGAGTTATCTAGTTATCTATCTTATTAATCTTCTGGTTTTGCTATTTTTCCTCTCATTTTTGTCTCCTGATTTCTTTGTATGCATGTTCATGTATGTGCATGTGCACAGATGTTCAGGTGTGTGCCAGAGAACAACCCTGGATATCATCCCTCAGGCATTATTTACTTAAAAGGTTTTTTGTTTTTTTGGGGGGGGGGGAGACAGTCTCATTGGCTTGGAACTTGCCTAGTCTACTTGGAAGGCTGGCCAGCAAGCTCCAGGGAGCTGCCCGCCTCCACCTCCCTGGTATACAAGTGTGCACTAACACAGTGGGCTTTTTTCACTTGGGTTCTGGGGAACAAACTCCAGGCCTCTTGTTCATAAGGCAAATACCACTAGATGAGCTGTTTCCCCTGCAGGCCTCCTAGCCTTTCTCTGTAGTCACACCTGGTCTGGAACTCACTGTGTAGATGAGGCTGACCTCAATCTCACAGAGATCCACCTGCCTCTGCCTCCTGAGGCTGGGACTGAATCCAGGCCCATTTTCTAGTTTCTTGAATGCTACCTTATCTTTGTTCTATTTCGTTTCTTGGTTGCTCTGTTACTCTCTCGCCGACTCTCAAGGTGAGCCCTGAACTCATTTTGTGAAATCTGTTGTTTTTGGTAAATGTGGCAAGCCCCTGCTATTGCTATGAATTTGGCATGTGGTCATTTTTAGGAATTTCCTGTTTTTCCTTGTGACTTCTTCTCTCACCTAAATTGCTTCTGATGTATTATTTGGTCTCCAGGAATGAGAGATTTTCAAATTCATTTTTAATTCCATTGCATGATTATAGAAAAAGTCCTATGATACTGATTTTAGAATTCACTGAAGTCTCCTCTGTTGATTTTCCTTTAATTTCCATTGCATGATCAAAAAGAATTTGCCTGTTGGGTCCAATTGTCTCTATAATCTATGGTTAAAATCTGGCATTCTAAACATCTAGATCTTTGCTCATTTCTTACCTGTCCATTTCTAAGTGAATTTGGATTTCAAACAATACTCGATCTGTTGTCTCTCTGGAATTGTCAATCATTCACATACCTATACACAGTTGTTGTGATATAGAATGCATTTATGAATGAATGCTTATAGATTTGTGGATTGCTAGGATTTATATTTGCTCAGGAACCTTAAATCTTTTGATTAGCTTGTTTGAGTCATTTGCATTTATTTTAATTACTGGTATTGTAGATTTATGGACTTTATTTCATTTTTTATATTTACTATATTTTATTTACTGATGTTCCTTCTTTTGACTCAAGTAACACATTCTAATTTTTTTGTTAAGCTTATCAGTTTCTTAAAATGTTGGGTGTCCATCTCTGTGGCCACACTGTACACACATCCCTAGCATGCTTTCCCTCGGGCTGTTTCATCTCCATACTCAGCAAAGCTGATGTCCTTCTAGAATTTCCTTCCAAAGTCCTGTGGCCAAGAAAGGTGTGCAAAGGCACATGAATTATTCCTCAGAATCCTCACAAAGCGCACAGGTATTTCGGGCATGTTTCTGCAGTCAAGGTGGAGTCTTTAGCTGCATAATACCATCATGTGATATACCACCAGACGTGAGCATGCTTGTATCTTTATCTATAAAAATACATGAGTCACCAGACATTAAAAATCAAAAAGGGGAAACCAATGACGACATACCAGTATACCAGCATGTGTGTACATATGCATGCATGCACACATTTAGGCAGACGGATTAAGATAACACACACGCACTATTAACATCAGGGGAATCTGAAGATGGGGACACAGGATATTTTTGTTCTGTTTTTTTCAGCTTTTCTATCAGTCTGAAGTTATTTCAAAATTAAAAGTTAGAGACTTCATGAGATCCATCAATAAGGCACAGGAATTGGCTTTGGGGAGCCACAGTCACGGTAATTTAAGTCTCAGAAAGAGTAATGAGTTACCCAAAGAAAAGAGAAAGCCAGAAAAAAATAAGCTTTCTGTACCATCACATGAGGCAGTTTTTACATGGCCAATCTGAACACGGACTACCAATCAGCAAGAGAAAGCTCAGAGGCCATCTTTAGGTTCCAGGGCCACCACACAGCCCTGGCTGGTGCAAGGAAGCACTTCCTGACGGCAAGTATCAGCAGAGGACTGCCTGGCCACTGGAGAGACGAGTTGAGGAAGCCACTCTTCCCTAAGCCCTCATGAGATTCTCGCTGACAGCAAAATGATCAAGCGAGGCAAACCGCATGAAAGAGGGCAGACGGGCGTCCCCAAAGTAAGGCCACACAGACACGCTTCTCATCAAGAGGAAAATGCAGCTGTGATGGAAGATTAGACTGCCATTACCCTTACCCAGTGGTAAACTTTAGTACCTAAAAAGTGGGTTAAAGAGAAATGAAATACCTTCTAGTGTGATTTAATATAAAGGACATGACATCAATTAAATGTATGATTCTCAAAAGAAATAGGGTATAGTCGAGATTCCAGAGACTAAAGGAGATAGAGAACAGGTGAGTGCAACCTGTGGAAGCTGCCACACAAAGCCAGAGGGTACACATCCTACCAGATGGCATGTTTTAGCCTGTTTCCTACTGCCATAACAGAATACCCGAGGACAGGTAATTTACAAAGAAATGTATTTAGCTTACAGCTCTGTAGGTCAAAAGGCATAGCGTAGGCATCTGTTTGGCTTCTGGTGAGGGCCTTGTGCTGTATCATATGATAATGGAGATGCAGAAAGAAGACATAAGCACATGCAAGAGCACGTGTGCCAGATGCAGAGGAGAGACCAACTTGCTCTATAACAGCCCACTCCTGAGGAAATTAGCCCAGTCTGACATTTGACTCTTCTACGAGACCTAATCTGGTCTTGAGAGAACATGTTCAGTTTCTGAAGAAGACACAAATCCCATCTTTTGAATGTTGTTCCAATATCTAATCATCTCCCACTAGGCTCCACCTCTTAAAGGTCCCCCCGCCCCTAAATTCTGGCTACACTGGGGACTATGTTGTTACCACATGGACCTTTGGAAGACACTATCTGTGATGGTTGGTCTTGAAAGTCACCTTGATGGGATCTGGAACTACCTAGAAGACACACTTCTGAGCCTGTCTGTGAAGGCTTTTCCAGAGATGTCTAACTGAGGAATTACCCACCCTGAAAGTGGGTGGCACCATCCCATGGGCTGTATGTGCGTGCATCTGAGTGAACAGAAAGGAGAAGAGGACAATGTGAGCTGAGCACCGGAATTCTTCTGTTTTTGTTTCCTGATTATGAGCACAATGCAATGAGCTGCGTCAAGCTTGGGCACCTGGCCTTCCTTCTCCATGTGATGGACTGTGTCCTCAGACTGCAGGCTGAAATAAGCCACCCTAAGTTATTTTTGTAAGGTATTTGTCACAGCCATGAGGAAAGTGACTACAATACTCAAAGCACAGCAACCCTCCTGGTACTGTAAGTCAGCTTCGTGAGAGATGAAAACGTACTTAAGAGCACAGCAGCCAGAATGCAGACATCATCCCAGACGTTGATTGGGCTCTGGCACAAAGGATCGAATATGTTCATGGTGATACATTTTTGAAGCCAAACCCAGCTGGTGCTAGCTCAGCCCTAACATAGATGTTCCAACAGGCAGCACACTGGAAGGCGGCCTGGCATGGATCATATGCTCTTTATGGAATCGCCATCACAAGAGACTTTCATGCAAGCAGAAACAAACAAGGCCAGGCTCCTGTCCTGCCTCTTCGCAGTCACACACTCGGGAGACAGAACTAGTCATGTTTTCTAAGTGGCCAAGGAGAGCAGGAGATACTGGTGCTCACTACCTGTTCCTCCCAATAAAAACCAAAGAACAGGGAGCTGAGAGATGGCTCAGCAGTTAAGAGCACTGGCTGCTCTTGCAGAGGACCTGGGTTCGATTCCCAGCACCCACATGGCAGCTAACAACAGTCCATAACTCCAGTTCCAGGGGATCAGATGCTCTTTTCTGACCTCCGTGGGCATTGTACAACATGAGTGCACTTACATACGTGTAGGCAATACACTCATACACACAAAATAAAAAAATATTAAAAAAACAGGAACAAATTCTGAGAACCAGTGCATGAGGCCAGACTTGTTTCTCAAAACATGACCAAGTGAGTCAGAGAATGTGGCAGTGTGTCCATGATTTCTCCAGTTAACTGTCTGTCCATCCTCTGGTTGATTGACAATGCTGCTGAGCTGAGCTGCCCCAGTTGTGAGGGGACAACCCTGGCCGGATGGTCTGACCCTGCAAGGGCTGAGGTCTGCCCTAGGCTCTGCACTGCTATTCAAGGTCGTCAGTCACCTGTTGGATGGAGTTTCAGAAGGTGTGTTTATGCTTGTAAAACCTACTGAGCTCACAAACGGGAAGAGAATGCTTATGAAGGCAACTTCACAAAATCTAGGAATCTGATGAAATACAGTGTGGTGTGGTGTGGCTGATAAAGCCTCCCTCGGTAGAGCTCCCTCTGTAGAGATGTCAACCAGCCAAAGGGGGTTGTCGTTTGGAGCATGACTGTTCATACTGCAGCCGGAATACTACTTCAATTCTGGGCTCGTATTTTAAGGGCTCAGTTGACAGCTGGGCCCCCGATGTAGTGCGGTTGTCAGAGTTATGGATCTGAGAGGGCTGGGAGAACTCTGAGTTTAATCCAGAGAAGGCTTGGAGCCTGCCTTTCTACCTGCTATATTAAAGCTTATCTGTGTGTGTGTGTGTGTGTGTGTGTGTGTGTGTATAAATCTACTACCTGCATGCGTGTAAGTGCACCTGTGTCAGACAATGCCCGTGGAGATCAGAATAGGGTGTCGGATCCCCTGGAACTCAAGTTTCAGACAGTTTTTAGCCACCATGTGGTTGCTGGGATTCAGACCCAGGTCCTCTGCAAGAGCAGTCAGTACTCTTAACCACTGAGCCATCTCTCCAGTTCCCTTTAGGGAAGCTTTTGCTTCCCTAAATATAGATAAGACTTGCCCTATTTTCTACAAAGGAAAAGTGTGTGACCCATGGGCACAAGTTATCGGGGAAAAGTCTCATTTTAACATTAGAATTTCCTAGCAGTGAAAACTAACATAATAATAATAATAATATTAGTAACTGGAAGGGAATCACCTTCTTGAAGAGCCTCTGAGCAGAGGCTGGGTGACCTGCTATAAGAACTCTGCAGGCTGATCCTACCCTGTGAGGGGTGGACTACAAAACACCTCTGCAGTCATATTCTGCAATACATGCTGCAATGAAGTGATTTAATTCTTATAAACACTGTTCTTATGAAAATCATGATGTAGTCACAGGGAGTTTTAGAGAGAGGGGAGAAAATACTTTTGGAAAATCAACGATTTGAAAGAAGGATGCACATGAAAAGAATTTTGAAGCTTAGCAGAGGACTGCCACATTTATTTAGTTCTTAAACATCTTTACTATATTAATTTCTGTGTGGCTGTATGTACACTGGCACAGGGATACCACAGCACACATGTGGAAGTCAGAGGACAACTTGTGGACACCAGTTCTTTCCTGCCACCATGCAGGTCACCAGGCTTGGCAGCAGATACCTTTACCTGCCGAGCTATCTCACCAGACTACTACTTTTAAAATGACACATTTGATTGCATCTGTGTGTCCACAAGGTTGTTCTATAGGCCTGTAGCTACAACGTAAGTCCTACGTGGATAGAAACTGTCCACTTTATCGAATCTACTCTCCTATACTTTCTGCTATCAGATAAGAGTACTGACTGGTGCTGGGGCTCGGACTGAATATTTACACTCCTGGTCTGGGCGCAGGTGCTCACAGCCAGGAAGAGCAGAAAGGGCTGACAGAACACTCCTGCTGGCTTTCCTCTCCTCTCTGAACCCACTGGAAGCAGCTAGAGAGATTTTACTGAAGGACTACTGCAGCTCAGGACTACTATCTGCTCCAAGTCTGGCAAGATCTTGTGCTCCTGGTGTTTTTTAATTAATTCATTCATTTATTCATTCATTCATTCATTCATGTCTGTGTGTATACATATGTATGAATGTATGTGGGCGGGTACGTGCAGGCCACTTCATGTGTGAGGTCAGAGAACAACTGGTAGGATATGGTTCTCTCCTTCCACCACATGGTTTCTGGGGACCCATCTGAGGCTATGAGGCTTGGTGGCAGGCACCTTTATGCACTGGTGATTGTGAAGGCTCTCAGGGCATTTTTCTAGGAAGAAGTCTTCACTGCGTTCTCCAAGGAGCTTATAAATGAGGGGGAGGACGAGGCACCAGCGGGTGCTGCTCAGGGGCACATCTGTTGCCCACTTCCTGGTGCCGGCAAGGGGTGCGCCTCTCTCCCCTTCTCTTTTCTTTTCACTGCTGTGGTGGGGACTTAGGTAAAGCCATTTTGAATTTCCCCTACAAAGCACCAAGACAAAGCAAGCAAGCAAGAATACTCTGCTTGCAACAATCCCTGGGGCCCCAAATCCTTGTCTTTCAAACCATGGAGAAGCATGCAGCTGGGCCTTGAGGCGTGTGACCAACTCCCAATGCCTATGACAGACGAATCCCCCTTACTTCATGGTGACATTAAGCTGTAAAGAGATATGACTGACCACTCTGTGACTCTGTTGACTTTCCTTATTAAAAACAACAAATCTTGAATAACTGCCTTACTGTAATAGGTGACCTTATGCTTAAACTCACAGGAGCAGCCACAGAATCTTCAGAACCACATTTAGTAGCTGATTACATATTATTCTGAAATGAGTACTCCCAGCACCACCAAACAAAAGAAAGCAAACATGAAACAAGCCCATCTGCATGGACTATGTCAGCCAGTAAACAAACAACTATTGTGCTGCTGTGGACGGTGGGCAGGAGAGAAACAGAAACTAGACTCAGGTCAAGAAGAGAGTTTTGGTAATCTAAACCATTTAACACTGAGACAGACTCGTGTACCTGGAACAGCTCTAGTACTTTCAAGCAGGAAGAGGAGGTGCTTTGGAAGGCTGTTCCCATGGTGTGACGTTTCAAACTCAAGTTTCAAATCTTCAAGTGCTCAAAGGCAGAATTGAGATGAAAGCGGCTCATCCCGTGCACAAAATAACAAGCACACAAGCATCGTTAATGGTTTTAAGTGATCTAAATCAGGACAGGCTGGTTACATATGTGAAAACAGTTTCAGCAGCACCCTGAGCATTCCGTTTTGTATGCACAGGTTTTTAAGTCAAAACTTATGGCCATTGTTTTGAAAACAGATTCAGGAATTTGCAGATTTTTAGCAAGAGAACAGAGAGGTGTTCTCACTTTTGATTTGAAAACACTTGCAAATACTGTCTGAAATCATGACACTCTCACATCTGTCTGTGTTAAGTCTGTAACCAGAGACGGTGATGTGGAAAGATGCAGTCAATTGTCATTTTCAAACACACAGAAATGGGACATGCTACACATTTCTCCTTTAAAATGTAGTCTGTATTATTTTTCACCAATCAAAACACACACAATATAGTTTATTACAGAACATTAGGCAACGTGACTTAGAGACGTGCAAGGCTGCACCTGTACTTACCACAGCGTGGAATAACCAGAGGAGCGACGTCAGAGTGATCAGACAAACTCACACCCCATTACCATGACTTACACATCACTCAATCCAGATCAAACAGGGGCCCATTCAGTGTTCTGGACACAGGCCCAGGTGTCAGCAAGGGCCCTGTGAAGGGCTTTCTCCTTCCGGCCCTGGGGCTCTCATCTTTGTGTTCTGAGGATAAGAACACAGTCCATTTCTGAACTCAGACCCAAGACTTCGAGGCACTGTGAGCCAGGGGTCTGCGGCTGCCCTCCTACCTTGGACTCTGTCCGCCCTCCGGTCCTGTGCTTGGAACTGAGACCCAGACACAGAGGCGCAGCCATTCCCTTTTTGACTAAAAACTAAGCCAACAACAAAAAACAGACCTAGTGCAAATTCCAGATAATCACCAATTACCTGGTTTATAAAAATACATGTCCAAAATAGTGACTTCCAGGATGTGTACAATATAAATTACAAAAATAAAATAGCAAAGATGAAAACGTTGAGCACATTTTTCAGTTCTTTATCCAACATCAGCATTTGTCTACAGAAATCTGTTCCAAACCGTATGCATTGCACCAGGACCCTGGCAAATCCAGGCTCAGGAGCAGGGACCCTGAACCTGAGGCGAGGTATTTCTTTGGAGCTATGGCCAGCTCTAGGTGCACTTGCCTTCCTGACAGAAGAGGGTCTGAGCAGGAGACCTTCCACACCAGGCTGCACAGGCTCCATTCACGGCAACAGGCTCACGGAGGCACAGAGAAGAGGAGAGCAGAAAGCTACTCCGCAGCCCGCCACACTCCACTTACAGGTGTCTGTCAGTGGGAGCTGCACTGGTCACCACTGCATGCTCCCTTCCCAGGACAGGGCAGACAATACAGCTTGAAAGCTCCCTTTTCTCCGCTTTTCCTCTTAAAGATGGTTTTAGTGAAGTGTTCTAAAAGAATGTGTATTAGAGAGAAGGCCACTGTAACATACATGCTTAGACATGTATGGTGGTAACTTTCATAACTGTAACATCACACCTCCAGGGCCCAAATCATCTTGAGCCATAAACAGGCATTTCTGCCTTGTGCGAATTAGCATCTCTACTTTGTACCTGGAAGTGTCCACATAATAAAAACTATTCCTTACTTCATGATTACTTTTGTTTTGTCAAAGGTTCTGGTTTCCAGTGATGAGACCAGCCAGCAGGGGACACTGGTGCACACAGAATCATCTATTTCAGATATTCCTTGGAAGTGTTCTTATCCAAATTCCTCCCAGAACACGTGCTATAGAATGTTGACCAAATAGTTTCCAAAATAATTGAACATAAGATATGAACCGGTAACAAAGCAAGCTCAAGGGAAACACTCTGAGCACAAGCAGCCAAAGCAAGACCATCCTAACTCCATTTCTGCAGTGACACGGAAATACTCAGTATCTTAATGAATCTTGAACAATTTACATGACAGGAAGTTGAAAGTATCAATTTCAGGTGAGCACGTTTAAACGAGAAAATATTCAAGAGTGGATCGCTATTCTCTGGGGTATCTCCTCTGTAGTCCTCTGGAGTTTTTCTAAAACATTCGTGACTTTCCCTTAGGAAAGGGAAATGCCTGCACAACACGGTGAGCAAGCAGTGAGCCTGGTCTCCCAACAGACTGCAGTGGGCTGGCTGACGTGGCTTCTTTCCATGAGAAAGACAAGGGAGTTGGAATGTGGTGCTGCACAGAGAAGGCCTGCCTGTGATACCTGCTTGTTCTTCCCCTTGAACAGAGGAGGTGAGCCAACGACCCAGGCCAGGGCCTGAGGAAAAAGCACGGTGAATGACTGACCCTGGGGACACTGTCCTACTCAAACACTAGCCAGTGGATTCAGGAGCCTACTTGCCAGCATTTCATGAGATGGAGTGTTACGAGTTTAACACAGACGGTGAAGTTCCAAGGGAACGGTCTAGATTAGTCATCCAGCAGACTAAGAAAAAGGAGCTACACAGGCAGGATTTCGATTATATGTGTCTGAAGCAGGATGAAACAAAACTGGAAATTGTGTCATGCAGAAGCCAAATGCAGCCATCCGCACTGGGCAGTCTGGAGGACACAGGGCCCACAGAAATGACTTGGTTCTAGCAGAGGTAATTCCCAGCCACAGACATCACAAATTTAAGAAAAGCTGTATTTTATTTATTAAATAAATTTAATTATATTCCTTTTGAAATACAAAAGATAGAATGAATCATACCACAAATGAGGGTAAAATACGATATATGACGATGGCCAATTAATACACATGATTCTATTTTTTTTTCTGGACAGACACCAAATTACTACAGATGATTAAGAGATTATTCTAGAAGTAGAACTCCCTGGAAGATTATTTGGCATTTAAATACTGATTCCCAGATTGCTAGATTGGGCACGTTCAAGCAAGCATTTGTGGTCACATGCATATAAGTCCCAGTGGTTACAGAGAGGACATTGTCACCATGATAACCACACAACTAGTAAAAGAAATTCATCTATTCTAATTGCTCACCTGAAATGACCTTGAACAAAATCTCTACCAGTGTGGTTTGTACTTTTTTCTTCAGACATAATCTGCTTCATTTTATAATCTAAGCAGGCAATCCTATTAGAACCAAGTAGGGGCAAGGCATCGTGTTTCTTACATGCAGAACATGGAGTTTTTCTGTTTGGTTCCATCCACTCCCACGCACGTCGGGGCCATGGAAGCGGGAGCTCCTCCGCAGACGGTAAGTGTGCTGTTTCCAACATATCATCGACAACCTTCGAGGGGTCCTGTTGAGGCATCGAGACTGCTGTCTGTGTCTGAGGCCAGTGTCTGCTCAGTGGACATGGATGAAATGTCATTGATAGATGACGACTGAGACGGAGTCGCGTTGCTACTTACTGCTGCATCTGTGCTAAGAAAACCAAACAGAATAAAACCTGAGGCCTGGCACTGCTGCCAGCAGAAATGAGATTTCTGGCTCTTTCTGGCTCTCTCCTTTTCATTTCCCAGTCCTAACTACTAGTATGGACAAGAACCTGGTCAACTATAGTCTGAACTTCTGGAACTTTTCCTTGAGTCCTTCTTTTGCCCTAGGTCCCCAAAAGCCCTATGCATTTCCTGTGACATTCTCCTTTTCTTCCCTATGGAAAACATTTATGATCACATAGGATCATGTTAGCTACCTAAAAAGACACCTACTGATTTCAAATGAACTTTAAAAGGAAATGGCTGGCTGTAGCCCAGAAGCAGCATAAGAGAGTTGAGCCTGACTAAGACATAAGTGTCATTAGACATTTCATTTCTTACATAAACACGTGGTATAGAAAAAAGCATCAATATTCAAAAGGATCTTTTGTGATAAAAATACTTTCTGAAATAAAGATTATACACTCAAAATGGGAAAAAGTTTATTTAGTGCCATGCTATGTGCATTTTAATTTTGTTCTTTAAGTCTAGAAAACTGTTATTTTAATTTTGAAGGTAAATAAAGCTACTGTTTCTTGCTGTCCATCTTCTATAGTGGTTTGGACAAAAATAAAACATCCAGGTTCTTAGATATCAGGTTTTACAATCTTACCTAAACTTTCTAGATGCCTAATACATATGCCATGTAAGTACAAAATTCAAGACTAAGAAATAAACTGCAAATTTACCCTTCTGTAAATGGTATATGTGTGTGTATGTGTGTGATTTCAAGTGTGAGTGAGAAAAGAAATGTCATCCTGAAAGTAGAAACCTACTGATAGAGACTTTTACGACACTAGTTAAATTAATGTCACTAGTATCAGAATCTCCTGTAATCACAAATTTAACTAATCATGGCTGAAGAGATGGCTCAGAAGTTAAGAGCACTCACTGTTCTTGCAGAGGACTCGAGCTTGATTCCCAGCACCCACAGATTTAGGAGATTTGATGCCCTCTTCTGATCTCTACAGGCATTGTACAACATTGGGTGCACTTACATACATGCAGGCAATATACTCATACACTTAAAATAAAAATAATAAAATATTTTTAAAAACTTAAGTAATCACTAGGTTTCTACCAAGTTGAAGAGTGAAAAATTAGATCTTAAAAGAAAACCAAACTACAGTTTATGTAGATTTGTACTAATATTCTTCTTTTTTAAAACTGGATGGGATCAGTACAAAGGCCATGCACACTACAAAGGCTTCAAATCCAACTTCTTCATCTCTAAATAGAGTTGACAGTAGTTGTTGCAAGGATCCAACAAGAATGTTTAACATGCAGCTAGTTCAGGACCTCGCATCTTGGAAGAACCTAACTGCTGCCACCACCACCATTAGGACAAGTCAGAAAGGGACAGACACATGGGGTTTTCACATACAGTGATGGCGGGCATTTAACACATTGCCGCCATTTTAAAAAGTTGAATGGCCAAAGAAAATATTAGACAACCACACAGTTAAAGCAATCGCTAACCTGAAGGCTGGTCTTTTACAACACCATTCTTGCTTCTTTCTTCCCAGTCCATCACTTCTTTGTAAATTAGCTCTTCAAACAGAAATGCAAGTTAAAACGCTTTGACACTTCCTCTGCATCTCTGAACTCTGCTTCCAAATCAATCAGAACTACTCCAAGGGCACGGTGATAACATTATTTTAAATTGTGATATATAGTTAATTCATTATGTAGTTAATCTGGACCAAAACAGCTGTTTTTGACCCATTTGACTTTATTTATTTCGGTGCCAGGGATCAAATGCAGGGCTTTGGGCAGAATAAGCAAGTGTGTTACTCTGAGTTACCCCCAGCCTGCCTCATTCATTATCTCTTCAACACACAACAGATGAAGGCAGCCAACAGAAGGTCTATTCTGTTTGAATCTTTATGAAGACAGAGGAGAGGGAGAGGGAAGGAAGGAGGAGACAGAGAGGAAAAGAAGGGGAGGGGAAGAAGGGGAGGGGGAAAAGAGGAGGGGGAGAAGGGGAGGGGAGAAGGAGGGGACTGAGAGGAAAGGCAGACTTGCAGAGTGGCTCAGAGATGGGAAAGAACTGACACTGAGGCCGCCTGACGCCGATGACTGCGGTTCTCTCAATGTAACCGGGACTGGAGCGGGCTAGAAGCTCCAGGCTGGCTGGAAATGAATCCAATCACAAGTCATGTCTTGTCATCAACTTTGGAATCCCTCCACTTCCTCTGATTAGCACTGATTGGCTACCACATAAGTTATTAGGGGTCCCTAAAAATTTTGACATTCGTGTATCAACATTAGCACACTGCAAGCACACACCGAGGCCTACGCATATAGCTTCGAGCACTGCGCAATGATGAGCAGCGTGTTCATCTGTGAGTGACTGGCATGCCACACTTTGGAAAGACATGATCTATGTACACCCAGTGTTGACCTGTCTTGACCACGACCCTTAGTTACTGCTGACCCTGCTTCTGAATGAAACACTCCAAGATTTGCATCTTCATGACCAGCTTAGTTCTTGTGGGCTGTGGTTCATCTTGAGGTAGTAATAATACCTTCTTGCCTATTTTTGACTGGCAATTTCCTCCAAACTGGATTTGAAAATATACAACCACATAGCTTAAAGACATGCAGAGACATTCAGATGACCCACAGCTGCCTCCAACCATGTCTGCTTTGACAGGAATCTTCGCAGGAATGTACAGTTTGTTAATCAAGGATAAGTGACAAATTTTCATGTTATCAAGACTTCAACCTAGTTGAAGTTTACACAGCGTTTGATAATGAAAAACCATGTGAAAGGGGCCTTATATTTCACTCCTGAAGCAAACTATGGCAGTATACATGTTCCATTCAAATACTGCTGTCTTCACATTCTTTCTCAGCTGGGGAGTGGGGAGAGAGGGTACTGAGGTTTCTGGATCTCAAGCTCCTTCCTGAGGGGCTAGTGGCAAAAAGTAAAAAGGCCGATTTTGCAGGACTGAGAATGTGACAGACCAGGATCAAAGGAGCCCACTTACCTTTCCACTCTTCAATCGCATGCTCTCTTTCTTCCAACTGGGCATCATAGATCTGAGGCGGTGGCTAAAATTAAATGACTCGTAAGGTCAACAGTTCAAAAATGATGGGGCACGATGGGAAAGTAACACGACTCAGAACAGTTCTAGTCTACTTTTAGAACATGGCTTTAGTTTAATTAACAGGTTTAAAAAATCTTGTCTTAATAAGAATATTTTATTAGTTTTGGAATTAAAATAATTAAGGAAAAGTTAGCCAAGACAGTTATTAATAATAAACCTCTTAATAATCATATGACCTCCAGACATTCTGCAGAAATATACCCAAAGGTAATTACAAAATTAATAACCATAGGCAGCTTTGAGATTCCCAGGGACAAGGCTCTGTGTGGGAACTCAGGTGTGGTCCTTTCTTAGAACATACTTCTAGTTTATAATTCTTCATGAGAGGATAACTATGCCCAAGCCCCAGCTTAAGATGGACTGTCCCACAATTTAGCTGCTTATAAGCCCAATCCTTTTGACATAAAACGCTGTCAGACACGGTGACACAAGGCAAGCACTCTGGCACTGGCATGAAGTAAGCATTATTTCATTCCTAATGAAAGACAGTTCAGTGAAGATATGAAAAAATGCACACGAGCATTGAATGGAGAGGAACTTAGTGGTGGGGGAGGGTTTGAGGTGGGAGTCAGGATGGGAGGTAGACTGGCTTCCTGCATGCTCTGGGGAAGGAGAAGCAAATCTGTCACTTCCAGAAAGCTGATCGCCCTCTCTGATTTGAGGGCCTAAATAAGATATAATTAAAGCTGATGGCCTAGCGCCAGGCACAGAACAAATGCTTCATAAATCATGCATCATTTTTCTGTATAAATGAAGACCAGCATATCTCTGCAGTATAATTATGCTCACTCCTGAGCCCTCTGAGCTCCAGCCCCAACCCCAAATGCCCTGTGGGGCTGCTGACCCAGGCTTCAAGTCCTTGTCCCATTTTTGTAATCAGAGGTCCACAAATCTAGGCCCTGCCATCCTCATGCTGCCATTCTGAACCAACAGACAGAATGGCCAAAGACAGTGGGCCCTGGACATCAAAGCAATCCCACAGACATCCTTCCCAAGCAGACACTTACCGCTTCTGCTTCTGCAGGGTCATACCAAACAGTAATATACGGGTGACGCAAGGCTTCATCTACAGAGATCCGCTTGTCAGGATCAATCACTAACATTTTTGATAACAGATCTCGGGCTTGACTTGCTAGGGGCAAACAAATAATATATTTAGTCTGTTAATTTACAACCAAGGAAACCACTTAATAAAGAACCACATGTAAAGGTGGGGGTGGTACAAAGATACACCGACTTGGGGAAATGTTTGATGGACTCAAGATCAACATGATTTAAAACTTTTTAGGTCCAGCAGTTACTACTGCAGGCCAATTTTTCAATCGTGGTTTTACGCCCTTGGATTTGGGAGAGAGGATTGGAAAATATGTGCTTCAGTGTGTGGGGTGAGGGCACCGGGCAGCCTTGATCAGCACCCAGATGACCTGAAGTTAAGAAGCTGAGGCTGGCAAGGTGGCCAGCACCTTGCTCAGGGTGGTATTGCCAGAGTGTGGGCATGTGGGGTGGGAAAGTTTTCCTTTGTATTACATTAAAGCATATTATAACAGACTTTTAAAACTTCACAATAAGCCCGCATTCCCAGGGTATGTATCATGCTTCACAGTTGCCTTTTGCAACATACACTTTTTTTGTTGTTTAATCTAGAGATTAGTAGTTAGGAAAAAAAAAATCCAGTAATTTCAATAACACTGCTAAGCCGAAGGCTCATGAGGCCTCAACAATCAAAGTTCATAATGTGCACAGCAAGGACAGGCTGAGGCTTCTCTGACCAAATTCTGCTTATCAAAGGTGGAGGGAAACAAAGCTGTCCTTTTCCTCAGGCCAGCACCTTCTAGGAAGGGCACAGAAGTGCAGGAGGAAGGACCTTCCCACTGACCTAGGATTTGACTCCAGAATCCTTTTGATGTGTTCTTTATAGGTAAGAATTTTGGGGATTCTGACCACTGACACCATAATATGAGTCTTTTCCTTTTGTCTTTCATGTGTATTTGTGGTAGATGCACATGAATGTGTGAGTTGTACCAGGACAGAGGCCAGAGGAGGACATCAGATGTCCTTTAAGTCAATGTATCCCACTGGACTGGAAGCTCCAGTTCAGCGAGGTAGGCTGACCAGTGAGCTTCTGGGATCCACTTGTCTCCACAGGCCACAAGTTTGGATTACAGGCACACACATGGCTATGTGGGTACTGGGGATTCAAATATAGCTCCTCATGCTTGCAGAGCAAGTGTTTTTATCCACTGAGACATCTTCCAAGTTCACAACATAGGAGTCTTTCAGACTGATTTGATTATTTTCATTTCGGCTAAAGACTTCAGTTAAACCATTTTACTGAAGTCAAGACTCTTGGTCTTTAAGCTTTCTTTCTGCAGTGCCTTCATATGACAGGCTTCTAGTGTGTAAGTGACTTTCTTTCAGGGTTTCAACAATTCTATCTCCTAACATACACAGATTTATAAGGAAACATGGGGCTGGAGAGATAGCTCAGTGGTTAAGAGCACTGATCTGGGTTCCACTCCCAGCACTCACATGGTGGCTAAAAACTGTCTGTAACTCCAGTTTGGGAGAATCCACCACCCTCTTCTGATCTCTGTGGGCATTGCACGACACAGATGCACTTACATACATGCAAGCAATACACTCATACACGTAAATTTTTTAAAAAAAGAATGCAAACTTTACAGAAACAAGTGACAGAATAAAATAATGTCTTACTTTTTATTTTGTCTCGCTCAGATTCTGATGGAAATATCCAATCGGGAAAGAGTTCTTCAAACTTAATTCCAGGATATTTTGGTCTGTTTTCTACATAATTCCTCACTGTTGGCTGAAGTTTCTTCATGAACTCTGCTGATGGTGTTCCAAGCTGCTCAATAACTTTATTCCATTGATCAATATCTAAGGATTTTCTTGAGGAAAATATGGCTGACATGCTTATATTCGTATTACATACAGTACCACCCCACGAAGGAAAGTCATATGCATACCTACAGACAAGAGATAACTAGGTTGCCCTACTGGGTCAGCAGAAACATTTTGTAATAATATTCAAGTAAGGTTTGGGTTTCCAAATTACTTTTAAAAAAGCCTCTTATACTCTGCATCTTTATAAACTATGATCATGGTGTGTTAAATCAATATAACATATATACCTTCCTACTATAGTTCAAAATAAAATTATGACAGAAATGATTCAACCTATGATAGAAATGATTAACATGAAATAAAGTAAATATCACATAAACAAATTAAAATCAATTTTCACACTAAAGCTACCTTAGATTCACAAGTCTCTAAAGGACAGAGGAGCTGGAGAGACCCATCTGATTTCTCCTGCTCATAACTAGGCATCAGAGCCCTGTAGGACATGCTGATAAGCAAAGTGTGGTGAGGAAGGACGTGGTGAGGAAGGACGTGGTGAGGAAGGACGTGGTGAGGAAGGAGCAGGAACCCTGACTCTGGCCTCTCTCAAGTTCTGGCATAGTCCTTTCCCATGGACCACACTCCTTCCTGAAAATGCCTTGGACAATGACAGCTTTCAGAGGCATTTGATTTTACTTGGCATTGACCCACCCCAACCATCCCTACAGCATCTAGCAATGCACTCTATTTCCTTTCAAAGTACATGACCTGAGTTTCAGAGTCCTCAGTGTACTAACCACTCAAGGTTGTCAGAGTTAATCCTCCTGGGGGCAACTTCCTCACTTGTACCATGCAGATAATACCAGTTTTGCCTAACTCATAGGGTGCTTGGGATGACTGGGCCAAAGTCTGTGGAGAGGGATACTGAAACCGTAAGAAGCTACATAGACCGTGCAGGCTGTAAATCAAACTGAAGCTCAAAAGAGTGGCAGGTACTTCTCAGAAAAGGTGCTCACATCACTGAAAAATCACCTACGGCCCAGTCACATAAGCTCAGTTCTTCCAAAAAGTTAATTTAGAAAACTGCTCAGGAAATGAGTTTCTGAGGTTCAAGTCATTACCAGATTCTCACTTCATACATTCTGCCAGATCAGAATTATGCACACATTTTATTTAAGTATTTAGCTAAAATGTGCACTTCCTCCCCATGCTCAGTTCTTTACTGTGAAGACTAATATAAGACCCCATGATGCCCCTGCCCCAGCCCCCTCTCCCCTACTGAAGGATGAGCATTTGTTATTTTTCTTGCTGTTCCACCACCAACAAGCTCTCCACTGGAACCTTCTACCATTATTCAAACACCAGGAATTCTGTGTTAACACAACTGCTTTCTTTGATGTCCTGGGCCTTGCTAGCTGTTACTCCAAGCCTTACTGCTATTTGAGTCACCCCCTAAAGAGTTATTGCTTTTGTACCTCTAATTCTTAGCCCCTCATCCTCTCTGGAGCACACTCTCCTAAGGCTGCCTGCCAGCCCGGAGACAACAGTGCCCACTATGGGGCAGCGGTCACTTGGTCCAGTGGTTGGTTCTCAGGCTTTCTCTGTCCTGCTCCCCAGCTCCTCTCTCCAGTCTTCACTACCAGCTCCAGGTATTGGTGCTGTCCACAGTCCAGGGGTTTCAACATTCCTTCCTTGATTGCCAGTCTTTCCCTTGGAGTTCACATTGATAGATTAGATACTCCAAATCCCCACGGAGTATCTGAAGTTCAGACCTCCAGAGCACATGAAGATTTTGGGCCCTTCTCCCTGCCCTCCGCTCTGCCATCTCCTACCAGGTGACTAACAAGTCTTGGGGGGTATTTCCTGTTTCTATGCCGTCCTGGACTGTCTACCCTCCATTCAGTTTGGCAGTGAGCCTTTTAGAGCCTCACTCAGATGAGGTACCTAGAAACAGGCGGTGCTCACAAACTGTACTCTGGATTAATGTTACAGGGTCACTGTGACAGATGGCAGGGAGGTGGGAAGGGGAATGACAACCTGGGCAAGCTCTGTAGACCTTCTGGGTGGTCAGAGCACAGGTCTCTCATTCTAAAATTAGGAAGCCCCAACCACAGAGGTCTGAAATTCTCCAGAATGCACAACTACCAGGTGCAGTGGTCTGAACCTGGGCTCAAAGAAGCCTAGCTAAAGTTTTCTTTTTCCCAAAGGCCACAGTGGAGACAGGAGTCCCTTTTGCACCCAGGTCACAGCCAGATCTTTTGAGAACCTCAGCCTGGTTTCTAGAACCTTTTCATGTCTCCCAAATTTCCAATCTAATGTTTGAAAAACCTAACAAACTTTTAAAGAAAATGTCAGTTTTTACATGTGGTTTTAAGAATAACTTAAGATGACCTTATATATAAAACATTAACTACTGATATTATAAAATAATAATGTATAAAGCATTTTGTTGCTTTAAGTTATTAAAATGTACCAAAAAGTACCTTTATCGCTTGTTTCTGTATTTGGGGGGAAGAGTAATTCTTAATAAAAATTAGAAAAGGTCAACAAAGGAGTAAAGACTTGGACAGAGTGAGTAATAACAGACATTCTAGTCCGTCATCCACTCATTATGACTCCACATGGTGTTCCTAAGACAGTAACACCTCAACTCCTCCTTTATTTGAAGTCACTTGTAAGATACATTACAATATAAAGACTCCCATTTATGGTCAGAACAAGTAAATCTGAGATAGGTTATGGAAAGATGCCAGAAAAATTATTAGGATAAAATGAAACGTTACATTTAACTTTCCATATTATATAACCTATGATAGAAAACCTAAAGGGAGGTAAATAAAATGAATATAATAAAATCTCATTCCATGGTATGAATTCATATTTAAAGAAAGCTGTTTTCTTTAATAACTAAAGTTCCTTTTGTGAAACATATTTAGTGTCCTGATGATAGAGCTAAATTTCCTTTTTAAGTAACCATGGAGCTGCCATTAGAGCAAGATAATTTTAATCTTTCAGAACAAAAACAAAATCAAAGACTAATGAAAATATGAGAGATCAGAACACAAATGAAAAGAGGTACATATCAAGAACCATGTTAGGGGAAAACAGCAATAATAGAGCCGGAACGATCATGAGGAAAGAAAGCTGTCACAGCTGTGGGCTGTCTGCTCTCTTCCACGCTTGTCACTGACATGACTTGCTGGTCACAGGGTGAGTTCATCTTTTGTGTTCCCCAGAGTGTTACAAAATACCCTTCTGGAGAGAGGATTTTTTTTTTTTATGTCTATAAAATGTCAGCAAAGTAAGAAGTGACAAAGTTTAGTATATTTTTCTGAAAAAATTTTCATTCTAACCTTTTCCACTTGTCTTACATAAAATGCTTCAGTTCTTACTGAAGGAGATATTTTCGTGCATAATATAACTGAGAAAATAGTATATTAAGTCACACATGCATATTAACCTATTAAACTCAGGTAGCATCTTCCCCAGTTAACTCACGGAATGAACTAATTTATAAAACAGTTATTTCCACCTAAGTATCAGACTACATTTATCAAAAGGTAAATAATTTATTCTATACATCTAGCTATTTTTGATAAAAGAAAGCTAATATAATTGGTTCAGCTTAACTCTAAGTTTTTACAAAACTGCCACAGGTATTTAAGTCAACAAGAAAACATAAAACTGAGCCAGTTCGTTTGTGACACTAACCTAACAAACATAATAAGACCCCTGAGAGCAGTCTGGATCCCGACACTTCCTTCTGAGCGTTCACGTAAGCAGGTGCACCATGCTGCCCTCCGTGCGGAGAGCACGGCCAGGGTCAGGTCCTGGGGAAGGATACGGTCAGTGCCTTGGAATATCACACAACCTTTCACCAGCTCTCCCATGATGCAACCCACTGACCAGATATCAACTGAAAATAAAATGAAATGATAAAATTATGAAGTGTCATGAACAAAACAAAAGTGAGGAAAAGGATTCTAACAGCGTTCCAAACACACGAACATGGAAGACTAAGCGACTAGCTAACAGTGAACTTTTTAAACATTGTGAATGGTCACTGACCACTAGTTTAGCTTTTAGTTTGCAGTAGTCTGTGGTTTTAGTGCCAAAGAATTCAATTTAAAAAACAAAACCAAAAATAACAAACAAACAAAAAAACAGAAACAGGAAATGCCAACGAACATGAAACTCTTCAGGGCCACATCCCACCCATAATCCCCAATCCCAGCAGCCTCCAAGGCCAATCACTGGGTCTCTCCCTGTGAAGGATACAGTCTCTTCCTGGAAACAGGACTTTATGGAGGACCATTTCTGCCATGATGCACCCGACAGACCAGATGTCCACTACCAAATACCAGGTGATTAAAAGCCAGCCAGAGAGCTCTGCATCTCTTTTCTCCAAACCACCTCCCAAACATGACAGACCCACTAAATGCCAAATCAACAGGTGGAACCTTCATAAAATCCTGACACATCTTCTGCATGATCATTTTCTAAACTGCCATATCAGAAAGCAGCAGCTCAGCAGGGAATGTCTAGAACCTGGCAAGGCCATGCCTGAGCACCACTGTGTGTCTTGTTCTGTGGAGTCCAGGATGGGGCAGGCTAATCTCATGGCTCAGACATGGCAGGCAGAGTTATACACATGTAGCTACCAGAGGACACATGGTGAGCAGCTAACAGGGAACAGTGCCTCTCAGAACAGAGCACAGGCTATGTAACATATAAATAAACTTGTTTCAGAAGACCTGAGAAACTTTCATTGCTTAATTAATTTAATTAATTAAATCACAAGTAAATGTGACTTAATTCTAACAAATTCATTAAAAGCTAAATTTTAGCTTCTATTTAGTTGACATTGCTAGAATAAAGTTTTGACGGTAAAAACATCAGTTTTATATGAAAGAGAACATTGCATTATTCCATTTATATCAAGATTTAAAAGAAGAAAACCTGTCTACAGATTGGAAAAGAGGACAGTGAGAGGGCACCCAGAGATGCCAGAGTGGTGGTCTATGTGCGTGTGCTCATGGGAAGTTGCACACTCAGAGCCGCATGCTTCTATGGGTACACTAGGCTCTAATCAATGATCAAAAACACTCATTTTAAAAGTGAAACAGTTAAACCCAGTACGGGGGCACATATCTTTAATCTCAGCACTCAGGAGGCAGAGGCAGGCAGATTTCTCTAAGTTTGAGACCAGTCTGAGTTACAGAGTGAAACCCTGTCTCACATCTCACAAAAATAAAACAAACAAGGTGAAAGTGTTCAATAAATTGGCATAGAAAATAAACAACTTATCTATGGATTAGTTATCTATGTGAGCACTGTCCTCAAGCTGTGTTTCACAGGGTCAGAGGAAGACTCACTAGTGATAACCAGGGACGTGGCTGCTGCAGTTCTAACGACTCACCATTTTCTTTGTAGCCCATGCCCAGGATGACTTCTGGAGCCCGATAATAGCGAGTCACCACGTAGGGGGTCATCATAAAGTTGGTGCAGGCTGTCCGGGCCAGACCAAAATCAAGGATCTTAAGCGTGCAGTCCGATTTTACTACAATGTTGCTGGGCTTCAAATCCTAGAAAAGAAAGGATTTCAAATTTCTAGGAAAGAATGAGCCTAGACTGCTAAAGACCCAATTTCACAAAGGCAAGGGGCTGTGAGGCTGGAGGAGGTGACTGGGAGTGTATGCGAGGTGGGAGGAGTGGAAGTGAATTATGGGATTGTGAGTTCCTGCCTCAAAACAAACAAGTCAGATGGTTTTTCACTCCTAGTTGCTTCTGGGCTCAAAATTCTACAGCCTGGGGCTGGAGAGAGGGCTCAGCAGTAAAGAACACTGGCTGTTCTTGCAGAGGGCTTGGTTTCTAGAATGCACATGGCGACTAACAACTACAGTTCCAGGGAATCTGATACCAGTTTCTGGCCTCTGTAGGTTCTACACACATGGGTGCACTTAAATACATGCAGGCAAAACATGCACATAAACTAAAAATTAACTAATTTAAAAAATACTTAAAAAAACTCTTATAGCCTACAAGTCCCTTATACAAATTAGAACAATATTTTCACATAATATTTTTGTATGTATAACTCTGGTATACTCTTTTAAGATTTTTTTTTTTAATTTATTTTTATGTGTTTAAGTGTTCTGCCTGAATGTGTGTAAATATACCACCTGTGCGCAATGCCCAGGGAGACCAGAAGAGGGCATCAGATGCCAGGAATTGGAGTTACAGATGGTTACTAGCCACATTAGGTGCTGGGAACTGAATCCTTTCCTCTTCAAGAACAGCCAGTGCTCTTAACCACTGAGCTATCTCTCCAGCCCCCTGGTATACTTTAAATCATCCCTAGATGATTATAACACCAAAAATGATGGACATGCTATAAAAATAGTTATTACTGTTTAGGGGATAATTACAAGAAAAAAGTTTTCTTGTGCTTGGTACAGATGTGATTCTTGTTTTCAAATACTTCTGATCTGCAGAGAGTTGAATTCATGGGTACAGACTCCAGGACATGAAGGGCCCACTGTTCTGCACTACTCAGCCATCTCTGACAAGAGGCTAGCCTTGAACTATGTGCAGAGCTTCATGAACAAGGATGCTTAGAGCAGTGCCGCTTCTAATGCAGACGCCGTGGAAACCATGTTCACTGTCAAATGAGCCTCTGAGAGGATCAGGAAACACAGCTATGTGAAGACACTGTCACCTGTCAGAAAACTGCAGGTACAGACGAATTTAGGGGAAACAGCTTTACACTTTACTGCCATCTGCTGGAACTAGGATAATAAATCTCTCTGGGATGTCTGGTAGAGACAGCTGTCCTCATACTTGGTGCTCTGTAACAGACAGCTGATTTCTGCCAAAGAATGAATAAAAAGATCCCAGAGGCTCCTGAGTATCTCCCAACACCCACAAACTCTCTGAGTTGGGGCCCTAAAACTTAACCATTATCAAGTGACTTGAGGACTCCCTTTCAAGATAGCAGAGCCAGAGCCAGGGCAGTTCTGCCTCCTCGAAGCATGAGAATCACCCAAAAGATGGAAAACAAGAAACAGAAGTAAAGACATAAATGACAGCCTTCCCCTCACACATCATGCTAGACCCACAGAGGACTGTAGAGATGGCTACCAGAACATGGCAGCCATTGGCGTACCATCAGCTATTCCCCAAAAGGCAACGACAGAATAGCGGGCTGCCGGCGGGGGGCGGGTCACCTGGTCAAGCACCACTACTACTTGCTCGGACTCCAGATCCAGACCCACTGACGAGAGAAACCGAGGAGGAAGGACCTTCTGCACATGGAAGTGTCTTCCATCTGGATGTCTTCAGTCCTCTCCTGTAGGTACTTAAGTCATGAACTCAGAGAAAGGGTAATCACCAGATATGTTGAGGATGACTGGATACAAGTTCTGAGTACATGCTGAAACTGTAATGTTCAGGTGTCATCACACCTCCTCCACCTGGGGGAAGCCTCATTAAGGCCAGGTAGTAAGTGGAGTCTGGTCCAGATTTCTTCAGATCATGCTAACATGTTACCCCTGCTGCCAATTATGGCAGAATTGTCATAAAATTAGGGACTAGGTAAGCACAAGGGCCCAGGGGCTCACTTTGGTACTAGACTCAGACCCCTCTGGAATAAAGGTTTCAGTTGCATACTAGGTATTCTGTAGCAATTTCCTCTAAGAGAAAGCATACCATCTTGGAGGGAATTAAGCTTAGGAAATAATTCAAAGCTTTTAGGAAGTCCATGAAACTAATCAGATTCATGAGGTTCTGGCCTCCTCACGCATATGTGTGCATGTGTGTATGTGTCTGTGTGTGTGCGTGCGCGTGTGTGTATGTTTCTGTGTGTGCGTGCGCGTGTGTGTCTGTGCGCGCGCGTGCATGTGTGTGTGGGTCTGTGCGTGCCATAGGGGTGCTGAGCGACTCTCAGACCCACTGAGCCACCTGGAAAGACACCGATCTGTTGAGATGACTGCAGGTTGTACACTGCACATCAGGTTCTAGCTTTTGTCAGTCATCACTTATGTGGGGGTGGACTTTTGATGATGTAACTGTCTTTGAGTCATTCCTGATCCTGTAAGTAACCCCTCACTCATTCCAGTAAGTAACTCCAATAAAACTTATTAGTCCACCAAGTTGGACTTTGGTGGTGATATCCTTCAGTTGGGCTGTTGCTGGTTCCCTATCTGGGATGAGTCGATATTTGTTCATGTTCCCCAGAAATAGTGTCACACAGTATTAAGTAAGCCACAAACACCTGTCTAGATGATAGCTAAGGGAAAAAAAGTGGAGAAGGAAGGGAATGAACACCCATGTGACTGACACCTGTCAACTGCAGGGCAAAAGACTATCCACTAACATCCATCTCCTAAAACACCCCTGAGAAAGAGGGGCCCATGGGACCCTCAACTTGAGTGAAGAACAGAGATGTAAGGATAAGGAATGGTCTTCCACTGTGGATGTACAAGTAACAAAGGGCCCTAGCTGCTGCTTCCAGTACCCACCACTCTGCTTGACCTACTGCCCCGCCCCATGTCAGCTCTCAGTCAGTGACCGAGAAGCCAGAGTAAGGCAGGTCTGCTTTTGTAAGATACAAGAGATCAGTGTGAGGTGCTCAACTCTCATGGCTGAGTCCAAGCTTTATTAGCTCCACAGTATGACCTATAGCTCTTCCTCCCTGCTCTCCTCGAGTACAAGCTTGTGCTGTTCTGACCTTTTGTTTGTTTCTGCCTTTTCTCCTCACAAGTCTCCTAAGTCTCTAGCAGATCCAGTCCCACCATGGACTACTGCTTTCATGTCCCATAGGATGGGAAGTAAAATAACCTGGTTAGGTAGAGGAGACTCCAAACTCCAAGACCCACCCAAGGTAAGACAACTTAAAGCATGACACCCAACAAGGATCATAAAATGAACCACAGGTATGGTGGAAGACACAGTGAAGGCCAAGAGTGGAACCCTGTGAGGTTTGCTTTCAGGAGCACGCGGTCTCCCAGATCCACCTCCTCTACAATTGAGGTTTCTCCCTCACTCCCACTGAAACCGGGATTCCCAATTCAGGAGTCATGGGCACAGCATTAGTACATATTAGGCAGGGAATGGCAAGGGCCTAGAGCCTAGCCTGAGACCAGTGCTCTTTAGAAGACTATGTTCTGGGACATGAGAATCCTTGTCCTGTTCCACAAGTCTTAAATCAAAGCAGCTAGGCTTATATCCCCTCATAAAAAGGAGGAGGGTTTTCTAGAGAAACAAAATGGTTTCTGGAGAAAAGACCTATAGAGAAATGACACTGAGGTTACCCATCAATCAAGAATTCACACCTCTGTAGTCAGCATGTCCAGTGTGCCTTCTGATGCTTCTGTCTTAAACATGATCAGAAGCAAAGACAAGCAGACATTTGGAAAGCCTGGCACGTGTCAGAGCAAGACTAAACATACTAAAAGGGAACTCAGAGAAGAGGATCATCAATGCACTGACAATTAAATACTTCAAAAGTTCACCCTCAGAGGTGACAGAGCACACATGCAGAAAGAACAAAGCACTGTGAAAGGGAACTAACCTGCTTCAGAAAGAGAATCAAGAACAGAGTAAAAAGGGCATTTGAAACACAAACTATGACACACATTTCTAGACTAAAGGGCCGCAGGCTCAGCATGAACAGTGGAGGAGAATGTTTGTGTCAGGGCAAAGCACAAAGAAATTATTTTAAGTTTCTAAGGACGAAACTAGCATACTTACAAAGGGTCAGTAAAAAGAGTAATAGAGAGGCTGGAGAGATGACTCAGCAGTTAGGAGCACTGGCCGCTCTTGCAGAGGACCTAGGTTCGACTTCCTGCACCCACATGGTGGCTAACAACCATCTGTAACTCCAGTTCCAGGGGATGTGACTCCCTCTTCTGACCTCCGCAGGCACTGCACAACAAGGTGCACTTACATACATGCAGGCAATACACTCATACACATAAAATAAAAAATAATAAATAAAATATTTATAAAAAAGTAATAGAAAGCTCTGAAGCTAGGCCTGAGGCCTTGCCACATGGGATTCTATATTTTCTACCTGGAAGGCAAGGGATGTAGGAATAAGAACTCCACATCCATCTAAACTATTAATTATATAAGAGGAAGGCAAATTTATAGCCTCAAAAGTTCTGATATACCATTTTCACAGTTATTGTGTGTGTGTATGTATGTGTGTGTGTGTGTGTGTGCATGTCCACACAAAGGGAGTGATGGTCAGAGGACAACTTTCAGGAGTCGGTTCTCTCCTTTCACCATGTAAGTTCTAGAGACTGAACTCAGTTTATCAGTTGCCTTTACTTGCTGAGCCATCTTGCTGGCTCTTACATGCTATTTTTAAGCAATCAATTACAAGGAGTAATTTGAGAGAGAGAGTCAAGGAAGGTTGGGGAAAGAATCCAGCATGGGAGGAAGGAGAAGTGTGGGGAGACCCGGGAGCCCTCTATAGTAGGTACTGGACAGCAAGTCCTGAAAGGGAGCAAGACTGAGGATCCGGGATTTACTGAAATGGAACTGATGGAATACCTAACACATCTGGATGCATGGGTACAAGATTCTAAAATGGGGGAGAAAATCTAGAGTTCCATCAGCAATAAAAACAGATGGTCTAGGACTGGGGAGATGATGCAGTTGGTCAAGTACTTGCTGTGAAAGCATGAGGTCCTGAGTTTGATTCATAGTACCCACATGAAGCTGGACATGATGATGCATGTTTGCAGTCCAGCACTGGGAAGGCAGGGATAGCCAGATCTCTGGGACTTGGCCCCATGAGAGACCTTGTCTCCAAAAAACAAGATGGACAGCTCCTGAGGAGGTTGCTCAGGTTGACTTCTGAGCTTCCACATACAAACACAGAAGCACACACAAAACACACAGTTCTAATCCTCCGTAAAACAAATAAATGTACACTTAAGACAAACAGAAGCTGAATATTAACACAGGAACAAAATCAAAGGAGGACATGACTATAATGTAAGGTTCAGTGATGAAAACAACAAAGCACAACACTGAGTCAAGCAAGTTTATGTCCTAACTACCTAGGAGAGCAGGGATGAGGAGAGGATCACAGGGACGAGGGCTGGGCTTGTGGAGAAGAAACACAGCAGTATTTATGTTCCAAACCAAAAGAAGGTCAGTGAAGGAGATTTAAACATACTTATCTTTAACTTCGCTAAAAGAAAGGAAAGCTGGACTGGTGACATACAGTTCAACAGTAGAGTGCTTGCCTAGCAGGCAGGGGGCCCTGGATTTCATCCACAGCAGCACAAAAAGCAAGAAACAAACCATTGTAACAATGAAACTGAATTCAACATTTGCTTCAAAGGGAGACCAAAGTAAGAGTAAGATGAAGGGATCATTTTCATAAATATTTGCAAAACTACTTGATCCTTGAAAAAATAATACAAACCAACCAGTTTGTCAGTGAATTATATATCGCTCTGTTAAGAAGATTCCAATTCCACTGCAGGGTGGGGGGGCACTTTTTCTAATTTTGTGAATTTTATAAAGTGACATATAGTGAGGATGAGAATAAAACATTACCCTTTTTTCCTTCATTACTTGCTAAAATTTTTCAAATAATTAATTTCTTTGTTTAGTTTGAAACCATTCTTGTTCTTTGAGACAAGTCTTACTAATGTGGCCCAGACTGTCCTAGAACGTACGGCCCTCCTGCTTTAGCCTTCCAAGTTCTAAGATTACAGGTATTTGCCAAATCATTTTAACAGCAGAATTAAAGGTATGTATCTCTGTGTAAGGTACTATAGACGAGAAAAGAGCCTGGCAGAGTTCACAGACACACTCAGGGTTAGTTTGGGGCCCCTTCTCCACCTGGGCCTGTTGTCCAGTTTAATGTCCCTATGCATTGTTTGAAGCAAATCCTCAAGGACCATGCACACCTCTCCCAGGTAAACACAGATGTGAGTGTGTGAGGCAGGAAGGTACAAGAGAACCAAGAGGAAGTCGCCAGACATGACACAGGTGATGGGTAAGGAGCAAGGCAGTCACAGGACCGTGTTCTCTGGTCTTCATGAGCTTCTGAGCACTGTGCTAGGCAAAGCATATACATCTTTGGGCTCTGTCTCACCTGCTCATGTGCAGGAATGGTGCCCCCAGGCTGAGGGCCCAAATGTTCCACAAAAAGACAAGCATGTGATATAGACTTACGAAGTCTTGAGGAACTGGGGGTCATTACTTTTCCACTTACCATGGACCCGGGAAGGGAAAAACAAGGAAACCATTTCCCCTTCCAAAATTAAGACAGCTTATGAATCTCAGAAAAGATCATAAAGCACACATTTCATTAACCATACACTTAAACGGCTGGGGCCGTGGCCTAGTGGTACAGCACCTGCCTACTCAACACAGGCCTCTAGAGTCTACCCTCAGCACCTTGCAAAAGAAAATGTGTTTAGAGACATATCTTTCATAAGGAAAGCATGCACAGAGAAAACAGCATGGTACTTTATAAGAATTGTATTGTTAAGTAGAAATGTAACACCTTAACACTAAAAAGAGTATCTTTAGTTATTCAGAGGAAATTTCAGGAAGTGAAACAGAATGGTTCATTGAGAATCTTTTGGCTCCTATTTTGAAAGTGAATGGCTACCACTTGGAGTGGCCACTTGGTGGCAGCAAAGGCTAGACTTTGGATAACACCTTGCTGGAGGGTTCAGGGGGCCTGCAAGAACGACCCCACCCAGGCCTGGAGTCACATTCAGGAAGCTCACAGGACTCCCGGGTTTCTGCTCTCTGGGTGGGGTGGGGAGCTCTGCCGCTGTGTCTCCGCACTTCATTGATCAGAAAGAATTCTGTCAGATTCCAAATGACCGACTTTTAAATCAACAGGTTTCCTTGTTCTCATCTCACTCTTTTCTTCCCGGCACAGTTAGTTCAGAAGAGGACCTTTCACTGTGGGAGCATAAAATCTGAGGACAATCTAGCAAAATTAGCATAGTATAATTCAGGGACCACTAAGGTATTTCCAATAAAATCCTAGTCTCCCTACTTGTCTCACTCCACATTTTGAGTGTTGTTTTTAAAAATTCTACCACAATGCTCTGTTTACACAGCAGAACAGATTAAAAACAAATAAAGAACTTATGAAACCACCTGAGGGAGTTAGTCACACTGCATCTCCCTGGTGTATAACTTGACTTTCTGACAGTGAAGACACCATGATTCTGTCTGACTTCTGGCTTTCTCTGGCCCCAAATCTAAATTACTCCTTAAAATTACTCATTAAAATGGAGGTTTCATATACGGCAAAAACAGCAACATTGGGTCAACCTGGGAGATAAATGTGTTCTGCCTAGTCTCACAAATTTTCTCCGAGATTTAAGTTATGTCCAAGTTAAGAGTTAAGAAGGAAAAGAAATCAAACTTTTTTGTGCAGTAGGAGTCTGAGCTGCAGGAGCCTGTGGTTGCTCCCCATCTCCATTTCTACAGTGCACATGGTTTGGGCAAAATGGTGTGGATTCGAGCAGTGTTTTCCCCACAATATGATTTCATAGCTTACTTGGATTTTCAAAGTCAAATTTTTTAAAAATTAAGTTCTCGGGGCTGGGGAGATGGTGTGGCGGGTTAAGAGCACATGCGGATCTGAGTTCAAATCTCCAGTTCCCATGTAAAAAGCCAGGAACGGCTAGACAGGAAACGCCAGTGCTCAGTGGAGACCCTATTTGAAGAAAATACAGCCAAGAGCGATAGAGCTGAACACCAAACATCTTGTTTTGGCCTCTGCACACACGTAAATGTGTGTGCACTTAGACATGTGTACATATACCACACACACACATACACATATGGACTATTAAGTTCTTTTGTAACGAGATGACTGTAACTACTAAATGATGATTATTTTTTAAACACAATTATTCTATCATTACTTACTCTATGAATTATACCAGCTGAATGCAGATGCTTAATACCACAGAGCATCTGGTAAAGCAGGTAGGACATTCGCTCATGGTCCAGCTCCATATGAATAACCTGACATAAGTTAGCATCCATCAATTCCATAACCAAGTACCTGAAGATTCAAAAAAGACCATGTTACATGACTATTACAAAAATTCCTTCATGATTATTAAGTCATAATTTTTATGAAATAGTAACAACTTAGGAGATAAAGCACTGGCTAAAATAAAAAAGATTATTTTATTTTTAGTAACTTATCTTAAAAAAGAATTAAATGTATAATAGAACCTTATAAAACTTTCCAAAGAACTTAAAAACAATTAACTTACTCAACGTCTTTCAAACTAAAATGCAGAACAACTTTTATACCGTGGCAAATAAGAATCTCATACAAATCTTCCTACTTTTCTGTAATTTATGCATCTATGTATCTAATAAGGATTCCTGCTTTCTTCTATTTGATCTTTCAGCACAAACAAACCATGCTGCTGTAGGCTCATCATCTCTAACAAATGCACAATTCTGGCGGGGCTGGTGAATACGAAGAGGTATATAGAGGGGTTAATGGGAACTCTGAACCTCTGCTCAACTTCGATATGCATCTGAACTGCTCTAAAAATAATACCATGCAACAACAATTAGAATACTTTTGAACCTACTTTCCACCTGCAGTTCTTTTGGGGGGTAGGGACTCTCTCTACATGCATAACCCCCCAAAGAGGTACTTAGACTTGCCATTTCCAATGTTCTCATTTTCTCGTAATGCTGCTCTGATTGTGTGTGTCCCTCTCAAGTCTACTGATGACTCCCATATTGTGGAAATCCAAAGACCAGTGCTGTAACCCTTGCTATGACTGGCCCCTTTTTCTACTTGACTTCTTCCTGTCGGGAGTACGCGAACCCTGGCTCTCTTCTCTCACCACATTCACTTTCTTGGTGCTTTCCAGTCCCTCATACCTTTAAGTGCCATATACAGACTCCTCAGTTCCTTTCTTTGGTCCAGGCCTTTCTTGAACTCCAAGCTCACTTACCTAGCTGCCTATTTCACAGTTCCCCTTGTCTAGTCTTGGGATCCACGTCTAATACTGTACTCCTAATTCCACTGCTCACCACTCCCAGGCTAGTCTTCTGGCCTTCCCCACCTCAGTTGAGATCCTCCTGCAGGTGCTCAGGCCCAACTACCAGCACTTGGCTCTCAAGTCCTCTTTTGCATCTAACTATCAGTAAATACTGACTCTACCTTCAAAGAGTTTCAATGTTAAGGGTGCAGAGATGGCTCAGCAGTTAAGAGAACTGGCTTCTCTTACAGAGGACCCAGGTTTGGTTACCAGCACCCACGTGGTGGCTGACAACTGTCCACAACTCCGTTTCCAGGGGATCTGCTACCCTCTTCTAGCCTCTGTAGGCATCTCACATACAGGTGCACTAACATATATTCAGGTAAAAACTCATACACATAAATAAATAAAATGTTTTCAAAGAGCATTGGTGTCTACTCTCAGGTTTCATCCCAATACCACCTTAACCTCTCACAGGGACTGCTGTGATCTTCTTCTAGAACTAGCTAGGTTTCTTTGCACCTGTCTAGCACAGTGGATTCTCAACCCAGAAATCAGTTATTCTTTTAAAACATGTCAGGTGAGATCACTGCTCTGCTGGAAATCTTAGCCTAACTTCCTTACAGTGGTGAATTGGCCTCTGTAGGGTCTGGTGCCTCTACCTCCTCGGGCCAGACTACTTCTCTAGAACCATCCTCTCTGCCTCTCCCTGCTCCTTAACTCCAACCACAAAAGCCTGTTGTTGGTCCTAGCACACACTTGTGAGCTGCACTGCACTGTCTATTCCTTCTATCTCAATTTCACCTCATCTCAAGTATCTGTGGGACAAACTCCCAAACCTCCTTTAAGACTTTCTCCACCAGCTCACTGAGATCTTTCCCTAGCTATCCCATGATGCTTAATTTCAGATGTCAACTTGACTAGATAAGGAATACTGTACCTGATAAGTTTTAGTGGAAGTGTATCTTGGAAGGAGTGTTTATAGGTAATTAGCATGGGAGTCTGAATGCATCAAGTGAGGAAGATTGGCCCTCAAAGTGGACCCCAGAAAGACTAGATACAGGAAATAAAGTGCTCTCTTCTCCAAGAGCTGAGAGACCTTTCCTGAGGTCTCAGTCATCAGGTACACTGTCTCTGGTACTGGGACTTACATGCTAGCAGCTCCCTGGGCTCTTAGGCCTTTGGCCTCAAAAAGAAAGCTCTATGACTGCCTTCCTTGGCTCTGTGGCTTTGGGCCTTGAACTGAGCCATGCCAGCAGTTTTCTAGGGGTTCTGGCTGGCATTTCTCAGCCATTGTACTCCTGTGGGCCAATTTCCCTAATATATTCTCTCATGGATCATCACAGATATCATACTGGTTCTCTCTGGAGCAAGCTGGCTGACATTCCTTCATTTTAAATTGCAGCCTGACTCGGAGCTCCCAGCATTTCTGACCTCCTGAACCAGTTTAACCTCTTACTCAATGCATGAACACAAGTTCATGGATTATACACTTTCCTTATGTGTTACATGTTTCTCTTCCCTGAAAGGCTCTAGGCGGGAGTTTACCACCTATAATTCTCAAGGGCAGGGATTTTTATGTGGTTCACTAATGCATAATGTCTGTAAGGGAGTCCACATAGTAAGCTGTCAATTATCTGTTGAATGACTGAATACGCCAATAAACTTAGGATGAAATTGGGTACTAGTCTCAATATGAAAACTTAATATTTCACTTTATAATAAGGTAATTCTATTTACGAGTCTGGAAACATACACTATTTGATGACATAATCATCAGGTACTTAATACTATAAACACCTGAACCCAAAGTCCTGCCTGTATTTTATGGTTTAATAAACAGGAGAGCAGCACTGATGGCCACTGGCTGCTCTGAGGAACTCTTCTCAGTTGCCTGCACAAATAATTACATATCACTGTCCATTTCTCTCAGCATTTGTTATCCATAGATAAAACGGCATACGACATCATTGTAAATGGACAGCCACCTATGTGTACAAACATAAAAATTGGTTACTTTCCAAATTTTCAGTCTAATGCAAAAGATACTTACACATCTTGAAATTCTTCTAGAGTTTTTTGTGGTGTGAACACATTTAACAAGCTAATTATCTGAAAAGAGAAAATTAATTATATTTCAGGATGTCAGATAACTGGATTATAAAAACTGAACACTGAAATGCATTAAAAGGGGGAAAATCATTGTAGAACTTAATATCTAATATTACTATAGCTGTTATCAAAACATTCTATTATATGACATTTGAAAAAAGCTAAACATCAATTGAAAATAAGATGTACTTTCAGTAGAATCTCTAGTAATTTTAAATTATTACATAATTTACACATAATGTCTTTTTTAATTTAACAGGATAAAAAATAATGGTTAGAAAAGTAATATGCTAGCTCCAGAAACTTAAATACTATGCACACATTTTTAAAAGGTTTTGAAATATGAAGGCTGAGCTTGTACTTTATGGTCTCATAAAGATGAAATGCCTAGGGCCTTACAAGTTTCCTTAAGAGGGTTAAAGAGTTGACCTCACTGCAGAGTTCCTGTGTGGACTCCATGCTTGCAAACAATAGGTTTCAAACACACATCCTCAATCATTTTATGTGAACAAGGGAAAGAAGAATTACTCATTGTATAGGACTGGCAAATCAAGGGAAAAAGTAAAACTGTATCCAGTCTTCAATTTGATAAAGAGAATGGAACAAAGATTTAAATCTAACATTAAAGTACAAACATCAGAATATGGGTAAACAATTACAGTGTCCAGTATAGTAGGAAACCAGGATATGTGACTACACTAAACCAGAGCCAAAATTGAACAGAAAGGTATCTCATGGGTTAAGCAACATAAATGAGGTCAAATGGGAAAATGGGAGAAAAGCAGTTGAAGCTGGGCATAGGTGGCACATGTCTGTCATTTCAGCACTTGTGAAGTTGAGGCAAGAGATCTGCAAGTATGACCTCAGCTACAGAGTTCGAGGCTAGCCTGGGCTACACAGTAAAATCCAAATTAAAAAATGGCTGGCAGCTTTAATATACAAAACCACCTATATGTGTATTAAAGACACTTAACAGCTTAAAAGAACAATGGAACCACACTCATGAAAAGCAAAATTTCCATAAAATAAAAATAACTGGGGCTGGGAAGACAGCTCAGTGAGGCCTGGAGTTTGGACTTCCAACACTCACATGAATGTCAAGTGGGTGTGGCAGCCCACTTGTCACCCCAGAGCTTAGAAAGCAGAAACGGGATCCCTGGAGCAAGCTGGCAACTGTGGGTTCAAGTGAGAGACTACTTCAATGTAGAAAGTGGAGAGTGATTGAGGAGACACCTGAGGCCCACACATGGTCTCCACACATGCCCAAATACCTGTACACACAGGTGTGCCCACACATGTAAACAAGCAGGCACACACACACACACAACCATAACAAACATATGAAAATCAATTCAACTTTTCAGATAAAAAGGGGATTATTTGTCTATCAGACTAGCAAAGGGAAAACTACTCGGCACTATGAAGTACTGATGAAAATTAAAGCTGAGGAGCTGAGAGTCTTCCTTGTCCTCAGTTGGTCAGCATGTGTAAAATCTGCAGAACACGTATTATTAGATCAGTGATCCTGGCCAAGAATTTGCCTGGGTAAGTGTATGAAGTTTTGTGAATAAGGATATTTGTTGTAGCACTGATATAATAGGAAAAAATAACTGGAAATAATAATTTACCCAACAACAAATGGTTTGGTAACTAAATTACTGTATTATAGTTGGGGATGGTGAAGAATGTCTCTGGTCCCAGCACTCTGGAGGTCAAGGCAGGTGGACTGAGACTAGCCTGGTCTACATAGCGAGTTCCAGGTCAGCTGGGGCTACAGGGAGACCCTATCTCAAAATAAATAAATAATAAATAAATAAATAAATAAAATGGATTATAGTAAGTTGGTTAAAGCATATGAAATTTACCAATATTCTCTCAGTTGATCCCCAGCCCCAAACAACTTTTAAAAACATGAAAAAAGAATGAACCAATATCAGTTTCAGATTTACTGTCCCCATAGCAGACATATTACATGCGTAGTGTAATATGAATGGGGAAGAGGAATGTCATGAACTGATCTTCAGAACCTCTTCCAGGGCCTGGGAAGATGCTCTATGGGTAAGTGTCCACCGCACTGCACAAGAATGAGGACCTGAGTGTGGACACCTAACACCCATGCAGAAAGTCGGGTGCAGTGGTATGCACATGGAACCCAGCACTGAGGGTGCAGGCACAGGCAAATGGAGCTCACTGGGCAGCCAGCCTAGCTGAATGCATGATCTCTAGGTTGAGAGACCCTCTTTCAAGAAATAATGTGGGCAGTGATTGAAGAAAATAATCAGGGTCAACCTTTGGACTCTACATGGGCATGCATGTGTACATGTATGTAACATGTACACACCCACAACCTCTTTCAGATTTTCCATTTTTACGATTTTACCATATGGCATGTTTATCAAAACTACTCAGAAACCACTAGTAGGACACACAGTGAGCCTGAGCAAAACCTTATTTTCTAGAGACATGTTCTTCTCCCTAAAGTTCAGGGTTTTGATTTCTGTGGTGATGACAAGTACAGCTATCCTAAATGTAAAATCATCTGATAATGTGTATTTAAAACTCCATCTGCAAGGTTAAAACGAGCTACTTAGACAACTTTTCCCAAAAATGTTTAGCGTCTCATTTTGTTAGGTCAATATTTGTTCCTTTTTTTGGAAACAGGGTCTCCCTGTAGCCCTAGCTGGCCTGGAACTCACTATGTAGACCAGGCTGGCCTTGACCTCAAGAGTTCTACCTGCCTCTGCCTCCCACATGCTGGGATCAAAGGTGTGTACCACCATGCCTGGCTAATGTTTGTTCCTCTTTTAAAGACATGGAAACAGTGAAAATCAAATGGTCACAAGACTAATTAGCACTCTTTAGTTGAGTGGCTAAAATTCTTATGGACCATGAAACCCTCTTTGGAATTTCAATTTTTCTAGGGTTAGGACTCTCAGGGGTAAAGGCACTTGCCACAAAGCCTGATGTCGGATATGAGCTCAATTCCCAGGTCCCACATAGTGTAAAGAGAATCAAGTCCTGTAGGCTGATCTCTGACCTCAATACATGTGCTGTGGCATCTGCATGTCCCCCGATAAAAAGATGTAATAATTTTATCAACAAGATATAATCATTTTAATAGTTGCCCTTGTCACTAGTTTATCTTAGTCTGACAGCAAAGCCCACAAAGGAAACATACAGAACTTACATTTTTATGATTCACACATTTTAAGAGGACGAGTTCACGGTAAGCTCTCTTTGCATGAGTTTGGTTCTGAAAAGGACGGCTTAATTTCTTAACTGCAACATTTATTCCAAGAACTGTATCAAAAGCAGCACTATAATTAGGAAATAATAAAGACTATTAGAATAGTTTTGGAAAAAATAGCAATGGAGATTATACATTCAATATATAGCCTTTTAAAGTAAATAACAAAGTACAAATTTCTGCTCTTCTTTAATCAAAGGTCATGTACACATGACCACCAAACGGCTAAGCCAGCAGGGTAGACTAACTCTCCCCAGAGGCATCAGCATCATAGCTACGGGTAGAAAGGGATTCAGTATGTCTTTGCACAATGCGTTTTCATTGTGTGAGCATTAGTAGGTTCAGAACCAGGTCATTTAGTTCAAAGTATGTAACACAGGTCAAGAAATGAAATCTTCAGTTTAGACATGTCAAGAAACTGAAAACACTGCTGTTATCACTGATTAAAATATCAGTATATTTTGAGGTATCACAGCAAATGAAGGTTGAGCTCATGGAAAGAACTTAATAAATCTAAGTTTTGATTGATTGTGTTTCCCAGGCAAAGGAATCTAAAAAGGAAACAGAATTCAAAGTCTCAGCTCATGGTAAATTCCTAAGATACAAAATCCCCAATGTAAGCACTTGCTATATATAAAATCCTGCTGGAAATGCTGCCTCCTTTTATAGTAAGAGTGGAATCTAAAGCCCATTTTTCTAGCAGCTCACATTCCCTCATGAAATTGGACAAGAAAAACCGAGTGGCCTGATGACATATTTTCAGGTTTCAAGTCAGCACTGGTGAGGACCACCTGAGAATTTAGGCAGTGTCTTAAATATGGCTTATACTGATGTGTTCTACCTAGTTTATAGTACCGTTTATACCTCACTCCTTTCTATTACTCATATCTTCTACCAAACAACTCTAATCTATTCTGCTTTTTAGTTAAAGGCTATCGTAGAATTGGCTAAAAACCATGATATTTAATTTGTTTCATACTTCTCTGCATATGCATACACATACATGAGTCCACATGCAGATTCACTGCTCAGATGAATCATAAGACATTGAAAACAAATCTATTTGTGGAAGAAATCATTAAATGTATGTGTATATATGTGTACATTTTTATCTGTGTACTTCCTGGACATATCCTTTTGATATCAAAAGTTTTTGTCTGAATTTTCAGACAGAGAGGAGTTATAAACAAGTTCAAGAGCTCTACTGCATAACATGGTATGTACATTTAATAATACTGTGCTGCATTCTTAAAAAATGTTGAGAGTAGATTTATTCTTGAAAATTGTTAAAAGTAGATTTTGAGTTCTCACCACAGAAAATGTAAGGCGGTGTATATATAAATTAGCTGAATTTAGCCATTCTACAATGTACATGTATTTTAAAATACATAATAAACATATATACCTTTGTCAATTAATTTTTTTGTTATTTAAAAATGTGTCAAATGGATGAATTCTAAGCATAAGGCGCTACTCGTTTCTAACTCCAGAAACAATAACCTTCACTTATCCATGGTTTTGACTCTTGTGATTACCTTTCAACTCCAAAAGTATAGCCACTTCCTATTATTTAGATATTCACGTGAAACCCCTAAATCCTCCCAGCTTGGTTCTCATGGTATTTTAGGGTTTCCTTTGTAAAGGAGTTAACACACCTAATCTTGTTCCACTACCTTTCAAAGAAGCCTCCTGACTCCTTACTACATAAGTGTATTTAGCCAAGTATATATAACTATATATAAGCTATACAGCTAAGCCTCGGTGTTGCCTCAGGTTGTCTATAAAATAAACTGACAACCAATAGGAATGTGTATTTGCATATGTAAATATTGCTAGTTGCAGAGCTGGAATTATATTTCATCTTCTGAAGACCACATGACTCTGCAGTCAGTCACACAAAAACACAGAATGTTTTCAGTTCCAAGGGAAAATGGATTCCCTGCTCTTACAGTTTGCCAACTGCTCAAATACCACGTCCTTTTTTTTTTCACATGCAGAGCATGCCTTTTTCAAGATTTCTTTCACGTTCCTAATATATTTTTTTCTTAAGAAAAACTCATCTTTTAAATCCTATCCCCAGTCTATGTCTTTTCTCCTCATCTGTGCTTAGAATCCCCATTCTTTCTAGAAGTCATGTTCTGGGAGCACTGTTCAAAGACTCACAGCTGTCATGCTAGGGTTCCTTATCACTGGCTTGTCTTCATCTGGCCACCCTGCATTACACACTCCTATGTTGTCTTGCTTGTTGGAGTACATCCTCAAGGAATGTCCCCAGAAAACATACATGGAAGATAAATGATTTCTCTGCCCTCATCTTAAATAATAGTCTGTTTTTAAAGCTGAAAATCAATTTTCTCTCAGAACTTCAGGCCACCACTCCATTGATTTTAGCTTTGCGTGTCACCAGTGAGGGAGGTTCACATCTGTCCGACAGTCATTCTTTTGCTCTGTTTTGCTGTTCCTCTGCTCAATGATATATCACAAAGGGCCATGCTATTGGTGTCCCCAAAGGTCCCTGCACATTCCCTCTCAACTGCTATCAATCTGTCAACCAAAGAAGAATGTTTTCTTTTATGCTAATCACTTTCTTGGTTTTATGTACTCAATAGGCACCTTAAACCCTTATAGTTTACTTTTGCTTTTTTTTTTTAAGTCTCTGACTTTTTTCTCTTAATATCATATCCACTATTCTGTGTACTATGATTCACTCTCTGCTGTAATATTCCTTTGTGTGGCTGTCCCATAATGTTGACAGCTATTTTAGCTATTTCCAATTTTTAAGGGATGACAAGAATCACTGCCAGAAACCTTCTTGTCTGTGGCTCCCTTCCTCTGTGAACACGTTTCTGAAGAGTACGGAGCTGAGTGGACACACAGGTTCTATAGCAACCAAACTCTTCCAGCATGGTTTTATCAAGCTCCACATCCACCAGCAGTGCGTCCAAGGTGCACACCTGAGAGCTGTACGTGAACAGCTCCACCTCCTCATCAGCATTTGGCATCATCAATGGTTTGGTTTTTAATCTCTGGGCTGAGCGTTCAGCAGTATTTCACTGTGTATGTACAAATACTGTATTAATTTGAATTCTCTGGTAAATAATGGCATTTTTTAGATTTATTATTTGGATATCCTCTTCTGTCACAACCTATTTCAGTTTGACTGTCTGGATGGAGTTCTTTGTGTATTATGAGTAAGAAACTTTTGTTGGTTAGCTCAGCATCCGTGGAGGAACAGACCCAGGACTCCCACGGATACTTAAGTCCACAGATGCTCAACTGTCTTATACAAAATGGTGTATATTTGCAGAGCCTACGCACATCATCCTGTTTACTTTAAATCATCTCTAGGTTATTTACAATGCCTAGCAAAATGTAAGCGCTATGCAGATAGTTAGACTGTATTGTTTAGGAATTCTGTATTGTTTAGGAAAAAGTCTGTATATTCTATATGATGCAATTCAGCTTCCTTATGTCTGCTCTCCAGAGCACAGTGATGCAGAAGGCTGGCTGATGTCTTCTCAAGCTTTATGCTTATCTTAATGATTTTTCAATAAACAGAAGTTCTTATTTTTGTTACAAATTTTTTTCTTTTATGATGAATACTTTGTTTTGTTCAAAGAAGCTTTCTGTCGCAAAGATCATGAACAAACCCTTCTGTGTTTATCTCCACGTGGCCTTATTGTCATCCTTATGCATTTAGATTAATACAACTGAAGTTGATTATGTGTAACACTGACTTTGTGAATAACATGAGGTTGAGATAAAAATTCACGTTTCTCATGTGAACATTCATTTAAGACTCCAGTGCTCTGCACAATCACTATGGTAAGTCTGACACTCCATACGTGGTTCTGTTTCTAGATTCTTTATGTTACCCCACTGACCTATTGTCTCCCACTCACCCAGTACCCGCTATGCTTCAGCTGTCAACTTGACATGCTGGGAAGAGGGAACATTTTCTCCATTGGACTGGCCTGTGGCCATGTCTAAAAGGCATTTTCTTAATTGTTATTTGATGCAGGAGGGCCCAGCCCACTGTGGGTGGTGCTATGCCTGGGCAGGTGGGCCTATATTGAATAAAAGTAACTGAGCAAGGCAAGGGAAGGCAATCAGTACACAGCCTCCCGGGGGCCCTGCTTTAGCTCCTGCTTCCAGGGTCCTGCCCAGTTAAGTTCCTGCCAGCTTCTCTCAATGATGGAATGTGATCAGGATATGTAAACCAAGCAAGCTCTTTCCTCTCCAAGTTATTTTTGGTCAGTGTTTTATCACAGCAATGAAAAGCAAACTAGAATACCACCAAATCCCTTGTTTCCTAGTGAGTCTTTGTGTCTGGAAGAAAGAGTCTTCCTCTTTTTTCTTGAATGTCTTGACTATTCTGATAATTTTATTTTTACATAAAAGTTTTAGAGTTAGCTTGCTAAGTTCATTTCTTTAAAACCTGTTTAGATTTAGATTAATATCAGCCTACAGGCAAGTTTGAAAACTAAATACCCTTTTATAAGTTTATTCTAATTTATCAACATGCTCCAGTTTACCATTAACTTTAGACTTTTCTTCTAATATGTTTAGCTTTTTGCAAGTCTTTCACATTTTCTTAGATCCTACCAGATAATTTAGTAATTTAGTATGAGTGTTTTGCCTATGTGTGTGTGTGTGTGTGTGTGTGTGTGTGTGTGTGTGCACCCATGTAGTGCAATGCCTGAAGCGGCCAGAGGAGGGCATTGGGTCTCCCACTAGAACTGGAGTTACAGATGGTTGTGGGCTGCCATGAGGATGCTGGAAATCAAACCCAGGTCCTCTGAGCAGCCAGTGCTCTTAGCCACTGAGCCATCTCTCCAGCCCTGAATTTCTCATTTTCTTCGGGTACATTAACACTGTGTCTTGCAAGGGGGAGAAATATATTCATGAACTTATTAAAATATAGATTATTTAGGTGGGTCTAGGTTAACGACAAGAACCCTTTAAAAGCAAAGTTTGCACTGTTTAGTGAGAAGAGGCTAGAGCCACATATTTGACTCAGAAGTACTAGGTAGACATTTCTGCCTTTAAGATGGTAGATGGCCATTTAAAAGAGAAAATATGTAACCTCTAGGAGCTGAAAATGGCCCTGGCCAAAATCAAAGGGCTGGAGAATAGTTCTCAGACCTAGAACTGGAAGGAACTAGATTCTACCAACAATCTGAATGGGCCTAGGAGATTCTTTCCAGAGCTTCCACATAAGTGGCCGGTTCAGGCAGTACCTTCAGTCTTCAGTGATATGCTAAGCAGAGAGCAGGCAGGCCTGCCCAGGCTTCTGGCCTTTAGAACCAGCATATAATCAGCGTGAGTGATTTTGAGCTACTAGCTTTGTGGTAACTTGTTGTGCTATAATAGAAATTCAATACACCTTCTCTCCTATTTTCCTTCTCGCTGGTCTCCCTAGCCTCGCCTGGAAATATCTGCTGATGCATCTTCCAGGTTATTGTCTCTCCAGGTACATCTAATATTTGCCAAACTCATTCATTAAATTCATAATTCAATTACATAACTTTCACTGGTAAAGTTTCCATTACTTCTTTGTTATAGCTCACTTTTCCACCAAAGCTTTGGTCTTGTTTGTTATTATCTTGAACATGCCATCACGACTATTTAAAATTGGATCTTATAATGCCAGTGTCTCTTGCTGACCCAGGTTCCTTTTCTCTTACCTCCTTGTGCGTCTAGTCATTTTAAAATTATCTGTTTAATTTTATTTTATATATATGAGTATTTGGCTACATGTATTTAAGTGTACCACATGTGTACAATACCCATGGACGCCCCAAGAGGGCACTGGATCCCCTGGAACTAGAGTTAACAATGGTTGTTGGCTGCCACATGGCTGCTAGGAACTGAACCCAGTCCTCTGCAGGAGCTGCCAGTGCTCTTAACTGCTGAGCCGTCTCTTCAGCCCCTCTAGTCATTTCTTACTGTGTTGGTCCTTGCATTTATAAAGCTGCTCTAGACATAGACTGAAATTCGGCATGATGCTAACCTCCTGCAGACCATGTATTTGCTTCTGCTGGGTGCATGGAACACTGAGAGTTTATGTTCCCTCCTGTATACTGTCCACAGATGAGCTGACCACTGGAAGCCAGGTAGTGGTGCCTGTCTCACTAGAGTTAACTCCACTACCCTTTGATGGTACCTACACAAAGCAAAGAAACTTTCTGGGCTCTGTTAGAGAGCCCTGGGCTCCAAGTCCCAACTCCTAGCCATAAGAACAGTTCAAACACTACTCCGTCTCTCAGCTGTCCCTAAATGATCTCAAGGAACAGGGCTCCCAATACTAGGTTCTGATGTACTAACAATTCTTTAGTGACTAGCTCTCTAGGGGCAAATGCTGGGCATGAGGCAGGGATGGGAACATTGGCGGCAAACTGGAGACACCCTCACAGATGTGTTTTAACATTTCTAGTTTCAGCTTCCTCCCCATTTCCTCCTCATGGTCTATACTGTGATCTGTATGCCTGATCCCTCCAGGGAGTTCTACAGAAAGGCTTGTTCTCCTTACAAACGACCCCCATTTCCTCTGCAGTGTGACCTAGATCAATATCCCAACTAATTTTAAAATTTCAGAAATTTATTAAAACTTTTTCATTAACCTATTATTGCCGTTGTTCTTTTGTTTATTTGTTCAATTTATAATCTTAAGCCAGAAGTTTCAAACCATCATTTTAGGGGTAAGACTATTAAGATTCATGAAGACACAGCGGGTTTTTCAGGAGCTTCAACGATGAGGTTGAGTGCTGGGCTTAGAACTCAAGTCACAGTCATTCTGTGCTTCATACCTTGAACCTTCTTATCAAAGATACGTTGTTCTGGACAGTATTTATGGTTGTATCTACTTATATTAATACAGAGAAATAAGACCAAAGAAAAAACAGTGCTGATTATCAGAGGATTGGAAGGAATACACATAAAATCTATACCAATTACTGCATGTTAAGGTTGTAATTGTTTCTCCGAGGAACTGCCAGACTTAATACTAAAAATTTAAGAAAAAAAAGGTTAAGTTCGTCATAGAACAATTTTATAAAAATGCTTTTACTATCTGGGTTGAACAAATTGAGATTTTAGGAAAAAGACAAAGCATACACTTATCTTCCCCTCTAAGTCTTGGAATTAATATTACTACAAAACTTGAACTTATTGGTATTTATGAATACTCTGAAATGATAAACATTTTAAAAGTTATTTCCTGATAAATCTTATTATCATCTTCGAATGAACAAAAACACAGAAACAAATCAAATGAGTCAAGAACGATTTAGAAGGGAGGAGAAGGTCTGGGAGCGCAGCTCAACAGGGGAGTGCTCACCTAGAGTGCCCTAGCACTGCAAACAAAAGCAAAAAATAAAACCAGGAGTCGTAATGTTTTATTCTGTCTCCAACTCTTGCATTTAATTCTGCACAAGTCACTGGCCTGCCCTGGATGGCGGTTTCTGTGCATACCTGCTCCTCTGTGCTCACAATGCTCTAGTTTAACAGAAGACTAGTTTTAGCAAATATCAAATAGTGCTATTACATTGTCTTTCTCAAAGATGTAAAGGTACCCACGCCTCCTTCTTAGTTTCTAGTGCTATTGTAATAAACGGCCACAAATTATTGATTTAAAACAACATAATTTATTATCTTATTCTTCTGGAGGTCAGAAGTCCAAAATGAGCCCCATAAAATCAAGGTCAGCACAGCTATGTTCCTCAGGCTCTGGGAGGAGTTCCCTTCCTTTCCCAGCTTCTAGAGGCTTCCTATATCCTGGCCCTGCATCACTCCAAACCCTGCTTCAGCTGTCACCATCCCTTCTCTCACTAGGACACTCCCCACTGTCTTTCGTAAGGATACTCTCAATGACACTGGCCCCACAAGGCCAATCTTCCTCTCTCAAGGTCATTCATTGTTTTACACTCTATAGTCAAGGATGGACTCTAACACAGTACAGAGCTCAGCTTGCAACTAACACTCATCCTCCTGCCTCTTCTTCTTAAGGTTAAGATCATTAATTTAATTAAGTCTGCAGCGTTCCTTTTGCCCTGTAAGGTAACATTCACAGGAGTCGGGGATTAGGATGTGACATCTCAGAAGGGACATTATTCTAGCCATCATACCCCCAAATGTTCACTGATGGATAGTTTTGAAGTATGATATTGACAAAAGGAAGCTCCACATCATCAGTTAATAGGAAAATGACTACACTTTAATGGTAATGATAGAAAATCCAATTCCTTATTGTCAGGGTAGTAGATGACCCATTGCTGAGTTTATTTTAACAAAGTAAGTTCTTTTGTTTGTTTTGTTTTAATGGGAATATGCTTTACCAGATTATTTTCCTATTCTATCTGACACTGTATCTGATTCTATCTGATACTGTATAGCCTGGTAAAGGTAAATACAAAAGAGAAACAGAGAAAAGGCAAAAATAAGTAAAATTACTTCTAAAGTTCTTACTTTCCTATATTGGAGGGTAAGATAGGACAGTACCATAAAATATGCTATAATAAAAAATACTATACTATCAGCTACAGTTACAAAATCATGTATTTGTGTATGATTTTCGTGCTGGGAAGGAACCTAGGAACTTTTGTATGCTAGGCAAGTGTTCTACCACTGAGCTACCTCTCTAGCCCTAAATGGTTCTTGAATGAATGTAGGAGCTGTCCTATGGAAATAAACTGACTGAGAATTTTCAAAGAGGCATTTAATGAATATACACTTGCCAAGATTTTAAACAGAGATTAGGCTAGAGTCCTGGTCATATATAAAGTATCAGTGATTATAAGTCATAAACAAAGCTTACCTCAGGACATGCAATAAAGTCCCAAGAGACCCTGAGTTTAGTTCCAGATCTACCTATGACAGAAGTCAATGATCCTTCCTCGTCCTTACCTGCACCATTCACACAGAGAAGGTTATGACAAGCTCACATGATCATCATGTCCACTATTTATATGCTTCTAACCTTCAAAAACAAGTGAATGACAGACCAATTGGGATCTGAAGGCCATGTTTAAATGGATGCCTGTCTACAACCATAAAGTGAACTCCCCTAAGAAAATTCCTGCTCCTCCTTCATCCCTCCTTTTACCCTCCTCACTGAGTTACCATCTAATTCCAAAGAAGGGATAATAAATCAATGAACATTCATAACTTTCTATTAATATCAAAGTCTCCACATTTGAGCTATTCACTGACGTGAAAATCTTCCTTGGCATAGTCGGTTTACACACAGGTTCAAAGTCTCTAATAGGAAAATTAAAAATCTTGAACACTATCTGATGCTCAAAGAGTTGTCTTTCGAGCATTTCACACTTCCAACTTTTCCCAACCAATAAAGTCTACACAAATTATTGACAAATCTGGAAGAAGAGCTAAAATCAGAAATACTTTTGCTTCCAAGATTCACATAAACTAACAGCACATTATCACTTGGAAGCTACAATCACTGTGTAGACACAAGCTGGGCGTACTTCCTCCTTCACTAGTTCTTCTCAGAACCTCTGGATGGCAATTCTCCTAGTGGCCAGGGCCTCCAGCTGCCTAGGCCAAAAGAGAACAACAGAGTTCCCTGACCACAGTCTCCGCAGGAGAGTATTTACTGAAACCCACTGACAGAGCCAAGCTCAGCATCTCTGCAGGAAAACAGAATTCTCCTCCCAGAATGCCCACCAGTTCTTTTACTTTCAATCCTCCTTGCCCACTAGCTGTAAAACTCCAGGGGTTCATTTCATCACAATTTCTTCTAACAACAAAAATAATCTTGTTTTTATTGATCAAAAAGAGAGAAAAAAAAGTTTTGTACAGAAAAATAAGGGCTAAAAAGTTTGGGAGGTGCTGGTAACTCTAGTCCAGAAAACATGTGAGAAACTTTACCTTTGGCTGGCCAGGGGCGTCGCAGCAGCTGACTGTGTTACCATGCAAGACACTAAGGTTCAGAGTCAGACTAACGGATCTGATGTCCTGGGCTGGACACATAGTTGAAGAGAGACACCAAGGAAGAGACGGCCAGCCCCACCCTCACACAGCAGCCCCTCCTGGTTAGTCCGTGGTGTGATAATGACACTGACTGGCCTCATCCTGCCAATGAATGGCAAGGCACTGCAATGGTGGAGCCTGGAAATGAATAGGAGTGATTGGGAATAAAAGAGGGAGGGGAAAAGGTGGCCACGACGAAGAGATGAATAAAATGCCAAATCTCTGTTATACCTCACTGTTACTGACTCTGACAGCAAAATGGCAGGGCAAAATGAAAAACAGAAAACAAACGGATTAAAGAAACAAACAAAACACCAAAAAACAAAGCAAATAAGTTTTATACCTATTTAAGCTGACGTAGCATTCTAAAAATTTGAGTTTATGTCCTTTAACATGACTACATATAACTACAGCAAGAGTTGATTCAATTTAGTTCAAAAACCTACAACAGAGAGTATTTTTTTTCAATTAGTGTCTCTATATTCTGACTTAGTTCTACTTTTTCCTAAAGTAAAGACTCAGTCCACAATATCGGAACATCCCAGACTTACCAAACAATTCCTTGGGCTCCCGAGCCAATTGGTTTCAACTGCTGGTAACGTTTTAGGACAGTGAAAGTTGAGTCCGCCACTTGCACACTGTAAAACTGACTATCACATCTGCTGTCACTCATGATGTAGTGTCACAATATTCCGAAGAGTGGGTAGAGTTGTCAGATCCCTTAAGAGAGAAACAGAATGAACCAACACTCTTCCTGAGCTACACACGCAGAGCTCACTAAAAGCCATTTCAGACTTCCTGGGATTTGAGACAGTGCAGCTGTGTAGTTGGTAAACTCAACCTAGCCAAGTTTGAAACTTAAGCAAGTGCACGCATACACAGAAAAGCAAAGATATTTCAGTGGTGTAAGACCATTATGAAAAGCAATTTTGAGGCCCAGAAAGACATTTTAAAAAATTATTTTTTATGTGACTGTTTTGCCTGCATGTATATAAGTGCACCCATGAGCAGATCCCGTGGAACTAGAGTTAAGGATGATTGCTAGCCACCAGGTGGAGGCTAGGAAGCAAACTTGGGTCCTCTGCAAAGGCAGAGCTCTAAATGCTGAGCCATCCCTTCACCGCCCCCACAACCATTTCTTTATGTGGGAACGGTTTATGTCTACCTGTCTCAGCCACAGATATGAGCACTGTTTCAGATTGCTTCTAGAATTCCTGGAGATGTGCAAATGCACCAGTCTTCTAAATCTATGGATTCTGGTTCAAGTGATGAACCTCAAAGCAAAATTCATATGCCAAAGTAACAGGCTGTTACAAGGCTAAAGACCCTGGTACATGCTGTGCATCCTGTAGATGGGCCCCTTTTGTAAAGGTGGCCAGAGCTGGCCTTCATCTCCTGCATCCCACAACCTCAGCTGTACCACATAATGAAAACGTGCATCAGCACTCTAGGTATACTCACATATGAGTATAAACTGGTGCTCAGAAAGCAGTTTCCCATGCTTTAGGCAGCAGGCTGAGACACCCACAGTTAGGTTTGAGTATAAAATGTTCCCCACAGGCTCTGTTTGAACACTTGAGCCCCAGAGAGTAGCACTGTTGTGGAACCTTTAAGAGGTGGGATGGCTAGAGAAGGTACATTTCTGGAGGACAGGCATTGAGGGTAACCACTTATATGCTTCCAAGCCAAGCTGTGAGCTGGTCTGTGGACACATGGAGAATTCCAGTCCCATACTTCACTACCTTGAACTCCATGATGGACTCCACCATTTCAAACTGTGAGCCAAGACAAATTATTTCTGTCCTAAGGTGTTCTGCTGTACATTCTGACACAGTGACTAGAAAAGTGAGAAAAAGTAACGAATGTATAGTTACACTCTATAACTCCTGGACAATTCTGGATAGAAAATTTACTCAGATTCTTGGCTCATGTCAGATGGTGCTTGTTGAAAGATTAGTGAGTCACTTATTTGGTCTTTCTTTTAAATGTGAAAGAAGATGGGCTGGAAAAATGGCTTGGCGGTTAATAACACCGACTGCTCTTGCAGAAGACCTGGGTTCGATTCTCAGCACCCACATGGTGGTTAATAACCATCTGTGACTCCAGTTCCAAGGGATCTGACACCTGCTGATTTCACAGGCACTGCATGGCATGGGTGCCCTTACACACATGCGGCAATACACTCATACAAAATAAAATAAATAAAATATTTTAAAAAATTTAAAAGCCAACAGCAAAACCACAGAGGTAAACACTGCACACATGATTTTTTCTACAGCATCATCAAATGCCTGCCTTTGTGTTCCACCATTCAATATTTAGTGTCCACCTGGTTAGCTTTCTGCAGTGACATTTCTCAACACAATGTCTAGGATTTCCCTTAAATGTGGAAACAAGTCAGTAACAGCCTCACCAATACTAGATCAGATGAGCAGTTTCTCCAGGTGACTGGGACACCGTGTTTTCTCTTCATTCCTGGGTTAGTCTGACCAGTCACTGCTGCTGGCAGTCACTAGTACATGTGGCCAGGAAGTGTTCCCAGGGAAGGAAAGGTACCTACTACAACCTGCCCCGCTGAGGATCTTCTGTTCCTCTGCCACACTGTATACACACAAGTCACTAATGAAACATTTACCCACAGCAGAAAAAGTTCCTGCCAGAAGACAGAGTCTGCCATCGGCCAGTTTATGAAACATGTGCTCTGGGCACATACAGGAAGCCCCGTACCCACAAGAACAGGGAAGATTTTGGAATATGAAGAAAAGTAGTGAGCAAAGAAAGTAAGAGGTGCATTCAAGGCATTTGAAATCTTATTTCCAGGTAGTGAGAAATGAAAATGGACAGGAAAAATAAGACCACATCACCTCTGGCCAAGGAAGCCAGGCAGCACCACCTTGGTTCTGAGGGATGTAGCACCCTCAAACACCAGAAGTACAAGATCAGCCTTACTTTTCAGATAGGAGGTTTGGGAAACAAAAAGGGAAATGAAAAGACGAAGGCAGGTAAGGAAAGGACAGAAACGAATGTTTTTGAGAAGGGGATGCTGAAGGACTGGCTGAGCTGGGGTGGAGGGGATGCACGCAGGACTGGCTGAGCTGGGGTGGGGAGGGGCGAGGGTGGAGAAACGGGAGGTGCGCAGGAGAGCACAGCCACATGGGGTGTGAGTCCAGCTTCCGACAGGTGACGCATCAAGGGACAGCGATACAACTGCATCCCAAGCTGCTGCCATGCTCCAGGTCCCACGCCCACCTTTCCAGCTTTAGAAACAGATCCATCTTGTCCAGGCTGGGAAAATGGCTGCCAGCTTTCCCAGAGGTCAGGTCTGGCCAGATGACCGACTTCTGACCAAGGAAATGACAGAAGTGACACATAAAATTCCCAGGCCACATTTATTTACTTACTTATTTATTTATTTATTTTTATTTTTACAGAAAGCTGCTCACTGTCCAATCCGTTTTTCTTGTTGCTGGAGGAGTCACTGCTGTCAGAGACCAGGAACTGGAAGTCCCATGCTGGAGACAGCTGAACAGCTCACCTGGGAGGGGGTCACTGACTGACCTTGTGGTAGAGAGCCTCCCCTCTCTCAGACCACCTGCCCGTGCTAAGATTGACACAAACCACTCTCTACTTCTCCAGAAACTTGGGAGCGCACTCTGCTCCGGTTGCTTGCATCCCACACTTGACTAGTACAATAAGAGGTCAACTTCCTTGAATTTGAGGAGTTGCGCTCCTCAGATTGGGCTCAGGAATTATTAATATAATTTCATTTCAAGACTTAAGATCGTTCTAAAATTAAGATAAGTACTCAATAGGCAGAAAAAAAAATCACCTATGAGAGAAACTGTCAAAGCCACCCTTCCTGTCAGATTTCAGTTTCATAAGAGAGAGACAAAGACCCACAAGGCAACCTGAGAAAGAGGGAGTTAGCTGCTAATGAATCTATTCTGTGGGACTCTACGGGACCTTAAACCAGGGCTCAGAAAAGCAGTCTTCCAAGTCGAGATGTACTAGAATTTCTCATGCAGCCATATCAGTCACGCACCCAAACTTGGCTGTGCCGCCTGTATTTCCCACCCTGGTAGGTGCTGCCTCCCCATCCTTGGTGCCCACATGACATTGCTCTGTCACCATCCTGCCCAACATGGTGCTCCACCCGTGCCAGGTCCACACTCCAGTCGCACACTGGGCTGGGACACCAAAGGTCTACCTCTTTCCTGGGCTATGAGTTCCTCAAAAGTAGGGAGATAGGAGCTGGGGTGGAGCTCGGTGGGGAGTGTTTGCCTAACATGTACAAGGCCCTAGGCTCATTCAGAGAAGTCTTCTCTACCCTGAGAGAAAGGAGGGGAGGAGCGGAGAAGCACAGAAGAAAAGGAGTGGGCGAGAAAGTGCAGAGGGAAGGGTGAGAAGGAAGGCTTTACAGAGGAGGCAAGACCTCAGCTCAAATTTGTTCACACTCCTGACCAAGGCAAGAGAACAGTGACACTGACAAATGCTGGTGAGAGCCGTGAGGTGGCAAAGAACACAAGTAATAGCTACTGGAAAATCTGGACCACGTGACTCCTAACCGGCAACTCCAAGTCTGTATGTAGGGGGTAAACATGCATGTACAAGTATTCAAAGATATCTGTGCAAGAATGTAGAACCTCCTCTAACGGGCAAAAGACTAAAAATAACCCAAAACACAAACTGTAGAAGAGCCGAATAAATTACAACATAAAGTATAATAAAGCCATTAAACAGAATACAGGGGCTTTGTGTACTGGTTTGAAAAGATAGCTAAAACACACAGAAATAAAGCAAGTTGAAGAGTGCACAAAACAAGTGGCAATCTATGTGCACCTGGGCACACACACCACATATACACACAAACATTCTTACATATACCACACACACACACACATATGCCAGCAAGTATAGAGAAACAATGAGAATATAACTCTCTGTTCCGTTTTTTAGCCATGTGTATTTACATTTAGAAAGATCACTTAAAAAAAATGAAAATCCAAAGAATGATCCTTGTGACCCCTGTGTGGAGGTCTGAGACAGAGGAGGCTGGAGGAGGGGAGCAGGGTGGGCTCTGAGAGAAACACTGAGAAAGGCTCCCAAGCAGTGTCTGAGTGGTGTGCCACTATCCTGAGCCAATGAGAAAATGGGGGTTACACACAACAGGGGGCTGCCCAATTCCCAGTGTAGTAGAACTGAACCAAGGTGTGCCTGACCACACTGCTCACTCTCCCCAACACGTCACTCTCACATCCCTAATATGACATGGAACATTAATCTGTGTGTTCAAGGGCTGGTTAGCACCATGCCAGAAGGACTCAGGCCTCCCTCACTTCATCCTACAGACTTTCCTCTACAACATACTTTTTTCTGAGGATGAAGATGACTCAGTGATCCATGCTCAATTAAAAAACTTAAATCACATCAAACATTCAGAACACCTAAGACATGCACTATTTAAATGAGCCAATGGCTATGGCTAAAACTGATTCTCACAAACACTGTTTCAATACTTCTGAAAATTTTCTCACAAAGTACTTCTATTTGCCTACTCTAATTCCTATGAAAAAATTATCTTATCATAATTTAACTTCCCCCTGCGCTGGGGACTGAACTCAAGGACTCTGGCATGCTAAATAAGTGCTCTATCACTGAGCCGCATCCCCATCACCAATTTCCTGATATACTATTATATCACAGTTAGGTAAATAAACACTCAGCAGACACTCAGGAACCATACAGCCTGGCAGGGCCGCCCTCCTGTATTACAGTATAGAACACAGTACAGGACCACGACTTGTTTTCACCTTGTTCTCTAAGTACCCAGGTTTTCTTTCCGCAGGCCCTGCTTTCAGGCACCCAGGCCTGTCTGTCCTCCTCTCTAGCACCAATCTCAGTGCATGCCAAAGCTTTCCCATCACTCCCTGGACCCAGCAGCAGATGCACTATCCCAGCCTCCATTCCTGCTGCAGCATACAAACCAGCACACATTTTAGATGAGAGCTGTTGTTCACATGAGTACTGTCCACAGATACTCCCAGCAGCTTTGTCACAGATCAAAGCTGGAAATGGTGCAAACTGTCCTTCAATGAGTGAATGGGTTACATGGCTGTATATCCAACCGGGGAATACTAGTAAGCACTGAAAAAGCTACACTAGTGATTGAGTAGATCTCAAAGGCATTACACAGTTGGCCCTTCATCTTCATGGATTCTGCACTTTTTAAATTCAACCAACTGTGGATGGAAAATATGTGGAAAGATCAGAGGGTACTAAGTTACAGTTAGAGTAAGAAGTTCTATGTGCTATTGCACAGTAGGGTGACTACAGATAACAATGTATAGTACCTTCAAATAGCTGGAAATTCCTGAAAAATTTCACTAAAAGGAATATATTTTCAGTGAGCTAGATATGGTTTCACCTAATTTAAACATTACACCATATGTATCAAAACATTACACAGCACCCCATTAATACATACAATTGTTATGTTTCCATGTGTCAGCTATGATCATTTCAAACTAAAAATGAAGACATTTTGAGAAATTTACATCTCTACTGAACATGTACATTATTTATAATTTTCCCCTAAGTTGTATGATATAGTAACTCTACACAGCATTCACTTTGAATTCTAAGTGCGCTGGAGATGGTGGAAGGCATATGGGAAGGTGGGTGCAAGTTACATGCGAATACTGCACCATTTTATACACGGGACTCCAACATCTCTGGACTCCAGTATCCATCTTGGAGTCCTAGATCCACTCCTCCTGAGGATGCTAGAAGTCCCTGATTCAATCCCTCTGAGGATAAGGGGAGTCCTAGTTCCAATCCCCCAAAGATATTGAGAGGCAACCGTACTTAATGAAATAAGTGAACCTCAGAAGGTCAGCTCGCACGTAAGTTCTTCAAATAAAACTACAGATCTATAAAACAGACGGGCAGTCACCAGGGCCGTGCACGCTAGGGGCAGGTGGGCTACATGGACATGAAGGGCTGCACAGGAGATCTTTGGGAGAAGACGGTTCTGTGTCCTGAGGTGGCAGTTTTGGTCACAGGAATCCACACAATGATAAAATATGCAGTGCACTGCACACATGTGTTACAAAGCCAGTTTCCTATTATGATACTATACTGGCGTTATGTAAATACACAATCAATGGAGAAAACTGGGTAAAAGGTAAATGGGATTTTGCAAGTTCTTGTGGATCTATAATTGCTTCACAGCAGTAAGGAATTAACAAGACAGATTTGTTGAAAATACATTGATCCTACCATTCTTGCATCTGAATTCTTTTGGAGGTGACTTAAGAGTGTGGTTCAAATCCTCAGCACAAAGGCAGATGGCAGGCTCTCCTGCTGGCTCCTGGATAGTATAAACCTCCTGGGATGCCAGATATACACTGACCACTACACACCTGCAGACCTCTGCCTGAGCAGTTCCACTTGCCTAATTGACTTCCCTGTCCCGTCTACCCTCTGGCCGGCATTCACCCTCCTTCAAAATCTAGTTCAAGCACCTGCCCCTCATGCAAGGGCCCCTCCTCAGTCCTTCCCTTTTCACTGCACTGAACGCTCTTGCGTTTTACATGGAAAGCCCACCAGCGCCACTCAATGTTCCTTAGCAGCGGACTGATTTCTGAACCCTGCCCTACTCATTACCAAGTGGGCACTCAGGCAATGTGTGTTAAAGGCAAGACTAATAGAGAGTAAATGTGGCAAGGCAGTGTGGAACAGGGGTTAAGAGAAGTCTTGAGGGGCTGGAGAGATGGTGCAGCGGTTCAGCGCATGTACTACTTATCCAGAGGACGAGTTGGGTTCTCAGCACCTCCATCAGACTGACTGCTCACAACACCTGTAACTCCAGTCCAGGAGGAGCCAATGCTTCTGGCCTCTTCAGGCACTTGCTCTCATGTGCACATACCCACATATGTACAAACAATTAAAAATTTTTTAAAATCTTAAAAAAGAAAAGAAAAAGATCAAGTTTCAAGTCAGACTCCCAGTGGGCCAGGCCCTTACCTGGGTGACCTGGGACAAGTTACCCTCATCCGTTAATGCGGAGAATCACAGAAACTCAGGACACCTCTAGATAATGGTACAGCCCACGTGAGAAGGAATCTTGACCTAAGCATACCCTGAATCACCTTGAGCAAGCTCCATCTAGATCTAAACACTGCTTTCCAGGAAAGACAGATATTAAACATTAAGAACCACACTGCTGAGATGTCACAGGTAAAATCCCAACTACGGAGGTGCTACAAAATAACCCAGTCACTTCAACAGGTAAACTGTACGGAAATGATAAAACGGCAGAGGGGCAATCTACAAATTAAAAGAAACTTAGCTGGGTGTGGTGGCTTATGCCTGGAATCGTAGTACACGGGAGGCGGAGACCAGAGGATGGCTATGAATTTTAGGCCAGCCTGGGCTACAATGTGAGATTAGGTCTGAAACAAAAAAACCATCAAGGGGAGGTAGGGATATGTGTGTGTGTATATGTGTGTGTGTGTGTGTGTGTGTGAGAGAGAGAGAGAGAGAGAGAGAGAGAGAGAGAGAGAGAGTTGAAAAGACATCAACCAGCAACCAGCAACCACAACAAAAGAATCTTGGAGCTGGAGAGATGGCTCAGTGGTTAAGAGCACTGGCTGCTCTTGCAGAGGACCTGGGTTCAGTTCCCAGCACCCACATGGTGGCTAAGAACCTGTCCATAACTCCAGTTCAGGGGACCTTACACCCTCTGGTCTCCATGGGCAGTACACACACGCATGTGGTATACTTATAAACATGCAGGCACAACATTCATCACATAAAAATAAATTTAAAAAATAAAATCTTACCTGGATCTACTTTCAAATGACTAAAGAAACTATCAACTTCACGAGACACCTAGAGAAATCTGAATGGTGACTGGTTACTTTATGCTATTAAGGAATTTTTAAAGGGATCCTTATCTTTAGAGACATAATACTGAGTAGTTTGTGGGTCAAATGGCATGGCATTTAGGATCTGTTTGAACATAATGTGAGGAGGGTCTGTGCACATGTAGTAAGGTCAGGGACGAAATGAGCCGCTAGAATTAGAACTTGTTGAAGCTGTTACTAGCCTGTTTATTTGTGCACATCTTTGAAGTCCCCATTATAAACAATTAAAATAACAGACTGATAGTAAAATTAATTCATGCAAAGATCAAATACAAATCGTTAAAAATTATGTTTTCTTAGGGAAAATGATACAAACTGGCACCTTCCTAACCAGGTATGAAAGACAAATTCATATTTAGACTAAAAATAGTTGTCCTACTGCTGAATCAATAGTTTTAAGGAAAAAAAAATCAGATGTGTTTCATCTTATATATAGTAATTTTTAAAAATTGGTTCACTCACCAGTAATTGCTTTGTCTGGCACTTTTCTTAAAACAGAAATTTAAGATTTTGAGTTTAAATAGACATTTTCATATCTACCCTCAAACATTTATACAGGGGATTGAAAAAAGCCATTTTCATATGTTAACAATTTATTATAAAGTCTAGATACCATGAGAATTAAAACCTCAGAAAAGCCAAAGCTCTCTAGAGATTATGCCCCAAAAAAGAAGATTATTTTTAATCATGCAGGATTCTACTGAAAGGAAAAAAGTGGAGGAAATTGTTAACTAGATAGGCTATTGTTTGTCCAGACCACACTGAAAGCCAAATAAGATTACTGAGCTGAGAATCCTACATTTAGGGGAGATGTGGATTCAAATTCTCACCAGCTGCTTGCATTGAAGCAGCCTGAAGCACTGTGTGCCTCCATTTCCTCCCAGGTGAAACCTGGTTTCCTAGTTGCTATTCAGAGTGCCAGTCACACTCCAATGAGTACCTGGGCTGGTACCTGGGCAAACAGGGCCAAGCTCCCCTGGCCTTAGGCTACTTTTCCTGCTTCTTACAGATTCTCCCTCCCACACAGCCAGCTCTGGAGGTTAACAATCCTGCAAGCAAGTTGTAAGAGGCCCACATGTGGCATGGCTCAAAGGGGTTTCTGAGTTTGAATTAGCTATTACCAACACTGAAAAAAATCAAGGGAGCCCAGCATTCAGAGCTCTAAGTTCTTTTAGAAAAATTGCTGGGTGAGGGGTTCTCCAGAGTGTCTATCACTCCACAGTCTGAGGGCTGATTCCCAGCTCCATACTGGATGAAAGTCCTTCGTTGGTCTTGCCCTTTCACTCTCTGTGCCTGTCCGTGGTCAAGGCCCACCAGTACCACCTGCCACCTCCTCCATCTTTATGGCACAGAACCACCACTGCAGCTGCTGTCATACCCTGTCCCAGAACTGTCTGTATGCCAGTCTGCCCTAGTGGGCTCCTGGGCTCTCTGGGGGAAGGCACCCTGTTGCTGTCTCCTTTATGTCCCTAGAGCCCAGCAAAGCGTGACCTAGATAAAGCAGACTTCAGCTACCTCCTGAACATGTGCAAAAGAGCTAGTGCAAAGCTCTTACAAACATGTAGAATATTTTTAATCACAGCTTGTTCTGGCAGTTACCAAATAAAGGGGTCAGAAAGATTAAAAATATTTCACAAAATGAGAACAAGATTCCATCTGCTTACAAATGTCACAAGTTAGAAGTCTCTATCATAAACAGAGACAACAGACAAGCAAGGGACCACTTAGGTCACTGATGGAGCAGACACTCCTGAAAAGAGTGACTGACCTGCATTCATAAAGCTACAGAAAACAGGATAATAAGTAAGACAGCGACGAACCAGAGCAAGAACTATACGTAAAATGGAGGGAGGGGGGGACTCCAACTGATGGACTAGAGTAACTAAGAGAAGAAAAGGTGTGGTCAAAGGAGGCCTCATCAAAAAATGAGATATTGGGCCACAGGAACTAGGAAAAGGAGGCAGCGGTGTAAAAAACAAAACAAAACCCATAGTCAATGGGGAGCAAGAAAAACAGAAAGAAACAGAAAGTGCTAAGGTCCTGAGGCAAAAACATGGGTTTGGCATGTTCCAGACAGGTGAGCTGAGTGGGGAAAGGAGAGCAGAGCTCTGCTTGTGTGGTGAGGGGAGGGAGCGGCAGAGGAGGTGGGCAGGGCCCACTCTGGCTTTGCTCAGCACTGAGGAAGAATGACAAGGCACTGGAGGGGAGCTGGAAGTGGGGGAGGACCCTAGGCGGATGCGAGGCTGTTCAACAATCACACAGCATGGGGTCCTAACCCACCCAGGTGCCCACCAATATACCTTGGGTTTCTGCCTTACCGCTTTCATAAAGTCACACTGCCTGAATACGACCCCGAGCCAATTCCCCCATTTTCCCGAGGGGAAAATCGAGAGACAGCGAGGGTCAGAGTCACCAAGGTCGCGGAGACCAGAGCCCGGGCTCCTGGGCATCCAGCACCGGTGTGTGCAGCTCCTTGCAGCACAGCTCGGACGGATGGCGCCCACAGCCCCCGAGGGCAGGTCGGCTGCGTCCAGGCCAGACAGCCGGCCCGCAGCCCCCGGCTGTGACAGCCGGGCGGGAGGGGGCGACTGCGGCATCGTGGAGGGCCGGGCGGGAACCTTGCCGCCCGCACCCTGCAGCCGCGCGCCTACCCGTCCCGCGCCCGTCCCGCAGCCCCGGGCCTCCCGGACCCAGCAGCCCCGCCAGGCCTAGCCGGCAGCCCGGCTCACCTCGGCTCCCCTCCGCCAGGCCAGGAGGAGAGAACGGGCCGCACTGGCGGCGCTGCGCGCTGGCGCTTCCCAGCTCTGCTGCCCGGCTCGGCCGCCCCGCCCCGCTCCGCTCCGCCCCGTCGCCGCCGCAGTGGGTGTGAGGGGCGCCGGGGCACTACGACCCTTCCGGTCCGGTTCCCAGCTCCGCTGCCGCCGCCGCCGCCGCCGCCGCCGCCGCCGCCGCCGCGGCGAAGGACCTGACTGATCCGCAAGCCAGCCAATCAGCGCGCGGAGAGCCGAGCAGGCGTGGCCAATCGCGACAGGGGGCGGACCAAGGAAGGATGGTGAGGGCGTGGCTAGGGCGTGGCTAGGCGGTCTGGGGGCGTGGCCAGCGCCTAACTCTGGGTACCCGACTGTAGAGCGGCGCCCCCTAGGCTGCTCAGCGGTGGTGAGCGTGTGCTTGGATTTAGCACGCGCGTCCGAGTGGTGTGCACCGCGGGCTGGAGACGCAGGCAGGCAGGGACGATTTCCTGAACTCGCCCGACGGGCCTGGGGATCAACATGTGGCAGAGAGGGTGGACCAAAGGGGTCGGTAGCTATGCAGGGGCAGGACCAGCGAGGACAGGGCGTCTCACTGCGGCTGCGTCGGCGCCGGGAGTCAAGCCTCCGCGTTGCAGGTGCAGGTTCCCAACAGAGAGGCGGCCTGGAAAAAGTCAGGAGCCTCGGGGGTGGATCAAGCCTTAGCATCCAGGAACTAGAGTCTGGTCACTAGAGGAAGAGGCCCCAGAAGCAAGAGGCCTTGGTCTCCGTTGCTTGGTAAAGCGGGTGCTCTGCGCATGTCACTCTGAATGGGCTTGTAAAAGGGGTGCGGTCCAAAGTCTGGTCCTGTAGAGTCGGGTGGGAGAACGGTGACCGCGACTCTGTTGAGTCAGGGATGGGTATGGTAGAGAAGGCACTTGGTGGCAGGGGTCAAGCTTCTGCCTAGGTGTGGAGGAACGGGAAGAGGCATTCAATACTAAAGGGCTTCTAGTCTGGCCTCTTCCTCACTGAGCTGTTTTTGCGCATCTGCAGCTCTCTGGCTCTCAGATCCGGTTGCAGCAGATCTGGGATGGTATAAGATGTTAAGAGCCCAGAGTTTTAGGTGCTGACAGCTATGAGTATGGATTAAAAACCTGAAAGTGAGGCAGGGAGATTGGACACTCTGGGAAAAAGCTCAAGAGATCTGTAAACAGTATGGGGTCCTCTGTTTCCATTCAAGGAAGTGGAAAAGTGGAGATAGTGGTTAACAAATGGTGACTGTGGAGGTAGTAGAGCCGTGGTCACAGGATGCCAGGGAGTGGTCAGTGACAGAGCAGGATCCTGTAGATGAGAGAGTCAAAGAGCTAGGAGGCTTCGGGGAGGGGGCGAGGATGGCAGAACTTGAAAGAGGCTGCAACCCTGTCACTGAGGTTCTAAGGACTGGGGCATGGGCCCTAGAGGCCGGATGGGGTAGAAAAAGGGGTCCAGTCGACATGATGTTCCCCACCTTGGCCACCAGAGGGAGTATGGCTCATTCCTGCTTAGAATTCTTCTAGTTCTCGAATGTATGTTAAAGTCCATCTGGTGAACTGTCCTCGCCTCAGGAGCATCAAAGAGAAGAGAGGACCAACAGTTGCCATTATGGGAAACCAGTGAAAGTGCGGCTATCAGAGTTTTGAGATTTCATGGAATAGCACTCACCAGTACTTCTCAGATTAGAACAGTTGGTTTTTTGTTTGGATTATTGGGACTGGATCTCACTGTATAATCCTGGCTGGCCTGGAACATGCAATGTAGACCAGCCTGGCCTTGAACTCTTAGAGATCCACCTACCTCTGACTTCAGAGTGCTGGGGTTAAAGGTGTGTACCACCACACCCTGCTCCCTCAAATTAGAATGAGCCACTGGTTCCCAGACACACTCAAGCCTGATTTTATAGCACTGACCCCTTGCTAAAGTAACCAGAATCACTGTACACATGTCCACACATAAGTTTCTGTAAGAATTCTGTTCATTCCATAGACACTGCTTTTCTTTCTGACTTATAAAATAATGGTAGACACATGGATCCACAGCTGAGGTGACACGAGGCAGGGATGCTGGCCCATGCTTTGAAAGAATCCTGGTGGGGGCCATAAGTGAAAAGATCCTGGAGCTGCAGAAGTGGCTCACCAGTTAAGAGCACTTGCTGCTCTTGTAGAGGATGTGTTCAATTCCCAGTACCCACATAGTGATTCACAACCACCTGTAACTCCAGCTTCAGAAGATCATATGCCTCTGGCCACCAGCACCCACACTCAAGTGCACAGACATACACATATAAACATAATTAAAAATAAAATAAATCTCTTTTAAGAAGAGCCTGCCAAAAGTGTCACATGAACTCAAGGGGACACATGTGTATGACTGACACCTGATCACACCAGCCAGGCAGGAAGAAGCAGTGGAGGAGAAACTCCTGAACCAAAGTCTCTACCGAGACTGGGTTTGGATAGGTGGTTGTCTTTTACATATATCCTAGTTGCAACATCTAAAAATGAGTTGAAAGACTTTGCTTTAAATAAATAAATAATAAAGTTCCATTGGCTCCTCTTCCTAAAGTGTGGTGGTCAGGAGGAACTGAGTGGAAGCTGCCCCTTCAGATGAGGTCCCAGCTTACCTCCACCTTGTTCTTCCAATCACCCACACCTGGCAGCAACTTGACTCCTACCTGCTGCCCTTTGAGGCATGATACGGTAGAAACCTGGCTGTGGAGGCAAAGAGCAGCTGTTGAAAGGTGCTGAGCAAGGAGTTAAGTGATGTGATTCAACATTTAATTCAGAAAGATCACTAGGGCTTGTGAGATTTGGGGGATGAAGGGTTTAAGGACATAAGACTAGTTGAGACCTGTTGCAAAGGCCATTTTGAGAAACCGAGACCTGACCTGGTGCCATGGTAGCGGGTTCTAAGAGGAAGAAATTGATCCTAAAACTACTTCAAAACTTTAGAGAAATATAAATGAATCTATCACTACCTACCCACTAGGACTGGTGCTCTAAACACTAATATCAAGTGTTGGTGGCGACACGAAACTGTTGGAACTCGCATGCACTGCTGGTGGGAAGGCAAAGTGCTATAATAATTTGCAAAATACTATGGAAGTTTCTATTAAAGATGCAAACAACGGACTATGCCGTCCAGCCGTCTCCCTCCCTCCCCCCTCCTGCCCATCTGTCTCTCCTCCATCCTGACAGGTAGATTCCTGGGGTTCGATGGCCAGCCAGCCTATCCTAATTGCAATCCTAAGGACTCAGGGACAAAAGAGCAAGATAGATGGTGCCTGAGGCGGAAAGGTTGACCTCTGATTGGAGGCCACATCACCCATGCACGCGGGCACACACACACGCACGCACACACACACACACACACACACACATACAGGGGTTTATTTTGGCTTATAATTGGAAGCACAAAATTGAGGGACCTTATCTGCTCATGGCCTTCTTGCTGTCAAAGTCCCCAAGTAGTCCAGGACATCATATGGTAAGAGACAGGGGTACATATTTGCATATGTCCTGTCTATCTGGTCTCCTTTCTTTATTAAGCCATCAGGAGTCAATCAAGAGAGCTCTACCATCATGACCTTATCCAATCCTAATAATTTCCCCAAGGCCTTACCTCTAAGCACAATGCTTGAAAATAACTTTACATCTCTTTGTACCTCACAGTGGAGATTAATTTCAATGCCTGAAGGTCTGTGGGCCACCAAAACTATGTCAAAACTACAGAAGAACATGTACTGGGGGGTTCCTGTGCTGTGCACTGTGGGGAGGACACCTGTGGGGTAGAGCCAACCTCAGGAACCATCTGCTCAGGAGCCAGGGCTGGAGAAGCCAGTGATTTAGTTTTCATCATACTCCGCTTTTCTATGTCAATGTCGTTCTCTCATTATGGGATGCCTTTCACCTGTGTTATATTCTGCTTTTCCACCACACTACAGCAGGGTCCTCCATCTCAGAATTTAGCTTGAAACTTCAACCCGTGTTGATCAACGGGATTGGACTTAGGTTCAGATGAGAACATCACCAGTGAGTGAATGGACTGAATTGGCTAGAAAAAGTCTGAGTCTGTGGGCATATTCTGTGACAGCCAGAGGGGAAGAGGAGAAGTGGGAGCACAGTTGAGAGACTTCCACAGGGTGGAAGCAGACACTCAGGCCTGAACAAATGAATGTTGAAAGCTGTGGCCCTCAGCATACTTTTTCTAGCCATCTCCCAGCAGCTGAGTCCTGATTCCAAGACTGGAAACCAGAAACCTCTTCTTGAATGTCTGATAAACCCTAAGAGGACACTGGCGTTATGGCACTCTACAAGCCCCAGGCTTCCCCAGATTTCCTGCAGTGAATGTCCACATTAACAAATAGATGAATACTCAGAACCTCTCAGCAGCCCACCTGGAATCTGAGCAGATAGCCTAAGGTCATAGAACAAATTAGTACAATCACACAGAAAACAGAATCTTAAAAAAAAAAAAAGACTATGCAGAATAAAATTTCAAAAGATAAAAGTACTATTGCTTGCTTCTAGACTGAAAATACATCACACCCTTGAAATAAGAGCCTGCCGTTCCAAAGCTTTTCTGTACACTCACCAGTGTCCTTGCTTTCATGTGAGCTGGCTTAGAGGCAATGGCATCCTGGTAACAGAACGTACACCCAGAGCTCAGATCTTTGCTTCTAATACTATTCTCTGATGGAAGCATCTGGTGGTGTCTAGAGAAATGTCAGAGCAAGGGCTGGTGCAGGAAATGTACAAGTTAAACCTGGAATTTAGTGTGGTATAAATAAGGAAGGACTTACATGTGTGTGCATACACAGGGAATGGTGGAGGTGTGCTGGAGACACAAAGGCCAACCAGAAGCACTCCCTCTGCCTGTAGCCAGAACCATTTCAGCAATACAACAGCATAGCATTGGCACTGTACGTGCCAAGGGATAAAATCTGGCTCTGCCTGCCTCAGACAGGTAACCAAGGTCAACATCAACAAGGATAGGACACTCCAACAGTCTGTGTCCTTGACGTGACTTGATGAGAATGGCCCTTTCCTCTGCGGTCCTTCTCCCCAAACCCATAACCTCATTCCAACCATGAGGAAAACATCAGATAAATGTAACCGATGGGCATTCTACAAAAGACCCACCAGCACTCCTTACTATTTACAAGTGGTCAGGTTAGTAGTGGTTAATTTAGTAGTAGGTAGTGGTAGGTAGGGTAGTAGAGATAGGCAGGAAGAGAAAATTGAACAAAGTTCCCAACTCTTGAACAAAAAGGATAGACTGGCAACAGAAAAGAAATGCAGAAACCCATCCCGTGGACTAGCTTCAATCTCTGAGTCACGGGCAGTTCAGAGAGGTCGGCGAAAAGGAAACAGAGCTCTACAACCAAGCAGTTCACGATCCCAGAACTAAGGGCACGCATTTCCAGACTGGTATTCGCACCAAATGAAGAGAACCTTGGCCTCACATTGCAGTGTCTGAGGACACAGGGGACAAGACGAAGGTGAAATGAAAGGTCATCTACAGAGACATATCAAAATGATTTTAGCCCCGATGGTGACTAGGAAGAAGATAATGGAAAATTCTAAAGAATCCTTTTTCAGACTTAAAATTCTATTTTAGGTAAACCTTCAATCAATTGCAAGTAATAATTTCCAGTTCTCAAAAAATTTCTTCCTGCATCGTCTATTGGGTTTGTGCCCCCTGCCATTGATTTATCTGTTAGCATCCTAACCCCCAACTGATTAATAGAGGTAGGGCCTGGGGCTAGGGAGATGGTTCAGTGGATAAAACACTTGCTGTACAAGTGTGAGGACCACATAAAAGCAAGGCTGGTGTGATGGCCTGCCTGTAATTCCAGGACTCAGGAAGTAGAGATCCTGGGGTAAGATAGCCAGCTAGATTAGCTGAATCAGCAAGCTCTGGGTACCACAAATGGGTTCAGTAAATGAAGTGGAAAGTGACTGAGGTTACCCAATGTCAATCACTGGCCTCCATATGTGTACACACATAAGTGCATGCACCCATGCACCTGCGAACACACATACACACACACACACACACAGGCCTTTCAGCCCTCATGAATGGGATCAATGCCCTTGTAAGAGTAGCCCCAGAGAGCTCACTTGCCCCTCCCACCATGGGAAGATACAAAGAAAAGACTCCTGGTAGGGACCAGGAAACAGGCTGTCACTAGATACCAAAGCAACTTGTGCCTTGATCTTTGAATTTTCAGCCTCTAGAGCAATGAAAAACACCTCTCGGTGGGGATTAAATTTCAATGCACGAACCACTGGGGACACGTTCAACCCAAATCCAAACTATACCCCCAACAACAGGGCTGTTCCCAGCCACTGCTCAGATCCTCAGAAGTGTATAAAAAGGATGAGGTTAATCAAATCCAAAGAGACAAGACCAAAAAAATTCATACTATCTTTATTGTCTTAAAATTGCCTAGTACACTGATTGTGCACGCTTTTAAATAGAGCAGGGCAGGCCCATTGCAACCACCCTCTCGCATAGGCATGTCAAGCTGTTTTACTATGAGTAGGGAGCAGGAACCCAAATGCTGCCTGACTTAAACAAACAAACAAACAAAAACATGATCTGATTAAGCAGAAGTTGGAGAGTTGGAGGGGTTTGAGTCACTGGGGACTGTTGAAAGGAGAAGAGATTTCAACTGGGCTCAACAGGACGTGTGGGACGAGAGCTGAGCATCTTAGAAGTGGATTTCTCACTGATGTCAGGGGACAGGAATCAAGAGCAGTGCCCAGAGGGTGGGAAAGGAAGCAGAGGGCCAGTGCCTTGTGCCCAAATCTGAGATGACTGACACTCGCCAGGAGTGAGCTCGGAGACAGTGCCCTAGGTAGCCAGGATGCACAGTCTGGGTGTTACCATGGCTACAGAAAGCCACATACTAGAAAAATAACTTAAAAGCTATACAATCAACATTATAAATATTTTCTTTTAAAACTATCTAGTGTTGGTTAAAAAAGGTTCACAGTTACTCTGAAGAGAGCGGTATCTCTATTGCACAGTAGTGGAAAGGTCTGCTCTGATCCCTGTGTGTAAACAATGGTCCCTTCTCCTCAGTGACTTCAGGACACAGAGAAACAGCGTTTTCTGTAAGCAAAAGCACTTGGGTACAAGGCACATCGAAGCTGTCAAGCTCTGCTGGGAGCACGTGGGACAGGTGGAAGACCACTTCTTTTCCCTCGTGGCATCCTCGAAGCTGGTTCATGTCTTGAATCAGACTAAAGGTGATATAGTTTTGTTCTCATTCCACAGTGACAGACTTGGCCAGATTTCTGGGGAAGTCAACCTAAAAGAAAAAAGAAGGGTCCTGAGAATGGAGATCAGCTGGTAGAGTCCTTAATCAGCATGCACAAAGCCATAGGTTCGTATCCTCAGCCCCTTACAAACCAAACGTGATGGTGTACACCTGTAATTCCAGCACTTGGGAGATGGAGGCAGGAGGACTAGAAGTTCAAGGCCAGCCTTGACTACATAGCAATCTAGAGCTGTTCAGAATCCCACTGGTCTTAGCACCATGATGTAACCGAGCACCGGAAATCAAGGAGACAGGTGTTCCCAGTCACCTCCAATCATAATTTACCTGAACACCTGCCTCTTGGAAAGGGATTCCTTATTCCGTAGGTTTCACTTACCTGTGTGTAGTCCACTCAGTAAAAATTATACACTTGACATGTGGCATGCATTGTTAAGAGAATATGATTTGTATATTGAAAAAACAGGTAACCTGGAGGGTACTGTTAAAAATTTGTCTTTCAGTTGCCAGGCAAATTGGTTCATACTTGTAATCCCAGCACTGGTGAGGCTGAGGCAGACAGATTTGAGTTCAGACAATCAGGTCTATACACAGCAGGTACAAGGCTAGTCTGGGCTATGTAGCAAGAGCCCATCTCAAAACAAACAAGAAAAAAAATCACTTTTCAGAACTGGAGATGCAGCTTAGAGGAGGAGTACTTGCCTAGAAGGGGAAGCCACACTGGAAAAATAAATTAATTAAAAAATATTCACTTTTCTTGGAAGGATACACATGAATTTCACAAGACTTGCTATTTAGGTGGAGGTTAGGAAGGAAATATGATCAAGGGGAGATGATAAAGAGGGTTTCATCCATTTATATGTTTAGAAAAGAGGAAAGGAATACAAGAAAACATGATCAAATGTCAATTCCAGATGATATGTATTCAAGTGTCTGATGTATTGTTCTTTGTATTGTTATGTATTTTTATAAGTTTCTCAAAATAAAATCATAAAAAATCATCTATTTCTTTGCACAGTGACAAATTCTTACACACTTGCTAGTAAGATCACCAGTTGGTTCTTTTCTGGAACATAATTTGGCAGTATATATTAGCAGTCTCAATATGTCAAATCATTTTCTGCACAAAGAAAACTCTTAAATATGTGTGCATACAAACATATTAACTGAAGTGTTATTTATAAAGTGAAAAATCAGAAACAGTTTAAATAGCAGCAGACTAGTTAAGGACTTGTTCAGCAAATCGTGCTAAATTATTTATTTATTTTTGTTTTATGAGTGTCCTGCCTGCATGTATGTAAGTGCACCACGTGTGTGCAATGTCCAAGGAGGGCCAAAGACTATGTGAGGTTAGCCTGGAACCGTAGTTACAGACAGTTGTTAGCTGCCATATGGGTGCTGGGAAGTGAACTCAGGTCCTCTGCAAGAATAGCTAGAGCTCTTAACTGCTGAGTCCTTGCTCCAGTCCCTCAGCAGATCTCCATGAAATGATTAAATGTTGCATGTAACGAGTTCATAAAGGTGTGAAAATATGTAATACGATAATACAAGGAAAAATCAAAATTTAAACATTAATAGTCAATTAAATTTTTTGTCTCTTTTTAATTTGAGACACAGCTAGGCATCACAGGCTGCAATCTTCCTGCTTTGGTTTCTTGAGTGCTAGCTTTCTAGGTGTGCTCCATCAGGTCTGGCATGAAAAATGCTTTTAAAAACTAGCATGTTAAGGAAAAGGGCTCAAGTGGCATATTAAATGTGCTAATTAACACTGCCTCTGGGTGATGAGGTGATAGCTTATTTTTTACCATTCTCAGGGGATAGAATCTGTCTTAAGAAAAAAAGTTCTTTTATTTCTCCTATGAGTATTTACTCAATATAAATATTTTTAAAACAAAAGCAACTTTGTTCTTACATATTGTATCTGCATTGAAATTGGCATGCTGTATGTATGTGTTAATAAAAAATAAAAATGTATTTGGGAGAAAGGAACTTTGGAGCTAGAGAGATAGCTCACTTGCTGCCTTTGCAGAGGATCCAGGTTCAGCACCCACAGGGAGGCTCACAACCACCTGTAACTCCAGTTCTGGGGGACCTGGTGGTTTGCTCTGGACTCCATGAGCACTGCATGCACATGGATGCATACACATACATGGAGGTAAAACATTCATGCACATAAAATAAAAGACAATAAATAAATCTTTCTTTAAAAGAAAGAAATGTTAGGGTTGTTTCTTTTGCTACATTAATGCCATTTTTTAGACTTACATCATAGCCTCGGAGGACAGCCAGGTGGAAGGACAGAAGCTGGAGTGGAATCACGCTCAGGATGCCCTGGAGGCAGTCCACCGTGTGGGGCAGCTCGATGGTTTTATATGCGAATTTAGAACTTTCGGTATCATCCTTCGAGCACAGTATGATCGGGCGACCCTAAAGCGGAGAAATAGGCTTGTAAAATACACCCGCTCTGAAAGAAGCAAGCCCTCTCCTATACACAGTAGAGTTTCTGGAGTATTCTAGAATCAGATTAGTATGGTGATAATCCTAATCTTTTGACTTTGCTTGTCTTTTGACACCACAGTGTGGCACGTTTCTTGGGTGTGTTTCTTCCCCTTCCATAGAAGATGACCTGTACCTTGTTCCATGACTCACAATCTATTTGTTAAGTGGCTTCAGAGGGCCTTGCATAGGGCCAGGCAGACTACTCCTAATGCTAAGGGGGCTCATAATTTAGCAATGGAAACAAAAACATGAATAAAGATGAATTTTGGATAAATGCCAGAAGGGGAATAAAATAGGCTGATAGACTGAGAAACGATGGTAAGTTTATGTGATGGTTAATGTTGATTGTCAACTTAAAGAGGCCCTGGAATCACTTAGGGGTCAGGCCTCTAGGGACACCCGTGAGGGATTATCTATATTAGGTTAGCTTCTGGCCCTGCCTATGAGCCATTGTCTTGCTTACATTGATTGAGGTGGAAAGACCCACCATGAAAGTAGATGGCTCTATCCTTGGGCTTGGGTCAATGACGTCATAAAACAAAGCAAGCCAAGTGAGGATCAGCACCATGTAGCTGCTTCCTCAAACTCCTACTGTCATGAGTCCCCTGCCATGATGAACTATACTCTTGAACTGTGAGCCTAGTCACCAAGCCTCAATAAGGAGCTGTCATAGGATATACCCCAGGCTAAGACGCTCTTGTGGGATATAAGCTCAGGGTGGCTAGTCCCCAGCCAAATAGCTGTGCTACTCAAAAGAGAACCCAAGCTGATGACCTAAATTCAATGCTTGAAACCCCGAAGCCAGAAGGAAAGAACTGACTCCTGAGAATTGTCCTTTGTCCTTCACATATGTTATGGTATGTCCTCCCTTCCCCTCAATAAACCAATATTAAAAAATGAGAGGGAACACGACAGAGTGTGGTCACACCCACTCATAGCAGCACACCCCACAGCTAGTGATGGCAAAGCAGTGTGTGAGATGGGCATGTGTGGGCCAGAGTAGGGGAGAGGGGACCCCAATTCCCAGGGCAGTCCTTACCTGGCGGGCTGTGACCTGCTGTAGGGCATTCTGGCATTTGGCAAAGCAAGGATCCTTCATGATGACCATGATGACAGGCATCTGCTTGTCAATGAGCGCCAGGGGTCCATGCTTCAGCTCTCCAGCCAGGATACCTTCTGAGTGCATGTAGGTGATCTCTTTAATTTTCTACAGAGACACAAGTTAGGACCAATGTCACACTGGGCAGATAGGGGGCCACACAGTAAATGAAACAGAGGAGCAGAGGTGGAACAGAGGATAGTAGCTGAGAGTGTTCAGGCACATAGGTGAGTAGATGGGTCAGCAGCAGCCAGGGCAAGCCCAGGGCCTGGAGAGAGGCTGGGCTGCTGTTCAGGGCATGCACAAAACTCGCAGGGCAGCCTTGTGTCCTCAGGTTGGCCCCCAAGCAGGGCAGTGGCAACTCTTCAGTTCCATGCACAGCCACCCCGTTTCTGACAGGAAATCACCATCAGCCTAGCTTGCTTTCTCCCTTAGCCAGTCACGTGGCCTCCCCACTTACTATGCATAATAGTGGCATTGTATTCTGCTTAGATATGCCCTTACTCGATTAGTTGATTAATCATCCTTCCTATCATAGACCCTTACTCACGTCTACAGAGTTGCTTCAGCTTACTGATCTAGTGAACTTCCATACCTTAGGCTGTGTTTTGAATTTTCCCCTATGTTCTGGTACAACCCATGTCCACTTAGTTACTAAAGTCTACATCAATGCACTGATGAGAAAGTTAAAGGACACATACCTCCACATGTCTAGACCTAGTTATTCGTGTCCGGCAAACACTGTAAGGAACAAAGCTCCTCCCTTGAGACCACAGACAGCTGGTGTGCTGGCCTCCAAGTGACCACACAGGAGTCATTGACTTGTGCCAGCCGCCACTTAAATGCTCCTTTCTTTCCCCAAAGACTAACTTGGAGACACAGTTGAATTGCATCTTTTACCAGCTTAGCCACTGCAGCTGACCCCGCCCCATAAGCTGGGCAGCAGAACTCTCAAGGGGCTGAAAGGGCACCCCACTTAGGCCTTGCTTCTTCAGTGCCCCTGAATGCCAGGCTCTCAGTTCCCGAGGCAGGAATCAGAATCCTATAAGCGACTTGAGTTCACAGCACAGAGAATGACTGAGACACTGTGAATACACTAGTGGGTAATCCTGCTAGTGAACTTGGTGAGACTTAAAATTCCACAGAAACAAACCTCTGGGCATGTCTGTAAGAGTTTCTAGACTGGGTAATGGAGCTGGGAAGACCCCTCTAAATGTGAGTGGCATCATTCCATAGGCTGGGTCCTGGACTGAATAAAAAGTAGAAAATGGGGCTGGAGAGACAGCTCAGAAGTTAAGAGTACTGGCTGCTCCTGCAGAGGACCCAGGTTTGATTCCCAGCACCCGCGTAGCAGCTAAGAACTGTCCTTAACTCCAGGAGAATGTGATGCCCTCTTCTGACCTCTACAGCACTGCATGACACAAGTGCACTCACACACACGCAGGCAATACATACATACACATAAAATAAAAATAATAAATCAAAATAACAAACAATTCTTTTAAAAGCAGAAAGTAAGCTGAGGACCAGCATTCATCTTTCTTAATTCATGTGACCAGCTGTTTCGCGCTCCTGCCTCCATCCCTTCCCCACCAGGATAGACTGCGTTGCGCACCTTCTTTCTTTACGTTGTTTTTGTCAGGTACTTTGTTGTGGCACAGAGGAAGGTATATTTGCTCTTTGTTCCTTTTCTCAGCATATAGTTCCTAAAATCCTTAGAATAGTCCAAGTCAGAGGCGTCTCTCCATGCTAATGACAGTGAGAGCTTCTAAGGAGCTTCAAGATAGGGCTTTGATTGGGGGTGGTGAGGAGGAAGCCATTGGATAATGCTCAGTACTCCTGTCGTAGTGTGCAATGCTGCCTTACCTGGAACATGGGATTCCTTTTGCCTTAACTGAGCATTCTGATCCACAAATAGCAAGCTAATAATGATGAACACACAAGCCTGAGATTCAGGTCCCTGCACAGCTTTGCCAACCCTCTCAGTGGCCCCATGCCTCCACTCCATCAGCTTTTTCTCACATTGGTAATTTACTGCCACAGAGGGGCAAAGCAGCCTGTCACCAATTAAAAAAAAAAATACAGGGCTTTCAAGGCTCATTCCTGTGGGAGCTCAAGCCCTGCCTCACTTGGAAGTTTGAGGGTTATAAGAAAGATCTATGGAGACTTCATCTTGAAATTCTCGACGGGCAAAGATCCTTGCTGTTTGTGGTAGTAGACTTGAATTTGACCCAGTTCCTCCATGCAATTTCTGTGAATGCAGGAGTGTGTGTGTGGTGTGTGTGTGTGTGTGTATGTGTGTGTGTGTGTGTGTGCCAGAGGCCAACCTCAGTGTCATTCCTCAAGAGCCACCCACTTTGGTTTTTGAGATAGGGTCTCTCTCTCACTGGGACTTATTTCTCCCCAGTTATGCTGGACTGCTTGGCCTGTGAGCCCCAGGGATCCTCCTGCCTCCACCTCCTAGTGTGGGGATTATAAACACACACCACCAGTCCCAGCTGTTTTACTGGGTTTACAGCTGGGTTCTAGGGGATCAAACTGATGGGCCAGGCACCTCAAGGGACTTCACCTAGGGGTGACCTGTTCCCTTCTCCCTATTAGATTGAAAACCCTCTGGGGGCCAATATTGATCTCACTTATATCTGGGACCCCAGGGTGCAAGCTGATGAAGGTGCCAGGTATATCTGCCAGCCTTGCCCTCCTTCCCACTGGTTTCTTGAAGCATCTCCTAAGCCTGCCCTCATGTTGTCCTGCAGCCTGTGCAGTCGACTGTAGAGTCAGAGGAAGAAGCTGGGCAGAAAGGGACTCACCAAGGCTCCTTCCAAGCATGTGGCATAGTTATAGCCCCGTCCCATCACCAGGAGTGACCTCTGTGTGTAGAGCTCCAGGGCTAGGTCATGGATCTTCTCATCCAGTGACAATACTTCTTTGATCAGCTCTATGCATAGAGAAGAGAGAGAAAGCTGGTCATTCTGAGTTCAAAACCATATTTAAAAGGAAAATGATAGAATATAATACAAGGTTTTAGAACTCACATTATTAAGGCCCTTTGCTTCCTTGCATTAGTTAAGAAAAACTTTAAACTTAGATTATGGACACTACCTTGGGTTACTGGCCAGTAATGTGTTGAGATGGCAATTCCTGTTTGTGTAAATATGTTTATGAGCATCGATAAGGTAGGCTGGGAATGCTAATCTCCAGCTCTATTTTACAGGGAAGCAACCAAGGCTCGGAGAGACAAAATCACCCTCTGGCCGGACATAGAACTGACATTCCAAATTCACTCAGTTCTCTGCCCTGGTCTGGTCTCAGGACTCCTTTATACTCTTAAAAATTACTGTGAATCCCCAAGAGCCTTTGTTTTTATGAGTTATCTCTCAGTATTTACCAGATTTGAAAATAATACTAATTAAAAACTTTAAAATCTATTAACTCATTTGAAAATAACAATAATAAACCTATTATAATACTATATTGTCTGGAAAATTTGAGTGAGAAGAATGGTATTGTTTAACATCTTCTGAAATTTTAAATTACATTTATTTATTTAGTGTATGTGTCCGCATATGTCCACGAGCGGGGTGCTTGTGTGCCATGGTAAGCATGTGCAGGTCAGAGGACAACTTGCATGTGGGTTCTGGGGATCCAACTCAAGTCATCAGGCTTGTGTTTTTAATATCTGACTTTTTAGTAGAAGAGTTGTTGCTCTTGTCTGTGTCTACAGAACTCTGTTGTGATATTTGTGCAATACCACCTTAAAGGAAAAGGTCGGAGTTAGACCCTTTTTCAAATAATTAGAAATGTTCTTTGTGCTGAATCCAACACAAGAAGCAGTAGCTTGTTGAAATGCAGAGCTGGAAATGTGGAATCTGAAATATCAATAGTTTTTCTACTTTGTTACATTAAAATGTACTGTCCTGCTTGTCCCTTTAAACTTTTATTTTTGATTTCTTTGTTGTTATTTTATGAGTGCTTTGCCTGAATGCATGCAAGTGCACCACAGGGCATGCAGTGCCTGCAGAGGCCAAAAGAGGGCACTGGATGTCATGGAACTGGAGTTATGGACAACTGCTTGCTGCCAAGTGGATGTTGGGAACTGAATCAGGTCCTCTGCGAGAGCAGCCAGTGCTTTTAAATATTGAGCCATCTCTCTAGTCTCTTCTTTGCACTTTAAATGGCTCTTTTGCACCTGCATAATTTTGTGACATCATGCAAAGGCCCCAAAGCTCAGCAAAGCTTCTAAAAATGGGCACATTTCATTGCAAAATAGATTAGAAAACACCTTTGTTAAAAATCATCATGATCTTAGAAAAGCTTCAAATTCTGGGAAGTGGTTAAACTCATGATGGTAGATAGAAGTTTTCCAAAATTCTAAGTTATGATCGAAAGTGAATGCCTGGCAGCCTGGCAACAAGTACTGCTGTTTCTCTGGAAGGGTCTGGCTAGCTTTGCTGCTTTGGGGTAAACATCTGCCACTGATCAGTTTGTTATTTAGGGGCTGGGAAAGTCCAGGGAGGAGGGAGCAGGGATGAAGTCAAATGCAAGAGAGATGCAGTATACAGAGCTCTGGGGCCCGCCCCATTGCTTTAAATCTTGGCCCAGCAGGATCTCATGGGGGGTGAGAGAGATCACTGGTAGAAAATTCCAAAGGGAGTCATCAGTAGCATTCTTTACAGAAGGTCAAAGAAGGGAGTAACCAAAAAGAGCTCAATTAATTTAGAAATCCAGAAAGCTGAGTTCTGCAGCGTACCAGGTAAAGATCTGAGGCCCCTGATGATCTCTTGCCTCCTGTTCTGTAGAGAAATTCGGTCCTCAGACATCATCAAACCAAACATCACCAGAGAGATGAACTGGCTGGTGTAAGCCTGGGGACAAAGAGGAGAGACCAGAAAGACTTTAAGACTGTTGCCTCAGAGGTCTTAGAAAGCCAGAAGAACTAAAGCAACAAAATGAAGAGATGGAGGAGGGGAGAGAAGAGGATGAGGAAGAGAAAGTGGGAGAGGGGGAGGGGCGAGAGAGTCCTTCCCCAGGCTCTCCCTGAAAGAGCGCAAGCCACGCCTACCTTGGTGCTGGCCACCCCGATCTCCGGCCCTGCGTTGATGTGGACCCCACAGTCGGTCTCCCGGGAGATGGAACTGCCCACAGTGTTGGTGACGCCCACGGTCAGCGCGCCACGGTCCTTGCAGTAGCGCAGTGCCAGGAGCGTGTCCGCAGTCTCACCTGCCGGATGGGGGCGCCGTCGTGAACGTCGGCACGTTCAGGCTGCCAGCTCGCAGCCACCCTCGCCTCACCTCCCGCTCACCCACCCCTCCCCTCCCAAGTGGAGATCCATACTGGAGACTCGGCCTAGCCAGTCTTTGGAAAAGAAAACGCAGGCTCATGATCTTTTCCGCTGTTTCTTGGATTTAAGAATTCGTTGCTATTTTTGTCAAGCACTTTCTTGAACCCTCAAGCCGACTCCATGGGCCTGGTGCTCATTTCCCTTTGCAGTGAGTAGCTTAGGGAAAGCCAGACTCAGTATCTCCATCCAAGCCTTGCAGCTGGCTCTGGATGCCCTTTCTAGGACTCAAAGCTGCCTGCTTCGGAATGTGCTGAGCTTTGAAAGAGTCAACATTTAAAAAGCAAGACTGTCCACGTGATGCTTCTCAAATAGAACTTGTTTGAAAGGAAACCCCTTTTCAGCCTTCCAATTGGACTTAAAATAAGTTTTTCTAATAAAGCTACTCCAACAGGTTCCTGCATAAGCCAGGACCGACGGCACATTCTGTCCATATTGAACAACTCAAGCTAAAGCAAATATGAGACAGGTATTAAAACCAAAGCCAGTGAATGCACAGTCTCAGGATTGTTCATCCACGTGGCCACTGTTCTTGGTTGTGCTTCTTTCCCGCTGCCAGCAAATTGGTCACCAAGTGCTTCCAGAAGGTTCAATTCCTCTTCCGACTTCTGGGTTTGTTGCACATGACCCTAAATCAGCACGGGTTGGAGAGGGCAGGAAGAAAAGGAGGAAGCTTCCCGCATCAGCGTCACGCTCTAATTTTGATAGCTCAAATCGATGGCTGTTGTTTGCCTGAACACTAGAAATTAAAGAGCCAAGTACTTCTGCTAGAAACTGAAGGAAGGCCGCTGCATTGTTCTCATATAAAATCCACCTGTTTGCTGTTACTGGTTCCCACCTGTTCATGAAACACATTTAGGCTCTGATGAGATGGTTAACCTAAAGGCCACTATAGTGATTCCCAAATGACAAGGCGGGCAATCAGCCAGACGGCGGGTCCATCTGGGTTAGTTTTTCACAACTAGCCATAAGAATGGAGATGGTATGAAAAATTCAAAATGCAGGAAAAATGGCTCAGTAGGCAAGAGCTCTTGCAGAGCACCTGGGCTCGGTTCTCAGCACCCACATGGTGGCTAACAACTGTCCGTAACTCCAGGTCCAGGGGATCTGACGCCTTCTTCTGACCTCTCTGGGCATTGCATAACACGGGCCCACTTACACATATGCAGGCAATAGACCCATACACATAAAATGAAAATAATAAATAAAATAGTTTAAAAGTTCAAAATGCAAACAATATTAAAACCCAGTATGAGATCAGAGCAGTGCTGTCAGCTTTCCATTGTGGTAATGACATGCGGTTCCGTGTTCTGTCATTTTTGCTCCACATTCTGAAGTATCTATAGAGTAACAACATGATGTCTGGGTTTGGGATCAGCTTCAAAACAATCCAGAGATGGGGATGGGAGAATGCACACAAGGACAATCCAAGGTTGACTGTGCTGGTAATTTCTGAGGTTAGACCAGTCATTATATGAATGTCCTTACTTCTATAAAGGTTTGAATCTCCATAATTAAAACATTTCAAAAGTCCTCCTAAAGCTCCAGGAGGACCCTAAGCAGAGGGCTCAGGTAGAGCACCTGCCTTTATCTAGCTTGAGAATGCAGTTTTTGCAGCCAGTCAAGGCCTCCTCCCTCAACCAGAGCCTCTTCTTGTCTCCCCCTGCTGGACAGTGTTGAAAGCGCATGCAGCAAGCCCCTAGGGATTGGGCAGAGACCATGACTGACTCTCAATGGATTTTTTTTCATGACTAAATTAAACCCAGGAAACATTTATAAACACCTTTGTGTGTGCTCTCGGAAGTGTTGGCAGGAAGTTTAGAATGGCAGGTGCCACAGGGCAGGGATAGACCAATGGACCTGGATTCCCTGCCTAGTTTCAGCTCCATCACATCCTAACTGCAAGGCCTTTGATGTCCTGTGACTTTCCCATACATTGAGTAGCTAGTTGAAACATCCCCTCAGGGAGGGAGCTCAAGACCCAGGAAGTCAACAAAATGTAAAAGGCTCAGGACACTCCTGAAAGTTACAATATTCAGAGCTCCCAAGGTTACACAAGGGTAACAATTGCTTGGGGAGAGGAGAGTCTGGGTTTAGGCTAGCTTCTGAGTTTCCTTTGGAGCCCCAGGAATACAGCTGTCACCCAGCTGTGATGAGTTTTCCTTTGCCTGGTCTTATAAGTAACCCCTCACCCAAACTCCTGTAAAGTAACCTCAATAAACTCACTAGCTCACTAAGCTAGACCTGGGTGGAATAATTTCTTTGGTCTGTCTTCTAGGCTCCGTGTGGGAACAGTCATACAACATCACACAATGTTGACAGTGACTGATGCTCTTAAGGTTAAATGACTCAATGCATGACACAGTGTGTGGCCTGGCAGAGGCACAGAGGATTGACTTGAAGAACAGACAGGATGGTAAATCTAGTGTGCTGCAGAGAGAAGAGCCTGAAGCCTAATCAATGCAAACCTGGTCATGCAACCTGTATCCCTTACCTGATTGGCTTATGAAAAAGCAAACATCATCCCTGAACACAGGTGTATTCCTGTCCAGAAAATCGCTGGCAAGCTCAACCATCACAGGGAGTTCAGTCAGTTCCTCCAAAACTTGCCGTGTCTGAAGCCAAAAAGAATGAAGACTGTCAGGCATGGGCCCTACAGGGCAGCTGGGCTTCTGAGGACAATTGTGACATGGTGCTTTGTTACGCAGGTAGTGTGGGAACCTTAGCTCTCACTGGCCACCTTGCAGAAGAAAGGGCTCAGTGCACTTCTCAAGATCGTGGGATTGAGTACAAAGGTTTGGCCGAACTCAGAGGCCGGTGCATGACAGATTTACGACCAGCATCCCAGCCTCGACTGCTGCTAATTTCCTGGTGCCATCAAAGGTTGGGTGTGCTGCACTTACAGCCACAGCAGCGTGGTAGCTGGTTCCACAGCCGATCACAATGAGCCTTCGGCATCGTCGAATCTCCTTCAAATGGTCCTTCAAGCCACCCAGGAGCACTGCAGGATACAATGCAGGAGGTCAATGCTGACTACACATATGACTACATTCGCTGAACAGGACACGGACAGGAGCTTCCCACTGAGTCCTGGGATTACCTGTGTTGGTCTCAAAATTCACCCGGCCTCTCATGGTATTAAAAACGGATTCTGGCTGCTCGAAGATCTCCTTCTGCATAAATGCACTGAAGTTGCCTGATCAGGTAAACATAAATGAGGTTAAGTAATTTTAATTGCGATATAGTCCCACTGCATAACTTTGAACCAGGAAAAGCCTGGTTAAACTTTAACCGCTATTGTGTCATAACTTTTGCCAAGATAGAAACATGACATATGGCAGCTTCACCATAAGGTCCTTTACAGATGCTAAAGGGTGTGTGCAGGCATCATCCCGCCTGGTGCCATGAGAACAAGGGAGAAATAGGTCAGATACCGTGACCACCTCCATTTTACATATTAGATCCTGCAGCTCTGAGTCTTTGTGATGGGCTCTACCCAAGGTATGGAAGGAACAGAGAGCCTGACTTGACACCCTGGGGCGTACTCCTCTTAGAAAAGCCAGTTCTAAGTAAGATTTCCCTTCCCCAAAGTCACATACTTAGAGAAGTACAAATTAAGCAAGCTCAAAGAAATAGACAAGTTCTTTTAAAATAAATAGCTTCCTCACCTCTGTAAAAAATGAACTGGGCAGAGTATGGTGGTGGACACAGAGGCAGAGGCAGGTGGACCTCTATAAATTCAAGGCCAGAGTGGTCTACACAGTGAGTTCCAGAACAGCTGGGGTTCCAGGGAGACCCTGTCTCAAAGAAGATTGATGGGATCAGGCAGTCAACAGAGCTGATCTGACTACAGGGTACTCAGGCCGGCACTGGCTATTTGGTGGTGCCCAGAGGCAAGCTGACAATGTTTTGTGCAATGCCTTCGGCACAACACTTATATAAAAAGTATCATGAAGCAAATAATATAGGTGAAGGGGCCACCGTCGGGAAGAGGGTCTGGATAGGTATGACAGATGAAGGATTAGAGAAGGGCTCTCTCAGGGGACCTTCCAGGGACACTTGGGATGACCAAAAGGAGCTAGTCCAATCATTCAAATGGTAAATGCAAGGACTCTAAGTGAGCAAGTAGTCACCTATCTGAGAAAGAGAGGCAGCCTGGCCAGAGCCCTGGTCAGAGCTCTGGGGATCTGGCTATCCCTCCTTCCTAGTACCCGCGTTACAGATGCATGGGATATGCCAACTTTAGCAAGCACTTTATTCACTAAGCTGGTTCCCCAGTCCTGGAAGTTTGCCTTTGATAATAATAATAGTGGGAAGCCATTGGAAGGCTTTAAGCAGTAGGACAACAGCAGGGTCTGATTCACGTTCTCAAAATGTTAGTCGGGATGCCCTGGGGAGTGGAGATTGCTGAGGCAAAGTGGGTACAGAAGAACAAGGCACAACAGGACACACCTGTAATCTAGCACTTGGGAGGCTGAGGCAGAGGATCATAACTTTTGAGGCCAGCCTGTTCTAAACAGTGTCATGCTGTCTCTAACAAGCCCCCAGCAAAGAACGAAAACAAGCTCAAACAAACAATAGACACACACACACTAGAAAGGAATGCGGGGACACAGGGTGAGCGTGTGAGGAGGAAGTGGTCCACAGTGCCCACTACTGCAGAATCTTGCAGGGAGGACGAGTGCTGACTGGAGTGTAGGAATGTATCCCAGGCAGGCAGGTGACTGACACACAGAGGTGCTCCATTCCACCAGGCTCTCCAGAGCCTCTCTGCTCTGCAGATCACAGGTCACTTGTAGTCTGTCCCAGCAGCCACGGTGAGTATGAGGCCTAGGACCATCCCTCCCAGGTCAGGGGAGAGTCAGGGTCCTAACCCCAGCCCTGCACAGGGACTCTCAGAGAACACCTGCCTTTCATGATCTGCTGCAGTTCCATCTGCAAGGTCTGGATGGCTCGAGAGGGGTCATCACTAGCTGAGCGCTTGATTCGGTGAATGGAGAGTTTCCCATCAGCCACTGCGGCGATGTCATCATCTTCCAGGAAGATGACCCGGTTGGTGTGCTCTATGATGGCACTGGAATGAGGGAACCAGATATCACAGTTCATATCCTGCTGTTAACAGCTACCAGGCAGCCCTCACTCACTGTTTCCCAAGCATTTTAGGAGTAACAGTGACATTACCGTAAAGCGATTCACATGGGAACTCCCTCGCCCACTTCTCCCTTCCACAATTATTTTGAAATTTAACTTCAATCTTAACCCATTATAGAATATACGGAAATATACCATTTCTTTTGAAAACATCTTCTATTTCTAAAAGATAAGGAACATTTTTTAGCCTACTACAACATTAATGTCATATTTAAACTTAACAATTCTTCCTTTATATCACCAAATATGTAATGTATTCAAATTTCCACAGATAATCTCATGGATACCTTTTTATAATCAGTTTCTTCAAATAAGATCTAAACCATGTCACTTTGGGAGACAACTGGGGAACACACACTATTCTCATTATAAAGGGAAAAAATGAAAGTTTAAAATTTTTTTCTTATTATATTTATTTATTCATTTGTGTGTATGGATGGTGTGTGTGTGGGGGGGGGTGAGTCCCGGAGCATATGTGTGGAGGTTGGAGGTCAACCTGTGAGCATTGGTTCTCTCCTTCCATCATGTGAGTCTTAAGATCAAACTCAGGTCCTCAGGCTGGTCTACAAGCACCCTTACCGACTGAGTCCTCTCAGTGAAGCCCTCAGCAGAGCACGGGCTCTAAGTGCACATCTGGCAGTTATTACAGTGTTTCTTCGTGTCAGTGAGGGTCTTTAGTGTGGCTTGGCTGTGTCTCCTCAAATTCATGTGTTTGAAATGGAATTTCCAAATGCTATGAATCATATGTTAACGGTATTTGGAAGTGGGGTTGTTAGGAGGTGGTGGATCATTTGTGGATTTACAGGATATTGTGGGAGAGGTATTCTTGGAAAAGTGACACCCTCCCCGGATGCTAGACGGTGCCCTTGGGCATCTTTGTCTCCAGAAGCATGAGCTCAAAAAAATTCTGTTCTTTTCAAATTGTTTAGCTTCAGGTATTTTGTTACAGAAAAGGAACATGGGCTGAGACAACTGGTCTTCTTGTTTATATCCTAGACATCATAGAATAACATTTTATGGTATGCATGTGTGTTTGAATGTTTGTGTGTATGTGCATACACGTGTATGGGTACATGTTTGTGTGCATGAGTCTGGAGGCCAGAGGACAGCCTTGGGTGTCAGTCTTCAAGTGCCATCCACCTTTTGTTTTCTGTTTATGTGTGGCACACAGGTGTGTGTACCCACATGCACATATGAATGCATGCACTTGGGTGCACACTCTCATGCACGTCTGGAGTGTCCTTTCCTATCACTCGCCACCTTATTCCCCTGGGCAGGGTCTCTCACTGGACCTGGAGCGCAGCTGGCAAGCCAGCAAGTCCCAGTGATCCTCTTGCCTCTCCCACAATGCTGGGGTTACAGTTACACAACAGCCACACCTGGCTTTTTTTTACATTAGTACTGGGGTTTCAAACTCAGATCCTCATGCTTCCACCGCAGGTACTCATACCTACTGAGTCACCTCCCCAGCCTCCACCTGGGTTTTTTTTTTTCTGGTTTGTTGTGTGGTGTTGTTTGCTTTGGGGGTGGGGGCGGTGTTGTAGAGCTTTTTTGTTTGTTTCTTTTTTGACAGAGTCTCCCTGTAGCCCAGCTGGCCTGAAACTCATTATGTAGACCAGGCTGGTCTCAGTCCCCGAGAGATGCGCCTGCCTCTGTCTTCAGAGTGCTGGGATTAAAGGTGTGCACCATCACGCCTGGCCTTTTGCATGGTTTTTGTTTTATTTGAGACAGTCTCTCATTGGTCTGGGACTCTCCAAGTAAGGTGGGCTGGGCCAGCCAGTGAGCCCCAGGAATCTGCCTGTCTCTCTACCTCCCCAACACTAGGAATATAAGGATGTCGTCAAACTCACTTTTTTATGGGAGTTAAAGAGAAACAAACTAAGGTCCTAAAACTTGCAAAGCAAGCATTTTATCAACTGAGCCATCATCCCAGGCCTAGAATTACTTTTTAAAGTTCCCAAAACCTATTCAAACAAAAGGATTTAAATCACAGCATGGGATGAACTCTCTCTCTGTGTGTGTGTATGTAGATTTAAAGGAAAACAATTTTTTGAGAGAGGGTCTCACTATGTAGCTTTGGCTGTCATAGAATACTATGTAGACCAGCCAGGCCTCAAAGTCACAGAGATCTGCCTGCCTCTGCTTCTGGAGTGCTGGGAAAACAATTCTTAACTTTTAATTTAAAACTTGATTCCAACACTTGGCTTGGTGGCTCATGTTTGTAATCCACTAACGTTTGGGGCTGAGGCAAGAGGATTGTTATGAGTTTGAAGCCAGCTTCAGTTACAGAGGGAGAACAAAAACAAAAATACTTCATTCCAAGAGTTTTTAAAAAGCAATGATTAAGTCTTAACTACCAAGGAAGTTGGAATCTCTCCCTTGATTCAAATCTCTTCTTGTTTCTTATAATAAGCATCTGTAGTCTTCTGATTTGGGACTATTTGTACTGAAATTTATTCTGAGGAATTTAGTTAAAGCATCTACTTTCATTGTAGTGAATATTATTGCCATTTTGTTGTTCTTGTTTTGTTCAGCAAATATGTGACGAGAGTTTACAGTGCTTAGTCGTGTGGGAAGCTTCTAGAGGGAATAAGGCAGCTGACAACTCGGTGATTACTGTTGGTATGCAAGCCCCACATCTTTATTCTCTGAGCAGCTGTCAGCATTAGTTCTAACAGCCCATCCACTGACTTTAAAAAGTGTATAATTATGTCGCCTATGAACACTTATTTTATCTTCCTTCAGGGATTCACATCTTTCCTAATTTTAGAAACACTCTCATAACTCACTGAATAAGGTACCATTGATGGTAAGATTGCAACGGTTTTGTATGTTTCTGTGAAATAAAAACTTCAGCAAATTATAATGGCCAGACATCACTTGTAGATGCCCCAGTTTTTAAGATAATTATGTTTTAGAGCCATTGAGACAGTATTAGCTTCTCACTGAAAAGATGCTCTAAGGAGCATGGTTTGGGAAACACTGCCCCAAGCTTGACCATCATTGTTAAATGTGAGGTCAGCTGTGGGCTGAAACAGTCTTTGCAGTAGGGGCCTTCAGGTTCTTTTTCCTTCCTTTTCCCCAGGAGACATGGCCTGGAATCCTCTCTGCTTCAGAGAAAGGCCCCCAAACCCCCACCTCAGCAGGGGTCGGGAGGGCAAAAAGTCACAGTGCAAAGAAATATGAGTTGGGATGAAGGAGACTGTACATTTATGATAGCTTTCTGCTTCAAACAGTAACACTCTAGTCCGCCCCCCCTCTCTCTTTCTCACCCCCAACTGTGCATATGCATAAGATTTATGTATTCAGGTCATCGAGGTGGCTCAGCAGATAAGGGTGCTTACTATCCATCCTGACAACCTGAGTTTGATCCCTGGGACCCCCATAGTAAAAGGAGAGAATCCACTTCCCAAATTTGTCACACACACACACACACATACACACACACAATTTCTGTACTAAATAAAATAACAGACTTTCTCAAATTTCAAATTATTTTGTGGACTGATGAGAATAAGGACTTTAGAATTAACTGGACAAACACTTTACCTTTGCTCTGTCTATTACGAATGGTCACACACCAGGCAAAGGAATAGGGTCTGGAGACACCTGTGCTGGCTGAATGGAAAGCATTTGGAGTCCTTCCAGACCACAGGGACTGAACGAGCAGGCTAATATAGTCAGATCTGCTAGGTTTCCCAGAGATGCCAGAAATCCAAGTTTTGATGCAAAAACTCCCACTTTCAAAGTTTGGGCAAGTAATTGAAAGGCCAAAACAGTGGGTGAGTGAGGCTAGTAGTTTGTGATCACTGGGTCGCCCATAACAGTCATGCTACACGAGGCTTCCAGAGGGGCCGCCAAGGGCTGAGATCTGCCTTGGCCCTGACCCTTGTTGAGCAAAGAGATAACAGCAGAGACGGGCAGAGGTGGAGAAGATAAATCGGCTATAATGAATATTCTACTTTGCTTTCTGTTGCTGTGATAAGCATGATGATCAAACGTGGAAAGGATCAAATGATTTCAGTTTATAGGTTATAGTGTATCACTGAGGAAAAGTCAAGGTGGGAACTCAAGGCAGAAACCTAGAAGCAGGAAATGCAGCAGCAACCATGGAGGAATACTGCTTACTGACTTGCTTCTCCTGGCTTGTCCAGTTACCTTTTTTATACAGCCTAGGCCCACCTGCCCAAGGATGGCACTGCCCACAGTGGCCCAGGCCCCCTCACATCAGCAATCAGGAAAACGTCTCACAGACGTGCACACAAACCAATCTGATAGACATTTCTCAGTTGAAGTTCCATCTTTCCAAGTATCTCTAAATTTGTGTCAAGTGGACAGCTAAAGCTAACTATGGCAGTGGGGGTACAGTATAGCTTAGGAATAGAGTGCTTGCCTCCTGTGTAGGAAGACTTGTGTTCAGTCCCCAGCAATGAACACACACGCAGAGACATATGAACACATACACACAAAGGCACACAAAGACACACATACGCATGCACTGTGTGTGCACACACATAGTGTTTAGATAGTTATTCTTTGGTTATATACTCCCAGAAAAGAAATGAAGAGGTTCAGCTACCTTGCATCTGAAGCAAAAAAGAATTCAACTGCTTTATCGCCCACAGCGTGCAGGCAGGTGGAGCTGTCCAGTCTCTTCATCCTCGTTTTGCAGATATTTTTTACATTCTCGATATTGCCTAGTAAACAAAGGAATGGATTGCACATCCTGGTAAGCTGTCCTATTTGCATAGCATGTAGCAAGGAACCCATTGTCCCTTTTTGAATATGTGTGGGAGAAATCTGCAATTTTTAGCTATGCCTGCGCCAGCCAAATCACATAACAGCTCCCCAAATAGCTCAGTGCCGCTGAAAGAGCATTTAAATGGCTATAGTGGGAACGCCATGCAGAAGGAAAACAAACCAAAGAAACTCAAATCAGGGCAAGGCTGCCATTCTACCCAGCTTCCTGCTGTTCTCGCCATTTCTGTGTAAGTCTGAAAATATCCATAATGAAATGCTTTTTAAATGAGAGAGGCAAGTCTCCATTGCATGAAAATCTTTGAAACTCAGAGCCACATGGCAGCTGAGTCCAAGGCAGCATGAGGCAGAGGAGAGAAAAGCTGGCTGCATGGTTCAAGTTCTTCTTGAGAAACTCACATGTCCTATATAAGATGGGGATCTGCTCCGTGGAGAGTTTGTACTTGCTCCGCACTCCGATGAGCAATGGACTGCCTCTTCTGTTGAGAGAAGATATTAAGTTACCTATCACCTTGGAGGCTTGGGTGTCTTCCTAGCATCTCTTGTGGGCCTTCCAAAGTCAGCCCCATCCCTGGGGCAGAAGTCTTGACCATGAGGAGATGTCCTCCAAGTCTGGAGCAAGGAGACGTCAGCTCACTCACACGTCCTCATACGCCTGACCAATTCACCTGCTAACCCATTCTTCCCTGCTCCCACAAGCAGCTAACGCACACAGTTAAGTCACAGCAGCTCTGCATCCACCAACAGAGAGGCACGGACGCACCCGGAAGGACTTTGGGTTGTCTGCATCACAGATTTCATTGGCTGTGAACCATCAGAGCATGTGTGTTCAAAGCTCAGGATCTGCCTGGGGGCCCCTTCTGTGCCTCCTTTTGCATAGAGCAGCTGTGCTCTAGCCTTTATAGGCATCTTTATTGTATAGAGTTGGCACCTGTGGATTCAACCACCAATTGAAAATGCAGATAGAAAATATTCAGAAAAGTTGAGCTTTATGGCATAGGGCCTCCTTCCTTTCTGGTTCACACCTGCTATTGGTGAGTGTATTTAAGGTTTTAGTCACGATTTTAATTGCATCTTCTCTTCAAAACCTAATTATTTGCTCATTCTTATAAATTATAGGGCACAAATCAAATAAGCAGATCACTTTTGTAACTCACACATTCTAGACCTCTGATTTTTAGAACCCAGGTAGCCAAAGTTGTAACACTGTAGTTGTCTTCTTTCTGGGCAAATTCTACAAATTCGAGGAACAAGAAGCAGATAGCACAGTGTTTGCCATGCAAGCTGAGGACCTGAGTTTGGATCCCTAGAACCCAAGCTGGACACAATGGGTGGCCTGTGTCTGTCATTCCAGTTGGGGTAGAGGAATGGGAGGCCACAGAGGCAGGAGGATTCCTAGAACTCACTGGCCAGTTAGCTTACAGCCCGGCTAAATGGGTGAGCTCCAGGTTCCGTAAGAGACGCTGTCTCAAAAATGAGATGGAGGGGCTGGAGAAAGGGCTCAGTGGTTAGGGGCATGGGCTGCTCTTGCAGAGGACTGGGGCTCAGTTCTCAGCACCCACGTGGTGGCTAACAACCTTCTGTAACTACAGTTACAAGGAATTCATCACCCTCTCTCGGCATTGCACACAAAGGTGCACTTACATGCATTACATGTGCATGAAAATTAATTAATCGGTTAATTTAATTAAACAAAATAAGGCAGAAAGTGACTGAGGAAGACACCTGTTACCGACCTCTGGCCTCCACATGCACCCTCACGCACACCTTCACACAGTGGTATAAACACATCTCTCTCTCTCTCTCTCACACACACACACACACATACGCACACACTCACTCACACACACAGGACCTCCCGTGTACACCCAAAGCTGCAGAGAGTAGTGAATCCAGATCTTCATACACATACACGCTTACGATAATTTAATCCCTAAATTGGATACAGTGAGAGACTGACAGCAGCTGATAAGAGAACAGAGGAATTCTAACACTGCACCATAATAAAAGTAATTTTAAACTTATGAATTTTCTATTTCTGGAATTTGCCATGGAGTATTTTTGGACCTTGGTTGACCATGGATAACTGAAACTTTAGAAAACCAAACTGTTCATTAAAGGGGGACTACTGTAGCTCCAACAGGTTGTGTACGTTTCTCCTCCAGCATATTGACTTATTAATATGAAAAAAAAAATACTGGTGTTGAAGAGATGGCTCAGTGGTTAAGAGCACTGGCTGCTCTTGCAGAAGACCCGGGTTCAGTTTCCAGCACCCACAAGGCAGCTAACAAGTGTCCTTAACTCCAGTTCAGGGGATCCGATGCCCTCTTCCAGGCCTCCGTGGGTACTGCATGACATGGATGCACTTTCGTACATGTAGGCAAAACACTTGTATACATAAAATAAATAAATAAATAAAAATTTAAAGAAGAAGAAAGCACTGAGTATGCTTTACTAGGTCCACCTGAGTGCTGTCTCGAGTTTATGAATTCAATACAATGGAGTACTATTTTACCTCAATCAATCTCTTGCTAATATAGATTGATGAGCTCTTAAAACACTTGTTCATTAGCCTGAATCCAGCCCATGAATATGCATCTGGTCTACCACCATATGATTCACACAGGTTGTTATTATTTCTTTAGCAATAACAGACCTGCTTTCCAGTAAGAATGACTTACTCTGACCCTTCTTCTGATTTCTCAAAATAGGGGACAAAAATCACAGCATTAGGGAAAAAAAACGTTCTTTGAATGCCTTGAATATTTTGTGCAATCCTTTGTTTTGTCTAAAACTAGTAAGAGGCCTAGTTCTGGGTCCGTTGGGGAGCTAGCTTGAATCTCAAATAACGATAGCAAAACAGTACGTGTTTATCCAAGTTTTCTGGGTAAATGGCTCCCCAGATCTTAGTGTTACAGATGGAGCTCTGTGGTTTAAGACAGACATTAAGACATTAAAGGCTGTCCTGGACATTATAGACAATTTAGAAAATCCAAAGTTTTATTGCTCCTTCACACTGCACTCATTTAAAATAGCAATATCATATTACGAGATTTTAAAGGGAGCTTCTAAATTTGTTAGGGACCAAATGGTATTTTATCATTCTATGATTTGATGGAATTACATTTCAACTGATAAACCAGTTCCCAGGAAAAAAATAAAATGATAAGTTCATATGATTTTCTAGATATTGTGACAGTTTCTGCCCAGGTTTTCTAGCAACACACATATATTCTCCACGGTTCCTCTGGGCCTTTAGAATGAAGTCTGCAGCCCGAAGGGTACTGAGGCTCCTTTGAGTTGGGCCTCTGCCTGAGGGCCACCTCCCTAAAGTCCATCAAGTTCATGGGGCAACGAATGTCCATACCACCTGATTCTCTGCTGTCCCCAAGCCTAGCCCTCAGGGTCAGTAAGCACACATGGAGACTGGAAATTCCACCCATGGCCCCCACTACCCTGCCACCTTGCATGCAGACTGGGAGGCTGAAGAGCAGCAGTTCCTATTTCCTGCCCTCCCTGGGTTGACACCTGCATTCCCTTCAGTGCCCGCCCAGCACCCTCCTAGCCCCCATCACAGAGCGTCTCTACCCTCTGCCCTTCTCTGCCCTCTGCAGAGCACCCAAGTTCTCACAGGCAGAGGCCAGGATGAATGCCACACACAGTGAATATTCCACACGTATCAGTTGAGTGGTTAGGTGGGTGGTAGCCAATCCATCTGAATATAAAATAACAAGACAATACTTCATCTAAGCAGTTCTGGGAGGCTACAACAGAGAGATGTATGGGCTGGCTGACCAGGGCTTCTGGGCTGAATCCTGGGACAGCCCCACCATAGAGGTGATGAGGTATGAGCTTTGGGCCTTCAAGGACTTTTTAAAATTATTTATGTATTTATTGTGTGTGTGAATCTGTTTGGGCACATATGTGACACAGCATCCACGTGGAGTCAGAGGACAACTTGTAGGAGTTGGTTCTGTCTTTCCACCCTGTGGGTTCCAGGGAATCACACCCAGGTCCTCAGGCTTGGCAACAAGCACTTTTACCCACAGAGCTATCTCTTTGACCTGTTTGAGGACGTTTTAGTTCTAGATCAAAAGCAACCATTTAGATTCATTTCATGATCATAATTATGCTTTTTCTTAAAAGGGGCTCCTTAACTTATATAGGCTTTGAGCCCAACAAAACCTGGATCTGAACCTTCTATATACTTTTGGGATTTTTTTTGTTTTGTTTTGTTTTGGATTCATGTGAGGGGGAATGCATGTGCACATGAGTGTGTGCAAGTTCGTGTGGAGGCCAGAGGTTCAGACGTTGTTCCTGGGAAGCCATCTGCCTTGTTTTTTCTCAGTCAGTGTCTATCACTGAACCTAGAGCCAGCTCATCAATTACGTACGCTGGCTGGCTACTGAGCCCCAGGGTCTGCCTGTCTCTGCTGGAACAGTGCTGGGATGACAAGTGTGCCATTACCATTACCACATCCAGGTTTTTTTTTTTAATGTGGGTGTTGGGGATCAAACTCAGGTCCTCATGCTTGCCAAGCAAACACTTTACTGACTGAGCCATCTCCTCAGCCCCAGCACTTTTATTATTTCTTAAAAACATTTTAATTAAGGCTGGATGTGGTGGTACATGCCTTTAATTCCAGCACTTGGGAGGCAGAGGCTGGTGGACCTCTGAATTTCAACCTGGTCTACATAGAGAGTTCCAGGCCAGCCAGACCTACATAGTCAGACTTTGTCTCAGAAACAAAACGACAGAGACTGGAGAGATGGCTCAATGGTTAAAGCACTGGCTGCTCTTGCAGAGGGTCTGGGGTCAGTTCCCAGCACCCACATGGCAGCTAACAACCATCTGTAACTCAAGTTCCAGGAGGATCCAAGGCCCTCCTCTGACTTCAGTGGGCATTATACAACATGGATACACTTACACACATGTAGGCAATACACTCATACACATAAAATAAAAATGATAAAAATAAAATGCTTAATAAAAATTAAAAGTTTTAATTAATTAATTATTGAGAGGCAACTATGTGGAGAGAGTCCTTTTTCTTCTACTTTTACCTGGATTCTAAGGACCAAGGGATCAGTTGGTCAGGCTCGTACATCCCCCGATATGTTTATTTTTAATATGAATTTGCTGTCAACTTAAAAAAATCTGAAGATTTCACATAAAAAAGTCCAACTTTCTGTTTCCCCTTTGAAGAACATCAGGAGCCCTAGCACCACCAGCTACAGGCAGCACAGTGCAGTGTCTGAGGCTTATCAGCTTTCCTTTAGACCCAACAAGTACTTTGCAGTTTGCAAGAGACCCTAAGCCAACTGATTTAATCTTACTTACTCACACATTACTGGAGCTCCAGTGCACGTGCCTTACCTTGTGGCAACAGCTTCTCCTGGGTAGTGGATGCTCTTAAAAACCAATGCAAATGCACCTTCCTGAAAACACATGAAAGAAACTGAGGGACTGTGGAAGATTGTTCACTCTGACTGCTAAGCCAGTGCAGGCCCCCGGGCTCTCTTTACGGCAGACGTCCTGAGGTCACTAGGGTAGTTGACTGCAGAGGCAGCTTGTACAGGACATGGTCAGAAGGGGAAGCCAAACAGATGGCACCATGCTGAATTACCCAGCTCTTAGGAAATTCCCTCTGAGCAAAATGAGCCACAATGGCTTTTCCAGGCTCACAAGGACCTCCCTTCAGGGATGCTCAGCTCAGGGATCAGGGGGTGATGTGGTGCAGCTAGAAACACAGAATCAGGGGACCCCTGCACTGAACCTCTTCAGCTGCAAGGTCAATGGGCCTGATCAGCACAGCTCAGCACAGCATCCAATTCTGGGATCCAGTTCTGGCTCCATTCCATCCTTAACTGGGTAGTTACTTTAGACATCTTCATGCCTCATTTTCCCTATCTGTGACCTAGAGAACAGCAGTTCCACTGGTGTGACTTTGTGATTAAAGGTCAATGCATTTTTATGTGCTTAGAACAGTGCCTGGCCTCTAGAGCATCAAAGAGATCCTGAGTTGTTACTACTACTGTGGCTATGACTGCTGTTTGTCCCATGTCTCACCTTGCCATTTGTGCAAAGCCAGAACTGGAGTCTAGCTTTCCTAACTCAGGACTCCAAATTACTTTTCTACTTACAGCTTCATGAAAAATTATACCCTGCACCTGACCACCCTAGTTTACCACAGCCCTGGAAGACCTCAAGCATCTACAGCCAGCTGCAAATCTGAATTTCCATGTAGCACTTTGGAATCCTGGGTAGACACCAAGTTCTGTGCTGCTATGTCCAGTTTACAGACTGAACCACGACGCCAGGGAATCCCAGGGTGAAAGTCTAAAGCCTCAAAGGATCTTCAGACTGCCTGAAAGAAGGAACCCTCTCTTCTTAGTCTATAAAAACAAAGACGGGCAGAATGGAAATACATTTCCCATTTTCCATCAGAAAGAGCCGCATGTTGCTTCCAGTAAGAAAGGCCACTATGAGAAAGGCATGTCTAAAATTTAAAACCACACACAGCAAGCACCGGGGACACAGCTGGATGGCAGACTGCTTGCCTAGCCTGCACAAGGCCCTGGATTGAAACTCTAGGTCAAGGCAAGAAAACAAACAAAACAAACAGGAAAGAAGATACTTCAGCAATACTAACTCAGTTGACTGTACTGTCTAAGTATGTAATACCATACATTAAGTACAACTGACCCTCTCTATATCTGAGAGAAGAGATGGAGGTGTGGCTCGGTGATGTAGTTTGCCGAGCATGTGTGAGGCCCTGGATTTGGTCCCTGGCATCAGAAAGAAAAGAAAAAAAAAATCCTGAAAAACACATTACATTGTTACTCATGGGGACAACATGACCCTGGAGTATACAGGGTAGTGTGACAACTATTCACATAGCACTTCCAGTATAGTAGGTATTCTAAACAACCTAAGAGACAATTTAATGTGCACAGGAAGATAGGTATAGATTATAAGCAAATACTATGACTATTTATATGAAACTTGACTTGGGTATCTCTTGGATCCAATTCCCTATGGGTACCCAGGGGTGACACCATGGAAAATGTTATCATTTATAAACATGTCCTCTAAATTATCCCACTCCAAAGAGGGAGCTGAACAAGGCTTGACAGTAGACTCACTCAAAAAGCATTCACTGAAGGGTGCAGTATCTTAAACCACGGTGTGCTACTGCAGCAGCCTCTGACCCAGCCTGTCTTGGATTCTGGGCCTTGAACACTATCTCCAGAGGACCATGACCTTGGACCAGCTTTTGGATGGCATGACACCCTGAGGGATGGGCTCTGGGATATCTGGATCCCTCTTCCTCTTCTTTCCCATTCCATACAGGCCTGTGTCTATTCTCCCTCCTCCACTAAGGAACAACCTGGACAAGCCCCCAGGCCCAGTATGTATGCATTCCCCTTTGGGAGAGACTTTGCTTCTTGGGTCCCTTGAGGCATCACAAGTTTCTCTTGCTTTTTCGTAGGCTGTTTCCTTTAGCACGTCCCTATGCTTGGTCTCTTTGGTCACAAAAACCATAATCCTTAGGTGTGGAAGCATCTGCTGTCCCACAGCCATTGCTCTGCTCCCTTTAATAATTAAGCAGTTTAGAAACCTGCACCTGTGGGCTCTACACCTTCTTCCTTCCTCCCTTTCTCTGTCCGGTCCCTTCCTTACCTCCTCCCTCCCTTTCTCTTTTTCATTTTTGTAAGTAATTGTGGACAGTTCTCCTCTGTGACTGCTTTACTGATAAGGAAGAAAGACTACAATTCTAAGTCTCCAACATCAGTTCAATTCATCTCGTGAACATAACTAACAGTGCATATTAATTTGACTGAAGATACAACTTGAATGGTGACAGCTATGTTCACATGTTCCCACAGCCCATGATTATGTGAAGCCATGGACTGCAACACCAGCCACCATATCAGAGGTGTCAAAACGAAGCACAGCATTTTTTGTTTGATGTTCACTTCCCGAACTAGAGGGTGTCCTGATTTTACAGGGATGTAACATCCTGAGTCCAGATGCTGTAGACCATCTTTCACCCCTAGGACTTTGTGCAAATCTGTATGAGTGACTACAAAAAGGGAAGGCGTGTTTAGACAGCTGGGACTAGTAACTCACCAACTGCTGAATGACTCTTTCAACCAATGTTGAAAATGTGATGTCCTCAGACTCTCTGTTGTCGAATACATATTTAATCAGCTTGGCAATGGTTTCCGTGTCTGTTTCTGACTCAAACTCGTAGCCTTTGCTTTCCTGGAATATGGGGTTGTACCAAGGTGACAGATATTTGTCATTCTGTAACACTGGCCCAACCAACTCCCTCCAGTCCCTTATGATATGACTTAAGGCAAGAATAAGCAAAACTGGGAAGGGCTGAAAAAATGTTTGGCAGAACTGTACAGCCAAACACGTCTGAGTCATCCTTTTATCCCCACAGATCACCCTCCTCAGAAGCTTGTCTTCACCATTAATCTGGACATTGCAAAATAACAGCAGTCCAAATGATAAAATATGTTGAGTCAAATCCACCCACATCCTAACCCACACCAACACAACCTTTCATACTGTGGACACTCACTGTCTGCCTTTCCATCCTGCATTCCATCAGTGTATGAGTCGATGTGTTACATAGTATAGCTACTTTAGTTTGGTGTTATTTTGTTCTGTGAATCCCCAGTGGCCCTCAAATGAAGTGTTAACGCTCTGGTATCTCCTCGAGGTATGAGCATGGTGGTTCTGCTGGGGCCAAGGATTGTGTGCAGGGCTGTGGTTTAGCTCAGAATGGGTCTCACTCAGTTCCTGCATTTGTTGTCAGAGAGCAGGTTGGAAAGTGTCTGGGGGGAAGATGAATACTACTTCAAATTTGATGTTACTCAGGGGAAGAAACTTACCAGAAATTTCCTCAGATCTTTGTAATTTGTGATGATCCCATTATGGATGACAACAAACTCTGAAATCAAAGTTTGGAGGAGAGAGAACAAGTGAGAAACGAAATCAGATGCCAAGGAAAGCAATCCCATAGCTCAAAAGCTGCAAATTCTTCCCCAGTGAAGACTTCTACTAAGCGTTTCATCTGTAGTGATTAAGACTAATGTCTACGATGACTACAATTTAAACCTGATGAATTTACATTCAGGAACAAGCATTCAGTTCCTGATCATGTGTAGAACTTTTACTTTGGATATTATCAAAAAGGCTTCATTAATTTATGTCAAATAAAGGAAGATTAATCCTCCATTATCCAGAAAGAATTCTGGACATTCTCCTTAGCGGTTCATAGATGTGTTTTGTGTATGTGAGTGTGGTGTATGTGTGTGCAGTGTGTGTGTGGAGGCCAGATATGGATACCTCAATTCCTCAATTTAAATTTTTCTTTTATGGAAGCTGGGTATGGTGGTGCACACTTTTAATACCAGCACTTGGGAGGCAAAGGCAGGTGGATTTCTGTGAGATCAGAGCCAGCCTGGTCTACACAGTGAGTTCCAGGCCAGCTGAATCTACAGGGAGGCCCTGTCTCAAAAAAGCAAGAAAAAAATTTTTGTTGTTTTATGTGGCTGGGGAGATGGCTCAGTGGTTAAGAGCACTGGCTGTTCTTGCAGAGGACCCAGGTTCAGTTCCCAACACACACATGGTGGCTCACAACCATCCATAACTCCAGTTCGTAGATCCAATGTCCTCTTCAGACTTCTGAAGTACACATGAAGTGCACTTACATACATGTAGGCAAAAAGCTCATACACATAAAAAAAAATCAAAACAATTAAGTTCCCCCCAAATTTTAACGTTGTTTTATTACCTGTGTATGTGCACATGCGCAAGTGCATGCACGGAGAACAGAGGACAACTTAGAGGAGTTGGTTCTCTCCTTCTACCTCTATAGGGTCCTAAGTACTGAACTCAGTTCATCAGAACTGCTGAGTCCTCTCACAGGCCCTCCACCTTAGTTTTTTGCGATAGAGTTTCTCCCTGAAGCTGGAGTTCACTGGCTTGGCTATACCGGCTGGCCAGTGAGCTCCAGAGTCTCCTTGTCTCTTCCTCTCCCAGGACCACGATTACAGGCCTATGCCACTGAGCCTCGCTTTTTTACATGGGTGTTGGGAATGGAACTCAGATCCTCATGCTTGTATGACAGGCTCTTTACCAACTGAGCCATCTCCCCAGCCTAACGTAACTTTCTTCAGTCTGACGTGTTCTGATGGCTTCTTGGGAGCACCAGGCATTCCTATGTTGGATCTCCACTAACTAACTCTATCCTTTCCTTTCATATCTTTTGTGCCATTGTCTCTTTACATTCTTTTCTTAACTGTCACATTTATTTCATGGCAGTTGATGGTCTTATTTGTCCCTGTCTTCTCTGCACCGACATTTTAGCTATTACTGCTGCTGTTCTCATTTTTCGGGCCCGTGGTTGAACCCAGGGCTTCGTGCCATGCAAGGCAAGGGCTCTACCATGAAGCCATTCCCAGTCCTGCAAAAAGGGTATAGTTTTCTCATGCCATTTAGTGGCTGGGTAGACTTTCTTGAAAGCATGGTCTCCTACTGTCTGAGTTGTTATAAAGTGAAACTACTCCACATACTTGGTCCCTTATTCATTCAGCCTCTTTCCTTTTCTGCTTTTTTACCATGTGGTGTTAAAGCCAAGGCAGTCTCACCAGAGGTCAAACAGATCAAACAGATGCACTGTCTGATCTGGACTTTCAGCCCCTAAAACTGAGAGCTAAATAAATCTCCTTTCTTGTAAAGTGGCCAGCTTTAGGCATTTTGCTCTAGCAATGGAAAATGAACTGATACACTGTTATATTCCACTCTTGGTCTGGGTTCTAAAGAGCCAGCAGTCTTTGTGGTAAAGTGCCATCATTTTCCTGTGAGTACCTGGGAGGTCAGCAACACCCACAGACCAGAATCGTCTTTGACAGGTCAGAGAGAGAGAGAGAGAGAGAGAGAGAGAGAGAGAGAGAGAGAGAGAGAGAGAGGGAGAGAAATGTCCTGTTTGGATAGGGAAGTAAGGCCAGACTACTTACCATTGTCTTTGTCTGAGCGTTGTGGGTGGCTGTTGACTGCATTGGGTACCCCATGGGTAGCCCAGCGAGTGTGGGCAATGCCAAAGTGTGTCTCAAACTCCACCTTTAAGTCCATGCTATCTTGTTCTAAATGAAAGGAAAATCAGTTGCTATATTTTATTTTAGTTTTGTGCATATTTATGTGGTTTATGTACATGTGTGGTTGCATGTGTATGTATACACACAGAGACCCAAGGTTAGTGTTGTTTTTTTTCCTTGACTGTTCTCCACCTTAATCACCGAGGGAGGGTCTCTTACTGAAGCTCCCTTTGCAGCTAGGCTGGCTGTCTCTGTCTCAGCCTTCTGAGAGTGGGGATTACAGGCAGGCTCTGTGCTCACTCTGTGTATTTTAGTGGGTGCTAGGGTTCAGAACTCTGGGCCTTAGGCTTGCACATCAAGCCATCTCCCCAACAGTTTTCTGTGCTTTAAAAATAAGCATTGGGATGGTACTGTTAGGACAGGGCGTTTCCACTGTAAGAGGCACATCATCTAAGCCAAAAGTCTATCTTTACTCCCAACTGTGCATGTGGCACGCCGGGAATCTGCCACAGCTAGGTACCACTTGTGCTGAAGTTTACTTAGTATGTATCAGTAACTTGACCCATTTATTTTTTCTTTTTGAGACAGAGTATCACTGTATAACCCTGACTGGCCTGGCCTCAAACTTACAGCAATCCTTCTGCCTCGGCTCCCAAATGCTGGAATTACAGGCATGTGCCATCATTCTTTGCCCTTCCTTCCTCATCAAAATATATTAACTTAGAACAGAAAATTATATATTCCTAGTAGAAATATATCATTTGCCAGAAAAAAAAATATTTAACTATTAAAATAGTTTTTAAAGTCTCCATGTTCCAGCACCTAAAACAAACCATCCCACACTCTGTGAGACAGTTTTTCAACATGGGCTTAACCCTCCTGAGAGTCATCCAAGCTTAGACGAAGGAACATTTTCAGTCTCATGGGCTGTTGAAATGAATACTTTCAGGGGCTTGGGTACCAGCAATCACTCTGCCTCAGAGTGTCCTCTACTCACTGTAAAGCTCTTCATCCAGAGCCTTCACTTTCCCTTTTTTCTTCACGAGCTGGATGTGTCTTTCTTTGACTTCATGATTATTTCCATCGATGGCCACACCTACAGGTTAAGGATTTTAAAAAAATTCTTATAGAAAGCATTGAATTTTAATAAGCACATACACCAGGGTGACCCACACAAATAGCCAGATGGAGTCCTACTTCATTCAATTCAATGTCTCTACCTTCAAAGAGGCAACAACTGTTCACCTGGCCATCATCTGGGGCAGGTTTGCTCATTTTAAAGTTTCATAAAACTGAAACCATAAACATTATTTTTCATGTTGGAACTTAAGTTTTATCATCACAGGGTGCTGCCGGCCATCCCTGTCTGATACTTTGCATCTGTGACCAACGAATGAATGATGAGAGTCTTAAAAACAAAGTAGTGGCTGAGGATATGCCCAGTTGATAAAGTGCTTGCCCTGTAAACATGAGGCCATGAGCTCCATCCCAAGATCCCACATAAAAAAAAGCCAGGCAGGGTGGGAATGCTTATAATCCTAGAGCTGGGGAGGCAGAGACAGGCAGATCCCTGGGGCTCAGGGGCCAGTCAGGGTAGCTGAATCAAAAGGCCAACAAACCAGAGACACTGTCTCAAAAAGTAAGATGGACCGCTGGCCTCCAGACACATGTGCACATACACTCCCACACAGGTGTATGCTCACATACATGTATACACAAATACATAAATAAAATTCCATGTGCATGAACACGTGTAGACTTTTTTCTTGCCATTATTTTGCAGACAAAGCAGAACAACAACTCACACATTTAAGTATAAGTAATCTAAGGATGATTTAAAGTATCTGGGGGCAGGTACAACAGACCACTTCAAATATCCTGCTACTTTACAGAAAGGATTTGAGCATCTCAGCAGTTTGGTATCTCAGGGCTTCTTAGAACCCATCCCCCATGGCTACTGGATATACCACCCAGGATTTAGGTCACATGGTACTGTTTACTGCAGTTGGTGCAGGGGCTCTAACCCAGCCCCCACAAGCCTATGCAGCACCGGGGAGCCACACCTCCAGTCTTTTATCACAGTTCTTCCCCTGGCTAGCTAATCAAAGAGAACCATACCTTTTTTTTTTTTAGGATATTTGTTTTGAAAGAGGAAGCCACACTGTGTCAGTACTTCACACAGTAGCAAAGATGCTAGCAGAGATGTATGCGCCGGAACCCTTGGGCAACCAGAAGCCTGGCCACACCTACCACTGATGGTAAGAGGCTACTGAAGAGCACTTATCCTGCTGTCAGGCCGCTGTCTCCACTCTATTAGCATGCCTGCAACCTTTCACAGGATTTGCACTCTGTTAAGAACTCAAAGGGAGAGAAGATTCTCCAGTCTCCTTTACTCTTCAAATTGCTTAAATAGAAATTGCAAACAGCCTAGATATCCATCAGTTTGGCCAGTGGAGGAGGGAGCCCAAGACAATCACCCAATGAGGACTAGGTAGCTAGAGAGAAAGATAGTCAGGGGGATGGAGAGATGGCTCAGCAGTTAGAGCACTGGCTGCTCTTGCAGAGGGTCTGGGGTCAGTTCCCAGCACCCACATGGCAGCTAACAACTGCCTGAAACCCTAGTTTCAGGGGATCCAATGCCTTCTTCTGAGCTAACTTACATACATACAGGCAATGTACACATGAACTTTTAAAAGATTTAAAAAATAAAAAAGATCAAGGAAGGGTTTTGGAAAGTGGGAATGACATCAAAGGCAGGGTATGTGCTTAGCATGTAGCAGGCCCTGCACTCAACCACTAGCACCCTAACTAGCTAAACTATTACAAAATTGAATAATAATGATTAAAAAAAAATAGTTCACATACAAAATCTCTACCCATTCCCAGGCCAGAGAGCACCTGCACACAGCAGTGACTGGAGGAAGAGGAACGAGGTATTGCTGGGGGCGGGAACTGACTCAGGCAGTAAGCTACAAATACTCATGCATACAACCCGATGGACTTACAAGTATCTACCCATGGAAATACCCTAAAATCTATTCCATAAGCAGCTTCTTCACCTCCAGAGTTCCCTCCTGTCCTCTTTTCTTTCACCAGCATTTGGGTGTGTACACACACACACGTGATAAGACCACTTTACATGAGATCCACCCTCTTGCAAGTTTCTGAGTACACAATACCATACTGCCAAGCATCTGTACCTCGTCACCTTCTGTACCTCGTCTGTTGGGCTCTCCAGAACTTCTGCACCTTGCACAACTGAAATTTTGTATCTTTTGACCAATACTGGTGGGGGGCCACTTTTGAGAGAGATTTTTTTTTTAACCCTTGTTTCTTCTTTTCTATAGTTAAAAAAAAAGTTTCCTCTCTTTTGCTATGGTTCTCAAGTCGTACAATTTTAATGAGCAAGTATGGTTTTAGATCAAAAAGGAATGTTAAGAAGTACCAGGAAAGTGTCCAGGTTGTAAAAAATCCCACCCTGAAGAACAACAGAAACCAGAAGTGACCTGTAGAACTCACCTGCTGAGTCGTAGCCCCGGTATTCCAGCCGCTGCAGACCCTTGATCAGGGTTTCAAAAATCTCCTTCCTTGTCTTGGGAACTCTGTAGTTCATGTAAGCAAAGATTCCTGTACAAAGATATAACGAAATATCATGTAAAGAAACCACTTGTGACTTGTTTAGAAGAAAACACCACTGAGGGCGCAAAGGAACCAGGACGGCTTCCAGAGTGCCTGAGAGATAAAGCACAACTGAGCAAGAACGGCTCTCCCTCTCGCTTCTGGAAGGGGGTTCATTCCATCAGCCCCTCACCTTGTGGCAGAACACTCATGATCCCTGTGGCATGCCCCTTGGCCCTACGGCTCCACTGTAGAGAATCTATGCCCTCATTGACCTGCAGGATGAGAGGATCAAAGACTCCACTCCTACTGATGATCGCTGGAGGCTCAGTACAGAGAAATTATGACCATGGAAAGCCAGGCACCGCCAACAGAGATGAAAAAAAAGGTAGGTATATGGGTTGGAGAGATGGCTCTGAGGTTAAGAGCACTGGCTAACCATTGCAGAAGACCTAGGTTCAGTTCCCAGCACCCACATGGTGGCTAACAACCATCCATAACTCCAGTTCCAGGGGATTCAGTGCCCTATTCTGACCCCCACAGGCATTGCATGCACTTATATACAGCATGCAAAACACTCATAAAACAAAATTTAAAAAACAAAAAGTAAATGAATATATAAAAAAGAAAGTGGAGGGAATATTGTAGGATTGCATGTGAAGAATAGGCTTTGTGGTTTTTTTATATTTACTTGACTTTATTTATGTGTATGTGTGTGCCTGCATGAGTTCATGTGCACATGTGTGCAGGTGCCCTTGGAAACCAGAGAGCGTCAGACTCCCTGGAGCTGGAGTCGAAGGTGGTTGTGAGGTGCTGGGAACTGGCTGCTGGGGAATGAACTCAGGTCCTCTGGAAAAGGAGTAAGTGCTCTTAACCACAAGCCATCTCTCTAGCCCCAAAGAATAGTTTTTACAGCCTTGAAGAAAGATACTTTCCCTCCTCTCCTCATTAACTGAGTACTCAGGAGGGTAAAATCCTTCATCCATCTGTCCTTTACATTGGTCTCTTTCTCATTAAAGACATGGGTGAGTTTATCTCTATGTTTTATATCCTGTTTATTTAAAGTGTTTTAGGTGCTTGACCTTGTCATGTTGGAGTCACTGGGCAAGCATGGCTGCCAATAATCCTGTTCTCTAAATTTTTAGTTTGTGTTGGGGGAGCAAGACTAGCAGAGTTTCAGGGGTGGGGACAGCTGACTACCAGAGGCTAGCAGCTCCACTGTTTTTTTTGTTGTTATTGTTATTGTCCTTGGATTTAAGCTGGCTCAAGGCACTTCTGTTTTGAAAATGAACCTTTAAAAAAAAATTCCTTAAACGGGATACAGCTTTCACTGTGGCAACTTCAGGGAAGATTAGCAAAGCAAGCCAACCACCTGGGGCCATCCAGAAGTCCCCTCCTCCATGCCTTGGGTTTCACAGAGCATGCCTGGGCTGAAACGGGGTGAAGTCATGGTAGCCCCCTGTGGCAGGGGGGGGGTGGGAGCCTTTACTTTCACTTTCCACTCCAGATGGCTCAGAGCTTCTTTTTCTTTTCCTGTGTGGCACTGGACAACAGAAACTAGCACCTCATGTACGTATAAGGCAAGCACTCTACCAACTGAGCTGTATGTCCCCAGCTCTTGCTTCAAGCTTAATAACAAATGAGCACTACTTTGATAACAGGCAGAATGGATCTGCTGATGACTCCAGCTCTTGAGGAATCTTTATTCCTAGGGCAGGCTGGCAAGCCAAGATTTGCTTTGGCTTGATTTGTTTTTTTGTACTTATATTTCAAAATAATATTTTTCCAAATAGGGAGTAATAGTCATCATGTTGGATCTGACTTTCCAAACTCCCACACTACCCTGTTTGCAACCGTGATGGTTAGTGTAAACCACCAGCTTGCCGCAATGTAGAATCATGTCTGTGGAGGATTGTCTTGACTGCTTTAACTGATGTGGGAGGACCCAGCCCACTGTAGGTGGCACCATTCCCTAGGTAGGTACATTCCCTGGAATGTACCAGAGAGTCCTAAGCACAAGGAGGCATGCATGCATCATTCTCCCTGCTCTTGATCGTGGATATGACCAGCTGCTTCAAGTTTCTGCCTTGACTTCCCCATAGTGAAGACTGTAACCTGGAATTAGAATCTCCTAAAATTGCTTTTGGTCAGGGTGCTTTTACCACAGCAACAGAAATGAAACTAGGAAGCAACAATGGTCCCTTGACTACCCTTTCCCATCATCCCTCTGTCCTTCCATCCTCTTCGCCACACTTGGGAAAACCTGCCTAACTCAAAGCTCAGCTCCTGTTCCACTGAAAGAGGAGGCCTGTCTGGACCAGCCTGATGCATGTGTGACCTCATGAGATATCTCCAGGCCCTGACAAGGACTGCTATGGTTTAGACGGGCTTCATCTTCCAAAGGTTCACTGCTGAAAGCCTGGCCTGCAATGCAGTGATGCTGAAACGACAGAACCTTTAAAAAGTGGGGTCTGGGGGAAGGTGATTTGGTTTCGGGGTTCTACCTTCACAGATGAATTAATACTACTCCTGCAATGTAGGCAGGTCTCACAGGGAGTGAATTAGTTCTCATGAGAGCAGTTGCTACAAAGCGAGGCTGAACCTCATGTTTGGTCTGTGTTTGGCTGCTCACCTTTCTGCTTCCCTGTCAGGCCATTATGCAGCAAAGGGAGCCATCACCAGGACATTGGCACCATGTTCTTTGAACCTTTCAGCCACCAGAGTCATGAGCCAAATAAGCCTTTTTACTTACAAAGTACCCAGCTTTTGATGTTTTGTTATAGCAACACAAATTAGATTAGCACAAAAGTACAGGCTAGCCCTTACACCTTTGTATTTTTTTTCTCTGCAGGATCCTTGCTCAATAAATGTCCATGGAACAAAATGGCCATAAATCTTATTAGTGAAAGAAAGCATAAGTCATTGTGCTTTGGGAAGACACTGAAACTGTCTAAGTATGTTCATTCAGGCAGCTATAACAAAAATACTGTAGTCTGGGGACTAGAGAGAGAACTCAGAAGTTAAGAGCTCTGGTTGGTATTATAGAGACCTAGGGTTCAGTTCCCAGCACCCACGTGTCAGCTGACAACTCGAGTTCCAGGGGATCTGATAACCTCTTCTGGCTTGTGCATGCACTTTATAGAGATAGTACACTTACATACAGTCAGGTAAAAACGCTCATACATATATAATAAAAACAAATAAATATTAAAAATATCTTAGACTGGGTAGACTTACAAATAGCAGAAATGTACTCTGAACAGTTCTGTAGGTTGAAGTTCAAGGTCAAGGTGTTAACAGATTCAGCGTCTAGTAAAAGTCATTCCTTGGAGACCATTGTCTTTTCATTCTAATTTCCATGGTAGAAGGATGGAGGACCCAACTAAGGTCTTTTCTAAGGGTATTAATTCTGCTTCCTGAAGGTTCTTCTTCCATGAATGATCCACTCCCCAGTATGAGGGGCAGAAGAAACATTCTGATCACAGTACCACCTAATCTTACTGAGAACTCACCGTGTGCCAGGCACTTGGCCACACATTCCCACCTCTGTCAAGGTACTCTACAGCTTTCAGTGTTCTTTTGTTCCCAAGAATGAATATTCAGAGGGTTAAAGAGATTTTTTTTTCCTGATTAAATTTTAGGAGAATGAAGGGCAAATCTGACCAGGATGAAATTTTTTTTCCAGTGACAATCCTCAACAGAAAAATCAGGGCTGATTGTGACAATAGGCTGCTATATATACTGTCTCTAGTCATCAAGACTAAATTCAAATCCTTACAGACTACTGGAATGAAGAGTTACAATTCAATGAAACAAGACTGGAGAGATGGCCCAGCAGTTAAGGGCACTGGCTGCTCTTGCAGAGGACCCAGGTTCAGTTCCCAGTACCCACATGGCAGCTAACAACCATCCATAACTCCAGTTTCAGAAGATCTAATGCCCTCTTCTGACCTCCGTGGGCATCGCACGACAAAGGTGCACTGACATACATTTAGGCAATATATTCATACACATAAAATAAAAATAATAAATGAAATATTTTTTTAATTCAGTGAAACAAATGTTATATTTCTAAGCAACAGAAAGGGACCCATTACATCAAGAATTAGCTTACTAGAATTCAACTATACACAGTTGGTCAAAACACAGGTCATAAAATTAAATAGTATTTAAACTGTTTTGCATTTTTATATATTGTGTGTTATTAGGCACAGGATACTTATACAATATTTGTACTTGAGCAAACACATGTATTAAGGCTCTGGGATTGGATACAAAAATATCCACAGAGGGACTGGAAGGATGGCTCAGCAGTAAGAGCATTTGCTGCTCTTGAACAGGGCCTTAGTTCCCAGCACCCACATTAGACGATTCACAGCCACCTGAACTCCAGCTCCAGGGGGATCTGACGCCCTCTTCCAGTTTCTGCAAGTATAGACACACACATACACATAATTTTTAAAAAACATGCCTAGTGTGCTTTTGAGTGATTTCACATGCTTTTTTTAAAAAATGGGCAAGGGCAATTTTGCAGCTAGGCTATTTTTGTCTTCCTTGCTGACGTCGGGTGAGAGGGGTGAGTAAGGGCCGTGTATGCACAATTTGGTCCTCCCCAGAGCTGTGAACGCATCCTCTCCAGAGAAGGGCCTGCTATTGCAGAGCTGGTGGTCACTTCACAGAGCTAGTGGCTCACATTTAAGACCCCATGCTTCAAACTAAAAATACATCTGGCTCTCAGGTATATATTTTGCTAACTTATTTTTTTATGTTTTATTTATTATTTTTATTTTTATGTGTATGTGTGCTTTGCCTGCATGCATGTGAGTTCACCAGTGTTGTGCAAAGCCCACAGAGGCCAGAATAGGGTATTGGATCCTCTAGAACTAGAGTTATGGATGGTTGTTAGCTGCCATGTAGATGCTGGGAATTGAACTCAGGTCCTATGAAAGAACAGCAAGTGTTCTTAACCACTAGGCCATCTCCCCAGCCACTGTTATCTTATTTTTTAAGATAGTTTTCTCTTATGTTAATATTAAGATTTTAATAGCCTTCTTGAGATATAAATGCACTATATTATTTCATTTAAAGAGTAAAACTCCAAGGGTTTTAATCTATTCAGATTGTACAATCACTGCCACACTCCATGCTTAAGTGAACCTCTTCACATTAATATTTATGCAAATGATGAGAACATTCCCTGGATGATATGGCCAAAACTTCGCTCAATGAAAAGTCATATAGCTATGGTGTGTAATCATGTAAAATGAAACAAATCCTCCTTATCTGAAATTATTTTATTTCTGAGGTTTTATCTCCCTTCTTTCAGCATGGGCCTGAAAATATTAAATAGAAATTTTGAGAAATAAATAATTCACAAGTTTAAAATTGCACACCATTCTGATAACATGAAGAAATCTGCTCCCACTTAGCATGAGAACTGCCCTCTGTTCACAGTATCCACAGTGTATACATTCTCCACACGTTAGTCACTTAGAAGCTGTTCGCATTGTCAAATTGAGTATCAGGATCCCAGTGTTAGATCAACTATCAGAGCACCACAGCCTCAGAGGACTATTGACATACTGCAGTATCACACTGTTTTATTTAATAATGGCCCCAAGCACAAGTGCAGCAATGGCAGTGATTCGGACTGCACAGAGGGAAGAACAAAAGTCACTCCTTGTAAGTGAAGAGGTGAAAATTCTTGACCGAATAACAAAAGAAAAACCATACACCAACTTTGCTGAGACTGATAACAAGAAGGAATCTTCTAGCTGAGAAGTTGTGAAGGTGGAAGAAGAAACTCAGGCCACTTTTGTGGTCATTCCTTAAACTGCAAATTCACAGCCACAGAACATGGTAGGTGCTGAAACGGGAAAGACAGAGCTTCAAGGATCCATTGGGAGGTTCCAGGAACATATTCCCATGGATAACTGCACAGTGCTTCAGTAGAACACTGTGTGTGGTGTCATGTGTGTTGTATTGTGTGTTGCATATGTTGTGCAAATGAGTATGCAGGCTGCTGTGTGTACATGCAGAGGGCAGAGCTGGGTGTCTTTTGCTATTGCTCTGCACATTGTTGCTTTGAGACAGGGCCTCTAGACGCTCACTGATTAGGTAAGGCTGGCTGGTGCGGAGCACTCAGGACAAACCTGTCTCCACCCCACAACGCTGGGGTTACAGGCATGAATAATCATGCTCAGCATTTTGTGGGTGCTGCAGATTCAAACTCATGCTTAGAGAGTAACTGCTCTTACCCCCTGGAGTCTTTTTGTTTCTGGTTTGGTTTCATTTGTTTTGTTTAGTTTTTGTCCTGTAGCCCCAGCTGGCCAGGAACTCGCTATGTAGACCAGACTGACCTGGATCTCACAGAAATCCTCCTGTCTCTGCCTCCCAAGTGTGAGTGCTGGGATTAAAGGGGTCATCATCACATCTAACCCCTTTGAGTCTTTTTTTAAAGGTAAACTAGCCCAGCATCCTGAGACTGTTCCAGAATTATACCTGTACTCAGGACTGGGCCTTGATGCATAATTCAGATGACATAATAGAAAGGTGTAGGTTACAGGAGGCAAATACCTGATGAACTTGAAAAAGTTTGTCTCTATGAAACCTAGCACTATGTACAATGAACACAGAAACAAACTTTAGATCATGTGGAATTTGGTCAGACAAGCACTCTTCTGCATTAATTCTGATTGACTGACTTTTTTTCTTCCCATTTTAGATCCTATTTTCCCACATGACACAGTTAATATTTGATGGAGTACAAAATGGTATGGATTTTGATGTACTGGGTATTGGGTATTTTTGTATTTCTATAAATATCCTCTAGTTTTGAAGGGAAAAAACTTTCAATTTGAATTGTTTTCGGGGGAAGCCTCTATGTTCAGCTCTCTAGTCCTCCTCAATTCCTCCTGTCTCAGCCTTACCTCACTTCTGAACACATGTCAAGCACATATGTTTCTACATGACAATTCTGCTCAGCAAAAGCTTTTAGGAAGGGGCAATCTGCATCCCCTGGTGGGACATTAAGGGATCCTTGTTCTCAGGACCACCAGCTGGGTCCATACCCAGCCAGGAAGCTTGGCAGCCAGTTGAGGCACAGTTTGAGCATTAACTGCTGTGGGGGTAGCTGCCAAGGAGTGGTTTTCAAGGCCTTTGCCCAAGAAGGCCTAAATGTCCAATTTCCATCATGAAATATCTTCTGAGTGACTTCTTTCATTAGGAAGCTCTGCCCCTTTCCCAGTGCAGCTAATCTTCTTGTCTGGATTCGGTTTATACACGACAACTGGAGCAAATAAAACAGTGTGTGCACTGTTAATTATTAATAACAGCTCCTATTAGTTTTTAAAAAATAAAGCTGCTTTCTCAGGAATTGTCAGAATTTCCTCTTGGATTCTATTCTATCCATAAATAAAAGCTAGTGCGCACACACAAACACACACACACAGAGTTTGATAATTTGCCTTTGGAAGGCAAATTGGTAATCTCTCGACATGAAAAGTGTGCATGTGTATTTAGGGATGAGCTATTGAAGTTCTAGAAATGTACCCAACAGACATCCTTGCAGAAATGGGTATGTGCTCATGAAAGCATGGCTGCTCAGGGTTGTTTGTGGTCACCACAGATGAGAGACAGCCTGAGGCCTGACTAGGACCAAGTGAGGATCAGTGCAGGTGTACAGAGCAAGCAGGCTTGGGCAGGCGGCCCTCCACACAGAACAAGTGAGACTAGGTGCTCTGTTGGAAAGCAGCTCAAATCTCCAAGATATGGGAAGTGGGGGAAAGCAGCTCATAGAACAAGAACAAATAATGCAGAGTGGGATGGGGAGGTGCACAGGGCGGTCTTCTCTTGGTGCCTGTACGGGAATGGGCCCGGGATGTCCCGGGGCTACCAAAAACTCAAGTGTTCGAGTCCCAGTTCTCTGAAAGGATGCAGCTGCATGTGAACCACCCGCATCTTTCTAGGCCCCATTCCTCCCGACTCGTATTCCCTCTGCCCTGTTTTCTCCCTCTCCCTCCTCTCTTCTTGCTGCACCACTTGGAGGGTGATGATGAACCCAAGGTCTTGAGCATGCTAGACAAGTACTCTGCTACTGAGCTACGTACGTCACAGTCCCCTCGGAGAACTGAGCTTGATCCGCAGCGCCCACGTAAAAAGCCAGGTGTAGTGGCACACACTTGTAAACCCAGTGCCAGGAAGAGCCTACTGGATCTAGCTTAAGAGGTGAGCTCCAGGCCACTGAGAGACCTGTCTCAAAGGAGATCGGTGGCCTTTCTGAGGATGATCCCTGAGGCCATGCTCTGGCCTCCAAACACACAGAAACACATAGACACATATAAACAGACATACACATACTTGCACCCACATAATAAGCACACACACTAGCATAGATTTGTGCTGAACACGTACAGTCCTTTGTCATTTTCTCTGTACTACACAGCAGTGCTTACTTCAGCAGCATGTACACTACAACTGGGGTAAACAATACAGTTATTTACATAGTACTTATACAGTATTAGATGTTAGCAGGAATCTAGAGATGAGGCAAAATACACAGGAGGATGTGTATAGGTTTTGGCAAACACTATGCCATTTTATATATGGGATTTGGGTGTACATGCATCTTGATATCCTCGATGGTCATGGAATAGAGGAACTACCACATTTGTGGAAGGGTCCTAAGATCCACAGGACCATTGTCACCTCTGAGGAGGCCAGTGGATGTAGGCAGAAACTTCCTCTTTCTGTTTCATGTGACCTCTTTACATAGTTATCATATCACATGCCAGTACATAATATTTTACCATGTGCCACATTACATGAATTAGATTATCGTAACTATAAGATCTTTTGTGTGTGTGTATGTGTGCGTGTGCATGTGTATGGCACTGGAGACTGAACTCAGGGCCTCACGTATGCTAGGTGAGCACTCTAGCATCGAACTACATTTCCAGCCCTAGAAAAGCTCTAATGAGAAAATCTCCATAGCCAGCAAGATGGCTTAGCAGATTAAGGTGCTTGCCACCAAGCCTAATGACCTAAGATCGATCCCCAAGATCTACATGTTAGGAGAGAACTGACCTGTACAAGTTGCCCTGTGACCTCCACACAAGCACCATGGCATAAGCATGTCCACACTCATGCACATACAATCATGCTAAATAAATAAAAACATATGTAAAGGTTTTGTTTTTGTTTTTAAAGAAGGAAAAGGGAGATGTCCCAGCCAAGGAGCAAAGGCTGACAGGGATGAACTGTGGACAGAGGTAACTGTGACCAAGGCCTGGTTCACCTGCCTTCCCGCGGGGACAGCCATCCCAGTGAGGAGAGCCTGGAGGGACAGATCTAGTGATGGACAGACACCTGGGACCTCTGGCTACACCTCTGGTTCTGCTTTCTGAGAGATCAGTGATGCACTGAGTTGTTCTAAGCCTCCCAGATGCCCTTCCCCCTGCAGGGTCTGAAATGCCAGGCCTTCCCCACCAGGCCTTCGTGCTTCTCTACCTCCTATACTGGGGTAGCCCAACCAACCTCCCTGTGGTTCCCCAGCCAAGCCTACCTGAAAGAACAGCCAGACAAGGGTAGAAGGACCCTGAGCGTACCTTCACATTAGATCCATAATAGGACAGGCTTCGGGCCACCCCATCCTCCCTTTACCATTCACTAGCTGTGTGACAGCAAGGACCGCAGTGGGGGCTGAGGCATGCAGCCAGGACCAGATGCCTATCTCTGACCCCAGTCCCATCCTTGCCTTTCTGTGTGGCCTCCAGCAAGTCACTGAACCCAAATAACTTGATTTTATTGGCCAAACGAGGGTGATGGCAGCATCTATTTAGCAAAGTTATTCCGACAATTCTGGGTATCTTCACAAAGCTCACAGAATACTGTCTCACAGAGCACACAGTCATTCGAATAAACTGGAGGAGCAAGGGGCTTCTCACTCTAACGGTGCTGCTGGTGAAGAAAATGCAGCGTATTCCCACAGTGTGTGGTTGATCCTCGAGAAGTGACCTTCACAAAAACCTGGCGGAGGCGGGGTATACCATTGAACTATTTTTTTTCTTAGACACCTAACTGGAGAAATGGTGGTTAAGTGAAGTGTGCAATCTAGCTGTAACTTGAGGGAGGTTTAATTCATCCATACATAGTTCTCTGGACCATGAGAACCCTTGTCACCAGAGGGTTCAGTGAGATGCAGAGATGGGCCTCACAAGTGGATCAAAGGAGGACACTGAGGCGATGGGGTCCCCAGAGATGCAATCTGCAGGCAGAGGGACTGGGGCTGGGGTGGGAAGAGGATTCCTGCTGGGCTGGGGACAGACAGTTCTGGGGATGACTCTTGACAAACGTGACTTCTACTCATTCTGCAAGTGTCAGCTGGCAGGGTCCCATGAGATCTACTACAGGTCTCTGACCCCCACCTTCTTAGAACCACGTAGGCATTTATTTCCTGTATGGCACTTGTTTCCTTGCCCTTTGGTTTGACTCCCCACCCTACCACAGCCTTTATGAGGTTAGGGAGCACGTCTGTCCTATTGCTGTGGCATCCCCACCACATGAACCAAGCACATGTTAGGTGTACAAGGAACAGTTGTTGTATGAATGGATAAATGAACAGACGGGGTGACCAACGGGGACCAAAGGTGAGTGGCCTTAGACAGTCACCCCTGCCATGCAAAAGTAGATCTGCCTGCTGGAACTCATCTAATGGCTGCACAGGCTTAAGAGATCACACAGGGGCTCAGAATCAAAGGCTTGTGAAGGCCACGCAGGCAGGGGCCTCTAAAGCTCAGAACTCAACCCCCAGCTGACAGATATTGACAATGACCAGTTCAGGGAAAACACCTCCTCTGGATGCCTGGTCACCACTGAACTCTTAGAATGTTATCTACAGTTCCTACAGTGCTTGAGCCAGGAGAGATATAGATGGCTGGGGGTCTGGAGGATGAGGGAAAACGGCCAGTTTTGCAATGGGCAGACTGGGATCCATATTCTGATTGTGTTGATAATTGTTTTGGAAAATGTCTCCATTTCTCTGTTGGTTTCCTAATGAGAGTGCTGTCCTCACCAGAAACAACAGCCAGCAGCTCCATACCAGGACGCTCAGCCTGCACCATCCCCCCCAGGCTGCAACCCCCTCCCCCACTGTCCCCACCTAGAGTGAGGGCAAGCAGCTCCATGCAGACAGGCCCTGCATGAACCCACACAGGAGGGCCCTGCATGGAGGCATGCTGAGCTCCTTCCACCACTGCTCATTGCTCTTCGGAACCAAAGGAACCAGGAGTCCTATTGGAATGCCAAATTGCCCCAACAGGGAGCACAGTCAAGTTGGATATTGTTCCCTGAAGTCAAGGCAGTTCTACTCTCTAGAGCAAAGCCCTCAGGTACGGTGAGGTCACTGAGTCAAGCAAGGGTGAGGGGCTGGGCCTTCTCTTTCTGTCTGTCCCCTCTCTTGCAGACTGGGACAGAACATTCTATTGATGATGTGGGGATGACAATTACTGTTGCCTCCTCAAAGAAGGGAGAGTAAGGGCAGACACACTGGAAATGTGTGGTCCCACAGTCAAGTTCTGACAGAAAAAAAGGTTTGAAGACCAGGCCTGGGTCCTGAGCAGACCTAGCACCTTGCTCAGGATAAGGAGGGGACTTCGCTCTGTGAGAGCTACCCCATCCTGCCTCAAACCTCCTTGGAACTCCCTAGCTTGAAGTTACCACCAGAGGGACCAGAGAGATGGCTCCACAGTTGAGAGCACTTGCTGCTCTTGCTGAAATTCAGTTCCCAGCACCCATGTCAGGCAGCTCATACCCACCTGTAACTCTAGCTCCAAGGAATCTGATGCCCTCTGGTCTTGAATACAAACACACAGATACATATACAAAAATAAAATATAGTCTTAAAAAATAATAAAAACATGTTGCTATCAGATAAAACTACCAGATTCTGTTTCCTAGAACAGACGTGGACATGGTACTTGTTCTTTTAATAGAAAAGTTCCTAAAGGGTGCATCATTTTCAAATTTCTCTAAGAGCAAAAGAGAAAGTGCTATACATTCTAAGCTTTATTGAAAGTCAAAAACTATAAGAAAAACATGTTTTGCTCCAACTTCTAAAATGTGACTATAAAAGAAGCCAAAACTTTTCTGAATGAGAAAATTCACTTTTGAAAACTAAGAAGCAACAGCTGACCAGATGCAATTGCTCATTTGTCTTTGTACTGAATTCAGTTTCAGGATTTTCGCCAAAATTGTTGGTCAGTTCATTCATTTCTCTTTATAAGCTAATTTTTCTCAACTCAAAAATAATAAAAAGAAGCTTTACATTTCAATGGTATTTAGGACTAGAAATGGAGCTCAGCTGGAATACCGGCCTGGCCTACACAAAAAAACCCAGATTCCACCCCAGCACCACATAAACCTGGCACAGTGGCACACACTGGCAATCCTACCACTTGGGAGACGTGGAGGAAGAGAGAGAAGTTCAAGGTCATCTTCAGGTAGCTAGAAAGTTGAGGTCAGTCTGGGTTATGTGAGACCCAGGTTTTACTGGGTCTTTTTTCATTTATTTTTATTTTATGTGTGTGTTAGGCCTCTAAGTGCACCTGTGTCTCACAATGCCCACAAAGGATAGAAGAGGGCATCAGGTCCCCTGGAAATGCAGTTATGGAAGGTTCTTAGCCACCATGTGGGTCCTGGGATTCAAACCTAGGTCTTCTGCAAGAACAGCCACTATTCTTAACTGCTGACCTGTGTCTCCAGCCCCTTGCTGTTGTTGTTTTAAAGTGCAGTTTACTAATGCTATAATGTCTGGATCTGGGAAAGTCTGGCAAAGAAGACTGAGCCATGGAGGAAACACAAGGTGGGAAGGGGCAGAGAGAAGGGAGGCGGCCAGAACCGAGGGAGTCCTGCTTAGCAAAGACTTGCTGAACTCAGCTCTACCCAAGGGCTGGACAGATGGCTCAGCAATTAAGGGTACATGCTACTCTTCCAAAGTTCAGTTCCAACTGCTCTACCTGAAAGGACCAACATCAGTCTAAAAGTAGCTATAGCCGCATGCTGTAGTTGTATCTGATAATTATAGGAACCAACTATGTGTGTGCTTGCTCTCTTGACCTAACTACTCATTCAGGGACTTCCCATGAGCTTCATCTGAAACTAGTCATGGTGAGCCATAGAGACTGACAACCTGGGGACTGGAGAGACGGCACACTGGTTAAGAACACTCACTGCTCTTACAGATGCCCTGAGTTCTGTTCCCAACACCCCAATCAGGTGCTGGCTTACAACTGCCTGTAACTCCAGCTCCCTCCCAGGGATTGGATACCCTCCTCTGATCACCATGGCCACCTGTACTCGTGCATATACCCTCTCCCACCACACACAGAATTAAATTTGTTTAAACTGGCAAACCAGAAAGCCTGATGTCCAATATATACTAGCACATCCCTGGGTCTCTACTTTGTCCACTTTTATCAAGGCTTAGAGAGCCATCAAGCCAAGTAACTGATCTCAGAGTCTGTGGCCTCAACTTTGATCCTCACAAGAGACACTGCTTCCTTCTGAAGAACCCAGCTAGGAAATGAAATGTTACAAAGAGGAAAGAGGCATCACAGCTGATGAGACTTCGAGAGCTGGAAGAAACAGAAGGTAAGCCTTGCGCTGATTGGTCTCATCCCCCTGGATGGCCACTCCTTAAGCAGATCAACTGCGTTTGTGCGTTCATGTAGTGTGTGTGTGTGTGTGTGTGTGTGTGTGTGTGTGTGTGTGTGTGTATCTACAGCTCTGGACCCTGTTGATCTGGGTAAATAAAACCCATGGCTGCCTCTCCCTGGAAAATGATGATTAGGAAGAATGTGTACCACATGGAAGGCAAGATACAATGAAGACCTCGTTTTATGACATGTTATGAAGCTAACTTTTAAACTGAAGAAGAAATCTGTTTGATCCAACTAGGTGTATGGTACTATGCCAGTGAAGACAAGACTGTTTAACTGAATCTACGCTCACCTTCTGATGGTGTTGGGTCCAGTCTGAGAGTGCTGGGGCCAGGGTGCTTGGGTATATTGGGGTGCATGTTTATGGACCTCCGGATTAGGACAACACGAACATCCAGGATTGGAGAAGGTACCTGAAAGCAACAATCCAACTGCAGTGGGATACTAACAGCCTGCTAAGGTATCAGTCTCTAATTGCTAGAGTCTGTTAAGGATCTTGAGGTGAGAGATTATCCTGGATATTCCAATAGCCCTCAAAGCATCACAAATGTCCTTATAAGAGAAAAGGACAGAAGGAAGTTGTCTATAGAGGAGATGTAGGCCATGTGACCACAGGGCAAAGACTGGAGTGGTGTTGTGTCCCTAGGCTGCCATGTTTGTGAGCCACTCTCTCTACAGAGCACACTTGAGCCTGGAGGTACGGCTGCAGGTCCCTCTTCTTTCCTCTGGGGAAAGCCAGCTCTCTGTTCCTCTGTGCTGTGTTGGTGTCCCGAACTGTTGGGCAACAACAGGTAGCACTCGTGAGTGAGACACGGGAGGCAGCTGGCACCCACCAGCCAAGGATAGAAACACAAACGCAGGGATGCTGATCACTGGATGTTTTTCAAGAGAAATTTTTTAAAACTCACTTATAGGAAAACTCCCAATTTTGTAATCTGGTAGCTAATTTTTAAAAAGACAGTTAAACTCTGTGTCTTAAACAGAAAGCTGTCTGTCTGCCTGGTTCAGCCAACGCTGCCAGGCTGTACCCTGTGCCCAAGGTCTCTCCTCTCTGTGTCAGCCTGTGCCAGCTGGATTATCCTGTTCCTAGTCTGACTTGCCTCCAGGCTGGCCCTCTACCTCACCTGCCCCTTCCTGGAGGTGGAGATGGGGAGACCACATCCACAAGAGTGTCAGAATTTCAGAGCCTAGAAAGCAAAGCCTTTCCACAAGCAATCATGCAAAGTGGTTGTACAAAGAACAAAAGAAAGAAGAATGAAGGGAGAGAAGAGAAAGGAACAATAACCTTCCCACTGGCGTATGGCAGCACCTCTCTGCGTAAGTACCTGGGACGGTTAGGGTTAATAGTCAACTTGACTCAATCTAGAATCACCTCTGGAGTCTCGCTGAACTGCCTGGATTATGTTGGTCTGTGGGCCTGCCCGTGGTGGATTTTCTTACTCGGGTTAACTGACTGGGGTGATTTAACTGATCCTGTACACACTTTCTGCCGATGGTGGGGGGGTCTAGTCTAAGAGTGCTGGGACCAGGGTACTTGAGTACATAGAGAGGTGCATGCTGAATACGGTGGCACCCTGAAAATGGGCGGCTCTGGCCTGAGTGGAGAGGAGAAGAGGAGCCAAGCCCTGGCCTAAGTGCATTAATTTGTTCTCTCTGCTTCTGGCTGTGGCTAGCTGCTTCAACTTCTTCCAACTTCAAGTTCCTCTTCTCGATCCCTGAGACCCAAGCCTGCTTTGATTGACAGCAGCAGAAGGCACAGGTCAAGGAAAGGACCTGAAATCATTCCTACTCAGACAAAGGTGTATAACAGACCTCCCTGGGCCTCAGTTTCCCTAACGCAAAGCAAAACAGATACAATATTTGTTATATCCTTATGCATTATTTTCCTATAAAATTGACTCAACTACAAAAATAAATAACCATTAGAGGGGAACCAGTATCCTGCCTGTACATACACAAACCACAGTCCAAGACAACCCAGGTGACCTACCACCACCAACTCTGAACCTCAGACAGCAAGCTGTCTGTGCGCAAAGTGTGCTTGGTAGGTGCTAAGACGCATTAGCACTAAGTTGAGACTTTTTGCTGCTCTACTTGAAAAAGAAATGCTTTTCTTTAGCCAGAATGTTACAGGACTCACAGCTGAAGGCAGGGGTTGCTGGGATCACCCCCTGAGAAAGCAGACTGAGGAGGCTCCCTGGTCTTGCACATCTTCCTTTGATTCTGGCTCTGAATAGGCACTCCACAGGCCAAGCAAGACTGCTCTGAGCCTAGATATCCTTTGGTGGCTTCAAGGCACTTCTCATGACTTCAGTGGATATTAGATTGGTTATAACCCAAAACTCAACCTCTCCCAAAGCCACAATACATGTGTGGCTCTTTAAGAAAGCAAAACAAAAACCCCATGATTCTGAGTTGGAGGAGACAGTATCCGAAGCTTGGGAAGACACAGGAGAAAGCCAGATCCAAGTTAGACACAGGGCAACAAGCTGGGTGGTAGTGAGTTCCCAGGACCAAGCGAGAAGAAGCTTCTCTGGTTTGAGGTCTTAGGCACAAGTCTGGCTCCAAGGCCACCCCTAGACCTTGAATGCTACACTGAGAAGTCTTGAAACTGAGGGACTTCGGGATCTGGTAAAACTACCACCTCTGTCTCATTTCTGTCTCCAGAAATGCCCCAAAGCAATCTTACATACACACTGCCAAGGGTGCCTGGGGGTCCTGAGACTCTGGCTGTGGGTTCAGGAATTTAAACCAACTGCCTGCTCCCTCTGGATGGAGCTGCATCTCAAAGGCGCCTGCCTGCTCCTTGGTCAGTGGGTCCTCTTCCCTGATCCGCTGGCTGGCTCATGAAACAAGGCCTCTACAGACCTTGGCTCTGGACTCACCCACTGGCACACCCCACCCTGCAAGCCCTCAGCAAACTCAGAGTGGCGCCTTTCATGGCTTCAAAAGTTCCACCAGGTTCTCCAGCCACAGGGGGCTGGAATGGGTAACTGAATCCTACTCAAGAAGAGAGAGAGAAAAAAAAGCACAGTGACCTTTTGTCCCAGCATAAGTTCCCGGCTTTCCCCCGGCCAGCCAGCCAGCCAGCCAGCGGAGGCGGCCCAGCCAGCCAGGAGAGTAAGGAACTGCAGATGTGCGCCCAGGGCGGCCGCCCTCCCTTCTGCACCCCAAGCCTCACGGGACACCTCAGCGTCGCCCAGAGCTGCCCTGCTGTCCCTGTCCCGATCCCCGTCTCTTGCTTCGGGCCAAGCTCGGGGACAATTACTGCCTTTCCCCCGGCGCCTCTCCCAGAGCCCTTTTCAGCAACGCTTCACCACGGATCCCACCCTCCTAAGGGCAGAAGGTTCATTTCGGGTCGCGAGCAGGGCGCGCAGGCTCTTCCCCGCGCACCAGGGGCTGCTGGGGATGCCCCGGGCCGGGCTGCCCACACCGTGCAGGTGAGGTCGCCTCTGCCCCGTGGGCGCGGCGCGCTGGGACTCCTGACGGCCACATCACGCCCGGGATGCTCGAGCTTGCGCGTGGCGGCCTTTGTGGGCCAAGTGCAGGAAAGCTCCCTCCCGGGACACCTCGGTGTTGGGGGCTCCAAGCCCGGGACTCTCCCCGCTGAGCGGGTCCCGGCTCCGCTCTTCTCACGACGTCGGAGACCGAGCGTGGACACCATCCCCCGCCCACCATGTCCCCAAGACGCCACTCGGGGGCCGGGCGCGGGGAAGGCAGGCCTGGCTAAGGAAAGCCCACGATCGGCGCCCCCCGAGCAGGTCCCCTGCGCCTGGCTGCGGGTCCAGGCCCGAAGAGGCTCTGGAGGAGGCGGCCGCGCACTCACCGCACATCGTGGCTGCCGATCGCTCCGGACACTCCGAGGACTGGCTGCGCGCCCTGCGCTCTCGGGCTCCGGCTCCCGCCGCTCAACCTCGGGCCCTTATAGCCACTAGCCCTCGGAGAGGGGTGGGGCTGGGGCGGGGCCTGCTCCCGCCTGCCTGCTCCCCATTGGTCCCAGGTTGTCGTGACAACGGCGGGGACCGGGCCCCCAAGAGTCAGGGAAAGGGGTGAGGGGCGGCGCCCAAGCGCCAGTCCCAGCTGTGCGGAAGGCGGAGGCCTGAGCCGCCGCAAACAACCTAAGTCAAACAGTCTGGACTTGGAACCTCAACCAGGGGACTGATGACTCTGTGCCTCTGTTTCTTCATCTGTAAAATGGGGATAACTATAGAACGTACTTTTCAGGTAATGGTGGGATCAAAGTCCGTCTGTGTGAGGCACAGAGCATAACATCTGGCGCGCGCCTTCATACATATATATATATACACACAGAGGCGCGCGCGCGCACACACACACACACACGCGTGTGCATATGAAAACCTCACAGTGGGGCCCCTGTTCTTCGAATATACCCCTGTGCCAGACTCCATTCAGAGCAGAAAAAAGCGAAAAAGCAGCACACACACCCCGAGAAGAGAGAACCGGGCTTGCAAGAGAAAGAAGAAAAACGGAGCTCCTTGGAGACGGAAAAGGTCGTGACCAAAACGTGGCAGAATTCGAACCTGGAATTCCCTGCACTGCTGGAACTCGGGGTTAGGGATTCCCCGGGTCTCAAGCGCACGGGGCGGCCCCGGAAGCTGCCCCCTGCTGGGGCTGCGCTGGGGACCTGTCTGGCGAGCAGTGAGCCAGCTAAGAGCCAGGGGCTCCACCGCCCGGTTCGACCCCGCGGTGAGTCACTGGGGCTGGCCCTCCCCCGCCCTGGTTCCCGGCTGTCCCCTCCTTCTCCTCACTGCTCTCCAGCCCCTCATCTCCTGAGGAAGGTCACGAGAACTGGCCCAGTATTTGCTCACTTTGAAGCCATCTGGTGTTTTCTGATTTTTAACTTAAAAAAAAAAAAACAACCTTGAAATTCTAAACAGATCCTCTCCAATCATGGTTTTTTTGTTTGTTTGTTGTTTGTTTGCGGAGAGGGGGGCTCATTCTGTTTTTTAAAAACCTAAGTCTTGTGTAGACTGTTTTCCTGGCTTTTCGATGCCGGGGGATGGAGGTGTTTGTTGTATCCCACTGAATTGTTGAGACCGAAGCTCTGTCAGTAAAGGAAAAGGTTTGGCTAAACTCCGCTGCTCAGAAATAGCAAAGCTCATCCAACAGCTACTGCCTTTGCTCCTTACCGTCTACTAGTAGGAACACTGATTCATTCATTCATTCCCAAACCCTCCTGTATGCCAGTCTGGCTGCTAGGGACTTGATGAATGAGAACGTGATGGGGAAGCAGACATTGCTCGAGTGGTCACACTGGAAGTTGGACAGTTCCAAGTGGGCAACAGGGAGCCGATGATCATGGTGCACACATCAGTCCAGAGCCAAGGCAGGTGGGCAAATGAACAGACTACAGAAGGAAGGGAGAAGCAGGCATGTGTAAAAGCCAAGTCTGAGCTTGAGTGTGGTGCATAGGACAGTGTGGTCCAGGCCCGCCTACACTGTGTATGACTGGGATGGAGACAGGCTGGTGTCTTGTGCTGGGTCCTAGCATGGTCCACATCTGTCTTCTGCTGTTCATGTGAATTCACATCTCCACCGTGAATGCCATGAGCCAGATGGAGGCCCCAGTAGGAGCCATCTGCCTAGCACCCGGTCTGCTTTGGGGACCAGCCCCCCAGGAATCCTTTGGGAAGGTGATGGCCTGAGTCTGACCAGATGGCCACTAGGTCCCCCTGGTCCTAGCATTGGTTCAAGAATGGTATTTGGTTCGTGCTGAGGGTTTCACAATCTGTTCAGGGCCATTGAGGAAATGGGCAGAAAAGCAAGTCCTCTGGGTGCATCTGTGTGGAGGATAACCTGGGGATGCTGGAGATCTTTTCATCACCTTTAGGGAGAGGTAGGGAGAAGTTGTCTGAGAGGGCAGTGATCCAGAACAAACCAGATGCCTACAGTGGAGAAAGCTACACATTCTCAGGGCACCTGGATTTAGCCAAGCTCTGTTTCTGAATTTTTCAATGCTGCAGTTCAGTGGATTAAACAAGTCCCCCCAAAGCCAGTGCTGTAAACATAATTCTCAATGCAACAGTATTCAGAGGTGGGACTCTTGAGAGCTGATTAGATTATGAGAGCTGCACCTTCATGAAGAGAATAATGTTCATCAGAAACATACATGATGCTTTCAGTTTTCTCTCTCATCTTCTCTTGATATACGATGTCTTCTGTCTTCTGTTGTGTGATAATACAGCAGGAAGACCCAGCCCAGAGGCAGCCCCTCAGCCATGGACTGATTTCCTAGCCTCCAAAAGATGAGCCAATAAAGATCTATTGTTTGTACATTTCCTAGCCTGTGGTATTCTGTTTCAGCAAACTCAATAAATTCCCATCTTTATTTGACCACACTGAAGTCACTTCTCTCATTTGTGAACAAATATCCTCCTGACTTCTTCAGCCTACTAGAACTGTGATCTGAACTCCAGTGGAACTGTCAGGTAGGCAGCTGGTAGCCCCAGCCCATAAGGTCCTGCTGACTAGAAGCACTTTCTTGAACTCACGTTTATCAGGGGCAGGCTCTGACAGCCCAGGAAGCCCTAAAGAGCCAAACCAGGGAAGAGGAGCTGATTTAATCCAGAAACTTTGGGAGGAGAGAAGTGGGGCAGAACATCAGTGCCTCTCTCAGCATGGCCCCGTACCTGTGTTTAGAGGAGGGTGAGCCTGAACAGTCACAGCCAGAACCTCAAAGTTCTGTCTAAAGCAGGGCGCTGAGCCTGCCGGCAGGGGCCTCCAGATGTCCAGTGCTAAAGATGATCTCTATGGCTGACTCTAGCCCCATTTGCAAAGGACATCCTGATTCTGTTGGCCAAGAGGGTGGGACATTTTGGAATCCCAAATAGCAGCAGTAGACATGATCTTCACTTACAATGTGTCTTGACTACCTTAACATGATATGGGCCTGCTATCTCCCAGGTACAGGCTCTGTCCAGCTGCTTTTCCCTGGGATACTTCTATGGAGTCTGCCCATGGCATGATGACAGTTTCCCTTTAACTCCTGTGGGCTCTTGGCTGAATTTTCACCATCCCTCATGCTGTCCTGAAAGTCCTTGCTGCCAAATGTCCCTCTGCCCCACAGCCCAGTCTTGACTCTGCCCCAGTTGGGCTGTGCTATAGGCCAACCTTGGTTGGTCCCTTCTTCCTAATATCCCTTTACTCCTTCCAGCACAGAAATCCAAGCAGATCCAGATGTTGCCTGAAGACCCAGCCTAGTCAAGTGTCATGCAGCACAGGACATCCTGGATTTGGGCAGACATCTCAAGGAGCTCAAGGTATGGAGTGCTGAGGCTTGCAGCTGAGAACTCTATGTTAGATGAGTTGTTCTGGCACACCTTCTCCACCATGATGGGCTGAAAGCTCTGTAACTGTGAGTCAAAACAGACATTTATGCCTTGGTCCATTATTATTATTATTATTATTATTATTCACGTAATTTAATAAAGCAATGAAAAGTCTTACAAACACAGAAAATTGGTACCTGAGAAGTGGAGTGTGGCTGGGATTGCCTGACCATATGGTTCAGAGATTTTAGAACTGGTTTTCAGGAGAAATTTGGAAAAGTTTGAAGAAGTAGCACAGAGAAGCCCTAGAACACTGTAAGCAGGACTCAGTGGGAGCTCGAAATACCATGGTGATGATAACAAGGTGGACAGAAAAGGCTTTGCTCATGAGGGATCAGATGGAAATAGGACTCCACTGGAAACTGGATTAGAGGTTATTCATATTATAGGCTGGCAAAGAACTTAGCCACATTTTGTCAGTGTTCTGAGTTTAAAGGTGACCTATTAATCAGTACAGCCAAGGAAATCTCATGGCAGTCTATCACTCAGGCTGCGGTGTGGCTATTGCTAGTTGCTTTCCATTAGATTTACAGAGGCTATTGAGAGCAAAATGCAGCTAAGGTGAAGAAAAAAGCTTGAAGTTTAGTCAGAAACACAACATAAAGGTGGGACTAAGAAGGTCAGGATTTGTGGAGATTAACCCCACTAAACAGAAATGAAATACTTTGCATTGGGACAATAGAGTCTATTACTGAGGATATTAGGAATATATAATATATATCAGGTGGTCAAATCTCACCTAGTGTAGGCTCAAGATATATATATATATATATATATATACATATATATATATATGTATATATATATATATATGGGTTCATAGCTAAGAGTTTGCTTTGAGTCTCAGAAAAGACTTTGATCTTGAACTATAGAAAAATGTTGGAACTCTGTTAAGACTTTAAACTGTAAAGATTCTTGGAGCTGGACTAAATACATTTTGCATTATGAAATGGCATCGAGCCTTTAGAGGCCAGGGGAGGAATGCTATGATTTGACCGAGAATGTTTTCCACTCTGTCCACAGTTTTATGGCGCCATTTTGGGACATCTTGAAACCTCTGGGAGGTAGGGCCTAGACTGAGGATGTAGGGCATTGGAGGCGTGCCCTGGAAGGCTGTTCCTGGCCCCTCCCCTCTCTGCTGTGTCCTGGATCTACTCGGCCCCTCCATGCCCTTCCTGCTCTGATGGACTGAAGCTGCTGATGCTGGGGGCTAAAACAAATCCATCTTCCCTTAAATTGATTTTTTTTTTTTTTATGTATTCATCACAGAGACCAAAAGTCTGGTCAACACAGCCTGGTGTGGGGAGAACAGGCAAAGAAAGGGCATGAGTAAGGAGCTGGGCAGGAAGTGTGACCAGAGTCCTTCTTAAGAGCAAGGGCTTGTGGGAAAGAAAATGGACCGTGGTCATTCAAAAGCTTGACTGGGATGTGGGCAAAAGAGATTGTCATGAAGCTTAGCTTTGGGCTGCGTTGTTCCCCATCCACCCTCCACTCCGTCCCAACTTCAGTCCAGGTTCTGGTGGCACAGTGCTGATGCTCCAGCCATGTTCTTGGCAGACACTGGTTTACTTTTTCTTTCTTCTTTCTTTCTTCTCTCTCTCTCTCTCTCTCTCTCTCTCTCTCTTTCTCTCTCTCTCTCAAACTTAGAAGAAGGTCTGACACAAATCTAAACTCCTACATTCTTTGATGACTGTAGATTAATTTTTTGAAAGGTGCTTCATCTTAATTGTCAGTTTGACTGGGTTTAGACTCACCCAGTAGACACACGTCGGGGATTATCTAGGATGTTTCCAGAGGGGTTCAAGTGAGGAGGGAAGACCCATCCATCCCGGACTAAGTAAAGAAGGGAAAAAGGAGAAAGTGAGCTGAGCAGTAGCACTCACCTTGCTCTGATTCCTGAATGTTCATGCTCTGGTCACTGTGCCTTCTACACCAGAATGGACTGCACCCTCAAACTGGGAGCCGGCACAAACCCTTCCTTCCTTCAGTCACTTTTGTTCAGGATTTTGTCACAGCAGTGAGAGTAACTAATATGGCTACTTGCACAGTTGCATAACATTCTTCTTATCAAAGAAACACATGTTCATTTTGGAAATACAGAATTTATGTGTGTACATGTTCCTGTGTATGTAAGTATGTTTGTTATCTGTGTGCACATCAGAGGTCAGCATTCAACCTTAATTCTTTGTTATGTTTGTTTGTCTTGAGATAGGATCCCTGTGAGCCTAGAACTTGCTGTTAGACCAAGCTAGCCTTCACTTCACAGGGATCTGCCTGTCTCTGCCTCTGGAGTTCTGAGATTAAAGGTGTGCTCCATAAAGCCTTGCCACCTTAATTTTTTGAGATAAGATCTCGCTCACTGAACTTGGAGCTCACCAATTGGACTGGCCAGTGAGCCCCAGGGATCTGTCTCTGGTGCTCTGGGGATCTGTCACTGGGGATCTGTCTCCCCAATGCTGGGATTACAGGTGTACACCACCATGCCTGGCTGTTTCACATTTTACTTAGGTACTGGGGGAGCTGAACTCAGACCCCCGTGTTTATGCAACAAGCACTTTACCAATTGAGCCATCTCCCTAGCCTCTGAAACATAGAAAAATTCTAAAAATGGTTTGCCACTATCAAATGTTTACACCCTTGAGATGCTATTCTCTGCACATATTATTTAAATGATACAGTCCTGCTGAGACGTTTTTGTAACTGGAGTTTCACCTCCAGTTAGAAAGAATTTCAAACCCGTTGCCAAGCTGCGACCTGGCACAGGAACAAAGAGGTGCCTGATTTCGTTCTGATGCCCTTGCTCCCTTGGCCGGAAGGGGCAGGGACCTGTGCGGGATGTCTGATGTATCAAGCAATGGCTGGAAAACAAGTGATCAGACTGTGGCAAGTATGCCCAAGCTGTACAGTTCCCATCAGCTTTGTGATAGAGACAAGAGGGCTGTTGCTGTGGTCTGAATGTCTGTTCCTTCCCGAAATCCATAGGCTAGAATCCTAAGCCCTAGGCAATGGTAGTAGGAGGCAGAGTGGCCAGCTGAACGGGCAGGTCGTGAAGAGCTGGTGTCAGTATAAAAGAGTCTCAGAAAGCTGCCTGGCTCCTTCCCATGTGAGGACCTGGTTAGAAGTGCCACTGTGAGCCAGGAAATGGGCCTCACCAGACACTGAGTCTGCCAATGCCTGGATCTTGAACTTCCCAGTCTCCAGATTCATGAGAATTAAATCTCTGTTGCTTATAAGCCACACAGTGTATGATATTTTGCTGCAGCAGTCTGTATAGACAAAGACAGCTGGTGACGGTCTTTTTGTTTTGACTCTGTATTTGGCGCTGCCTGAGTTGACCCCAGCCCAAGTTATCTCAGAAAAAGCAAAAACTAAAACAGATACCCTTGCAGGGGCAAGGCAGATCTCACATTCAGAGACTGGGTTAGAGACCGCGTAAGTTCATTTATCTTACAAGTCTCAACACTCGTTGAGTGTCCTGAGCTAGACAGAAGGAAAAGAGAGGCAGCGAATGGATCCATTTGCCATCCTGGGGAAGCTCAGAGCTTGGTAACCTAGAAGGTAAGTGTATATAGACACATATGGGAGTGGCGGGGAAGAAGCTTTGAAATAAATTTTCTAAGTTGGGAAGTAATTCAAGTAATGAATGCAGTAAGGATGAACACCCCCAGCAGAAAGAGCCCCATGTGGAAAGTGGGGATGAGGGGTGTGCCAGGCATAGGAAGTGTGAATACTGATATTCCACACCTGGTCAGGACCAGATGCCCTCAGAGTCGAAGCAAATGGTGTTAACGAGGAAGACAGTAGGGAGAAGTGGGAGTTGCGGAGGGTAGGGACCACCTGCTTCAGTAAGCCTCTTCTTGATCCAAAAACAAAAACAAAATCCCCCAAACATGATACTGGCTAGCAAGCAAGGAAGGATTGTGGTCGTGGACACCTAAGAGCCTCTTTTTAATCATTCGAGGTAGATATGTCATGTTTCATTAACTTGTCTGTTCTATAAACAGGGTTTTCCTAAGGCATAGCAGGGACATCTCATGTGCTGAGCTGACCCAGGAAGTTGCAGGAAAACCCAGTTGCTTAGGTGCTCTGAAGAGGGGGCAGGACAGCCGTGGATGCCCAGTGGTCCACCTGCTCTGTCGGAAGCTCTCCTTCTATTCAGATCCCAGAGAGGAGGCTATTCTTACAGTCAGGACTATGGTGAAGAACTTGACCAGAGGTGTGAGTCCGAGGCAGTGACCCAGCAGAGGCAGACAGACAAGAGTGCATTAGATAACTAGCTTGCTGTTGCTGCTGGTTTGACACAATTCTTTTAAAATCTGAAAACTGTTCCTAGCTTCCTGAGCGTTCAAAACGAAGGCCAGGGGCATGTGCAGTATTTGGCCCAGTGGGTCCTGCTTGCTGACCCTTGCTTCAGTGCATGCAGTGGCCACAGACTTGAGTCTTGAGTAGAGGAGGCTGCACTTCACAGCTGTCTAAAGTCAACCCAGACTCCTGCTGCTGTTGGCTGGGAAAAGAACTCACACACTCAATGGGAAGCTCGGGGAACTAGGATCAGGAAGCCAGCAGAGTCCACAAAATGCCTGCCTTCCAGACCTTTCCAGAACACCCCAGAAGCAGCCCAGCGAGAGGCTGCCCAAGGCTATTTTGATCAGCCAGGACCAGCTCTGCATGCTTCTGCCAGGAAGAGGCATAGATGCTCCTGAAATTAGAACAGCCCATCCCGCAGGCTCAAGGCTCCCCAGAGCACATCCTTTGAGAAGGATGACATGTTACAGAGAAGAGGAGCCTGGGACAGTCCAGTTCACTTACCAGAGCCCCCAGGGTAATCAAGGACAGTTGGGGCTAGTGGCTAAGGCAGACACTGCCTCTTCCGAAGGGCCTGCTTTTGTGTCTCCCAGCTTTGACCTCTGGCCGGGTACTGTTTGCCCTGCACAGTTGTAGGCCCATCCTTTACCCACCCCTCCTTCTTTGTGCCCAGTGAGGCTGGCTGCATCAGAGATCACAGACATTCTACCCTCTGATTTGGAAGGTGCTCAGCACGAGATCTACAAAGACGGGGACATGTGGTCAGTATATTTACCTCCAAAGGGCTTCTCCCAAAGGCCTTGAGGACTGTCTGCCTGGTGGCCTCTCCCACAGTTGCTCTCTGGGGATTTGCCCCTGAAGGCCTAGGGTTGGTCATGTTCCAACTGGATGGCCCTTCTTTTTTTATTTTTGTTGTGCTGGGTATTGAACCCAGAACCTTGGGCATGCCAGGTAAGTGCTCTACCACAGAGCTACCTCTTAACCTTGTATACTTCCTTCAAGGACCCTGGCCCAGTTGCAATTGAGGGAAAACAGTTGTCTGAGTTTATCCTGTTTTTAACACTGAAATTCCTGTGTCCAGCCAACACCGTAGCCCCAAGCAAACAGGAGCAATTGCTCTAACTGGTGCCTGACTCCTACAGAGCCCCTGATACTGTTAGTAGCTACTTAGATATTAACAGGATTAGAGGACCTTAGAGTTGGACCCTTCCTGGCAAGTAACAGCTTCTAAAATTAAGGACTAGAATGGCAGGATTCTAATTGCTGGGCAGCAGAATGGGACCTGTCGCACATCTCTAGCTCTGGGAGATGTGCCATCCAGAACTTCCTGGAACATCATTAATTGACAACTTATCTACTCCTGTTCCAGGAGCCCTAAACCTTACAAGACTGCTATTTAGCAGGAGACTTTCCAATAAAGAATGAAGACATACCACCGCCTCTTCTAGAAGAGTCAAACCAAACAGGCCTGTCCACCAGATTAGACTAAAGCTTGTTCCAGAGACTTTAGAAATAACATAAAGCCCATCTAAGATGTAATGGTAGCTATTTCCTCTGGGCAGTGAACCTTTAGCACTCAACTGGATGGCTACAGGGTGTTTCTTTTTCTGCTACTGGGGGATTGAACCCAAGACCTCATGCATGTTGGTCATGCCTTCTTCCACTGAGCTACGTTCCCAAGCTTATTCCTCCTCGTTGAAACATTTCCTCCTAGACAGAGGAGGGAGGTTCAAGAGACTCAGGAAGCTCATGTAACTTAGGTTCTGGGTTCTTAGAAAGGATGGAGAGTCACAGGGTCCCTCCCCAATGTTACACAAGTCATAAGCAAGTATGGAGAGGACAACCTCAGGTCAAGCCACCTGCAAGTTGTACAGGAAGCTCCAGGGATGCAGCTTTGTGAGTCATTACACATGCCGGGCTGGGCTTTTCAGTGATGCAGCTACTCTGAGCCACCCGTTCTTCTGTACATAGCCCGAGTAAACTCACTGGTTTACTAAGCTAGACTTGGGTGGATTGTTTTAAGGTCTGTGGTCGGGACCTATCTGGGATGATGAGATGCTTATTCACATTTTGCCAAGAAAAGTCTCACAAGAGACGTAAAACAGAATAAGTGTCTCTGTCCATTGCCCACTCTCACTCCTCAAGAGTGCACCATTCTCTACTCCAAAGAACTCCATGTATCTTCTGCACTGAGCTCTGTGTCTCATCTCATCACCAGGGAGCCAAGGAGAGTTAAGTGAGATCCAGGTACATTACTGCATCTCTGTTTCCTCGCATTCTTTCCTTTTCTTTTTTATAGAGAGAGTCTCATGTGAGCCAGGCTGTTCTCAAACTCACCATGTAGCCAAGGAAGACCTTGCACTCTTGATCCTCCTGAGCGCTGGGATGACAGGCTTCCACCACTACAGCTGACCCCTCCTTACATTCGTGTCTACTGAGCTCAGAATAAGAAGATCCCAAGGACATCCCCTGGACTTCAGCCTCTTGTGGCCACTGGGAAGAACTGGCGATCCTGGCAGCCTGTCCTTAGAGGGCTTGCCCGCAAGAGCTTCTTGTCTCTACTCCTAAGGTTGATACTGGGTGCCCTGCCAGTCTAGTTTCCTGACTGTAGCTGCCCCAGTTACCCCAAATATTTGCTGATGTCTTGTATATTCCCTAGAATGTTCTCTGAACCCCAAAAGGGGTTCTCTGAATCTGATGGTAAATGTCTATATTAGTTCATTTCTGTTGCTATAACAAAATATCAGAGGGTGATTGGTGTATAAAGAAAAAAGGCTTATTTAACTCGCAGTTAGGTTGAAAATCAAGTAGCGAGGGACTGGCTCTGGTGAGGTGGCCTGGTATATTGGCTATTTTTATTGTCAACTTGACACAACCTAGAATCACCTGGGAAGAGATAGCCTCAGTTGAGAAATTTCCCAGATCAGCTTGGCCTGTGGCTATGATGGAAGAGATTGTCTTGAGGGCTGGAGAGATATCTCAACAGTTAAGAACACTGGCTGCTCTTGCACAGGACCCAGGTTCAGTTTCCAGCACTCACATGGTGACTAACAGCCTCCTGTAATTCCAGTTCCAAGGGATTCAACATGTCCTTCTTGCCTCTGTGGGCACTGCATGCATGTGGTGCATTTATATACATGCAGGCAAAACACAGGTACACATAAAATAAAAATAAATGTGCCAGGCGTGGTGGCACACACCTTTAATCCCAGCACCGAGGAGGCAGGGGCAGGCAGATGTCTGTGAGTTCCAAACCAGTCTGACCTACATAGCAAGTTCCAAGCCAGCTAGGACTACATAGTGAGACCCTATCCCCAAACAAATAGTAGTAGTAGTAATAGTAATAACTGAATCAAAAATATTTAAGAGATTATCTTGATTAGTAATTGATGAGGGAAGGCCCCGCCCACTGTCAGCAGTACCATGCTGAGGCAGGTGTGTCTGAGTTGTATAAGAAACCTAGGTGACCATGAAGCAGTAAACAAGCCAGTAAGTGGCGTTTCACCATGGTCCCTGCTTTAGCGGCCCTGACTTCCCTTCATGATGGACTGTGACCTGGAAGTACAGGCTAAAATACAGTGTTTCCTTTCCTAAGTTGCTTTTGGTCATGGTGATTGTACAGCAATGGGAAGCAAACACCTGGGCTGCATCTCATCATGGTAGATGCCGGCACAATGGCAGAAATATGATCAAGAGAGAAATGCTGTCTCACAACACAGGATGCCAGGGAGCAGGGAGAAGTCCTCTCATGAGGACCGCCTTAATCCCTTCCATCCATCCTAGTATCTCCACTGACCTAATGACTTCCCAGTAGGCTCCACCTCTGAAAGGTCCCATGTTCTCTGAACATCACCACACTGGGGGCCAAACTTCCAACATACGCAACCTCTGGGGGAAAATCGCAGAAACCTCAGCAATGTCTTCTTCAAGTTATCCAGTCTCATCATGGCATCTAGCTATAATTCTTAGAGCCCAGGAAAGGGACAGAGTGTTAGGGTTTGAACCCAGAACCCTTTGCTCTATCAGATAGAAGAGAGAGGTTGATGATGGGTATCTGTGTCTGTGTTTGCTGACATGGATGGATATGAGATCCTCCTAGTCCCTGCTGGTGCAGGAAGAAGGACTTGCCTGTGTTTACTAGGCATGCAGCAATCACATCTTCTGTTGTGGTCATCACCAGAGTTACATCTATTCCCTAGAGACAGCACCTGGATTTCCTCTGTTGAGTCAGCCCTTCTCTAACACTCAGCCTTGGGCCCTCAAGGACTCACTGGTGGGCCATTTGGCTGGTGGGATGAGCCAATGACCCAGACCTGGGTGGATGAGGTCATAGCACTCTAAACCCAGGGACTGATCTTAGGCTGGATGAAGAGACCTACACTAGGTCATGGAGAACCAGTGACATTTCAAAGGAATGGAAGCTGAAATGTGCTTTCTGCTGGACTCATCCGAAAGGAGAGGTTCTCTTTTTAGATTAGAGCTTTGCTTGTGGGATTTTACCTTGACTTCAAGTGGGGAGAATCTGAGTGTGGCTAGAAGAAGAAAGCCGACCAGTGGACTTGGATGCAACCTTGCTGGTTGTCATGGATACCTGCTCTTTGTTCTTTGTTTGGGCGGGATGTTGACTTATCTGGTGAGGTTGATCTTTGTAGCCAGAGACTACTACACCATTTGGCCTTTCCTTCCCCAGGCTTGGCACTGTTTGGAACACCAAGCATTGATCTCTTGATATCTCAAGATATCTTTTGCGGTGCTTAAAGCAACACCCTGTGTTCATACCCTGTGGGAGGACTGTCAGTCAAACTGTACTTCCACAAGATGCTGAAAGCGAGATCTCAGTGTTCTAGAAAATCAGTTGCTAAAGAACATAGGAGCCCCTGCCTGGACACTGGCTCTGTCCCTTTTGCATCTACGAATGGCTCTGGTACTAGGAATGGAGATTCCCTCTCTGCAGCACAACATAATACTCAGGAGGCCCTTGATGCCTCTGGGAGGGAGACACCTCCTCCACAGAAAAGACAGGATGTATCATCAACACAGCAGCCATATTCTGCTGAATCGCCAAGTTTTGCTTATGTTCTGAAATAACTGCTCCTCTATGAAACCCATCTTCTTATAAATAGAAACCCAGTGGGCACATTTCAGCTTCCTTTCCTCAACAACGTTATCTGTAGAACATTTTAGCAGGTATGCATGCATCTATTTTTGCTATGAAAACTTCCAAATATGTACCAATCATCTGACTTGTTCCACTCTACTTATCTCCTTAGTCAGCCATTATTAGCATTTTATCAGCTTGTTTTACCCACCCCTCCAGTTTATCTTGTTTCTTTATTCTGAAACAAATCTCAATATAATTCGTTTTATTAACAATTCATTGTGTGGATTTACAAATAGAGATTTTGTGAGCATAATAATATCTTAATGTCAAACTCTTCACATCAAGTTCCCTTTATTGTCTTAAAATAACTTTTTATAAAGATTTATTTTATTTTTCATTATGTGCATGTGTGTGGGTCGGTATGCAGGTATGTGCATGTGAGTGCAGGTACCCACGGAGGCCAGAAGGGAGCATCAGATCCGTTAAATCTGGAGTTACCTGGATGCAGGGAATTGAACTCTGGTCTTCTGCAAGAGCAGTATGTGCTCTTAACCACTGAATCATCTCACTAGCCCCTCAAAAACATCCTTTTGTTTTCTGTTTTCAGGTACTATGGCCTCACAACATATTAGGCTAGAGCTCTAAGTAGGCATGGGGTGTATGTGTGTGAGACCACCACTCAAAGGGCAGATACAGAATTGCTATAAGTTTATGGTCAGCCTTTGCAACATAGCAGTTTCAGGACAGCCTTGGCTACAGAATAAGACTCTGACTTAGAAAAAAAAAAAAAGCAAAAGACAAAACAAAACAAATAGGCCAGGCATGGTGGTGCATGTGTTTAATCCAACACTGGAGAGGCAGAAGCAGGTAGACCTCTGTGAGATCCAGGTCAGCCTAGACTAAAATAGCAAGTTCCAGGCAAGTTGGGGCTACAGGTTGACCCTGAATCAAAAATCCAAAACCAATCAATTAACCAAACTAATATTCAGTTATAGTCTTAGCTATTAAAATATATTTTATGGTTTATTTGTTAAATCAGAATATAAATAGCATCTATTCAGAGCAATGGAGGGCATATCTCTGAGTTTTTAAAAATACATAATCCAGAAAAACATGTACAACTTCTCTATGTCATTCACTCTCTTTCAATTGAGACAGTCTGGTTGCAGCAAGTGTTTCTTCCACCCTACAAAGCCACTGGGTGTCTGCTTCCTGATTGGCTCACCAGCAGGCCCCCAAAACTGTGAGTACCATGCACTGCAGGAAAAGCAGAAGCCCTGGGGTCTAGAGCCAGCATCTGAAGATGAGAGAGGGATGGAAAAGACAGCATCAGCCAGAGGCAGCTGCAAGGGTGTAGAGAGAGCTGGCTGGTCCTGAGTGTTTGGTATGCCCCATACATTCTGTAGTATAAGTGCCTGAGTACACATCTTCCTTTTTCCCAAAACAAAGACTGGTAGGTCCTTACATACACTATCTTGGAAAGCATCAACGGGCACAACTTTCTGGAGAGGAATTTGGCAATACGCATATTGCTATTGTATTGAATAATCAGCATTATGTTTGTGCTTTATATACAACAGCTTTGCTTAGATAGCACCCATGTACCAAATAATTCACTCTTTGTAAGTGTACGCAATAGGATGTGTTGGTCATAGGACACAAAGCTCCACTGAGACAGACGAAATAAATTCTGGAGAGCTAACATACAGGATGGTGACTGCAGTCATTAATACTTGAGAGCTGGCTCACCCCTTTAATCCCAGCACTAGAGAGGCAGAGGCAAGTAGATCTCTGTGAGATTCAGGCCAGCCTGATCTCCATAGTGAGTTCCAGGACAACTGGGGCTACAGGGAGACCCTGCCTCAAATAATAATAATAATAATAATAATAATAATAATACTTGAAATTTGCCAAGAGAATAGATCTTAACTATCCTCCCTACAAAACAAACAAACAAAAAACCTTGGGGCTGGAGAGATGGCTCAATGGTTAAGAACACTTGTTCTTCCAGAGGACCTGGGTTCAATTCCCAGCACCCATATGATAACAACAGCCCATAACTCCAGTTTCAGGTGATCCAACATCCAACACCCTTGTATTGCAACACACCATTGTATTGCAATACGGTGATGCAGTTAACGTACAAACAGGCAAACACTCATACACATAAAATAAAAACAAAAACAAAACCATCCAGGACTGGTGGTGCACACCTTTGATCCCAGCACTCAGGAGACAGAGGCAAGGTGGAGCTCTGTGACGTTGAGGCCAGTGTGGTCTACATGGTGAGTTCCAGGGCTGATGGGGCTACAGGAAGATCCTGTCTGAAAACGACGGAAAAAAACCACACACACACACACACACACCAAATCTCAAACCCAAAGCCAATAGCCACGAGGTAAATGGACATGTTAACTAACTTGATTGTATGATTGTAATAATCATTTTACAATATACACATCTCCCAGAACACTACATATCAGAAATGTATACAGTTTTTCCTCATCAATTATGCCTCAATAAAGCTAAAACATAAGGTGTTTAGTTCAATGGTTTTAAGAGTAACAGATTTATGCAACCATTCTGCAATCAACTTTCTCATTGCTGTGACAAGATACGCAACAGAAGCAACTCAAGAAAGGAAGGAAGGGGTTATCCTGGCTCACAGTTTGAAGTGATACAGTCCATCATAGTGGTGAAGGCATGGAGCAGGAGCAGGAGGCAGCTGGTCATGGTGCATCCAGAGTTAGGGACAGAGAGCACTAAATGCTCATGCTCAGCTTTCTTTCTTTTTATTCAGTCTAGGACCCTCGTTCATAGGACAGTGCCATTGACATTCAGGGTAGGTCTTTCCTCAGCCTAACCTCTCCAGAAACACCCTCACAGACACACCTGCCTAGAGATGTGTCTCCTAGGTGATTCTAAGTCCAGTCAAGTTTCAATAAAGATTAACCTTCATGAAACACTTTCATCATCACCCCAAAAAACAGAACAGAACAAAGCAAAGAAACAAGAGAAGACAAGCTTCTGAATATGGAGGGAGCAGCTTCTTACTGTGGTACTCCACACAGGAGGCAGAGAGACAGGCCTGAGCTTGTGAGGAGTGGTATTATCCTTCTGTCCTATCTGTAAAGTAGGGGGTACAGGCCTGTGATCCAGGCTCTGTAAAGAACCCTGAGGCCTAGGAGCTGGGGATGAATGTGGAAACCCACAGGCAGATTAGATCCCCAAATCTTAAATCCCTCACAGGCTCATTGAAGGGATGTTGCCATGGCGATATCATAGTCCAGGTTTCCTTTCCCCTTCCTAGTTCTTTTCGATGGGCCTTGTGCCTCCTGCACCCCACAACCTGCTAATCAAGAGTCATGGGCTTCCTGGTTCCAGCAGGAAGGTGCCACTTACCATCTTGCCTCCTATCGACACTAAATGCCCAGGCAGGTAATAGTGACTGAGTGTGCTGGGGTTGCTGGAGCCCCGCTAGTATCTGACTGTATGACATATGACAGCTGCTATCAGTCCTCGGCTGCCTGAAGATAACTTGGGATGTTCTGCAGAAAGAGCCAAATCCCTGTGGCTCGGAGAGTGTCTCATGACAGTTGCCCTCCTGCTGTAGGTCTCCTTGGAACACGGGCGCTCTCTGGCTCTTTCCTGCCTTCCTTTGGCCTCTGTGCTTCCACTCAGTCTCTAGTCCCAGGAAGCACTGACCTTGGGCACCACTCAGTTGTAAAGAAAGGAAATGTACTAGTCCAGGGCTCCACCACTGTGCTCATGATGCTGTGACCCTTGTCCTCCAGTCTCCCACTTAGCCTGCTTCTGGGTGGTCTTGGGGCTTGGGTGGGTGCCCTGTTTAGATGATGATGGGGTCTAAACAAGATGAACTCACTGCTCTAGTCATGGGTCTGTCCCGGAGGCTGGGGACTGGAGTTTCTATCCTGAAACTGCCTGGAATGAGGTGAGTGGGTCTTCAAGGGGAAGAGGACGCACGGTCCCAGCATACAGAGTCCATCAAATTCAGAGTATCTGAGGGTCTCAGGAGGCTCAGGTCATGAGAGGCTGCAGAAGAGGGGGATTGGTTCTCCCCTTTGCTTTTCTTTCCCAGACAATTGCTGCCTAGGGAAACCAGAGGGTGTGTGACAACAGAAAAGGCGAGAGTGAGTCCCTGTTCAGGAATCCCTCCTGCCCAGGGAGAGGACTCATTCATCACTTGAGCCCTGAGCTGACCTTGCACTGGTGCTGGAGGGCCATGATGAATTGACCTCGGTCCTTGCCCTTGACGGTTCATGTCAAGCTAGAAGGCACATGTCACCTGTGCCACAAAGTACAACAGAGAACGGGGATGAAGAAGAGAGAGTCACTCATTGTGCCTGGAAACAGAGAGTCACCCGTGCCTAGCCTGATAGCATACAGCTAGGAAAAAACTCAATCTGGCACAAGTCAAGAAGACACTTGTTCACACACCTGAAAAATTCAGGGTCTAGCTGCAGGCATAGCTGGACTCAGGTGCTCAAACCATGAAGACCTCTCTCTCAGTTGCTTAGCCCTGCTTTTTGTTTTTTGTTTTCCTGTCTTGACTTCTGGTCAGCTTTCTTTAGCTAATGGCCTCCAGCAGCTCCAGGCTCATATACTACAAATTGAGTCATTCTAGTGAACTTGGGGCACCTCAACCCCTGATTTTCTTGGATGGTCCAAGGAATCATGTACCCTCTAGCCAATCACATGACATGGTAAGTATGGGTTTTAGACCCATATGGGGGCAGAGGTGGGGTAGAGAACTTTAAGTAAGAGGTGCTATTACCAGACCAAGGACACGGCTAATGGGCTGTAAAAGCTTTTTGCCCATCACAACTGGGTGGAGATTTACTGGGGTCGGGGGCAGGCAATCTGGACAGGCAGCGACATGGAGAGCCAGGCTTGGAGGAAAGAGAATCTTGGCTTGGGCTGGGAGCTCCATCACACGGGCCTGAAGTACGCAGGCGGGAAGTAGGGGGCAGGCTGGACTAAATTCCTGAACCTTCTGTTATTGGAGACTCAGTGGAAGTCTTTTTCTTAAGATTTATTTTTGTTTTTGTTTGTTTGCTTGAGAAAGGATCTCATTATGTAGCACTGGCTGGCCTACAACTTGCTATGTAGACCAGAATGGCCTGAAACTCAGAGAGATCTGCCTGTCTCTGTCTCCAGAATGCTGGGATTAAAGGTGTGTGACACCATGCCAGGCTTTTATTTTTAATTATTGTGTGTTGTCTGCGTGTCCGTGTGTGTCAGTGTGAGGGTATATGCACGAGAATGCGGGTTAGGAAGCAACAGGAAAGCCCCTTGCTGGTCGTCAGAGTAAGAGCTGGCAGCAGGCTGTGGTGTTGGTGGTGGGAGGCAAGGCTGTGTGAACATCACTGAACTTGAGGTGCCAGTAGAAACCCCACACCCTGGTGGAAGGGGTTGCAGGCCATTGGCTACGATTCTGAAGCTTGCGAGGGAACTTCTGGAGACCGCTCCAAGCTGGGACATGTGAGGAGAACGCTGAAGAAGTGACAGCAGAGGTCTGGGGTGCCCAGGTTTGCTGTTTAACCACCTATAAAGTAAGACTGGAAAGACCAAGATACAGGCAGCTGTAGGGACAGATGGGAACCCAAAAAGTACAGAGAAGATGCTTGGAGGACAGCAGGCAGGTAGCTGGGCAGGAGGGAGGAAAGGAGGGCCCAAGAGCTGCATCTCAGGAAGCGGGGCAGTGGTCCACGGAGACAGGACAGCTGCTTCTGAGCCCAGAGTGAGCTATGCTCAGGGGCCCCCAGCAGAGACTGGCAGGTGGGGCTTGGGCCAGAGGAAGATAACTTTACTGTGGAGTTCTGCTTTCCGGGGACATTGCCAAGGACAGCACAGAGCCACCCTGCTGGAAGCATCCAGAGCCTTAATTATTTTCTTCCAAAAACACAGCTTGGAACTAAATGATCACTGGCCTCAGGATGGGTGTTGGCCCGATGGCCTTTCTGTCACCCATCCCAGCTGAGAGAAATTTTTGGAGGTTGTCTTGTCATCAGTAGATGAGGCAAGCCAGCCGTGTGTTGCTTGTCTATGGAGCACATATAAGCAAGACCATAGCAGGCTGCAGAGACTTGCAGGTCTCCGAACCCAGGAGCCGCGGCACCTTGTCTGGAGATACCTGGCAGAACAGGGGCCCCTGGCATGAACACAGCTGGTGCAGAGAGGCTGACACTCTTGGGTTTGGCACACACTCCACTACCTTCAAGTTTACCCATGTCCATCTCAGTTCAGGATGTTTTCAGAGGCGCCCAGCATGTACTGGGAAGTTGTTATGATGTGTCTGTCTGTCTGTGAACCAGGAGACCAGAGGATGGGCATGAACAGCCTCTAAGACTTTGCTCAGTGTGTGACCTAGATTTTCTAATGACCAAGGGAGTCAACAGCCCAAGAAATCATTTGTTCCTCTTCATGACTTGGTCCCTGAATTTTCCCCAGCCTGGAAAGCTTTTATGGCTTTTCAACTGGCTTCTGTTACCTTCTCCAAGAAGCATCCTCTGACTACCATGTGGAAAGAGCCTCCTAATAATTCTGATGACCATTCTGACCCCCGCCACACAGCCCACTGCTCGCTGCCAGCCTCTCTGTGGATCAGGCCCAGGCTTCAGCCAAACTTTCACCTTCAGCTTTTGCTTCCAGCTCCCTCTGGGAGGACCATTCTGAGTGAGCGAGGAAGGGTACTTTGCTCACTGTGCGGCCCTGGAGGGTCTAAGTGGCCTACTAAGTGGAGGGAGTGAGGGTAATTCTCAGGGGGATTACTCATCCCTAGTCACCCAGCCTCATCATGACCCAATGCGATGGTTCATCTCCCTTGGCACCTTGACTGGATTTGGAATCACCATGCTAACATATCTCTGGGTGTGTCTATGAGGGTGTTGTTAGAAAGGTTGTATTAGAGGAAGGCCCCTCCCTGAATGTGGATGGCACTATCTCATGGGCTGGGGTTCTGGACTGATAAAATGGAGAAAGTGAGCTTAGCATTCAGCTCTCTCTGCTTCCTGACTGAGGATGCAGTATGACCAGCTGCCTCTCGCACCTCTCAGCACAATGGACCGCAGACTCAAACTGAGAGTCAGAATAAACTCTTCCTCCCTTCAAAGGCAAAGCTTGGGTCACCGGTGAGAAGTGAATTCCCAGCAGGCACTTCTTCCAGAGAGCTACATTGCCTTTGCTGGTGGACTCCCAACATGGTCCTCATGTCCAGAAGGTTCTCGTGGTAGGGAAGAAAAGCTCCTTAGAGCTTGCTGGGTTAGGGTGCAAATCTCTGCTCTGTCCAAGACCCTTAATGACTGTGTTAGAGTTCCTGATGGGGCTGGGACCCTATAGGAGAGCTGTCTACATGGATATCTGTGTCTCTATCACCTGTCTCTGTATCTCTGTCTACATCTGCCCCAAATTGATCTAGGTGAGAAGGGGCTTATTCATGGAATTGTCTCATACAATTATGAAGGCCAAAATCCCACTGCAGGCTGACTGCAAGGGACCCTGGATGCTGGTAGTTGGGCTCAGTCTAAGTCCAAAGCCCTCAGAGGCAGGGAGGTCCAGGATGTCACTCTCTGCCCAGGGCCAAAAGCATAAGAACCTAGGAGCCTGCTGGTCTAAGTCCTGGAATCTGAAGGTCAGAGATCCTGGAGCTCTGTGTCCATGAACAGGAAAACCATCTCAGCTCTAAAAGAGAGGGAGGAAATCACCTACCCTCTGCCATCTGAGGCCCCAGCTGGTTGGATGCAGCCCACTCACAGCGAGGCAGGTCTTCCTGCTCAGTCTACTGACCCAAATATCAGTCTCCTGTGGAAATACTTTCATACACACCACCAGAAGTGATGCCTGTTTTCTAGGTTTCCCATTCACAGTTAGACTGACATTTATAATAAAATGAACCATCTGTCACACCAGCCTGCTTGGATCTTGGGTGTCACATATGTGATGACAGTGTTCTCATTCAGTGAATTAGAAGGGTTAAAGAAGAGGAAATGAGGGGCTGCAGAGAGGGTTCAGCATTAAAAGTACTAGCCGCTCTTGCAGAGGACCTCGGTTCACTTCCCAGCTCCCACATAGCAGCTAATGACCCATCTGTAACCCCATTTCCAAGGGATCCAACACCCTGTTCTGGCCTCCTTGGGCATGTGGTACATTTACATACATGCATGTAAAACACACATAAACATAAAATAAATAATTTTTTAAAGAAGGAAAATATGTTAGAAAAAAATACGATCAAGATGTATTGTATGAAATTTGCAAAAATAAAAAAATAATTAAAATTTAAAAATAAAGAGAAAAGATTTACCTTGGCAAAAAATGAAAAACGAAGAGATAGTAATAAAACATGAGAAATTTAAACATTTTAAAACTCAGATGCTAATGAACGTTTCTGATATAAGAAAACAGCTTAAAAGTTTTTTACTTGAAAAAATATTTTAAAGACAGGGTTAGAGAAATGGTTCAGTGGGAAAAGTGCTTGCCATTAAACTCAGTGATCTGAGTCTGATCTGATCCCCCCTCAGGACCAACATGGCGGAGGAAGAGAACCAGTTTCCACAAGCTGTCCTCTGACCTCCACGCTTGCGCAGTTGCGCACACACACAGCCTTCGGGGAGCATGCAAAATTCATAGCTTTAAAAACGGAAGTGGAGGCTGGGGAGATGACTTGGTGGGTAGAGTGCTTACTGTGCAAACATGAAGACCTGAGTTCCAATCCCCAGCACCCACATACATGTCAGGCAGGATAACCCCAGTGCTTAGGGGGAGGAGACACGTCAGAGGGTTGCTGATAAGTCCAACCAAAATAGTGAGTTCCAGGCTCAGTGAGAGATCCTGCCTCAGAGAATAAGGTGGAGGGCCAGCAAGATTGCCTGGCGGTTAAAAGCACTTGCGGTGCAAGCTTGACAACCCTAGTTTGCTCCCTGGAACGCCTGATGGAAGGAGAGATTTGACTCCTGAAAGTTGCCCTCTGACCTCCACACATGCCTCAGTGCTCAAATGCTTGCACATAATAATTAATTAAAACTTTAAAAAACTGGAGAGCCATTGAGAAAGACAAATGATATCAACCTCTCCCTCTGAGACATGTGGCCACATAGGCAAGTGCACACATGTGCACACACAAAACAAAAAAGAGGAGCCCTTGCAGTCAGAGTTTTCTCTATCTCTTCAACTCACTGATAACGTTCCAAGAGCTAGAACTGAGGAGGCAGAAAGAGCAGCTGACAGGACAGAGTGAGGTCGACTTTGTGGTCAGGAGAGGAGGAAGAGGAGGATGAAAAAAAGAATGCTCCAGAAACTTCAAGAATAGCAGTCTTAAGACCAGATTTGATGTGTCACTGTGGCTGATGTGAGCTGAAAAGTATGGACAGAAGAACAAGTCTATCCTTCCCAGACCAACCCAGCACCTTCTACACAGAGTCATCACATAAGTAGCTGTCTAATCCTGGGACTTCTAAGAGCAAAGAGGGTCACTGTCTACTTATGACAAGAAGACAGGTGTACATTGGGACAATTCCCCACAGATCTGTAGTAGAACCATTGCACTCACATGTAACTCCAGAAGACGCTTGTGTGTGTGTGTGTGTGGTGTGGTTTGTGTGCTTACTTTCTCTGTGTGGGTCTCTTTCTCTCTCAATTCTAAATTGATGGAAATTCCCAGAAATCTGCTAAAATAGAACCCAATCCTGATAGGTCTGACATTTCAAATTCAACTTAGCTGTAAGAAAAACTAAGTTAATTTTTACATTGGTCAAGGTCCCCGCAGGACTTGAATGGCACCTAGAAAGGGGAGCAGCTTTGGAATTTTCATTAAATGTCCCTTTGTAAAGGCACAGGGAAGAACAAGCAGTACTTCCAAGTCATCACTGCACCTGCACATGAAAGGGTAAGAGAAGGGAGAAGTTTCTGGAAGCCTCAGACTGAAAGACTTTGTGGAGGTTGTCTGATTGAAGCCTGAGATGGTGGTTGGGTGCAGGAATCTTCCTCTTCTGTCTCCCCCAGTTGTGTGCTAAACCCAAAGAGAAGTCAGAAGAAAAAAATCCTCCCATAGGGTCCACACAGATCAGCCTCCTGGGATACAGAGGGATGGAAAAAGGTCTAGAAGCCAAACAACTGGTACCCAAGGGCTCCATACTCTTCCTCTTCAGCATCCAGTTCATCCAGGTCAAACTGCATGCCCTGCAGATGGACACTGTGATCCCCAATAGCTATAGTGGGAGTTGGCCAGCTTTTTCTAGAAGGGTTGGATAGTGAGCCACAGCATCTGTGTTTGCAATCCCTTCTGCTGCTGAAGTCAGAGACAGCAGGTGGACAAAAGAGTATAACTGCTCCAGTGAAACTTCATTCACAAAAGTAGGTGATGGGCAGATTTGCTTTATGGGTCATAAGTATGCTAAACCCTGACTTGCAGTGTCATTGTGGGATACATTTTGTTCCTCAGTTTGGTCTTATTGGAAACCTAAAGTGTCAGTCACCATGTGTTGTAGAAGGAAAATGACAGGTGGTAAAACAGTGGAGAAACAGTTGGTTAAACATGGCTGCACGAGCCCTTGGTTTGGAAGGAGACCTGGTTGACAATTGCTATGGTTTGAATATGGTTTCTCACCACCAAGACTCATGTTAGGCCTTCACCCCTCAGGATATGTTGAGAGATGGGCCCTTTCAGAGAAATTAATGTCTTTCTCAGAAGACTAGGTCAGTTTGTGCAAGAATAGATTAATTCTGAGAGAGCAGATTATACTCAAACATCTGGTTTCCTTTGTCCTTTTCAGTTTTTTCACTTGCATTTTCAAATCATGAGCCTCTCAGGAGAAACCACATGCCCTGAGACCTCCAGGACCACAAGCCAAAATATACTTCTTTTTTTAAAATAAATTTCTCAGTCTTAGGTATTCTGTTACAGCAACAAAAACTGAACTTAAGACAATCTTTGCAGAAATACTCAGATTCGTGGGTAATAACTAACAGGCTAGTTGTCTAGAAAAGGTCTAGAAAGCATAATATTGGGAATTTGGGGACCAGCTGGTGTTGGTAAAAGTTATGTGGGTAGGTGATTTGTAAGGGGTACAGAATGTGATGATATCTCTGCCTCTGGGAATACCCAACCAAGGACACCCACAGTGGAGGAAACTCATCAAACACCTGTCTTCCAAAGTCTTAGGCTCCCTGCCTACCACACTTCTATTAGCTGTGGTAGACCCACAGCAGCCCTCCTTGACTCAGCACATTAGACCCAGCCGAAGACCACAGTGCACTCCTGTCAGTGAATGTGAGCCAACTAGGTCTCCCATTTCATCCTCTCAGTCAGACTCATCAAAACTATTACCCTGGCCCAACCCTGGATGAGCTCTTGGCTACCTCAGTAGGCCAGGTCACACAATTCTTTTGGGGTCCAGGCTCTCCCCTCTGACAGCAGGTCCTGTACCCCTCTGGCTATGGGAGGATATAGCTTTTCTGTTGGCTGACAGGTCCCAAGGAAGACAGATATGTACATGGGTGGATATGAGCAGGGATCATCACTGAAGGCTTCCCTGCAGGGGATGTCAGTTCCTGGGTCCAAGAACCGGTTGCATTGTCAAAGGAGACTAAGGGAACCTGAAGACTCAGAGTTCTCAGTTTTGTGTGTGTCTGTCTAACATCCTTATCTCATCTCTCAGGGTCTCCTCTCTGAGCCGTTGCTGTGTGTAACTGCTCCCAGTTAACTGAACATGTAGTTAGTTATGTAGCTCTGCAGCCCATAAAATCAAGCCTTGGGCTTTGTCTTTAGCTGTACCTTCTCTGCTCTGAATGATATGAAACAGGCAGGAGGCAGCTAGGACATAGAGGGGACAGGAGAAAGGAAGGGAGTCCCCTCACTTTCCTGGTTCTGATTAGCACCTCTTCCTAGTTGACAGAGGACTTTTAACATAACTAATCATGCCACCTTGTCCATTCTGAAAATATCCAAATGAGATTAAGAACGGCTAATTCATAAAAAGTAAAAATAAAAATAAGTCTATGGGGCTGGAGAGATGGCTTAGTGGTTAAGATGGCTTGCTGTTCTTGCAGAGGACTCAAGTTCAGATCCCAGCACCCACCTAGGCAGCTTACACCTGTAACCCTCTTCTGGTTTCTGAGGGCACCTACACACATGTGGTATACACATACACAGACACACACACAGAAAAACAGCAAAAGAAAGGCTAATGAATCATGCCCTAAGTAGGATCCCTCATGTCTTATGTCTCAGGAATGGTCCCTTTGACCAGTGTTTCAATCTATCATGGATACCTTCTGTTGCTGCAAGCTCATGCAGTGTGCCTGAGAAGTCTGTCCAAGGATAGAATTCTGTGGGTAAGAAATACCCACATAGTTCCCCTACTGTGTGAGCCTCACTGCAGATTAAATAGCGTTAAAGCAGCCAGTCACCTTTGTATCCCCGTCCCTGCTAAAGGCTTCTAGACCTTTTTCCATCCCTGCTAACACCCACACTTGACTGAGTGCACCTTGTCCTTCTGCTGACTTTGCTTTGCCCTCACTCATCCTGAAATGATTTTCTGTCGGATGAGACGTACCGGGGTACACCTGCACTGAGTTTGCTGAGGTTCTGAGGGTGGGGAGTCCCCAGGTAGCACTGAACTGCATTTCTGACAGCCAGAGATGAAACCACCTCCCAGAATGTTCCACCCGCTTGTCCAGTAGGATATTCTCTGCTGTTCATTTCTTCTTGTCCTTAAGTATACTCTCTCATGATGCTTAAATTTTTTTGTAGGGAAGGACTGTTTAAACATATTTTCAATACACTGTCTGAGGTTTCACTTTCAGAGGTTTGTTTCTGTCAGTCAACTCTTGTCTAAAACTGTTAATGGAAAATTCCAGAAAAAAATTAATTCATGACATCTAAATTGCCTCTCTGAATAACATAATGAAACCTCTTGTTGTCTCTATCCTGACTGAAATGTGATTTTTAAATTTTTTACTTTATTAATTTTAAAAATTATTTTTATTTTATGTGAATGAGTGTATTGCCTGCATGTATGTGAGTGCACCCTTGTTGTACAGAGCCCGTGGAGGTCAGAAGAGGGTGTAGAATTCACCTGGAACTGGAATTAGGAAAGTTAGCGGCCATGTGAGTGCTGAGAACTGAACTCCAGTCCTCTGTAAGAGCAGCCAGTGCTCTTAACCACTGAGACATCTCTCCAGCTCCCCCTGAAATGTGATGTGTCTACTGTTCAGCATATCTATACACTATATGGTATATGAGCTATATGGTATATGGTACCTGCCCAGTAGTGGTTGTGTGAGATCCAATTTGTCTAACTTCTGTTCCAGTTATAATTGTTTTTTTCTGTTATTTATTACTGTTAGTTTCTAATGTCCATAATATATAAGTTAAATTTTATTTTGGATTTGTATGTATAGGGAAAAATGGAGTTCAGTACTATTCATAATTTGGGGGATCTGAAAATATACATTAGGACATTAATTTTTAAAAATCATAATTACCTTTATAACTTTGTCATTTTGAAGTCATAAAAAGTTAGGAGCCCAATAATGGCTCCTATTTTTTAGTGATTTTAATAACATCAAATGTAAAAAAGTATTGTTAGAGTAGCAAAAAATCCCCATAAGATTAACTGGTCAAAAAATAAAATCTCTACTCTCTGTTGGAAGACCCACCTTTCCAGTTCCACTAGTCAATCACTTGGTCATAGGACCACCCCTAGGAAGGTAGGTTCACTTTAAGTCATGCTACATAGATGGGCAGAATACTGAGTGTGTTAACAAGATAGTAAACTTTTCCTGCCTAGAATCCCACCTCCTCGGGCAGTGCTTCTGTAAGTCTGCCTACTTGTCTGGAGTCTTCAGAAAAGTGTAATCTCTCCTTTACTTCATGTTCCTTTTCCAAGCATGCTTTCCCTAATGCTTTGGGCCGGCCTAGCGTCTTCTATTTCTTTACTTTTTCTCTAAAGCTTCCTTCTCCCTGCCATGTGGCTGCCAGTCCACCATGTGTCTGACCTCCGTGCAGGCTCTAGACCCATATGATTTCATGACTTTCTTTCCCTCTCCCTTCAATCCTCCTCCTCAAGGCAGCTGCCGAGATTTCTCAGCTTGCTGAGGACTTCTCTTTAGAAGTCTAAGAAAATTGTCCTAAAGTTCCTGTTTAAGTCCATTCTTGAATTCTTTTATGAATGAGACTAAGAACCCTCTAGGGGAAGCTGTTTTCTCCCTTGTATTAGAATTATTTCTTGCTAATTGTTAATCTATCTGATCCAGGTTGAATTGATACATTACTACACTGTGGACAGAATTAAATACTGAGATCTTAAAACATCTCTACTGACCTGAGGAATTCCTTTTAAGCTTTAACTTAAAATGGAGCAAATAATATATTTTAAATATTTATCTTCAATTCTTCATCAATAGCCATGCCCAACCATTTATTTAATAAGTGTCTTTCAAAGAAAGAAGTAGAATTCTCCATGTTTTCAATATTTTGGATCATAGTAAAACTAACTTTAAAACTTCATACCTATTGACTCTGCAACTACTGTGTGTGACACAGGCCAGCTTGCACCATGGGAAATACACCATGTGAGTTTGACTATACCTGAACAGGTCCTTCCTTATGCAACAAAATAAAAATATCAATCATGCTCTTAATGTATTTGGATATCACAGCTGAATCAAAAGGTTCCAAACACATGCAGTTTCAGAACTTATCTGATCTATTACAAGCAACAGTTATGTCATTGATCTGTGGTATCAATTTAAAAAAAATTGATGTTCAGCTGCCATAATTATTGGTTGCTATAACTGAGTATCTCAGAGACCATTTTGGAAGATCGGGGGAAAAGATTGTTAGAGCCAGGGTTGGTCCATGAACATCGGGACACAGAGGCTTCCAGGCCACTGGAAGTTTTCTCATGTGAACTTGTGGTGTCAGGCACAAGACCACACCAACACAAGCAGATGAAGGCCCAGAGTGGTGTGGGAAAATGGGTGATGGGCTGGCTGTAGACTGAAACTGTTGGAAACTGATTATGGCTGGGTGAGGTAGAGTAGATCTTCCAAAGATCTCTAGATAGGCTGAATAGACTCCAGTGGATAAACTTGCACCAAAGGACATCTGGGTTTAAATGCTTGACGCAATGCCTGAGACCTGGGAGGGTGGGGGAACGGGTGGGGGAAGGGATCTAAACTTGATTAAGAACTGTTGTATGAAATGCATAAAAGCTCAACAAAAATAGTTTTTTTAAAAACATGTTTTAGAGCACACCCTACCAAATTGCTAACTACAGACTTCAAGCGTTGTGAATGATCTCTAGAACGTATTCACCTTGTATAACAGAAGCTGTAGGTCACCAGAAACTATTCTCCAGCCCTCAGGCCAGTCTCTAGCCACCACTACTGGGAGCCAGTGTTTGATACTTCATATTTTAATAAGAGAAGCTAACAGTGTTTGTCCTCCTGCGACTGACTTCATACAGCACGGCGTTCTTGAACTTCACCCTCATGGCCGCAATCAGTTGACTTATTTTCTTGTGAAGGAATTCATTAGGAAGTTTAGTCAAGGTGTGGGAGGTTGTAGGAAATTCTCAGGGGATTGTGGCACCCCAGGTGTCTAACAGCCCCTTCGACGGGCTGGGAAGGAAGCAGTGAGTTACGAGAAACTGGGCGCCGGGATGAGAGGGTCGGTAGGCTTGGGCGGAGGGGTGCTGTGTGGAGGAGTCGCCCACCAGGACATTGAGACCTTTGGTAGAAGAATCCATCATGTGAACTGACCCTGTGGGGAGGGGGCTGGGGAATAGTCTGACTCCTCGATCCCCTCTCAGGGAGGCCTGCTGGTTTATCCCAAAGGCCAAGCTCCTGGGCGGGACAGATGGTTCGGCAAGGCACACTCAAGTCATTTGTCACCCTGTGCGCTTCTGAGTTCCTGCCTTGAAACTTGGATCTCCTACAACCTTGTGCTGTTCTGATGTAAAAAAATTTGTGCACATGTTCACTGGAAACCAACCTCGGGACTCCCTCTGAGGCAGAGCACAGCCAGATCTCTTGTTGGGAGATCAGTTTCAGGACATCCTACAAATTCCAGAATTGAGAGATGCTCAAATCCCTTATTAATATGACATCGCATTTACATATAACCTATGTACACCTTCTCTATACAGTAAATCATCTTAAATTACATAATATAATATAAATAATATGTAAATAATTCCCATAATATACTGTTTAAGGAATAATGACAAAGAAAAAAAAAGTCCATAGAAATTCAACAGAGACACAGGTTTTATAAAAATTGTTATTGAGGTTTGTTTGTTTGCTTGCTTGCTTGTTTTGGTGTTTTTTGTTTTGTTTTGGTTGGGGCTTTTTGTTGTTGTTTTTTGTTTTTTAAAGACAGGATCACTGGCCTGGCCTTGAATTTATAAAGATCCACCTGCCTCTGGCTCTCAAGTGCTGGGATTAAAGATTGTTTTAAAAAATCATTTAAAATTATGTGTATGTGTATGTGTATGTGCACTGAGTACAATTTCCCATGGAGGCCAGAAGAAGGCACCAGATTCCCCTGGAGTTACAGGTGGTTGTTGGCTACCTGATGTAGGTGCTGGGAACTCAACCTCAGTGCTCTGCCAGAACAAGCCCTCTTAAATGCTAAGCCATCTGTCCAACCCCAAATATAGTTGTTATTGTTTATTTAAATATTTTTCTCCAAGACTGGCTGGGCCCATGGATACAGACCCATGGATGCTTCAGCCCACCTGTGTGGGCTGAAAACTTCATGTCAGAATCACATGCACATAGTTTAAAACCATGCAGAACCAAATTCAATTTGTAGCTAAATATTTGTGCGCTTCGCTCCACCTTCTTAACGTGTATAACTGAGCTTATCAGAGGACTGTCTCCACTGCCCAGGGGAGAGGCTCCTGACAGGTTTAACCATCTGGTCACACAGGTGGCTTCTATGAGTACCTGGCCTGGCTACTTACCTTCTCAAGTCCTGCTCTGAGATGGCCTTTCTCTTCCTAGTTCTCAAGTCCTTATCCCCCTACACCATGTGTTCTGTTTGCTTTCTGTTGCTGTGATAAACACAATGACTGTTGCATGGGACTGTTCCCCAATAGGCAGACCAGGGACACACCCCATCTTTTCAAGCTTAGTTGCACCCTCTCACCTAGGATCATCACAGCCTAGCATGTTGACTGTTACTCTCAGGAAGAAAGGCTGGGCAGGGAGAGGCAGCCACACACCTCCCAATCAACCAGTCGGCCTCAGCTGCATGAGGGGAAGGGGCTAAGGATATATAAGCTGAGGAAGCCAAGGGGAGGTGTTTTCATCATTTTGGGCAGCTATGGAGAAATCATGATACATGCCTGGATGGAGACTTTCCAGTGCGGCCTTAGGAGGGGAGCAACCCTCACCTACTGCTCTGTAAGTAAGCCCAATAAACTCACTGGTTTCCCAGATTGCAGTTTGGTGAACTCGGACCTCGGTTTGTCATAGGGACCAAGGGAGGTGGGAGGCAGACATCATTTGCACCTCCCAGAAGGAATTTTAGCTATAATGACCATAAGCAACTTGGAGGGGGCGGTAAATGGTTTTATTTCCTCTTATAGGTTACAGGCCATCATTGAGAGAAGCCAAGGGAGGAACTCAAGGCAGGCACTTGAAGCAGAAACCCCAGAGGAATGGAGGAACACCCCCCCCCCCGCCCTCTCTCGTTCAGTTACCTTTCTTACACAGCCTAGGGATGGTACCCACAGTAAACTGAGTCAGTTTATATCATATAATGGTTAATTGTCCTTGTCAACCTGACTGGATTTAAAGTCACCAGAGAGGTTTACCTGGGGAGGTAGATCCATCCTGAATGTGGGCAGTTACCATGCTGTGCTATGGGCTGGGGTCCTAGACTGGATGTAAAGGACACAAATGGAGAAAGCAAGCTGAGCACCAGTAGTCATCTCTCTCTGCCTCCCAACAGTGGGCACAACATGACCAGCCTCCTTACACTCTGCCACCATGCCTTCCTGCCATGAAGGACTGTGCCCTCTCAAACTGGGAGCCAAAGAGAAACCTTCACTCCCTTAAGTTGCATTGCTCAGGAATCTTGTCACAGTAATGAGAAAGGTAGCTAAGATGGGGGACATAGGGACACAGTCATGCTGTGATAGATGCTCCCGCATAAGCCAACTTGCCTTTGACTGTTCTGGCACTAGCCCTAATTTGATGCTTTTAGACAAATGTAGAGGCCACAAACCCAGAGACCTTGGCAGACAGCTGGGCAGGTCACTAGAATGTAGTAACAGTTTTGTTTTCTTTGAACTTATTTTCATGGTTACCTCCTATTTATGGAAAATGAATCTAGTTTTATATTTAATGTAGTGATGCAATGTTGTCATTTAAAATAAGGCTATTTAAATGAAAACAGAGAGACACTCTTTTAAAAGCCCAGGTGTGAGCAAACGTGAAGAAGTGCCAACTGTGGGTGAGTCTGGTGGATTTAAGCCCCTCTCAGTGGCTATGCCTTGGGGTGTTCCCCAGCTTGTCCCTTGCTTCTGCCCCAGCCCTCTATAGTGGCTCATAAGCTTCCTGCTAACAAGTCACCATAAAATGAGTAACTCAGAACCATTCTCCCACAATTCTGGGGGCCACAGTTCCCTCTGAGGACTCTGGGAGATACTTTCTCATCCTGTTCCAGGCTCTTGTGTCTCCAGGCAGTCCTGGATTGTAACTGCTTCTCCCTGTGTTTCTTCTCCATGGGTCTCTGACAAAGACATAGCATTAGATTTAAGGTCCACTTAGATAACACAAGAAAACTTCAAGTTGAGATCTTTCAGTTAATTATACCTACAAGAACTCTTTTTCCAAAGAAGGCCACATTCACAAGTTCTCGGACATGGATCTATCTTTTCTTTTGCTATAACTGAATACCACAGACTGCATAATTTATAAAGAACTAAAATTTATCTAGCTCACCGTTCTGAGATTCTGAGAAGTTCATCATCAGATGTTTGCACCTGGTGAGAGTCCTCTTGCTGGGTCATGACGCGGTGGGAGGCATCACATGGCAAGGCAGAGGGTCCTAGCTCAGATTTCCTCTTCTCTTCTTATGAAGATGCCATCCCATTAGATTACAGCCCAGCTTCATGGCCTCATGTAACTTTGATTCCTTCCCAGAGGCCACACTTTCAAATACCATTGTTAGATCAAGTTTCTATCCTTATATACTCCAAAATGGAGTATATATTTCAATATGAGCTTTGGTTGGAGCCTCCAAACTATAGTAGGGGGTCAGCGTTCAACCCTCTGCCAGTGTTCACACACCCCTCAGGCCCTGTCCGTCCTGTGCTCAGAGTCACCTTCTCAGGACTCCCTTTCTTCCCCTGAGTCTCCTGCTCAGTTACATTTCTCCAGATATCCCGAAAGATGCATCTAGAACACGCTGGACTCTGCGTGGAGCTGTCCTCCAGAATCCTATGGGTTTTCTTCTTCACCTCCTCAGACCTTTGCTCTCACATCACTTCAGTGAGCTACTTCCCTGCATACGGTGTTCAGTAGCAGCTCTCAGACCGACCCCTAACATCTACCCTCCTCCTTTCCCTCACCTTCCTTTCCTCCTTCCCCAGTCCCTTATACTCTTCTGTTATCTTCAGTCGCACTTAGGGATGTATTTAGTTTGTCTCTCTCACTAGAAGGTCAATTCCATTGTACGAGTCACTTTTCTTGTTGCTGGAACAAAATACCTGACAAAAGCAACCTAAGGAAGGAAAGGTTTGTTCTGGCTCACAGTTTTCCATGACACAGTCCATCACGGTGGCAAAGGCACAGTGGCAGGAGCTGTAAGCAGGTGGTCACATTGCATCCACCATCTGGAAACAGAGATGAGTGCTGGAGTTCAGCTTGTTCTCTCTCTCTCTCACTCTCCCCCCCCCCGCCGAATTTTCAGACAGTGTCTCCCTATAGCCCCAGCTGGCCTGGAACTCACTATGTAGAACAAGCTGGCCTTGAACTCAGAGACCCACCTGCCTCTGCCTCCAGAGTGCTGGGACTAAAGGTGTGTGCCACAACGCCCAGATGTTTTCTCTTTTTTATTCGGTCTAGGACCCCAGCCCAGGAAATGATGCCACCTACATTCCGGGTGGGTCTTCCCACCCCCATTAACCTAATCTAGTAATCCTTTACAGGCGTATCAGGAGGACTGCCTTCTAGGTGAGTCTAGATCTGTCAGGACATGCATGAAAGGAGAATTTTTGTCCATTTCATCCACTGCCATCTCTGAGATTCTAGAATACAGCCTGGTGTATGGGAGATGCTGAGTAAATGCACATTGACTGACAAGTATGTAGAGTTAGGATGTGGGATAGAATGAGGGGATGCCAGGTCTGATGCTCTAGTGTGGACGATAGTATTTTCCCAAGGCCTCAGTGAGACATCCTTGGTCTCCAGAGTGGTGCTATTGGGAGGTAGCAGAATCTCTGATAGGTTCGGCTTAGAAAGAGGTCTTATCCCTTAGAGCATGCCCTTGGAGGGGAATGTGGGATGCCAGCTCTTCCTGTCATTTTGTTGTTTTCTGGTCACAAAGTGGGCAGTTTTGATCCACTATTTGCTCTGTGACAATTTGCCACCTCATCAGAGACCCAAGGCCTTGGGCTGTCTGATGTTTTACTGGAAACTACAAAATCACAAATAAACATTTTCCAGTGCTGGGAGAAGGCTCAGTGGGTAAGAGCCCTTATTGCACAAGCGTGAGGACCTGAGTTTGGACCCCCAGAGCCCACATAAAAGTCTGTGTGCTGTGCATCTGTAAGCTTAGCAGTGAGTGAGGTCAGTGGCAGGGACAGGAGGACCACGGGGGCTGGCCAGCCAGTCTAGCTGAATTGGTGATCTTCAGGTTCATTGAGGACTTTATCTCAAGGTGGAGATTGATAGATGAAGCAACAGCAACCTCTGGCTTCCACATGTACACACACGAGTACACACACATAACATGTACTCACCTACATGAACATGTACATACACTCACACAGAAAGAAACAGAGACAGAGAGGAAGGAAGGAAAACTACCTCAACCAAAATAAGAATAGCTATTCTGTGTATGTAAATATGTTTATTACTTGTCTTATTGCTGTGACATTGTATTTGACTAACTTAAGGAAAGAAAGGAAGGAAGGAAGGAAGGAAGGAAGGAAGGAAGGAAGGAAGGAAGGAAGGAAGGGACAGAAGGAGGAAGGAGGGAGGGAGGGAGGGAGGGAGGGAGGGAGGAAGGAAGGAAGGAAGGAAGGAAGGAAGGACAGAGGGAGGGACAGAAGGAAGGAAGGAAGGAGGGAAGGAGAGAGGGAGGGAGGGAGGGAGGGAGGAAGGGAGGAAGGAAGGAAGGGGTGATTCGGTCTGTTTACACATTAAGACATTTCTGAATAGTTTCTCTGCTCTCCATTTTAGGTAAAGTCAAAGAAACTCCAACGGTGACATTTTCTTTTTGTTTTGCATTTTAAAAGTAAAATTGATTCGGGAGCCAGAGAGATAGTTCACAGGTTTAGAACACTGGCTGCTCTTGCAAACGACCTGGGTTCAGTTCCCAGCACCCACATGGCACCTAACAACCATCCGAACGTCCAATCTAAGGGATCTGATGCCTTCTTCATATATCCTTGGACTTTGCACAACATGGGTGCACTTACATACATGCAGGCAATATGCTCATACACATAAAAATTTTTAATGTATTTTAAAATTTAGAGAACTAAAAATAAAATTAAGGTATTTTGCAATACAAAAACTAACAAAAAACCCAAACCTCAAACAAAACAACAACAACAAACAGTAAGGAAGACATTCACCAAGGATATTTGAACAATCTTTTGCAGAGAGAATGGGGGTGAGTCAGTCCTGATCAGTTCTGATCCTTGTCTGTCCTCGGGGCAAATCTGTGAACAGGAGAGGACGCTGACAGTATTCAGGAGCCTCGGTGGCGTCACACGGGAACCCTCCACCCTTGGAAATCTGAACCCAGTCCTTGCCAAAAATTCAAAGATGAACACAGAAACTGGTCTCCAACTCGGAACATGGCGTTCTAAACAGCAGAAGGCCCCCTCTTCTGAGGATCCCGCACTCTTTCTTCCGGGGAAGGCTTTGGCCACGCCAAGCCCCTCCTCTCAGTGTTCAGGAGATAACCCCCCACCACCCACCCCAACACACAGAGCAAGAATAGAAACTTTGTTCAGCCAAGTTCAAGTGAGAGCACCTGGTCCTTTCAAGTGTGAGTCTGCAGCCTGCGCCTGTGGGCTGGAACCGGAAGGCACCGGAAAGGTCTGCCTCTGGGGGGCCTGGTACAAGGTGGCTGCCAAGAATGTGCTGGAGAAGTCAGCCAGCGTGGGGTGGGGGACCAGGAGGGAGGGAGTCTCACTTCCTCTGGGGTGAAGATGGCCGCGTACTTGGAAGCCCAGCAGGCTAGTGGTACCTCCAAGGATTGCAGCAGCAAGTGAGGACACTATTTCCCTGCATTCCTCCGAGGAGCCCTTCAGGCTGACAGGCCCAGACAGCTACACTTCCACTCTCTGTGACCTTGCTTTCTGAGCCACAACTTTCTGTTTGAAAAATGGGCTACTATTAATAGTTCCCCGGGTGGCAGAGGCACCCGCCTCAGTGCTGCCCTCCAGTATGCCAGGGGCTAACTCATACCCTTTGTCTGTTTATTGTCTTGAACCAAAGCTCAGTTTAGCAACCAGAACCCTCAGTCTGATCTGTGCTGTTTGTAGAGAAGAAAGGGCATATGAGGTATATGTCCCTGCTTCCCTCTACTCTGGGCCAGGCCTCAGGACTCCTCCACGTGCCCACTGGGCACCCCCGCATGGCCTTCTCTTCCATAGCTGCCTCAGATTCTGGCTTCTCCGTGGGTCATCCGGTCCAGCCCTTCTGCGTTGTTTACAGTGACTAGAAGAGGTCCCAGGAAGGCAAGGCAAAACCTACAGCACCCACCCTCCTTGACGTTCCCTGTGAGTCCTGGTGTCCCAGAGCCGTGGCCAAGGGGGCTGCAGGCATCCTCATACCTGCTGCCTTCCCGACACAAGCTGACTCAGGTGTCGTCTTCCTTTGCAAAGACAGGCAAGCCCCACATCCCGCGTTCTGTTATTACCCTTCCCCAAGCCCCCAGTCCTCTAACCCCCAGCTTGTTTCTTTCATGGCTCTCACCCCAGTTGTTTGCTTTACTGGCTGGGTGCAGACAGCAGGAGGCCCCACTGTTCATTAATGACTTCCAGACGGTGTGGAGCTCAGCCCAGACAAGGCAGTGCAGTGGGGGGCCCAGGCTGAGGGCGGGCCAGGAGAGGCAGGACTCCTTGGGTTGGAGGAGGCTCTGCGAAAGGACCACGTGGTCAGGACATAGGCTCCCATAAAAAAGACCCAGCTGTGTGTGCTGAGGTGGGGAAGGGATTCTGACTCGTGGGCCTGTGGCTTCCTATTGACACCAGTGCTCCACGTGGCCCTCCGTGGGCACTGAGAGGCTCTGTGGTTGTCCTGCCTCCTTTACCCCTCCTGGAGTCTATTCTTAGTAGACTCTGTGTCCATGGTCCTTGAGCTAAGAGGCTGTGTCCCTTCTGGTGCCTACCCAGTCTTTCTTGGACAAGGGCTCCTGTTTGGCCTCAGGCTGGTGGGACCCTTGTTAGCTTCTTTTGAACCACAAGAAGGAGTGGTCCCCAAAGGCCAACCATGATGACCTTTACCCACCAAAGCTGCTACTGAGATGCTCTCTTGGATCACCAGAGCCAAAGCAATGTGAGAACATCATTGCTGAAGCCTCTTCTCTTTACTGTGGGATCTCCAGAAGAGACTTCTGTGAGGAATGAATGTGGGTCTAGAGCTGTGGCCACTGTTTTGTTCACAGAAAGGAAGATCCTGAGAAAACTGGGGCCACCAGGACACTGTGCCCACAGACAGAAGAGCAGAAAAGAGAGCTGGGTGCTCGGGACGACGGAACACGTCTACCCCTCAGTTTCTTCTGTTTTTTTCTATGCATGTGTGTATATGTGTATGTGTTCGTATGTATGTAGGTACACGTGCATGTAGGTGTATGTGTGTATAGAGGCTAGAGAACAACTTTGGCTGTCATTCCTTAGGCACTATCTGCCTTGTCTATTTTTGAGACACAATCTCTCATGGGCGTGAATTTGCCAAGTAGGTTAGGCTGGCTGGCCAGTAAGCCTCAGGAATTCATTTGTCTCTGCCTCCCTAGAGCTGAGATTGCATTTTATTTTCAATTTATGTGATGTGTGTGTGTACATGTGTGTCTGCTTGTGGGTATATGCATGTGACTGTAGGAGCCTACAAAGGCCAGAAGAGGGCATTGGAATCCCTGGAGCTGGAATTATGGGTGGTTGTGAGCTGCCCAATGTAGGTAATGTGAAAAAATTGGGGTCCTTTGCAAGAGCAGTATGTGTTCTTCACCATTGGGCCATCTTTCTAGTCTCACACCTGACTTTTCATGGGTGCTGGGATTTGATCTTAGGCCCAAATGCTTGCCTTGTAAGCACTTGACCAACTGAGCCATCTTCTAACTCCACTCCTGAATTTCCTATGTATGTAATTCAATACACACCCTTTGCTATTTCAGACTGATATATTATGACACTTATATCTCAGGGTTTCTAACTTTTGATTCCAAACTAGCAGATAGACATGGTGTGAGGTGGGAGACATGTGCACAGGCAGCTAGGTGGGGTAAAACTTCTCAAGAGGGGCTCAGGGCCAGTACTGCTGGGGTACAGTTGGCAGAGACACTTGATGAGGGCCAGCATCCCAGTCAGAAGGGAGCAGTGTTGGAAGGTGCAGATAGGACATTCTCCCAGTCAACAGTGTTGGGTCGTCTGGGACTAGAAAAGGATGCAGAAGCCTCCAGTTGCAGTCTTCAGGATTTGAACACCAAACCAAACACAGACAGCAAAGCACGCTCATGAGGCTAGCTCTGCTCCGATGTATGGACAGCAGCTGTGGCTGCAGATGACCAAGTATGACCAAGCACCCCTCAGGGCCTTTAAGCTATATGGGACTGTCTCCCTGATGGAAATGCCCGGTCCTTTGAAGTGAGGCCAGTTGACCTATGGACAATAGGCCTTAGCTCAAAGGCTAGCTGGCCAGGACGAGAGCAGTTAGGGGTGGGTCTTGATCTGGCTTTTAGGTTCTAAGAAATCTAGGTTCCAGACATCAGAGGTGATGTGTCTTGGTTAATTTTGCTTGTCAATTTCATTGGATTAATAAATGTCTAGGACATCAATGAGGCTCACCATTTGGTGTATTGTATATTTGGTATACTTCTAGATAGGCTGAATTGAAGGAGGAAGACCTGCCCAGTGTTAGGGTCCGAGAAGTGGGAACAAACCCCAAGACTCCACTTTGATGAAAAAAGGAAAATTTATTTACATAATTTGGCAAACAAAGCAAATTTTGCGGCTAGCTGGACTACAGTCCCTAAAGCCAGATCAGGGGACTGCGCACTCTCTCCAAGGTGCAGCCTGCTTTTAAATGTTCCGTGGCTGTGGTCTCTGCTGGCCAGTTTAACCTTGGCATTGGTTGGTCTAGAACCTGTCTGTCCCTCAGGGATCATTTGTATTGGACAACTCAGACCTCGTTGTCCATGGGGTCTGGGCTTGGCGCCAGAATGCACTCTGAAGTGTTAGCACCCAGAATGTAACAGGGAGGGGCGAGGCGATTAAAACTTAAGAAGTCTGAGTTTGCTTTGTCCTGCACCCAGAATGTGGGGAGAACCATCTCATGAGTTAGTGTTTGGGGCTGAATAAAGAGGGAAAAAGGAGAAAGCCAGCTACGCACTAGCATCTCCTTCCTCTACGCGCTGATCTGTCAGGACCTAAGAAGGCAGCCTCCTGCTCCCGCTGCCGGGCCTTGCCCCTCATGATACAAACTGAAGGTATGGTCTTCCTTCCTCCCTTACATTGCTTCTTGTTGGATATTTGGTCACAGAAACAAGAAAAGGCACTGAAATCCACCCTACTGTAAAGACGACCATCTGTCTTGGACAGCACAAGGGTTCCCGGGCTGGGCACAGAGGGTGCTGTGGTCTGCCATAGGACCCAGGTTTCTTTTCACATTCCTGCTCTGCTTTCTCATCAGCCATCATCTGTTCTGAAGGTCACCAAACGACTGCTGGCCCTCCAGATGTCATGACCAGTTTGTGGATAGGATAAAGGAAGTATGCCTTCAAAAAGGCCCATCAGTTGTCCCTGTTTGCAGCAAGACCAGGCTCCAACTCTTGCACATACTATGCTTTTCAAATGTGATGGTGTATAATCAGAACTTAATGATTTCATTTTGGTTTTATTTTATTTATTTGTTTTACCCTGGAATTTATTTATAAAAACAGCACAGGACTCTAGCCCCCTGCAAACAGAGTGGGAGGTCACACCAGTCATCTGTCTTCACATTGGCAGACAGAGACCTTTATTACCGGGCCTTCACAGGGCCTTGGGCACCTTTGGGAGCCTGAGCTGGAGTTGGAGCTTGGATCTTAGCTGGAGCTGCAGCCCTGGCCTTGGCTTTCACTGGCAGAGCCTGTGACCCTTGACCATGTAACCAAGTGTAGGATGGGCAATGAAAGCAAGTGGATGGAGCTTGCTGTTGGGACCCTTTGGCATCTTGGGTTGAACCCTGGACTTCCCAAGAGCCTTGACAGGCTCAGCACATGCACTCGTGGCCTTCACATTGTTGGGCTGCATCTTCTTCAGGCCCTTCCTCTTGTGCTACTTGGCAAAATGCATATTCCTCAGGAACTTGGGGTCCATCCCTTTAGGAGATGCGTATCTTTGAGACCATGGTTTCTGGATGCCATTTCTGTGCCACTTTTGAGATTGGTAGTGTGTGGTATGGTTCTTAGACTTGGCCCTGTCTGTATGGGAACCCAAAACTCTAGAAGCGCCTGGGACTAGAAGACCATTTTGTTTTATTTTCACAACGACATTTGTTTTGCAGCAAGTTGTTAGAAAATTGAAACCAACAGTGTTTCCAAAGTAGTGAAATACAAACACATGCTCTTACACACACACACACACATGCACCCACGCACACTCACACACCACAAACGAATAGAGTCTGCTCTGAAAATGAGAAGTTATCCAAAGTTGAAGGACATTCTATGAAAGAAAAACATGTGACTCTATTAAGAAAGACAGCAAAGCACTTCATACAATTTAACAGTTATTCCCAATAAAAATGCCAAATAAAACAAGAATAGAGGAAAACTAACTTAACTAAAAAAAGAATAGCTATTATGTGTATGTAAATATATTTATTACTTGTCTCATTGCTGTGACATTGTATTTGACTAACTTAAGGAAAGGAAGGAAGGAAGGAAGGAAGGAAGGAAGGAAGGAAGGAAGGAAGGAAGGAAGGAAGGAAGGAAGGAAGGAAGGAGAAAGAAAGAAAGGAAGGAAGGAAGGAAGGAAGAAAGAAAGAAGAAAGAAGAAAAAAAGAAAGAAAGAAAGAAAGAAAGAAAAAAAGAAAGAAAGAAAGAAAAGAAAGAAAGTTAGTTTTATTTTGGCTCATAGTTCCAGGGTTCAGTTCATCATGGCAGGAAAGTTCTGGTAACAGGAACTTGAGGGGACTGGACACATTGTATCCACAGTCAGGAAGAAGAAAGCAATGAATATTTGCTTTCTTCTTTTTATGAAGTCTGAGACCACAGCCCAGGAAGGGACCTCACCTATGTTCAGGGCGGGCTTTCCCAACTCCATTAACTTAATATAGATAATCCCTCACAGATATGCCCAGATGGCAATCTATTCTAGATAACCCCACAAACACGCTCAGAGGGTCATTTAATCTAGATAATCCCTGACAGATGTACCAGATTCTAACCTAATCTAGATAATCTGTCACAGATATTCTCAAAGGCTAATGTAATCTAGGCAATCCCTCACAGGCAAACAGAGGCTTGTCTCCTAAGCGATGCTAGGTTCTGTCAAGTCGACAGAGTCGACCCAAAACCCAAGAGTAATAGTAATTACTGAAGGATAAAAATAATTGTCCTTAAAATTATCAGCAAAAATGAATGTTTACTATGACCACTAACAGTGCCTTAATTTGACAAAGAAACAGTGTAAGAGGAGGTATAGCAGTGCATACCTGAAATCATAGTACCAGGGAGGCTTAGGCAGGAGGATCACAAATTCAAGGCCAGCCCTAGACAGGCAGACCCTGCTGTAAGAACCCAGCAAACAAAAAGAGAAACCTGGTATAAAAGCAAGTACCTGGTCTGGGCCTGTTCATACTTATAATTGCAGTACCTGGAGGCAGGAGGATCAGTTCTGGTCATCCTCAGATGCATAAGAGTTCCAGGTCAGCCTGGGCTACCTGAGACCTGTTTTACCCTACTCCCAAATAAATAAAGCAGTTGGTTAATCATTTGATAAAAAGCAGACAAAATATTATTGTTTGCAAATAAAATTATTGTATGTCCAAAAAAATACCAGATATTTTTTTGGAAATAGACTATGAACACTGATAACATAATTTAAGATTGATATATTTTTTTAATTCATTATTTTTATTTTATATGTATGAATATATTGCCTGCACGTGTGTAAGTGTACCTGGGTCATTCAATGCCTGGGGAGGGCAGAAGAGGGCATCCATTTTTCTTGGAACTGGGGTTATGGATTGTTGTTAGCTACCATGTGGGTGCTGGGAATCGAACCCAGGTCCTCTGCAAGAGCAGCCAGTGCTCTTACCTGCTGAGCCATTTCTTTAGCCCCTGAAATTTGGCTTTTTCCCTTAAAGTGCTAGAGTATCAAACCTAGGGTACATGATAGTAAGTAGTTGTTAAAAAAACAACAATGTTTCTCTCTAAAACAGAACTTAAAACAGAAAAATTGCATTCAAGGTAAGTCTAACATCTTATGAAAATAAAAAGATATCAAATCAATGTGAAAAAAACTCAAATTAAATGGAAAGATCCAGAACATATGGAGAAACACACAATGTCATTAAAATGACAGTTCTTCTAAACTAGAATTTAAATCGAATGTGCTTTGGCTTTGGGTGGTTGGGAGGTAAGAGATGAGAAGGAAGAAAGGGAGCCAAACAAAAATCATTCACAAGTTTATACAGAGTAGGAGAGAGGGCTTAATAGTGTGCTGAGTTCGAATTCCCAGAACCCACATCAAACCAGGCATGCTAGCACACAGCTTACTTCCAGATGAAGGTTGAGAAGGAGAGTCCCTGGATGCCCACAGGCCATCCAACCTGGACTACACAGCACAACAACAGAAATTCCCTTCTCTGACAAGGAGGAGGGTGAGGATTGATACTGAAGTTGTCTTCTGACCTCCACACACGTGCTGTGACACACATGTGCCATGGTATGGGCATGCCTGCACTCATACGTACGAACATACACGCATATATGCACACACATCTCTATTTCACTCTCACACACACACACACACACACAGTTCATAGCAGAGAGTAACCATGCAAGGAAATTATTAGGCTAAAGTGATTAGAGGGGCATTTATGAGAACAACATGCGGGGAATGGACTGCATTTACAGTCTGGCACTGTGAGATGCATGCTGTTCCCATGGACCACTGGATTGCTGGAAGACAGGGTGAGAGGCTTTCACAGCCAGGAAGGGAGGCTTCGCCAGCCAAGCAGTTGAGGCTTCCTTGTGAGGGGTCACCAGGAGGACCCCAGATGCTCCCAGCCAGGGAAAGACTTACTGTTTGGACATCTCTCGCATCAGCTCTCCAACCCTTCATGAGCTGTAAGAGCCCAGAACAGAATAGCCAAGGAACCACCCAGGTGCCTCTTCCTCTATAGAGACCCCACCATGAAGTTGATGTCAGTGAAGTTCAGGGATCCTTCCCGTTATTGTGAGGGCCTCAAAGGGACAGTTGCCAAGCTTAGAGGGAAGATGTACTGTGAAAACAGAAAGCACTTTCTGCCTGTACCATTGAAATGCAGCTCTTTCACTCAGTCAGGGGCACCAGTTGGAACTGCCCATCAGCTCAGAGTGTCTGCTGTTAGTCTAGATATGAGATTCATGTGGCTGCTGCAACAAATTATAATATGGATGGCTTAAATAACAAAAATTTGTTCTCTCACAGTTCTGAAGGCCAGGTGTCTGAAATTTGGGAGTCAGCAGGTCGGTTCCTTCTGGAAGTTCTGAAGGAGACTGCAGCCCACATCTCTCCCTGTTCCCCATTGTAGATGATCCTGGTGCTCCTTTGCATGTGAACACATTGCTCGAATCCGATTTCATTTTCATGTTGCCTTCTCTGTGTGTCTTCTGTCTTCTACGGGTACTTCTAACACTGAATTTGAGTATAGTCTAACCATTAGTGCTGTCAAATTACTTAAACACAGTGGCAAAGATCACAATCGCACTGTGATTTCAGGTGGATTTATCTTAGGTGGGGATGGAGGATGGGGACACATGCCTCAACAAGCCACAGCACTTCAGCGGCACGTTGGGCACAATCTCTACTTTCCATGGAAGATACTTCAGCTGGAGTCTCCTCATAGGGTTGGTCCCCTGCCTAAGTAACCGTGCTATTGAATAGTGAGACGGGCTCACTTCAGAATTTGCAGTAAGTATATGTGTACAGCAGAGAACATTGTAGAGGTAGGGGCGGGAAGTATGTGAGAGCCAGAGGACAGGATGAAGGACCTCAGAATCCATTGCTAGACTGAAATCTTAACTCACATCCACTGTCGTCACCTGCACTGTGGCCACACAAGACTGGTCCTATCAACAACTAGTCGAGGAAGGATAACGGGGTATGGGCCATGGCCCTTACCTCTGAACTATTGTCTGTTGGTAGATTCTGGAAGAGAGAGATCACTGTCTTCAGTTGTGCTCTCTGCTGAGCTCACCTAGCTCTCACAGATGGCTCCAAACTCACAGTCAGATGGATGGCCCTGGTTAATCTTGGTGGGTCACAAAATAAAACAAATAGACATGAACAAAAAACAGAAAGCAAAAGGAGAGAGAGAGATTTGAGGATGGAGGAGGAGAAGGAGGTGGTGAGCTGGGGATAAGTGGTCAGCAAGCAAGGTGTGCATATGAGAAACTATAAAAATGACAATAATTTTAAATTGTTTTAATAAACATGTATATAGGGCATTCAGTTGATAAAATGCTTGCCATGCAAGCATGGGGACCTGAGTTCAGATCCCCAGCACCCATGTAAAAGTTGAACATGGCAGCACATGTCTATAATCCCAGTGGTGGGGGTGGGAGGCAAAGACAGGTGGATCCCAGAGGGCTGTTGGCCAGACAATGTAGCCAGAATGGTATGCTCCAAGTTCAGTGAGAGACCCTGTCTAAAAATATAGGGTGGAGAACAATACCTGACAGTGACTTCTGGCCTCCGTGTGCACACACATGGACTTATGCACCTGTACATGCATATGCACACACACACACAGAAGATATATACACTGGTTCAGAGAGAAAGCAAACGGCAAGACAAGTCATTAGAAAGAGGACAAAGTGCAGGAGTGGCATACTTCCCTGAGTTACTGATCAAGGAGACCCCAGAGGCCTCCCAAACAATACTGGCTATTGTCATTCTTTTAGTATTATTATTTTTATTTCATGTGTATGGGCATATTGCCTGCATGTATGTAAGTGCACCCATGTTGTGCAATGCTCAAGGAAGTCAGAAGAGGGTGTCAGATCCCTTGGAACTGGAGTTATGGACAGCTGTTAGCCACCATGTGGGTGCTGGGAACTGAACCCTGGTCTTCTGCAAAATCAGTCAGTGCTTTTAACTGCTGAGCCACCTCTCCAGCTTCTTGCCTTTGCATGTTAGTACTATATAGTCAAACTCTAAGATACCACACACTGGTTGAAGGACATAGAGACACTTCCTCCTTGCTGTCTAGCTTTCATAGTTCCAGAAGGTACTATGTAGGCCACAGCAGGGGGTGGGGTGGGGGGAAGTACATCAAAGGCCTTACCCAGTGGTGGACCTGCATACTGCAATACTGACCTGCCAGGTAAGCTATAGCTACTGGTGTGATAGTGGCATGACTGTTACAGAAGTAACCAACAGCTTTCTGCTTGGATTTGAGGTCTACTCCCAGGTGAAAAGTCATACCTGGTACTGTAAACACGATAAAAATCCGGTGGCTTTGGAGGTCCAAAGAGAGAATCTACTACTGCTGTTTTGCTACATGGACATGTAGTTGAGCTGCATTCTAAATACTTATGTTTATACTCATAGATCAATGCAGTTCTTGTCTTGGTCAGAGAAGCTTACCCTTGAAATGGACAACAGTTCATGCAGAGACTCCTAACTGGTCCAGTGCTGACAGTAAGTAAGTGACTGTGAGTGCTCAGCCCTGAATGGACATTTATGTCACTCACTCGAAGGATCAGGAAACACCGTAGATGAGGAAGCAGGAAGAATGTACGAACCAGAGCATGGGGAGGAATGCTGTGAAATGCTGCCTTCTGGACATGACATGGCCAGTGGCACTCAAACTCACAGCTGTGGTTACCTGCACATGACCAAATCAATCAACATTCCATCATGGATCTGAGAAGGGGCTCATGGGTTTCCACCCCAGCTGAGGAGGTATTGGTGGCCCATGGCTGCAAGAGGAAAGTGAGTCATTTTTCTAAAGTGATATAGCCACTGGTAAGTCACTGATGCTGCAGTAAATTACTCCACACCCATGATCATGCTAAAATTCAGTAGGTCATATAAAAGACGTGAAAGTGGGGGGTGGAGCTTGTTAGGAAGAAGGTGTTTAGAGGGAATGAGAGGGAGATGATGGGAGGGATGTGATTGAAATACATCATATGCATGTTAGGAAAAAAATGTCTACAAGGATCGACGCCACATTCTTTCAGGCTCAGTACCATGCTGAGGCTCTGGTGAGCTTTTCGTAAGGAATTATCATGTGGATTCATGCTGTATTGGGATAGAATGTGCTAAACAAGATTTCCCTAAATTCTAAAGTAATAATAAAAATGACAAGAGCACAGCAGAAAAGAGGTCAAAATGGTCTAAAAATAGCAAAGGCTTACTTTTTTTCAGTCACCTCTATTGTCATTTCTCTGATGATCAATGCTATTTTAGCTTAAGAATGTTGGCTACTTAACAAAATAATGAAAAAGTCTTTGCCTACTCTGAGATCAAAACATTTTTGGTTTTCTTCTGAAAGTTCTATTCCTTATCCTTTTCACATTTAAATCCATGGTTAATTTCAAAATGCTTTCTCTGGAGCTTGCTGTTACGGTACATGTCTGTAATCTTAGCAATGGGAAGGAAGAGGCAGGAGGACCTGGAGTTTGAGGCCAGCCTGAGCTATATAACAAGATCCTGCCAAAAAAGTACATTTGCTTATTAATAAACACCATTTAATTTCATTTTGTTTTTTTTTATTTTTATTTATGTATATGTGTATATGTGCTCCATGTAAATGCAGTAGTCATAGAGGCCAGAAGAGGGCACTAAATCCCCTGTAACTGGGGCTACAAATGGTTGTTCACCACCATGTGGGTGCTGGGCACTGAACCCAGGTCCTCTGCAAGAGCAAAAGCCATCTCTCCAGCCCCTGTTTACAGACTTTTTAAAAAAATGATGTTCAACATAGAGCTACCTATGGTCCACTAATCTCAGTGTAGCATTTACCTAAAAGGAGCAAAACTGCCCATTCACATGGACTTGTACCAGAATGTTTAACCAGCATGATTCAATTCAGTGAAGGTCAATAATAATTGCCATTGGTGTTTAACAATAAAAATCAGAATAGTAACTACCTTTGAGGGGGATGTGGGTATAGATCGACTGGTTGGTGCACAAGGAGATTTTCTGAAGGGTTGTAAATACTTACATTTTTAACCTGGGTGAAGGTTACATGGGCATAAGAATAGATGTACTATTCTACCAGATGTTTAAGATGTGTGCATCTTACTGTAGATAAACTATATTTCAACAAGGTGTGTTGGGGGGAGCAAGAGCCAGGGAGTAAGTAGATCCCTTTATTCTCTATTTATCATAGATCCCTTACTCTTGAAGAAAACTTGATCTATCCTCTGATCTTTCAGACAAAAGAACTTGCTCTATTGCTGTGAGATTTACCAGGGGACCACACAGTGGTTGCATGTACACCAAATGGTGCAGCATGCATAGGTGTGTATCTATGTGTGCACATGTGTCCACAACCATATTTACATGCATGTATATGTAAACCTAGCACCCTAGCACAGAGTTGCTTGGCCAGCCTTTGTGAACAGGAATGCCTGTGAATAGCTTTGTGTAGAGCAGGCACTCCCGGCCTGTGAAATCTGTCATTTTCCCTCTTATCAAGGGAATCAAGTACTCCAAGAATGACTGGAAGTGGGCCTCCCTTGCATCTTCAACGTGAAAACTCCAGGGCCTTCTTGCTTCTCTTCCTACCTGGCTAGCCCATTCCCCTACACAAACATGGGGCAGTCTTACCAGTACCTCTCTCTACCTGCTGCCCCCATATCTGGGCTCATGGCCTGCCATCTTCTCTGCGGCCCTTCTGGTAACTCTTTACTTCAGACCCTCTTTTCTGGGCCCTGTGGATGAGTCCTGTGAGTATCGAGGGCCAGGAAGGCCAGGTTGGCCAGGTTAAACAGACCCTCTCCATTCCCAGCTCCTGCCCTGGTTCTACCATGTCTCAGCTGCGGCCCCAAGCTGGTGTCATCCCCAGTCCTTCATGGGGCAGATCACTCCTTCTACCAACCAGCTGTGGACACAGCAGAATGAGTGGGATTAAAAGGGGAGTGCCCACAGGGCAAGAGTAATGGCCACACAGCTGGGTCCTCTACACCAGGGCTAGCAGCCCTTCCTCTCTGTCTCTCTAGTTATTCCCATTCAGGAGGAGCTTCCCAGGGGTGGACTCTCTGTGAGCTGTGGCTAAGATATCCAACCCGAACCCAGACTGAGCTAGACAGCTGCTGGGAGGGTCTTGAATTCCCTGAGCCAAAGTACTGTCCTGACACTCATTATCCCCCTATTGCAGACAAACAGTTCTGACCCTGTCGTCCCCATAGGCGGCAGGACTGACAGTGTGTGATGCCAGGGAATAAGTCAGAGGCTGACTGAAGGGGAAGGAGAGCTGTGTGGCCCAGCAGGGAGGAAATGACGGGCGTCATAAACAAGCATGACTTCATGTGTCCCTGCACACACCCCTCTGAGGTCAGACAGATCCCTCCCGTCCCCTGGGCCTGATGTACATGGTTCTGATGGTCAGAGCCGTGCTTTCCTGGGGGTGATCTGAGACTTGCGTAAGGCCTGTAGGTACGTGGGTGTCCTGGGGATACACATGTTGTGCCTTCACCCCGTGAACCACAAGTCAGAATTCCTGGGCATCTGTGAACCTTGGTCCAGGTGTTGGGAGCACAGGGTGGCTCTTGTTCCTTGACTCTCAGGGGCTCCTATCGGAGACTATTTCGTCACAGCTCAGGGTATTCGGCCAGGAGGGAAAACTGGGGAATATCCAAGGCCCTAGAGCACCCAGCAAGAAGAGAGAGTTCTTTGCCTGTAGGTCAGAGGAAGCTTCTGAAAAGAAGGAATTTTTCCACTGTGTCTTGAAGGAACTTACCAAAAGAGATAAGGGAAAGATTTCAGGCAGGGAGGACAGGAAGAGCTGTCTGGCAGAAAACCAAGAGCAAGGGCCAGAGGGCTGGGCCAGACTATGTTGACATGCCTGCCTCTTCCCAGGAGTCACTGATTCAATGAGTATGGATAACAGGCTAGGCCCCAGCTGGCAAGCTTCCCACAGTGCGGTGCCCTGTGGTGCATACCTCTCAGCTCTCCCTCCACTGCCCAGCAGGTTCTGAGGTTGCGTGGTTCTGGTAGTGAGGAAGGACACTGCGTCTCCACATGCGCTCAGGCCTCAGAGCTCCCAGATCCCTCCCCACCTCTGGTCTCCTTACCACACAGCCTCCAATGTCTAGCTCTCCCCACCCTAGCTGCAAATGCCAGACCAGGTGGCAGGCTGCCCACGTCTCTGTTATTGTCTGGAGTCAGGCCCTGAATGCTGGCTTCAGACTGAGTAGGGTGGTGCCCACTCTGACCTTCTGCTAGCACCTGTCTCCCTGCCCCCATCACTCTGCCTCCGTTCTAGGCTGGTGCTTCAGGAGAGTGACTCCCCCTGTGCAGGATTACAGACAAAGCCAACTTGAAGGCCAAAGCTAGGACATGGCCCAGAGTCTTGATGGGATCTCTCTCTCTCTCTCTCTCTCTCTCTCTCTCTGTGCATATGTACGTGTGTGCGTGTGTGTGTGTGTGTGTGTGTGTGTGTGTGTGTGTGTGAAGGAGAGTTCCATCTGACCTGGTTCACTGGCATCCATGGGCCTGGTCACAGCAGTGTCCCAACCCTTGCCATAAGGCCAATAGAATAGAGACAGGACAGACGGAGATGCAGTTACCTGCTGGAGGAACAAGTACCTGTCAGGGACTGTGGCCACCTGGGGTTATCCTATCTAACGGGATAGCCACTGTCCTGCTTCTAGTCACCCCTATCTAACGGGATAGCCACTGTCCTGCTTCTAGTCACCCCTATCTAACGGGATAGCCACTGTCCTGCTTCTAGTCACCCTATCTAACGGGATAGCCACTGTCCTGCTTCTAGTCACCCTATCTAACGGGATAGCCACTGTCCTGCTTCTAGTCACCCTATCTAACAGGATAGCCAGTGTCCTGCTTCTAGTCACCCCTAGCTTGTGAAACTACAGGTCTCATGTGACTAAACCTCCGTGCCAACTCCCCTCCCCTCTTTTTTAAAAACAAGTTCAGATTTTAGGTAGTTTCTGGTGTTAAAATGTCCACAGTTCAGAATGTTAAAATGCTCTCTGAGGACGAGTTAAAATAAGCCCATGGGCTGAAGTGGCCCTTGGTGATTGTTACTGTTCCTGTTCTCTGTTCTTTACTAATATGCAGCCCGCAACTTAGAAACAAGTGCACTGAGGCCTAGTGGCCTGCAGTTATTGCCTACAGGAGGCAAAGACAGGTGGGACACCCTCCGTTCCTCCACCCCAGGTTGGGTGACAAGGGCTGCCCTGGTGTGGCGTTGATGCTGAGGACCTCATTGGAGTCATACCACTAATAGACACTGGGGGTCGGGGGGCTTCTGAAGCCTCAGCCTGGACCTCAGAGTAGCCCACACACCCAAAGGATGTTTTGGCAGGCAAAAAAGTGTTTCCTGAGGCCTGGACCCCAACACTGAACATTCTGAAACTAAAACCCTTCTGGCATCTCTCTTCCTGGGGCTCTCCATCCAGCCTCTGGCCCGCCTGGTGGACCTTGTCAGAGCCAGCAGGCTGACAAGGTGAGACTCACAGTCTAGAGCTGTCTCAAGGAGGCTGCCACGGTCACCTTTCCAGGTCCCAACTGGCGCACTAGGGGGTCTGTAAGGAGCTGAGAGAGTCCACTTCTAAGTGGAATCAGGTGTGCAATCCCTTGTCCCTTCCTCCTCAACAGTCTCACTGAGATCTGACAGCTCCCAGCTGTGTCTCTCATTTGTGCTATGTACTGCCCTGCATGTCTCTCTGAAACAGCTTCATGTGACCTATCAACAATCCTCGGAGATAGGTGCCTATGCCTTAAATATTACGCATATGGACCGAAATGTCCTGTATCCGTGCCGCAGTACCATCTCCAGGTTCCAGCGCTACCTCTCCCTTTGTGAATGAGCCAGTAATCTTCACGTGCAGACTTGCTGGGACGCTCTGAGGAGAGAGTTAATGAGTCCTGTGGTTGCTTAATTCTCATATGTTTCCATGAAAGCTGAGAGCCTAGATTGAATCTCAGCCAGCTGTTGGGATTATGACCCTCCGAATCCTCACTAGTCCTGATAAGTGATGTTTTGTGTACGCCCAGGTCAAGGATTGCTGCTAAGTGTTGGTTTCGTAGGACTTGCCAGATTGAGTTGTGCAAACATCAAGATAGCTGATGGGTCTGGTTTCACTGGCGGGGTCCTGAGTCCTTGTTGCCTGTAGCACGAGGTGCCTGTGGCAAGCCCTCAGTAGGAGCCTGGATCCCAAGGTGTGAGCAACTTCCCTGGGTGGAGACGTCTCACTGGGTCTCTCACAGAGCAAGTACTTCCTGGGTAACCCCAGTGGGGGTAAGAACTGGATCATGTGCTAGATCTCGCTCCTGCTGCTCCCCACCCCCACGCTGTGGTGTCTTCTCCTGTGGTAAACCTTAGCCACGAATATAACTTGGCTTTGAACCCTGTGAGCTCTTTTAGTGAATCATCAACCTTGAGATTCCCCAGAGCAGAGGCTTAGGGGGAAATTACAAAAGCATCTTTTAAAAAAGGTTGATTGTGTATATGTATGTGTTACTTGCATGAGTATATGCGTACCATATGTGTGTAGTGCCCATGGAGGTCAGAGGGCATGGAGGTCAGATCTCCTGTAACTGGAATTGCAAGCCTGATGTGGGTGCTAGGAACCGAACTCAGGTCTTCTGCAAGAGCAGTAGGTACTTTTAACTGCCGAGCCATCTCTCCAGCCCCTATAAAAGCATCTTGCTTTCTATGGAGTGGGCCTCAGCAATGGGGATCACAGTTATCACCTCTGGGACTTCAGCCTATTCCTGGTCCCAATTCCTTCCACTGATCTCTTCCTTCCCCATGACCAATGGTGGGTTTTAACCAGACTCTTGGTTCCTCCCTTACTGAATTTAGCATTAATTCCCCATAATCTCTTCGGAACACACCTCTCAGCAGGACATCTGTGGTCAGGAGAAGATCCTGAATAGGTGAAGCCATGAATTTACATGTGAGGTCGGTCAATTCCACAGGGAAGTCTACCTGAGAGGTACGGCTTGGCTTCTATTTAGATGTGGTTTGTTCCCACTGAAGCTCTAGTTCCCAGTGTACAGGTCTGGAGAGGCGATGGGACTCCTCTGATGAGGCGATGGGACTCTGATGAGGTGATGAGTAGTAAAAGGAACTAACAAAGACCTTGTGGGTTCTTGTGAGGTTGTCCCTCATTACTCTCTCTTCCATCCGCATCATCTTTCTACTATGCTAGGATGCAGCAGGTGGCCTTCGCCAAAAGTAGCTGGCCGGTCTTGAATGTCCAGTCTCTAGAACCATGAGCTGAATAAACCTATTTAGTTCAGGTATTATGTTATGACGATAGAAAATGGATGAGGATAGGGGCATTCCTCAGGTGGAAGTGTAGACCTGCCAGGGACTAAGGGGACTGGGAGGTCATGAAATCTGGTCAAACACTTCTCCCTTTCTAAATTATGAGGCCTGAAGCCTGAGGAAGAAAGAAAGAAGCCTGGGCTAGACAGGAGATGTTACAGAATAAAGAATGAATAAAGTTCCCAGAGGAACTCTTGCCTGTCATGAATGAAGCCCTGGACTTGATCCCCAGCATTGCAAAAGAAGAAAGAGAAGGAAGAAGACGAAGAGGAGGAGGAGAAGGAGGAGGAGGAGGAGGAGGAGGAGGAGGAGGAGGAGGAGGAGGAGGAGGAGGAGGAGGAGGAGGAGGAGGAGGGGAAGTAAAGACTGCTGTCATCAAAGCCCAATCAACCAAGCGTCCCCAGGAACACACTCACAGTCAAGGCTGAACCAACCCTTCTCAGATCCTGAGGGTTGAACTACATTCTAAAAGAAATCTTCCAAAAGGTTAATGGTCATTAACTCAGTAGAAGGTGACTCATCTTTATTTTCCAAGTTCACCACCAGCAGCACATTATGGTGGGAATTCATGTAGGAATGAGTCGTCTTCATACAGGAGCAAAGGGGAAAAGACGGGCATCTACAACCCTCCAAAGCAGTGACCAGTGACCTAAAGACCTCCCACTAAGCCTCATCTCTTAAAAGCTCTGCTCCCTCTCTTCATCACCACACTGGGAACCAAGCTTACATCACAGGAGACCTTGGGGGAAATAAATTACATCCAAACCACAGCAGATACACTGACTGTCAACCATAGCCAGTCCATGCGATTGGGTGGGGCTAATGTACTCCCAGACTTCAGGGTTGAATACGAAGCCCAATGCTGGCCAGTCAGAACAATGGAACCCCTTGGTCTCTGTGATGGGCCCAAGAAGGGTTCAATGGCCTGCATCAATATATAATACAACATGTCACTAAACTACACCATCCTCTTCCAAAGCCAACTCTGGACAAAGCCATTTCCAGGTCTGCCCTTAAACTAACTCCCATGCGGGACACTCTCTGTTCCCTTTCTGTGATACCTTTGAGGACTCACATTGAAAATAGCAAGTTCAGAGACTGGAAAGATGGCTCAGCAATTGTGAGTGCTTGCTGCTCTTACAGAGTACCTGTGTTCAGTTACCAGTACCTGCACTCAGCATCTCGCAACCACCTGTAGCTCTGGCTCCAAGGGATCTGATGCCCTCTTTTGACCTCCATGGGTAGTGCACTCATGTGCACAAACCCATACACAGATACTACATATAATTAAAGTGGTAAGTTCATAAAATGAGAAGAGACTGAACCAAAGCTCCCATCCCCCAAACACACTGACTGATGATGTCACTGGTAAAGTTTTATCATGCTAAGCCACTGATACTTCAGGATTTATGTTACCTTGGCAACGTCCAACCTATGCTGACCAATATATGACCCAAACCCATCACACTAATTAGAGCCAGCTGTAAGGACTTCAGTTTGGAAAGAGTTACTCTTTTTTTCCCCTGGAATTGCTAAGTGGATGGAGTTCCTCCATGGTTGCTAAAGACCATCATTGGTTGCACAGGGGCCCTCATTATACAAACATTTATTGAATGCTCACTGAGCTCATGGCACTAAACTAGGTTCATAGGCCAGAGGCATAAAATATAGTAGAGCTAGTATGAGAATGAGGATAAGATACAGGAAAAGGAGAATTCAAATTGAGAAGCAGAGCATTGCCTTAGATCCCTGGATCAAACCGTCCCTGAAACCACTTGCTCTCTTGTTGTAAACAATTTTGAGTGAGTTTCTGAAATGTATATACAAGTTATAACTAGTTCAAGGCTTAGACTGAACCAAAAGCAAGGTCATGAGCTTGTATTGACATCCAGAAGGACTGATTACAGGCAAGTGGCATCTACCAGTTCAAACAGAACCCGCTAGAGAGACCACATGAACACAGATGACTTGTAGAGCTACCAAGCCCAGGTCATCGGGACACAGCCCCTAGGTTATTTGTATTTTAAGTATGGGCAGGAGAGAGAAGAATACCCCCCCACAAGATTTGCACTGCCCTCTGCCTTGTCTGTGCCCACAGTCAATTCTGGGTTCTGAATGTTTGGGGGCAGCTATACATGGACTGTTTTTCAGGCTAATAAAAGGTTACAGGCCAACCTGGAAGAGATCAAGGAAAGCCCATCTCTTCACAATCAGCATGAATGTGGCTGCAGACTGGGTCTCAGATACTGTGTCTGTCAGGAGCTTCCCTCCCTCTCTCTGCCTCTCCTTCTCTCCCCTCCCTCTCCCTCCTTTTCTCCTTCATTCCCCGCCTCTCTAGTCCCTCCCTCTTCTCCTGCCTCCCTCCTTCCATTCAACAGCAACTGAACAGTCTCCACAAGGTTCTCCTCTGGGTGGTAGTCACAGAAAGATGAATGGGATGACAGGGGCTTTAAATTCACGGAAATTGTGCTTTGCTAGCTGTTTATAACGTATCTCCAATTCCCCACCTTCTGAACACATGATGGGACCACATTTTCTGGCCTCCTTGTTTGGGTGGGGTTGGATGACTACTGGGTCAGACATCCGAGCACTTAGTCACTAATGTGCCATCTGTCATGGTGACTTGAAGTGACTGCTGAAATAGTGGCTGTTTGTTTAAGTTGGGTTATGGGAATAGAAAGTGTACAGCAGAAGCTGATGTTCTCTAGGGTGATATGTATCATGAGGAAGAGATGAACCTTTGCTACTATGTTTCGCTAAGAGCCTTGGGTTCTTTGTTATGGCAGCATCACACGCCATGTGTGTGCGGTGCCCATGGAGGCCAGAAGGGGATGTTGGATCCCCTGGAAACAGAGTTACAGATGGTTGTTAGCCACTCAATATGGGTGCTAGGAACTGAACCCTGGTCTTCTGCAACAGCAAGTGCTCTTAGCCACTGAGCCATTTCTGCAGTCCCTCCTGTAAGACTTTTAGCCAAACACTTATGATTGGATTTAGAGCTCATCCAGACACTCCAAGATGACCCTCTCCTCTCAGAATCATGAACTTAATTACATCTTCAAATACCATTTTTCCAAATATGGCAACAGTCACAAGTTCCAGGGATTAGGACATGGACAGAGCTGTTTGGAGGACACCATCCAGCCACAATATGTTCCAAATCCAATGAATAGGGTGGGGGTGTGAGACTCCTCATCAGAGTCCATGACAATGACTTGTTTTTCAGCTTTTATGTTTTTGTTTTAATTGACTAGTTAGGCAACACAAAATGATCAGTAAAAAGTAAAACAAGGGCCCAGGCCCCACTGTTTAAATACGAGGACCGAGGATTAGAGATACAGTTCAGTTGGTAGAACTTTGGCCTAAATGTGCAAGAAGCCCTGGGTTCAGTTCCCAACACTGCATAAATGGGGCACAGTGACTCATGTCTGTAATCCCAGTACCCAGGAGGTAGAGACAGGACCAGAAGTTCAAGGTCATCTTTGTCTACATATGGCTACATATGGAGTTCAAGGTCAACCTGGGCTACATGAAAGTTTGTGTCTAGGGGGTAAAAAAAGGTAAAAGAACAAAACAGAAGTAGAGATCAGCATCTACACCTGAGCAGAAGAAGCATTCGGGGTCTGAAATGAGAAAGCTTTTCACCTGAGTCCTCTCTTTTCCAAATATATCTCATGGAAACTCTCCATCTTTCTAACTAGCATAGCACCTGCCTTAGAAATTATTCTGACCACAGGAAGTGAGTTCACCATCACCACGTCTGATTTGAGTGCTTAGTGGTGTTTTTTTTTTCCTACTGATGTCAGTAATAACCCTCATTAGAAAAAAGTTGAAAAATGTAAAAATGTAAAAGAAAAATCTCCCCAAATTCTACCACCAAGTGAACACTGGCTGTATTTTGTTAGAAGAGTCCCTCGATATTTTCTCATGTTTATTGCATTTTGTTTGCTTTAGATCAAATGAGGGCACACTTCTATTAAACTCCTGGAGAGAATGCAGAGCCGCTGAGGTCTCTGAAAATAAATGAGACTTCCAGTTTCCATCATGATTTTTCTGATAGTTCTCAACGAAGTGAACTCATAGGAGGCCCTTAGCCCTTATTTATGTTATTTTTATTACCTAGTTTATATTGCCTAAATTGTCCTGTGATGTAAAAATATGAAAACTGAACAAAGAAATCATTGTTGTGGACTCTGGCATGGAGTCTTACGCCCCCATCCCATTCGCTGGTCTTGAAGACACATGGCTGGGTGGTGGGTGGCCTCTGAGTTTGAGTGTAGAGTGTCCCCACAATGACTGTTTGCAGAATGCTTGTCCCCAGCCTGCCCAGTGATGGTGTTGGGGTGGGCCCTCCTGCCTCAACATTCAGGACAATCTTCCACAGGCCATTCTAATCTAGGAAGTTCCTACAGTGAGACTCTCCTCTCAGATGACTCTAGGCTCTGTCAAGTTGATAGTTAAGGCTAACCAGGACAGAAGCCAATCTGAAAAGGCTACATCCTGTATGAGTCCAGTTACATGAAATTCTAGAAAAGACAAAACTATGGTGGTGGCCAAATAGTAAGTGGCTGCTAAGTGAGAGCAGATGGGAAGGATGGACAGAGAGTACAGAGAGGATTTAAGAGCACTGTGTATTCTCACAAGGCCCGATACTTCAATGTATGTGATCACAGCTCATAGAATGTGCAGCATCAACAGTAAACCCTCCTGTGAACTGTGGGCTTTGGGTGATAGCCATTGGGTCAATGTCGACGTAATAAATGAGCCATGCCAGGGCAGGATGTTCATAGTGGAGAGAGAGCAAGGGGCTGGGCAGTGGCATACAGAATATGCAGGAACTCTAGGTACTGCCCACCTGATATTGCTGGGAACTTAAAACTGCTCTAAAAAATAGCCTATTGGGGGCTAGAGACATGGTTCGGCCCTTAAGAGCACTTGCTGCTCTTCCAAAGGGATAGAGTTCAGTTCCCAGAACCCATGTCTCGTGGTTTACCTGTAATTTTAGCTCCAGGAGTTCTGACGCCTTCTTCTACCCTTTGCGGGCAACTGCACCTACATGGCACACACACATGTGCACGTGCACACACACACTTACACAAATCTTAAAAATATAGTTTATTGGAGCTGAAGAGATGGCTCAGCAGTTAAAAACACTGGCTGTTCTTGCAGAAGACCCCAGTTTGAATCCCAGCATCCACATGGCAGCTAACAACTGTCCACAACTCCAATTCCAGAGGATCTGATGCCCTTTTCTGTCCTCTGCCAGCATTGCATTGACACAGATGACCTACATACATGCAGGCATAACACTCATAAACATTAAAAGAAAAGTCTATTGGGCCAGTGAGATGGCTCAGCCGGTGGCTGCACAACCCTGAAGATCTGAGCTCAATCCCCAGAACCCATGTAAAAAACTCAGAGCAGTGGCTAGTGTATGTAATCTTAGCACTTCTCCGGGGAGGCAGAGATGCAGAGATAGGAAAACTGGCCAGAAGTTCCAGAAAGCAGCACAAACAATAAGAAAGACCTCAATAAAGTGGAAGGAGAACACTGACTCCTGAAAAGTTGGTCTCTGACCTCAAAAGTGCTCTGTGACACACAAGCATGCCATGACATGTGTGAGTGCAAGTATACACACATACACACACACACACACACACAGTCTATTAAAAATCATTTGCGGGGCTGGAGAGATAGCTTGGCAGTTAAGAGCACTGGCTTTTCTTGCAGAGGACCTGGGTTTGATTCTTAGCACTCATATGGCAGCTAACAAACATCCATAATTCCAGTCCTAGGGGATCCAATGCCCTTTTCTGATCTCCACGGGCACTGTATGACATGGGTGCACTTACATACATGCAGGTAAGACATTCATACACATAAAATATATTTTTTAGATTATTTGCAGATGTATTGGAAAGAAAACAAATTGCTAAGTATGACCGACGCAGCGTGAGCTCTGTCCTTTCCCCCTCGTATTGCCTGGCCTGGACCCAAAGGCAGCTTTGACCCAGAGGGATTCGCCGTGTGTGGATAGAAAGAACTCTAGAAGAGACCCTTGATGCAAAGACTGGGAAAGAGAGGCCTTGCATGTAACGGGGGAAGGGAGCCCGTTTGCTTCTGTCTCTTCTCACCTCCTGCAGTCCCTCCAAGGCACAGTGACAGTCTCAGGTGGGAAGCTGGACACAGTGTCATAGGCCTGTAATTGCAGCATTCAGGAGGTGGATACAGGAGGATCAGAAGTTCAAGGCAGCATAGTGACTTCAAGGTTAGCCTGGGCTACCTGAAACCCAACCTCAAAACAACAACAACAAAACCAGTGGCAGGTGGGAAGCTAGGTCCAATTCTGAGACAGGAAAATCCTTTCTGACCAAAGGAACTGAGAATTCAGAAGCATGAGGGGGTTTCCTCACAGCTTTCACTGTTTCTGTTATCTCCATGGTAGGCATCAGAGCACGGTTCCATCGAGTATATGACTGGGCAAGAAAACCAATGTCCCACTAATTCTAGTTAGAAACCCAGGAAGTTGATAGGGAGAGGGGACGGGAAGTCAGAAGAGATCAAATGGAGGAAGAGGCTAAATAAATAAAATCCATCTGATCCCTATAAAACTGTGTATGAACTCTGACTCATCCCTCAGCTGTGTGTGCACATGTGTGGATCTGATACACATCCAATCTAATGTCATATCAGTGGCACTGAGATCTCCAGGATAGAACCACTGAGGCCTCAGATTAGCCCCTGGGTGCTATGCTCACAAGTATGTGACCACAGCAAAGGCTTTGAAACTGAGCTGAGATTCGAAGCACAGCCCTCAGAAAGCAGATGGCAACCAACCTGATAAAAGACAAAATCTCAACATCCTCTGTGGGCTGTAAGACTCAGTGTTCCACAGCATAACACCGAAAACGGTGGTGATGACGATGATGACGACCAAAAGAATGTGGGCTACGGTTGAGATCCTCTGGAATCTGAGTCCTTGCTGTTCTGATGAATATGTCACGTGGCACAGCCTTGGGATCCTCTGGAGAAGGGAGGGAGGCTGTTCCCATTATCTTCATTACAGCTCTGACCATGTCTGGACTTGTGTGGCTGACCCAGGTGGTCTGCAAACTCTCATTAGACTTGTCTGAGACATAATCAGGGTGGGTGGCTACATCTGACGGAGTAACTGTGTGAGTCGGTGGATGGGGCTGGGGTCTGGGCAGCATGCTGGAGTCAGTGGGAGGAACCGTAAACCAGGACTAGGTTGTGTGGATCAGATCACTAAGATTACAGGAGACTTGAAGGGCTGGAGGAGGCAGGAGGACTTCAGGGAGCCTTGCTTGATGCTAGTTTCGGGGCCTCTGTGTGGAGACAAAGAAGCCGAGTCACTGCCTTCACAAGCCATTTTATGAGAACTAACATTCATGCTTTTCTGATTTCAGGTACACAACAAAGCCAGAAAGGAAGTGAAATGGGATCATGATACAGCATTGCCCCTACCACCATCAAGTAAGGTACTACAGCACCTGCGTAGCACACTCCAAGGACCAGACTTTGTGGCAAACACACACACACACACACACACACACACGCACGCACGCACGCACGCACGCACGCGCGCCCAGGAGGTCCTCAGAAAACGCAGAGGGTTGGAAGAAGAGAAGGCGGGAACCAGAATCCACAGCACCAGGACCCTGGCTTGCTGGGGCAGGGTGGTGGGAAGGATGAGGGATGGCATACTGAAGTGATGGGAAGGCTGGGAACCAAGACTGAGCAAGAGTAGAAGCCAGGCCAGCTTGAGCAGATCCAGGAGGGGCTCGTGAGAGCACTGAGCTTGCTGTCCTCACCTCACACCCTACAGGATTCAAAGTCCAGGGGGTCTGCGCAGGTTGCTGTTGCCTTGATGTTGCCCCTGCTGTTTAGGGAGGCCCAGAACCCAGAATTGAAGGTGCCATGGAGAATAACCATGGGGCATGGTGATGCCCCAGATGAAATTGGGGTTCTGAGATATGAAACAGGAAGAACTGATACTGAGAAATGAGTGTTTACGGTCATTCCTGCTTTACAGATGGCGATTCAGCAGCAAGAGGGAACAAGTCTTTGTTGGGTTCTCCAGAAAAAGACTCTGAAACAAGGATGTGTATACAAGGAGTTGACTGGATGCTGAAAGGGGGCTCTGTGGGTGCATATTCCCAGGAAGCACTTTGAGGGAGGGAGGAGAGAGATGGGGCAGTGTGGGGAGTCCCCATGATCTTGTAAATGAGCAGTTATCTTTGGGGTAATGGGTTCAGTTCCAAAGGAGCTTCTAAGAGCATTTGAGGCATATTCTTTTAGTGGTCCCACTGAAGGGCAAGGGAGTTGGGGTACCTACCCCACTATGATTTGTCCCCTCCCAAACTTGTTTTGAGGCTTAATACCCCAATGAACTGACTAAGGTGGTTGAGTGCCTCCTGGAGGTACTGAGGTTATGGAGTGCCACTCTTACAAGGGATTCATGCCATCTCTAGGAGGTGGGTTAGGTCTGGCAAGACCCGATTAGTTCTCAAGAGGCTTGGTTGTTATACAAGCTGGTTCTCTGCACTCTCTGGCTTCCTCTCTTGTCATGTGATGTCTTCCTTTTTGATGCCTTCTGCCATGTTGTAACATAACTCGAAGGCCCTCACCAGAGGCTGAGCAGGTGGGATACCCGATCTTGAAGTTTTGTTCTTCAAAACAGTGAGCTAAATAAATGACTTTTCTTGGAAAATACCCAGTTTTGGGTATTTTGTTATGGCAACATAAAATAGAATAAGGCACTGTTATGGTTTAGATAAAAGTCTTCTACAAGCTTGTGTGTTGGGCCTGGAGAGATGGTTCAATAGTGAAGAAGAGTGGAAATTGTTCCTGCAGAGAACCTGAGTTCAGCTCAGTTCCCAGCACTCACATTAGGTAGTTCACAACCACTATAATCCTTGTTCCAGGGAATCTGATGCTTCTGGCCTCCAAGAGCCCCTTGTACTGACCTGCACATACTCACACACAGATATACACATAATTTAAAAATAAAATAAATCTGAATAAAAGTTTGTGTGTTAAAGGCTTCTCCCTAATATATCCATATTCAGAGGTGGGGCCTTTGGGAGGTTATTGAATTGTGAGGGCTCTAAATTTACCACTGATTAATCCATTGAAGGTTTCATACCTTAATGGGCTATTTGGAAGAGATGGGCCAAGTTAGAGGAAGTAGTTCACTGGAAACATACATGCCCACATATCCACAGCTCCCTCACCCCCGTCCTTCCTGGTTGCCATGACATGACCATCTTTGCCCCACTATGATTTCCTACCTCTCCAGGCCCAGAAGCAATGGCTCCAAGCAGCCAAAAACTAAAACCTCTGAAACCATGAACCAAGTATATACTGTTTCCTGCAAGTTGATTTTTCTCATATCTTTTGTCATAGCCACAGAATATTGACTAACGCAGACACCTCTCCACTTCCTTCCCGGGGCACCAATTCTCCAGAACCCTGGGAAGGCAGATGTAGGAAAATCCTATGACCTTAGCGTAGGCCTCAGCTCTGGGATGGCACTCATTTCATAGAGTGTCATGTCAGGGGAACTGAGCCAGGGCATTTAATCTTTATCCAACATCATGTTTTCTTTGTTCTCTTCACATGTGTTTCAGACAGAGCCATTACTAAAGGAAGTTTTAGGGATTCGGGATGACCAGCCATAACTGTAGTGGGATTTAAGCTGGTGCTGCCTCTCTGAGTGGCAGTTTGGCAGTGGGCTGTGTTAGAGCTGAGGAACAGGATGCTCACCCTGTGTGTCTCAAACTACAGACATGTAGAGAAGTAGGGTCTCTGTATCAGAGTGGTGGGATAACACAGCATTCTGTGTCTCCAAGCTGAAGTCAGAGTCCAGAGCACGTTAGGGGAAGCTCTCAGGAGCATTTCTGTCTTTCCTTATCTCTGCCCATAGCAAGTGTCTCTTTTGTTTCCTTAACCAAATTTGGATCTGTTTTGACCAACGTGGTGATAATGGACTTGGAATGGTAGTAACTCTCATCCCTAGACTTTAACCTTGAGGGTCTCTGGAACTTGAGAAATGACTAAAGACCAAGTCTGGAGGGTCAAGACTGCCAGTAGCTGCCAGTGTCCTAGCATCATCAGCCAACCATGAGTCAAAACTTCTCTACAGCTGTCTTAGTCTGTTTTCTGTTGCTATAGCTAATTATCCAAACCGAATACTTCATACAAAAGGAGATTTATTTAGATAAGCATTTTGGAAATCTAAAAGCATTACGCTGACTTCTATTGGGCTCCAGGGAGGACCTTCTGGGTATATCACAAATGGTGGATGGCATCATAGGGGGAGTGTTTGAGAAGGGGAGAGATCACACAGCAAGACAGAAACCAGCAAGAAATACACAAGAGAGCAAGCCTACTTTATAACAACCCATTTTTGTGAGAACTAATCCAGTTCCCCAAACCAGCATTAATCCCTTCGGAGGGTAGTGTCCCCATAATCAATTACCTTGTACTAAGCCCCACTTAGGTTTTCTCTACCTCAGTGATACCATACTGGGAACCAAGCTTCCAGTATACGAATCTTTTTTAGGGGGAGAGGTGCACATTCAAACCATGTCTAACCACAGCCCTGCGTCAGCCAGGACAGAGTTGAGTCCTCAGCACACACCCAGCTAGAGTCTAACGCCTGACTCTGCAGCCTGACCACACCTCTGGAGAGCACACCCTGAACAGCAGCCCCAGCTCCTTGCATAAGAGCCTGCTGCCAGCCTGGCACAGCGTTAGAGTTCTTGTAAGTATCCTGCTTCCGTGTTCTTCAGTATTCAGGATGGTGGCCATGACCAGGCCCCAAAGATCTGCCCATGCCAGCTTCCCACCTGGAGTGTTTCTGAGTCTTGGTGGCCCTCAGATTAAGATAACAATAGCAGTTGCCTCATACTCCCTGAGCAGATTTCCATTTACCATCACTAACTGGTAACCATGGGGATTGGTTCCAGGGCCCCCTGACACATAAGAATCTACAAATGCTCAGATTCCTTATGTAAAGTAGCATGGTATTTGCATGTAACCTACACAGTCTCTCCTGTGTACTCTGTCTCTAGAGCCCTTGTAATACCTAGCACAATGTAACACATGTAAATGATATGCAAATGGTTACTACACTGAATTGCTTTTATGTGTATTATTTAGCATCTCTGCATTTTTATTGTTCTTTATCCATATTTTCTCTCTACAGTTGGCCAAATCTGTGGATATGCAACCCATGATTATCAGAAGACTGACTATATATATATTTCTAAATTAACCTGAAATACTTAAGTAATCCATGAAGGCATTTTTTTTCTGGATCCCTTTATCCCCTCCCCAAGTCCCCAGCCCAGTAACAACTGCTTGGGTTTGCTGTTCTCCTTGAAGACCTTTCCTCTGCATTATACCCACTTTTGTATACATGAAGGGTTTCCACATGTGTCACAAGTAGCATAAGCTGTCCATGTTATTTTTCAGCATAATGTTTTTCACCATCCACCTGTGTTTCAGAATGGAGCATATGCTGGTGCATGGTTGCTGTTTTTTCCAGTGAAAACAGACAGGTTTGTGTTGTCTGTCTCCCACTGATGAGTATCTGGGTTCTGGGTTGAGAGTCTGTAATTCCAGTTTGCTGTGGGCAGAATATGTGCACTTCCCCTGACACCTACATTTTAAAGTTCAGTTCCCAGTAGGATGGCATTAGGAGATGGGACCTTTGAAAGGTGATGAGGTTTGATGGTAGCGCTCTCATGAACAATACTAGGGCCCTTGTACAGAAGTCCCAGAGAGCTCCTGTGCCTTTCTGCTCGTGCCCTGAATTTTAACTTTCTAGCTACCAAAAGTGTGAAAAATACATTTCAGTAATTTAAAAGCTACCAAGTTGGCAGGTGTGGTGGTAAACACCTTTAATCTCAGAACAGGAGAGGCAGGCATTGATCTCTGAGTTTCAGCTAGGGCTACATAGTGAGACTCTGTCTCACACTTCCCCACCCCTACAAAGAGTTACCAAGTCTCTGATAGTCTGTGAGAGTGTCTTGGGTAGACTAAGGCTCCTTCTTTGGGGTCCTCCATCATTATGGCCTGCCTTAAAGCCACACTGGCTCCTCACTCTGCACTAGGCCATCTGTTCTTCTGTCTTGCCTTGGTTCTCTAGAGTCCTGATCCTACAGCTCTAAGAGGCCTGAAGGCATCTGCAGTCCGGCTTCTATGTTTTGCAGCTGGTATACATTTACTGATTCAAGGACATTGTTGGTTGTGTTTGTGTCTCACTAAAAGAAACTTCTAAGAGCAACCAGGCATGTGTGTACTGATCTTGTTTCTTGGTCACCACTGTCTGAAAGTCACTAACCTGCGGCTAGCTGAACTCAGCACAGCCTGAAGGAGGGAACTATGAAGGCAAGAGCCTTCTCTGCCTCTTTCTGGTCTTGTATCCTCCAGCGAACTGGGCTCATAGTTGGGTCCTGATTTCTTCACTGGTAAATTAGGGATAATGGCATCAATAAGATTAAATAAAGTAAAACATTCCAAATGTTACTGGCTGTTATTTCTGCTATGACCATGTCCAGTTTCTTTTTTTCTCACCATATTGTGGCAAAGATTACATACAGCCATACAATGCTTAACAAAAAGGGAGGTTCTAAGAAATACATTGTTAGGTGATTTCATTGTGGTGTGAACATCAGAGTGTACTTAGGCAAAACTAGATGGTACGGTCTATTCCACACTCAGGGTGCATAGTACAGAGACAGACAGATATAGGTAAGCTATAACTCAGTTCTCCTAGAGCCACAATGAACTTAACAATCTGAGCTTAAGTCAAGCACAAGAGAAAATGATGCAGTCAAGAGGCACTATAAACAGAATGTACGAAGCCGTATGCTGGCCCAACTCAGTGTACTGTTTTACATGTGTTCCTAAAACTCACAGTAGACAGTGTGATGTAGTGAATGTCTGTAACGCAGTGACTTATTTTCATTACCAAGCATCGTTATTAAGCTACTTACTTCCATGCGCTCTATTTCGATTTTTTTTACGTTTATTTATTGGAGGTGGTGGGGAGGGGACACACACACCATCTGGAAGTCAGAGGATAATTTGTGAGAGTCAGTTCTTTTCTTCTACCGTGTGGTCCCCAGCTATTGAATTTAGGTTGCCAGGCCTGGCAGTGTCTTTCTCCTTAGAGCCATCTCCTAGGCCTTCAGGTACTATACTTGTCTATGACTGGCAGAACAATAGATTTCTTTATAGCAGCATCACCACAGACACATGGTAGTGTACTGTGCTATCCTGTTACGAGGGCTACCTCATCCCTAGGGAATGGGATTTTCTAGCCCCATTACCATACAATTGGGCCATCATCATGTACATGGGCCATCATTGATCATAACACTACCATGTGGCGTTTGACTGTAACAAAGCACCAAACCCTGTTGTGACACATTAGCAGCTGCTCAGTAAATACTGCTTCCTTTTCTTTCCAGATTTTCTTCACCTGGAATAAATTAATAAATGAATAGATGACTGAAGCACTGTTTCCTATGCCACCAAGCTGATGAGTGGATCCTTACTGACTGTGATGCACCAGGCACCAATAGATACCAAGAATGTTGATGGGGACGTTTACCTAATAGGAATGTCAGCACCACTGACAGGAGAATCCAGATAGCGTGTGCCCCCGAAGCTATCAGCCCTGTCCCTGAAGGGTGTGTGTGTGTGTTGTATGTATGCACATACATGTGTGCAGATGAATTCACCTATGCATGCATGTGTGGAGAGGATGGATGGATGGATGGCTTCCTCCGTGGCTCGCACCTTATCTTTTGAGATAGGGTCTCTCCCTGAACCTGGAGCTCATCCCTTGGCGAAGCTGCCTGTCCAGTGCTCCCAAGCTCCTCCGGTCCCTGCCTTCCCAGTGCTGGGACTGCAGACGTGTGCTTCACTACCCAGTTTTCATGCGACTACTAGGGATCCAAGCCCAGGTCCCAAAGCTTGCCCAAAGCAAGCACTTTGCCCACTCAGCTATCTCCACAGCCCATCTCTGAAGTTTTGTGCCCCAAACTATTGAGCCTGAATCCAGTGAACTCTCTTTAGAGTTGACGTCTGGCTTTGAGGTGAAGAGGAGACGGAGACAGTTAAAGGACATCTGTGATGGGTAATCTTTGTGGTCAGCTTGACACACCTGGGGAGAGGGACCCTCACTGAGGAATTTCCTTCATCAGATCGGCCCATGGGCATGTCTGTGGAATATTTTCTTGATGTTGATTGATCAGTGCACTGTGAGAGGTGCTACCCCTGGACAGGAAGGCCTGGGCTCTATAAGAAAGGTAGCTGAACAAGCCAGAGGAAGCAAGCCAGTAAGCAGTGCTCCTCCATGATCTCTGCCTCAGTTCCTACCTCGAGTTTTCTCACTGATGGACTATAACTTGAAAACAAAATACACCCTGTCCTCCCCAAGTTGCTTTTGGTCAATGTGTTATCATAGCGACGGAAAGCAAAGTAGAACAATACCTGATGGCAGCTCAGATAAACAGGGAAGGAGAAGCATCATCTAAAGCAAATGACTCAGCTCTTGTAGCAAGTTGGTAGCAGGAAGGAGGAAGAGGGTCACTTTATATGAAAGGTCAAAAGAGTAGCAGCCGAGTATCATGTGAAGTCTTTGCTTTTGAGTTCTACATGGAAAGAGCCCATATCTTAGACATAACAGGAGATGAGTAGGGATTGGACAAGCACTTCTTGATCATTTACTGTCGTGATGACATTCCATCGCTGTGGGGTAATGTCCATGAGATGTTTTACGAGCAGAATAGAATCTAGTTTTCTGAAAGAGCCATGAAAGCATACCAAACCTTCAGTTACTTGGTATGTCTGTTCACCAGTGGCTTCTCCATTAGTCTAAAGTATGAGAACGTTTTGCAGTTGGGTGTGGTGGCTCACACCTTTAGTCCCAGCACCCGAGAGGCAGGCGAATCTCTGTGAGATCAAGGCCAGCCTGGTCTACATAGTAAGTTCCAGGCCAGATGGAGCTACAAGGTGATCCTGTCTCAGAAAGACCCCCCCCCCGTCAAAAAAATATTACTTTGCAAGCAGTTCTTCTAACAGTGAAGGATAAAGTTATTTGCAAAAATTGTCAAAGTTTCGCGATAAGAATCAATGCCAGCGATGCTGTTACGAAACCACCGTGTTCTGTTATTGATAACAAAAGCACGTAATTATGCAGAAAAATGATTTGGCAATAAGCAGTCTGACCCATAAAAATATTCATATTCCCCAGCTCAAGAATTGTACTGCTGGGAATTTACCCTGATTTAATTTGCAAGATGGAGGGAAAAATCTGTCTCTGCAAGGGTGTGGCTCTGTGAGTTACGTGTTTTGGCTTGATGGCGTTAGAAAGCAAAGTTCTGAGGACTGTGTCGCAACTTGGGAGGCTGAGCTACAGCCTGGGAAGTGCATGTGCTGTGATTACAGCCAGTCAGAGGCATGTGTGCCTGGGACCCCCGCCAGAGGCAAGCCTGGAGGGAGGGGGAGGGCTGAAGCTGGAGGGGGGGCAAGGCAGGCCTGTGGGGAGCAGGGCACAGGGGCTAGGAAGCTGCAAACTGCTTTTGAGCTTTTTGCCAACTTTCAAGCTGGTGCTGTAACATCATGGCTAAAGGTAAGACTTCCGTGGAAATGTACTTTAGTCTAGAACGGCTCAACGACACTTAGCTGGTGAAAACCCAGGCAGTCTCACACTGGTGTCAAGTTGGGCTCTTATAAGGTGCTAGCAAGGTCTTGTCTTCACTGCATTCTTCGTTAGGCACCATAGGACCCTTTATTCACATAAACAAGTGCTTCATCATAGGGCTGAATCCTTAGAGCCTTTCCTGATATCCTGGGGTGAATTGTGAGGGTGTGGTGTGGAAAAGGGAAGGCTGTAGAAAGAGGAGAGAAGAGCTGGATTGGTATTAGGCTCTGCACACATCACCTCACTGTCTCAATGAAGCTCAGTATAAAAATCCTCTTTCACTGTTTCTTCATCATAGTTTATGATAAATCTCCTCCTCCTCCTCGTTTTATTGAGATAGGATCTTGCTATGTAGCCCAGGCTAGCCTTAGACTCAAAGTGATCCTCCTATTTCAACCTCAGTGCTGAGATTATAGGCATCCTACCACCACACCTGGCTTAAATTGTAACTAAAATTACTGTTTCACAAATGAAACAAGAGCCAAGGGACTGGTAATTTCCTGAAGATTTACTTAGATTTCAGAGGTAAACCTAACATATTAATCTGGATCTCTGTCTTGGGTTTCAGGCTCAGAGAAACAGATACTAAAGGCAAAGAAAAACACAAAAAATCAGCCCTTTGCCAGGATGTGTTTCTCCCTCTCTTTCCTTTCTCAAAGGTTTGCATAGCTGACCTCAGACAGAAGTCTTAGGAAATAGACTGGAACATGAGATGTGCCCAACATTTCTAGAACAGGTAGAGGAATCAGGAGTGACATCTGGAGCACTGAATGTGGAGCAGTGCATCATGGGGCATGTATATTTTTTTGTTTTGGATGTGGTAAAGTACATGAAACAAAATTAGCCATTTAAAGCATGCCATTGAGAGATATATCAAGTACACTCACAGTGTTGTTCAAATACCACCACTGTCTAGTTCCAGAAGTTTCCATCGTTTCATGTGAAATCATTTCTCTTATTTTAAAAGACAGATTTTATTTATCATATGTGTGTGTGGGTGGGTGGGTGTGCGCATGACGGAGGAGGGCAGTTTGTGTGTGCCACAGTGTACAAGTGAAGGTCAGAACTTCCACTTGCATGTGCGTTATGGATATCAAAGTCCTATCTTTTATCCATTGAGTCATCTTCCCGGCCAGTTATCTTACCCATTGTCCCAGTTAGCTTTCTATTGCAGTGATAAAAAATACTGACCAAAACCAACATGGGAAGGAAAGGGTTTATTTCTTCTTTCCTCTCCCAGGTCACAGTTTATCACTGAGGGAACTCAGGGCAGGAACCTGGAGGCAGAAGCTGAAGTACAGTCCATGGAACAATGCTGCTTCCTGGTTTGCTCCTCTGGCCCATGCTCAGCCTGGTTTCTTATACAACCCAGAAACACCTGCCCAAGGGTGGCACCACCCACAGTGGGCTGGGCCCTCCCACATTACTCAACAGTCAAGAAAATGGCCCACAGACATGGCCTTAGGCCAGTCTGATGGAGGAAAGTCCTCAGTTGAGGTTCCCTTCACCCAGGTGTGTGAAGTTGACAACTGAAGTTATCCAGCAATATTGACCCCTCGTCAACTTGATTCACAAACGCATCACTATTAAACCACAACTTTTCCGTTTCTTGTCCCCAAGATATGATGTTAATATTAATATCATAATATAAAACAGTACAACTTTAAGGGGTTGGGGATTTAGCTCAGTGGTAGAGTGCTTGCCTAGCAAGTGCAAGGCCCTGAATTTGGTCATCAGCTCCACGAAAGAAAAGGAAAAAACAAAACAAAACACAATAACAACGACGAGAACAAAAAACAGTACAACTTAAAAAGTCCCATAGTCTTTAAAAAATTCCTGCACCTTCACCAGTGGCTTCTCCTGGCATCTCTGGGTGCCACGCCTCAGATTCTCTTCATGACCCCTTCAGTCTTGGGAGTCTTATCACAACTGAGGCTGCACCTTCATCAGTGGCCTCTCCTGTCCACTCACAATGCCAAACCTCAGTTGCTCTCCGAGACCCTTTCATGCATTCAAAACCAGGACCATCCAGGAGACCCTTACACATTGCCAAGCCCTGCTTCTAACTTGAGATGGAGCTTGGGCCCCATTTGGACCACAGCTTCTGGGTATTAACCCTGAGGAAATTCATCCCAGAAGATTTTCCCTCAATGATACTGGTCTCTTGTTACTCACAGCTGATGATTTTTCAGCCCCAGCTGACCAGTATCCATTGTCCCAGTAAAGTACAAAAGGTTTCACTTTCAAAAATTCCTAATTCAGGGAAAGGCACAATGTCTTATGGGGATGAGACTCTTGATGGGCCCAGTGGATGGACCCACACTGAAGAACATTTGGGGACAGAAATCAGACTCTATAGACCTTACTATACATAAATATATATGTGTGTGTACATATATGTGTACATTAAATTGGGCAGAGGCAGTTGGGAGAGGATCTAAATACCATCAAACTATATTCTATGAGAATTGCAAAAATTCAATTAAAAATTTTTAAAATTCTTAATTCAAAATCACACAAACTGTACTGATAATCTTTGTTTCCCTTTGAACCTTCACAAGCAAGGCCCCCATCATCTATACCTCTTTCAGAATTATTTTCCAAGTTCCCACAGAACAGTTCCCTGAGCTCTGACACTCAATGATTTTTTTCAGTCCAAAGTTCCAAACACTTCCAACAATCCTCCCCGAAACACGGTCAAATCTGTCACAGCAGTATCCCGCTCTCTCGTACCAATTTCTGTTCCAGTTACTTTCTATTGCTGTGATAAAAACACTGACCAAAACCAATTTGTGAAGGAAAGGGTTAATTTCTTCTTACCTCTCCCAGGTCACAGTTCATCACTGAGGGAAGTCAGGGCTGGAACTCAGGGCAGGAACCTGGAGGTAGGAGGTGAAGCACAGTCCATGGAGGAACACTGCTTCCTGGTTTGCTCCCCTGGCCCATGCTCAGCCTGCTTTTTTATACAACCCAGAAACACCTGCCCAAGGGTGGCACCACCCACAATGGGCTGGGCCCTCCCACATCACTCAACAGTCAAGAAAATGCCTCACAGACATGACCATAGGCTGATGGAGGAAACGCTTCAGTTGAGGTTCCCTTCACCCAGGTGTGTCAAATTGACAGCTGAAGAATCCAGCCCACCCATTCTCACCTCCTCTCAACCTTGGGAAGCTATTAATCCTTTTTTCAATCCTCATCAATTTGCTGACTTGAAATATTCCATATAAATAGAATCACACAATATACTGCCCTTTGTGCCCATTTTAAATACTTTTTGTTAACCTCTAAATACTTGAAGATGCGCTATGCTCACAGTCATATTGAATCTATTTTCAGAGAACTTAAGTAGACTTAAACAGAAATATGTAAATTATAAGGTATTATATAAATTAATTGTAAACAAAGTCAATAAAGTTATACAGTGTTAAAAATAAGGAAAGAAACAGCTGGATGTGGTGACGCATGCCTTTAATCCCAGCACTCAGAAAGCAGAGACAGGCAGATCTCTGAAGATTGAGGCCAGGCTGGTCTACATAGTGAGTTCCAGGCCAGCTGGGGATACAGGGAGACCCTGTCTCAAAAAAAGAGGAAAGAAACATAAAAAGCTGAAAATCTGTAATAAGGTGATGGATAAATAACCAATTATGTCATCTAGTTTACAAGACCACCCCTAAGTCTGTGATATAATTTAAAGAAAAAAAAAGCAAGTGTGGCTGCAGAGACGGCTCAGTGGTTAGGAGCACTGGCTGCTCTTGAAGAGACCTGGGTTTGGTTCCCAGCACCCACATAACAGCTAACAACTGTCCTTAACTCCAGTTCCAGAGGATCTGATGCCTTCTGACCTTCACGGGCATTGCGCAACACAGGTGCATTTACATACATGTATGCAATACACTCATATACATAAAATAAAATAAAAGCATGCACCAGTGATATGACTCAGTGGTAAAAGTGCTTGCTGTGCAGGCCTGGTGAGTTTGGTCCCTAGAACTCATCCAAACGTGGAAGGAGAGAACTGACTCCACAAAGTTTCCTCTGAATGCCACATCGGCGCTACGGCATGCCTGCGCACAGCCCACAGACACTTTATGCATTTGGTGTGCACACATACATAATAATAATAATTTTTAAATCGAAAGAAAAAGCATTAAAGGGTGCAAATCATTCTATTGTAAAAAACTAATCAATAAAATCTTTTTTTTTATTCATCAGCTTGCTCATTATTTGTGTATAGATCTTAGAAACACAAGTATGGACAGAATCAGATCTATTAGATCTGAAAATTATCCTTTATAAATATGATCTACAAGAATATGGCACTTTATTATTTGAATAATAGAGTAAATAATTTTGAAAATATATATACTACTTACCAGAACAATAAATACCTTCTTAAAAAATCAGCACTTTTACTAGTGCTGATCGCCTCAATGTAGCTTTAAAAGTTCATAGCAAACAAAACTCAGGATGGGGTTTTTGGTCAGTTTCAACTGCTTGCAATCAGTAACAGTAGTATTTATTTTGGCTCACTGTTTTGGAGGTTTTAACCTTGACTTGATTCTGGGCTGGTGGTGATAAGGGAGAACATCATAGAGATGGGAGCATGTTGCAGAAGAAGCTTATTTTATGGCTGACAGGAAGTAGAGAGAGAAAGAGAAGGACCCAATGCAAAATACAAATTCCTAGTGACCTACTTCCTCCAGCAAGACTTTATCTTCCAAAATGGCACTATTAGCTGGGGACCCAAACTTCAATACATAAACCTTTGTGGGGGGACACTTCATATCTAAACTGTAATATTCATCCCTGGTCCCTCAAAGACTCATGATGATCACACAGTGCAAAGTAAAATTAGTTCATCCCTAAGAGTCTCCACAGTCTTAACAGTTCCAGCCTTGCTCAAAAGTCCAAGTACAGGACTGGAGAGATGGCTCAGTGGTCAAGAGCACTGCTTGTTCTTGCAGAGGACCCAGGTTCAGTTCCCATCACCCACATATTGGCTAACAACTGGCTATAACTCCAGTTTCTGCCCTCTGTGGGCATTGCATGACATTGGTGCACTTATGTACATACAGGCAATACATCATACACATAAAATAAAAACAATAAAAAATGTTTTGAAGTCCAGGTAAAATGTGTTTTCTGAGACTCAAGGTAAACTTTCTTAACTGTAAGTCCTGACAAACTAAAAGGCAGCAGGCTTCCAGTGTATAATGGCACAGAGTAAATACTCACATTCCAAAAAGAAAAGGAGGCAAAAAGTAAGGATCATACCAAAGCAAGACTGAAACCCAGCAGCGCAAACATGTCTGGCGCCAGAGTTCAGGGTGTCAGATGCAGGTCCCAGTGGGCGTGGTAGCCCCGCCCTTAGGGTTTTGCCATCCTCTTTCTTAGGTTGGCTCCACTCCTGGCCTATGGCTTTCATCAGCAAATAGTTAACCCTCCTAACATCCCCAACATGCTGGGGTCTCTTTAGGGCTTTGGTCTCACCCTTCCTGCTTCCTCTGTGCCTTCTCAGGAGGTACCTGAAGGGATTCTGACTCTGTTACACATTGTCTGGCCTCAGACTTTCCTTTGGTATCTGAGTCGAAGTCTCCATGACCCTGAAACTCTTGTGTGTTTGCATGCCTGCAAAGCCAGCATCACATGGCTAGGGCCAAGGTCTCCCACCACTTTGGCAGTAGTATTCAGGTCTCCTTGGGCTGTGACCACAGTGGCTTCTCAGTGTCTGGTGGCTGAGCCTGGCAAAGTTGAGGGGGTGAATGAATCCTAGGGAGTCTGTAGGTGGTCTCACGTACGCCCTAGTCTTCTCAAGGGAAAGCCTTTCAATTGAGTTTACTCTTTCACACCGGTGATTCCACAGTGGTCTATTACTGAGATGCCTACAAGGCATCCTTTCTATTGTGTGGATGCAAATAGTGGAGTTCATCTCTTCAGAAAACATGCTTTCCTTAGCTCCAGTTTACACTGGCTCTTCTGACCAAACTGTAAGTTTTCAAATATTTCTGCTCTGTTTTTACTCACAATTCTCAACGTAAACCTGGCTAAAAGTATCTAGCAATAGTTAGTAATGCCATATTCTGAGCTCTGGGCTGCTTTGACAGATTAATTAGTTTGCTATCTTTTAACTCAGCCTTCTACAAACTCTTAGAAATAGACAAAATATAGGCAAGTTCTTTACCAGAATATACCATGAATGCTTTTATTCCAGTTCCCAACAGAGTCCTTGGCCTCATATGAAACATACGGAGCACAGTCTTCACTTTGAGTCTCTATTTTGTGCTCCTGCTAGAGTTTCCCATAAGCTCACAGCATCCTTCTACCTCTTTAGTTCACATCTCCAAACTTCTGAATTCCTCCCACAGACCAGTTCCCAAAGCTTATGAACCACTCAGTCAGATTTAATCACAGCGATGGCTCCACTTTCTGGTACAGATTTTCTATGTCAGTATATTTTTTTTTTATCACTTTAACAAAATGTCTAGCAGAAATAACTTACACCAAAAAGAGGCAGGATTATATAATACCAATTGTAAGGCACAGAGAATAACCACCTAGTGGTGGTTAAATTAAGAGCTCTTTAATAACAGCAGATGATTGGGAGGGGGCTAAGGCCAGAAAGAACTCTCAACCCCAAGGAGAAGCAGAGTAGGGTTTACAAAGTTAAAACTATAATTATATCAGGCCAGGGGCAAAGCCAATAACCATGGTTACATCAGATCATCATAAGTATACCAGGCCAGGGGCATGTCAGTTAACAAAGGGTTTCAGTTAGGAAAAACAAGTTTCTCAGAATTGAAGAAACAATGGGCTCCATTCTGTGTAGCTGGAAGAGGACAGGCTACCTGGCTGGTTTTAAGTTTCCCAGTATCGTAGAAACAGTGGACTGCCTGCAGGAGACTGTTCTGCTTGTCTAGGAGCAGTTAGCAAGGATGAAGTGGGTGAGGCTGTTGAGCAGAAACACAGGGTTAGCAAAAGTTAGTTAGAATAACATGGAGTCAGTTTTGCCATTTCAATTTATTTCAGCTCTTAGCTTCAGAAGTTTCAGTCCAGAGTCTCAGGCTGGTTCCATTGATGCTGGGTTCCTGGTGAGGCAAGAATGTCATGGTGACAGGGGCATGTGACACACAGGGTTATTTACTTCATTGCATCCAAGAAGCAGAGAGAGAGAGAGAGAGAGAGAGAGAGAGAGAGAGAGAGAGAGAGAGAGAGACTAAGGAAGGGGAGAGGGAGAGAGAGCCTATATGTTTAATTCTTTTGGAATTGCTAGGTCATAGCAGATTCTATTAACTTATGAAAGAACTACTAAAATATTTTCCACAGTGAACCCACCATTGGGTATCCCCATCAGTCTACTTATTCACATAATTGACAGCACTTGGGATTTTCTGCTGTAACTATTGTTTGTATTAGTCTGGTTGTCCTTGTGGGTGTGAAATTGTAGCTCATTATGTGGTTTGGATTTGCACTCCCATAATTTCTTTCAAGCTAGAGTCGTGTGTTTCCAAAGCTGGAGGTAGACAGTGACCTTGAACTTCTGATGCCTGTGGGATTACTGATGTGTTCCGTTCTGCCCAGTTTACATGCTGGGGTGAGCCACATCCTCAGCCCCATTTCTATAACTTTGAAGGATGCTATTGTTTTATGTGCTTGTTGGCCCATTGTTTATCTTCTTTGAAGAAATATGTATTCAAATTCTTTATCTTTTCATTGGTATGTTTGTATGTCTTCTTGCTTGAAAGAGACCTTGGTATCAGGCAAGGTGGCCCATGATTATATCACACATGGTGGCCCGTGATTATATTACACATGGTGGCCTGTGATTATATCACACATGGTGGCCCGTACTTATACTTCTCATGGGGACATATGCTTATACTGTACATGGTGGCCCAAGCTTATACTATACATGATATCCCAAGCTTATACTGCCATGATGGCCTGTGTTTATACTGCCTTTACTTAGGAGGGATGAAGCAAGGAGTTATGAGTTTGATGCTAACTTGAGCTACATAATATTTTGTCTAAAATCACAGGTGGGGGTGGGGTGAAAAGAAAAGAAAATGGAACAGAGAGAGTGGTGGAGAGCCCTCTGCATCCTCTGACACTAGACCCTTGTCAGATGGGTTATTTACAAATCTTCCTCCCATTCTGTGCATTGTCTTTTCACTCTTGGATGAGATCCTTGGATGCACACACTTTTAATCTTGATGGCATACAATTCATTTTATCTTTCATCACATTTGGCACTGTATTTACGAATCCATTGTTAAATCCAAAGTTGTGATGATCTGTCCCAATATTTCCTTCTAAGAGATTTATAGTTTCAGGTCTGATTCATTTTGAGTTAATGTTTGTATGTAGCATGAAGTAAGGCTCTGACTTCATTCTTTTGCATGTGAACATCCACTTGTCCCAGCACCACTTGAGGAGATCGTTCCTGCTTTGCATAGTCTTGGTTCTCTTATTGGAACTCAACTGATTATCAACATATTGGTTGGGTTCTGCATGCTTGGATCCTTTCAGCTAAGCCACCTGTCTGTCTTGTCCAGAACTACATTCCCTTGATTGGGGAAGTTGCTTGGTAAGTCTTGAAGTCAACAAGTATGAGTCTTCAAACTTCATTTTACTTTTTCAGGACTGCTCTGGCCACAACTCTCCTGTGCTCTATTTGTCTCATTTTTCTGTATGTGTTTCTGTTTGGAAAATATTTACGGACTTACCATAAAGTTTACTAGTTCTTCTGCACTGTATTTTCTGTCAGGTCTATTCTGTAACTTTTTTGATGTCAGGTATTACTTTTTCTAATGCTATAATTCTTACTTTTTTGTTTCTTGTGTGTTTTCCTTTCTGTGTGGAATCTTTCGGTTTGTTTTGCATTTTCCACAGAGTCCTTTGAGTACTTGTATTTCTAAAAACCTTGGCCTCCAATTCCAGCACCTTTGTTATCTTTGCTTGAGTTTCTATTGACTTTTTAAAAATGAAACACCTGCTTATTTTTATGTCTAGTAATTTTCACTTGTTTTTATTTAATTATTCATGTGTGTATGTGACAGTGAGAAAGGAGGGAGAGAGGGAGGGAGGGAGGGAGAGAGGAAGAGAGAGAGAGAAGTACCACAGATCCAGAGTCACAGATCAAACTCAGGATGTCAGGCTTGCACTACAGGAAACTTTATCTAATGGACCATCTTGCCAGAATAACTCCAGTAATTTTTGATGGTGTCAGTACTGTGGGACTGGGCTCTGTGGTTTCATTCAAAGGGTATTTTCATTTGCCTTTGTTGTATCTCTGGTCTGAATGCCTAGCATTCAGTAAGTTGCTCTGCCTAGAAGATCTGGCCTGTTGTAGCAGATCTAGACTATAGTCATTTCCTCTGTCAGCAAGATCAATGTTTTTGATTTCAGGAAGTTTGTTATTTGGAAAATTCTCATGGTCTGGGAGCTGGGACCAATACAGAACTTACCATACCTGTTTCCCTCATCTTGAAATAATCTCAGCAGTATTCATCTATTTCTAAAGTGTTATTGTTGCCTAAGACAGGAAGGTAAAATCCAATATTTAGTACTCTGTCATGGATGGACCTTTATAATCCTTCCTCTACTTTTCTTCATTAACTGTGAACAGAGTTAAGAATTACCATATATTTGGCTGGGGAGATAGCTCAGTGGTTACGAATACATATTGCTCTTCTAGAGGACCTGAGTTCAATTCTCAGCACCCAGGTTAGGTAACGTACAACCACCTGTAACTCCAGATACAGGGGATCTGACTCTTCTGGTCCAAAATCACCTGCACTCACAAGTACATATCCATACACAGACACACCTAGGCACACATAATTAAAAATAAACAATCTTTGAAAAAAACAATTATCATTATTTGAGTAAAGTTTTTTTTTTTTTTATATTAAGACTAAAACTAAGAAGCAAGCAAAAAATCAAAGAACTTGAAGGGTGCAAAAGGCCTGCATTAGAAAAAGAACTTAACAAAGAAATCTATAATTAGTACCCACAGGACAGTGTGTCAAGAACAAGTTCTTATTTTAAAAGGGTAAAAAGAGATTCAGAGAGAGATTCCTTCAGAAAATAATACATTATATATATATATATATATATATATATATATATATATATGATCACAGAACTAAAAAGCTCAATAGAGATGGAAAATATGAGGAAAAAATTAAAAAATTATAACTCAGCCCTAGAGATCTAATGTCTGAAGAACAGAGAAGTCAGAGGAGACAGAACGCTCATAAACATAACTTGATACATTTCTCAGAAACGGGAGACTGCGCACAGCATGAAAAGTGTGCCCCTCACAAGGGCTTTACATAACTGGCAAAATACAGTGGTGCCAGAGTGCATCGTTATAAAACTCCAGCACAGCAAATAAAAGCATATATTTTATAAGTTTCCGGTTAGGAAGGGGAAATGGGGTCCTTTTTAAAATATCACCAATGAGAATGCTTCAGTTACCTCAACAGCATCTCAGAATAATTAGGACAAAATACTTGTAGCTTGGATATTAATATTCAACAGAATCAGCAACGATTTCCAAGGCTGGATAAGACATTTTCAGAATGCATGTTCTCAGAATAATTATCTCACATGCTTCTGGTTTCTAAAACTTTTTTCATAATGGGCTTATAATAGAAGGAAGAAGATTGTGAAAGAGATCACACAGGACTCCAGGAGCGGGATTAAGCCCAGGAGCCAGGCAGAGGAGAGTCCCAGGAAGATGGTAAAGGGTAGTCTCTAGATGAAAGCTAGGCCTCAGGCCCCAGGCTGTTCTCCCAGTCAACTGCTGCTTTGGGGTGAGTTTCCCTTGGCAGAGTGGCTTCCTCTCCTTTTGTGAAACCCACATGATTAAGATGTCAACTGCTAAGTAATCTTTCTTGAGCCTTACAGACCTTCAGATAACATCGGAATGTGAAATGCACCTCTTTATTCTTTAATCTTGTGAGCCCACTGACACAAAGTATGTTAATTGCTGGGATGATTAACTTCCAGAAAAGTAATATGGTTGTAACTAGCCTCAGAAAGTCAAGGCTAATTTTAAGGGTGAATGACAAAGAGCCTGTTTGGCTTGGAGCTTTCCTGATCATTACTCTTTGCCTCTCTGTCCTCTCCATCGAAGCCCAGTTGTGCACTTGAATCCTCCAAGATGTAGCTTAGATGATGACAACTTTCCTGTCTTCTCAAGGATGGCCCTTGAATAAACCCGATTGCCTTCCCACCGACTCCCAAGTGCTAAGCATCTGGATCCAGAGTCAATTCAGTAGCAAGACTAGAAGAGATCAGGAAGCTCTGGGAGAAAGTTCTTCAACAAGTTCAAGCCGCAAAAAACATCTAATGTGTTTTTATGCAATCAAAAGTAAATACAGAAGTGGGGAAAACTGAGGATAAAATTGGTAATGACTGTGTGGAAAACTAGATGCCAGTCACTACCTCTAATGGTAACAAAAAGCTGTTCCAGCCAGGTGTAGTGATGAAGGCCAGCCTACGCTACATAGCAAGTTCCAGGCCAGTTAGGGCTATGAGATGACCCTGTCTCAAAAAAGAAAATTAATCATGACATCACACTCTTCAGCTGTGAATAGCATTTGCAGTCACAATGACATTACTCTTGAATAGAAATCTAATCAAAATGGCAACGAAACTGGAGGGTGAGGGTGGATTTGAGGGTTAGGGACCCAGAGAACGAGCTATGATTTCACACATATCACGGAAACAAAGGAAATACTCAAAAGTAAGCAAATAAGAAGTGACAACATAGGCATGCTATTTAGAAGTATGAAAATTACTGCCAAAGGCGCTGACTAGAAAGGTTTAACGGAAATGGAGGGGATGCTGTTCTCAATGTGATTTATGCAGATTTTTTTGTCTCATCATGCACATGCATAGCTTAATGATCAGTACTAAATTTAAAACAAGTTATCCTGGGATGCACACTTATATTCAGAAAAAAAATTTTCCCCAGAGCAAGGCCACGTTTTCCTGGTATATGCTATGCCAACACTCTGCCACTAAGTCATCTCCCCAGCCCTTAAAAAATTTAAGCTTTTGGACCAAAGGGATGATCAGTGGGTAAGGGTACTTCTTGTCCAAGCACAACTTAGTTCAGATCTCCAGCACCCATGTTAAAAACCATGCATGGCCACAGGTCTCTATAACCCAAGGACTGGGGGTGGGAGTTGTGTTAGACAGAAGGATGGCCGAGGCTTGCTGGCTGCCCGCCTGAAAAATTCTGAGCTCCAAGTTTGGCAAAGAATCCTGTCTCAGTGTTAGACGAAGACACCTGATGTTCTCCTCTGGCCTCCACACATGCTCATAAGTATGTGCGGCAGCAGACACACACACATATGTGTATACACACACACACAATACATAAAAATAAGCATTAATTTCAAAGGGGTTATTAGAAATGAAAGTACTGAGCATACCCTTTCTAAACTTTTGGTCATGTTTTCATCTAAAGTGTTGTGCCAGCTCCATCCTGTGAGCAATCTGCTCTGACTCATTGTTCTGTCACTTTTGGACTGTCATGGTGGGAGTTTAGCAACTCTGCCCCAGAAGTCTTCAGGACTCCATAGGATAGAAGGAATCCTCTCAGAAGCAGTTGGAGTAAGCGTCTTAGAGATGATGACGTTCAATTAGGATCTTAAAAGAATAAGGAAGAATTTTCTCCCGAGGGAAGGTAGGGGAGAGCTTTTTGTAGGAAGAGCAAGTTATGGGGTGTGTGTGCGTGCGTGCGTGTGTGTGTGTGTGTGTGTGTGATGTTGATACTGGGGGAACTGGGATTGCCTCTTGGGCATTCTTAGTCTCATTAATAAAAGAATTTAAGAACAGACTCAAATGGAAGTTAAAATACAGGTTTATTAGAGTATACAAGAAAAGCCCCAGGGCAGGCAAGCTAATCTCAGCAGCTGCTTGGAGGAGGAGAGTGGAGGGGAGAAAGAGAAAAAGTCAAGCTGTTTCGGTTATGCCAGCACTGAGGTCAGCCATGTGGTGGACAAGCAGCCACATGATGTGGGGCGGGGAGCTTTAGAGAAAGTAAGGAAGTCCAAAGTACCAGAAAAAAATACATACCTAGGCTCTGACCAGCTTTCAAAAGTAAAATAGAGCAGCCTGGATGATGGTTTAGTGGTTCAGAGCACTGGTTGCTCTTGCAGAGGACCCAGGTTCAGTTCCCAGCACTCCCTTGGTAGCTAACAACCAATTCCAGGGGACCTGATTACCTCTTCTGGTCTCTTCAGGCATTGCATGCATGTGATGCAACTACATACATGCAAGCAAAACACACTCAAATATATAAAATAAAAATAAATTCTAAAAGAAAAAAAAAGACACTGAAGAAAAGAAAAAGAACAGCTGTATCTTTGAGTCAGGCCTCAGAAAGCAGACAGACCCAACAGAACCTCACAGTGGATCTGGAGCAACCAGGTCAGGGGGTGGAAATTCTGGGAAGGAAAAGCACAATATCTCAAAAAGGGCTAATTATTCCTCCCATCTCTTTAGCATGGCTTAAGGTAAGCCCACCTCACTGAGTAGTGGTCCCTTGGCCAGGTGACCAACAGGGTTAACTCTTAAGGGAGGAGACGATGGCATGTCTGCATTCAGCAGTAGATCCTACTCTTTTGCCTCCTAGGTAACAGCTTTCTCTTAATGGGCCTTCAATGCTTCCATAACAATGTCATGTGTGCCCACAAAGGAGACATGGGTGACACACAAAGCCCACAATTCCTAAACACAGGAGGCACAGCACGCCACAAGGTGTATCACAGTTTGTGGCAGAAGAGTAGGAATACAGAGTGACATCAAGATTGATACATGAGGGGGCTGGAGAGATAGCTCAGTGCGTGAGAGCACTGGCTGCTCCTGCAGAGGACCTGGGTCCAAATCCCAGCACCTGAATGGCAACTAACAACCACCCATAACTCCAATTCCAGGGAAGCCAATGCCCTCTTCTGACTTCTACGGGTACTGCACGACACAGGTGTACTTATGTACATGCAAGAGGGCATAACATTCATACACATAAATTAAAAATAAATAGTAAAATTAAAAAAATAAAAGACTGATATCTGAAAGAAGTCAGTTGACAAAAAAGACCAGAAACCCTTCCTTACCTGGGCTACGTGTGACAAATGGGGCATGAGAAGGAAGAGCCAGCACTGTACAAACAGAAGGCAGGTGCTGTGTAAATGATCGATAAAGGGTCTTGAGGCTCCCGGTCCAGCATTTTTAAACATAAGCTTTTCCCTCAGCTCACCAATCCACTCTCATTCTTGGGAGTGCTTTCTCTTTCTTAATAAACTGCATTTATTTTCATTTTTAGCCACGTGTCCCCGGTGTAGTTTTGTCATGGAACACAAACCTGGAAACATCTCAGTGATGTGATAGCCCCCAACATCTGAGATGGAAGGCAGGAGTGAGGAAAGGATCAGCCAGAGTCTTCATCAGTGCTTCCTTGAGAAAACTAATGCAGGGCAGGATGAGTGATTTAGGATTGGCCAGTTTGACTGTAAACCATTGGGATGGTCCCTAACTGCCTGGTACCTGCCCTGGGATGGTAAGGGGTGTATTGGGATGCACAAGCCATACAAAAGAGCTGTGGCTCTTATTGGTTCATTTGCATGTTAAAGACATACTCCTGCCTAAACCTTAGCTTTTCCAGGACCAAGAACCAATCTCTTCCCAGTCAGAAAGAGGTTTGTTTTCTTTTGTTTTATATTTTTTGGCTTTGGTGTTTTGGTTGTTTTTCTTTTTTAAGGTCAAAATGTAATTACAGAAGTTTTTTTAATGTAAACAATTTAAAAGCCAACTCTAATTAGCTGTAGGATACAGGAAGGACAGGAAGAAGGAGCCTTAACTGGGATTAGTGACACCAAGACCATGATCCCCCTTATCCATCGCTTCCCAAGTATGTGTTGACTTCGTTCATTCAGACCAGCTGCTCCCCTGGGTGGAGATGCTAGACCCAGCTCTCGGTTCCAGAACCAGAGGGAGAGGGGCTTCTTTCTTCTCCAACTTAAAGAAGCACCTAGCACCTGTCTTGAGTGGCAATTCCTCCCACTCTGTAGACCAATCCCTGTGGACCAGTGACGGGCACTATGACTGATCAGGAGGTGTTGAGGGGATACAGCGGAAAATGGGGTCCCTTTTCAGGGTTCTTAATCTCATTCATAAAGGAATTTAAGAATGGACCCAAACGGAAGCTCTGGGACAATTTTATTAGAATTTGAAGAAAAATCCTCAGGGCAGGCAAGCTGGGAATCTCAGCAGCTGCCTTGAAGAGGCCAGGGGTTCCGGGCAGGAAACAGTCCTCATCTCATTAATGCACTGCGTATCCTGCCTTTCTCTTGAGCATGACTTAAGGTGAACCCGGCTTCCTGGGGTTGTCCTGTGACCAGGTCCTGTGATTGACTCTGCAAAACTCAAAAATTGGGGGTTCCACCCAGGACGGAGATTCTGACTCTCTTGACCACATTTATGAGCATTCTGCTACTGCACCAAGGGACCTGCCCTGCAGCTGGTGGATGAGAACTGAGGCTGGAGCTGAGCGTGGGCTGCTTCGGCCTCTGAATTTGCACCTGTCTTCCTCCTTTCTGGAAAGCTTTCCTCCCAGATGGCTGCTCGGTGTTCTCTCCTGCTCCCCTCATGTCTATGCTCAGATATGGGTTGTTCTGTGAAGCTTTCATCAGTCTCCTTATAAAACTTAGGACCCCATGGGACTGGAGAGATGGCTTAATGGTTAAGAGCACTGACTGCTCTTGCAGATAACCTGGGTTTAGTTCCCAACACCCACATGGCAGCTAACAACCATCCATAACTCCATTTCCAGGGGATCCGACACCCTCTTCTGACTCCTGCAGGTACCAAGTACGCACAAGGTGTACTTACATACATGAAAGCAAAACACTCACAGATGTAAAATAATATAAAAATAATCTACAAAAAAGGTCAGACCCTTATGATCTACCAACCCAGTCTTTTTTTTCTCTTTGGCAGATACACCATCTGGCTACCACATTTTCCTTGTATTAAAAGACAAACTTACGCACATAAAAGTCTTAATGAGCTTATCTGAGCACTTAGCAATTTATGTATCAGACAGTGCCAGACCATACTGGGTTAGCATGTCATTGAAGTGATTTAAGGGGGGGGGGGTTTATAAGGTGTTGGCAGAAACAAAACAGACATTATTTGGTTAAAATGGAAAGTCTTTAGTTGGATGTTAACTGGTAGTTTCTCACTGGTAAAAATCCTCAGTAGTTAAGTGGCAGATTTTCTGACTGGGAAAATCTGTAATTAGTTGGTGGTATTGGTAAAATTCTTAATTATTGATTAGTTGGCAATTTCTGGTTGTTGGTAAATTTTTAAAGTTATTTAAAAAATATTTTTTATGTGTATGAGTGTGTTGGCTACATGTATACAAGTGCACCCGTGTTGTGTAATGCCTGCAGAGGTCAGAAGAGGGTGTCGGATCTCCTGGAACTGGAGTTAGGATGGTTGTTAAACACAGAGCCAGTGCTCTTAACCACTGAGCCATCTCTCCAGCTCCTTCAAGATTTATTTTCATTTTTAAGTTATGTATTGTGTTTGTGTTGGGGCACATGAGTCCAGGAGCGTGTGGAGGCCAGGAGGCATTGGATCTTCTGGAGTTAGAGCTACAGGTGGTTGTGAGCAGCTCCACATGGGTGCTGGGAACTGATCTTGGGTCCTTTGCAGGAGCAGTACACATTCTTAACAGCTGAGTCACCTCTCCAGGCCCTCTGGTTGGTTTTTATTTTCATGTTTCTAGCTGTAAACTGGGTTACTATTTGCTTATATAGAAAGCGAAGGTATTAGCCTTGTCTCAGTATCAATCACTTCCCAGTTAATACATTGCTAACATCTGTGTATGTGCTTAGATATAATAACAAGTTCTCTATTAGAATATAAGCTCTATTATCCCATTTCTTCCCTAAAGTATAAGCTCCATGGAGGAGTCTTCATCTGGGTAGGTCACTACTCGGTCTTGCACATCTATGAGGAGCCCTGATGTATTGTAGGTGGCCAGTAAGCATTCTGATGACGGGACTAGAAGCAGAATGTAGAGGAGAATGTCCTTAAAGGAAAGGACATGGCTTGGGCAGTGCTGGGGGGCATGGAAGCAAGGGGACACTTAAGAGCTATCACCCGTGACTGGGGTCTGTGTCTCAGAGCTAGTAGCTCCGTCTACAGTGGGTCTTCAAGTCCACTTTCTCCTCAGGGAGCAGGCTCCTCTCACTTTCTCTCTCCTCCCCAGGATAGAAACTATAAAGCACCTAGAAAGAAAGACAAAAGACAGGACCAGGCAGGCTGTGCCTGCAGGGGGGAATGGATGCCCACCAAGCCAGCCCCAGCTACAGCATGTGTGTGTAGCGAAGCCACAACTTCTAGACATGTGTCTTGTCTGAGATACTCCTTTCTCATGGGCAGGAGGCTGGTTCTTGTGGTCTGACTGAGGACAAGGTGGCGGTGAGAAGGATGTCTTCTTAGGACTTGGAGAAGCCAAGACAGACTCCTGAGAAGAGGAAGAGAAGAGAAGCCTGAGCGCCCTGAGAGAAGAGGAGGAACCAAAGTAAATGAATGACTTTGTTCTCTGTCCTCTGCCCACTGTGTCCTCACAACAAGGAAATGGGTTGGTTACTTTTCTTGTTTCTGTGACCAAAGCAGCTTAGGAAAGGGATTGCTTTGGCTCGCAGGGCCAGGTTAAGGCAGTCATGGCGGGAAGGCATGGTGGCAGGAGTGTGAGGCAGCTGTTCGCATCGCACGCAGTCAGGAAGCAGAGATGGCGCACCGATGCTCGGCTCACTCTCTCCTTTCCATTCAGTCCAGGACTCTAGCCCCTGAAATGATGCTGCCCACATTTACAGTGGCTCTTCCCACCTCATTAACCCAACCTAGAAACTCCCTGACAGACATTCCCAAAGTTTGTCTCGACAGTGATTCCAGATCCTGTCCAGTAGATTAATCAATATTAACCATCACGAGGGACTTGGTCCTAAGAGCTCTATCCTTTGGAAGGGCAGCTCCATAGTGACTTTTTAAAATTTTTCTGATTTATTGAGGTGTTTCAAGTGTTCCCCAAAGTGCCTGGCACCTGGTACATTTTTTGTCAGTATTTGTAGGGCCACTGGTATCATCAGCAACTGTCTTAACAACCAACCTGAAGACATAGTTGAGTCCTTGGGATGGCCAGTGTATAAGATAACTGCTAGGGAGCAACACTGTTCCATGGTGGGAAGAGCCACCTTAATGGTGGTAAGAACCAGTCTCCAGGTGGGAAGCAGGGGTCATGGAGGCCTTCTGCTAGGTCCTGGGTGAGGCCACTGAAAGCTTCCTTTCAAAACCATCTACACAGACTGAAATCCCTAGATTCACTTCTGTTCTCAGGGCTTGTTGAAGTGATAGTGACTTCTGTTCCTGCAGGATTGGAAAAAAATCAGATTCACCCATCTGTCCCCAGGGTTCACACGACCTCATGACCAGATCTTTCAAGATGAGGAAAGAACGTTCCTGAATGTCAGCAGTGACCAGGATAGTGACTTTCTAAGCCTATCAGTATGCCATTGGTGCCCATGTCTCCACAGAACCTGAGTCTTTTGGCAGGTTTACTGCAGACCCCAAAGCCTGAACATGGGAATCTTCATCTGTAGTGTAATGATTTCTTCCAAATTAAAACATTCCTTCCTGGAGAGAGGAAGACTCCTAAGACTCAGGAAGGCAAAGCATCTTACAAAGTTCAGGAAGTTCATAAAACATGGAGAACCCAGGAATGTCAGAAAAGTTCAAGATTCACAAGGCCCCTCTCCAAGGTTAGATAAGAAATAAATAGTTGCTGGGACAGTTCTTTGGTGGAGCTGCTCAAAAGCTGAGTAAGGAGCTCTAGGGATGCAGTTTTCATGAGTCATCACCCATGCTGGGGTGGGTCTTTCACCTCTGTAGATAACCCTGAGTCACCAACACTCTTCTAAGTCACCCTCATGATCTTGTAAGCAACCTCAGTAAACTTGTTAGGTCCCCAAGCTAGACTGGTGACTGGTGACTGTGGTCTGTCACTGGTGTTCTACTTGAGGTGAACAGACATTCCCTCATGTCTCCTCAAGAGAAATCAAACAATGGCATCCCATAACCATCACCTCACACTTCAAGAGAGGAAGAGTCATGTTCTTTGAGGCTATCTATCAAGCAGCAAGTATGGCTACTTGCCACGAAGTCACAACCTGGGACTGCTATAGCCCTTGCTCCCCAAGCTCCTGAGTTCCCCAGGCAACGAGTGATGTGGAATCTCTGGTCACCATCACTGACGGGCTGTGGATCCAGGGAGTTGTCTTCTCTGGGAGCCCAACCAAGAATTCCAGTCATGCTGAGGAATGGCCCTAACGGAGGCCCAGAAAGGGAAATTGAGGCCAGTAGAGGAATACCCCCCACCAATCTATTCAGGTCTTAGTCCCTGGAACCTGAAAGGTTGCCTTGTGTGGCCTAAAGGGACTTTACAGACATGATGAGGTCAGTAATTTTGAAATGGGGAGTTATCCTGGACTACTCAGGCAATCCCTAAATACGGTTATAAGTTCCCTAACTAGAAGGTGGCAGAGGGGTACCACATGCAGAAGAGAAGAAGGTGATGTGACCACAGAGCTGGACACTGAAGTGACATGGCCACAAGCTGAGGAATGTCAGCAACCACCAGAAGCTGGCTCCACGAAACTGATTTTGGATTTCTCACTTCAACAACTGCAAGAGAATAAGTTGGTGTTAAATGAGAGTCATTGATTCCACCAGACACGAGGCATCTGACCTGATGTTCCGGCTGATATTGCTGGCCAATGAAGCAGCCTGGAAGGAAACCAAGAAGTCATGTGGGGGTTGAATCCAAAGCCACTGGCCCTGCAAAGTCTCCCTTCTTCTCCCCCAAGGTTGGAGCTGTCTGCTGTTGTTGGATTGCACTCCTCCACCCAGATCTTCACCAGAGCCGCTGTCTGCTGACTGGTTTCCAGGAGCACCAGTGTCCTGGTTCCCCTGGCATCATCTTTGTATCCTAGCTTGGCCTGAGATCGACTAAGAAGTTCAAGACAAGCTGAAGGAGTCACACGCTGCTGTACCCGGCATCCTCTCCAGCGCAGGGCCTCTCCTGTCTCCGCACCAAGGTCCATTCTGCCATTTCACCTTTGGGATTCTCCATCTCTGTCCCTAAGCTGTGCTTTCTTGAGGCAGACTGCCCTTTCTGCAGCACCAGGAGAAGAAACAGATCCTCACCCTCAGTTGGCCAGCTTCTGCACAGATCTGGTGTGTTAGCCTCTTTTGTGTTGCTACAACAAAATACAAAGACAGATTTGGAGGCTAAAAGTCCAAGAAGAAGTGGCCCCATCTTTAGGGGGATTTGGTGAGTGTCCCCATGGCTACATCCCAACATAGTGGAGCTACGTGCAACAGGAGCTGATCACAGGGTGTGGTTTCACTTTTTAATAACTTCATTATCATGAGATCTAGCCTAATCTTGAGATACCAGCATTAACCCTTCCAAGTGGAACCCCATGACCTAATTACCTTGCATTGGGTTCCATTTTTCAAATGCGCCACCACCTTTCAATATGGCCACATTAGGGACCAAGTTTCTAGCACATGATCCTTCAAGGGGCAGATTCAAACATTATCTAAACCTAAATAGAGCATGCTTTGTAGTCTGCTGGCAGAGACACAGGGAGTCTGGTGAGGACTGGCCTGCCTCTTTCCATGTGACCTCTAGAGAGATCTGAGTCTGACCCGGCTCCTGTACTCCTCATTTCCTAGATTTAGAGGTAAGCCTTCATGTTTGTTGCAGGAACAGCTCCTGTAGTCCTTAAGAAAGCTGCTTCATCAGAAAGTCACCAGTCTTGCTCCCTGCCCTGCCCTGAGACTCTGCTTCATCTCTCCCCCTGCCCAGTGCCAGCTATTAACTCCAGGCATTAGGTGAAAGATAATGTATTAGTTACCTTCCTGGTGCTGAGATAAAATACCATGGCCAAGGAAACATCTAGAAGGAAGAGTTTATGGGGCTTATGGTTCCAGAGGGATTAGAGTCCATCGTGGCTGGAGAGGCCTGGCAGGAGACAGCTGTAGCAGAAAACTGAGAGCTCCCATCTTCAAGCATGAGCAGGAAGCAGAGAGACAAACTGGAAATGGGTTGTGGCTATGAACTTTCAAAGCCCGCCTCCAGTGATGTGCTTCCTCCAGCAAGGCTGTACCTCCTAGAGATTCCGTGACCTTCTCCAAACAGTACCAACAACTGACCAGCTGTTCAAATACTTGAGCCTATGGGGCACACCTCCTGACTTTGAAGAATCACTGGGCTTTCCCAGTATTTCCCCTTAGGGTCCCTGGTTCCATCAACAAGGTCTTTCACGTCCTCGGCTTAGCTTCCTGACTCTCCCTGTCCTTTTACTCCATGCACAGCCACCTCCAAGGATATCTTCTGTTCACTTGACCTCTGTGTATAGCCTCTCCCGTGGCTTCCCACAATTGTGTTCCATCAGGACATGATGCTCTGGTCTTAGTCCCCTGAACTCTGAGCCTCACTGGACTCCTCTTGGAAACCTAGTGAAAACTGGACCCTAGACAAAGAACCTGCATTGCCTGGATGAGCTGAAACACTGTGTAGACCCCAGACATCCCTGGTGAGGAGCTTGTTCCCAGCCTCAGGCATGTGTACCTTCCTGTTGGCCCACCAGTCTTCTAGCTTTAACGCTCTGTGGTTGCTCCACCCTGAGCCAGCTCTTCGGACCTTCTTCCATGTGCCTGGTCTACTAAACCCCAGAGAATAATCCCCACAGCACCTGAACAGGGTTCCTCTCATGCTGATCCAAACTCACTCCCACTTCAGAGGCAATAACTCCAGAGGGTGAATAGGACTTCCCGAGTGAGCCTTTGGAGTGTTTTGTGTCTGGTGTGGGTTGCTGGGAGAGATGGTCTTGCTGGAATCCTATCTATGAAGAGGGCCTGGGAAGATTCCTGAGGGAAACCCATCTTAGGAGAGAATGGATGCCGAATTGGCAGAAAGAACAGGTGCTTTACCGAAACACATTTGAATCTGCTACGTCTCTTATAGGTCACCCCCGACATAGACTATGTCCATACCGCCAACAGGCTGCTCAGACTTTGCTCTGGTGCTATGCCTGGCCATTGGGCATATCATTTGGGTTCTCAGTTGGATTATCCTAACTGGCAGTGCCTGCTTCATCCACAGCCTGAGCCAGCTGGGCCTACTGTGAAGCACTTTCCTCTTCTCAAGCTGGCAGAGGCAGCGAGAGGACAGAGGAATGAAATGTGTCCAGCATGCACCCTGGAGAAGTAAGTGCAAATGCTCCTCCACTCTTACACTGGTGTGTATCCTGATGAACCCATCATAAGCAGAACACGCCTTTAACACACCTACTCCTCAACATGGCACATGGCAGAATGTCAGTTATTTCCCCTCAAGATGGGCTGACTTGGAGCTGTGGCTTACCACCACTGCTCAGTGTCAAGAGGGAACCACACCTCATGTGGTTATCCTGGGGAAAAGATCTGAATTCAAAATCTGACGTAGGCTTTATACCTATTGCCCTCATAGCATTGTGAAGCAAAACAATCTGAAGTCACTGTAAATCAAGAGGAGCTGACTCAACTTTCCTCATCTGCAAAATGGAAGATGGTAATTCCTGTTTGCCTTCTGGGCCAGGATAAGGACAGCTTAGGAGGATGCTTGGTAGGCTAGGAGACACTATTCAAATGTGAACTGGCTATGGGTCTTCGGACAGTTTTTCCTGAGCTTGGAGGGCATGTGTTGGATCATGGTTCCCAGATGAGCTGCAAGTAGGATTCCTCCACATAGACCAGAGGCCCACCTGTTCATGATCCACAAGGGACAGCATGGTTTGTGAAAAGCCACTGGCAGAGGGTTCTCTGGGGCCTGGAGTCCAGGGTAGGAAGAGCCAGGTTCACAAGTGGCTCAGCACTGTAGCAATACTCTGCCCCCGCCCAGTGCAGAACCTCCCTCAGAGGGCTCTTGAAAACCTCTTTCCGGACAGCACTTGAAAACCCCATTTGCAGTCTTCTCTACCTTGCCTTCTCCCCTCCCACCTCGTCCCAGCCCCAACCCCAGGTCTGGGAGGAGGCACTCTGCAAAACTTTCTGTGGCTAACCAACACCCTGCCTCAGATTTTAAATTCTGAATTTTAGGTCTTAACCACTCCCAGAAGAGCAAGGCTAGAGACAAAGAGCTCCCAAACTCCTTCCTTAGCCACAGGCTGGCCAGCACAGTAGCTCCCACAGCACCTCAGCTGGGCTTTCAGTCCATGTCTAGAGAGAGTTCGAGGGGCAAGAAGCCCCAAGCACCAGACACTTGACCAGACAAAAGCAGGAACCTCCCAGGCTGGAGAGAGGGCTAAGAGCACTGGCTGCTCTTGCTGAGGACCTGAGTTCAGTTCTCAGCACCCACATGGCAGCTATCAACCATCTGTAATCCCCAGTTCCAGGGGAATCCAACATTCTCTTCCAGCCTTTTCTGGAATTGCACATGAATATACTTGCATGCAGGCAAAACATTCATACACATAAAACAAATTAAATTTTTTAAAAAAGGAGATCCCTCTCCCACAGAGCATTGAATCAACACATGTAGTTATGCATAATACCCAGTATTACCCATTTCTAGGGTTTGGTTCCTGGGGGAGGCTTCTGAAGAGGAAGTTGAGCCTTGGGACCTAGAGACTAGGAGAAGGTGCTTGCAGACAAGGCTGTGGTGGTGTTGGGGCAGGCTGGGTGTGGTGGCCTGGGCCAGGGCCAGGGATGAGCTTGGAATTCCCCAGGGCTTTCCAGAAGCCAGATTGCTGGGGTGAGGTAGATTGCCTCTCTTGTCTTATCCTCCTGTGCCGGCCACAGCTGGGACATTCTTGGCGGGTGCTATGGACAGCTTTCAGTGGAGAACTGAGGTAGACCGGGAAAGCAGATGGGAGGGAGGAGAGGTGTCCAGGGGTGAGGCCATACCCTGCCCTGCACTCAAGGTAGGAGTGCACAGAGCTAAGAGGAGAATGTGACTCAGGAAGTTCCCCAGCCGGCATCGTGGAAGGAGGAAGACGGGCCTTGGGTGCATTGGGGCCAGAGGAGAATGGGTGTTTTGTGGCCATGGGACTGCCCCGGCTGGTCTGCCTCCCCTGCTGGCCTGGAGGATTGGAAGGAAGGGAAGAAGGAAAGCCCTCACACAGTCAGAGAGGAAAGGGCCCCACCCCAGTCTCAGACAAAAAAGCTAGGGTTCAGAGTGTGGCTACAGCATCAGTAGGCTTTAGGGACTGGGAGGACTACTGACTCGGACTGGACGAGGGAAGGAGTTGGTGGGCCTTGAGTTGGGACAGGGATGGTAGCTGACACAGGGAACAGGAGAGTCCGCAAAGGCTACCAGAGTAGGAGCAGAGAAGCTGTTGTGGTTTCAGTGTCCCCTAAGACACCTGCTGCCCGTTAAAGCATTCTCGACATGATAGGGAAGCTGCACCGATGAAATCCCCACGAAACGGGAGTCTAACGAGATCTGCACGATGAAATCCCCACAAAACGGTAGTCTAACGAGATCTGCACGATGAAATCCACACAAAACGGTAGTCTATGAGATCTGCACGATGACGAACCTGTGGACACACCTAGATGGGTGGGGGAATGACACGGGCCCCATCTCAAGATGAAGAGCTGCAGGCAATCAACGGATGCTGAGGGAGGAAGTAGGCTTTCTCCAGGGATTAGCTCCCTGTGTGGTTATCTAGCTCTAAGTGGGCATGTCTAAACAGATACACAGAAGCACCACTAAATGGACTTACTGCTACACACACACACGTAACAGTAATAATCAAAGAAGAGGACAGGGAACTGAGAGAGGACAGGATGCATGGAAGGAGTTGGTGGGGACTGGGAAGGATGGAAATTAGGCAAAGGTATGAAATTCTCAAAATCTCAATAAAGTGTCCCCTAAAGTTCATGTGTTTCAAACTTCATTTTCTGGGTCAGCAAGATGGGTCAGTGGGTAAAGGCACTTGCCACCAAATCTGACAATCTGAGTTCTATCCCCAGGACTCCTGAAAGTTGTTCTCTGACCTCCACAATCAATCAATCAATCGTTTTAAAAAAAAAAAAAAAAAGAGGAGAAGCTTCGTCTTTCACGCAAAAGACATGGGATCTTTATGTTCAGGTCATGAAAGCTTGGTCCTCATAAAACAGGTTCATGGCACTCTCATGAATGGATTATCTTGAGAGCAGGCTTGTTATAAAAGTGAGTCTCTCTCTCTCTCTTTCTCTCTCGCTCCCTCCCTCCCTCCCTCCTTGCCCTTCTCTGCCTTCTGTCATGGGATGACACTGAAGACCCTCAGTAGATATTGGCCTCTCCATTTCGGACTTCCCAGCCTCCAGAACCATTAGTCAAATAAATTTCTGTTCATAAGAAATTACTCCATCTTTGGCATTGTGTTCTAGCAGCACTAAGTGGGCCAAGACAGAAGTCGAGGTGAGCTCAGACCTGGGTGGCCATGGCTGGCCCACCGATACTGTAACTGCTCAGGGACTTCTGAGGTTTCCTGGACCTGCCCTCACCCCCTTGCATCTGAGGCCTTCTGTGCTGGCATGCCCCATTCCCATCTATCACACTGGACCCTGCCTGAAACAGTCTATTTTTACACAAAACGGCCCCTTCTCCAGCTTTATCTTAGGAAAGCCCTCCAGGAAGCTCTTTCTGAGCACTCTGGCCAGAGGGACCTGGAATGTCTCCTGAGCCTGGAACACATTGGTCAGTCACTCAACACTGGCATGAATACAAGGATGTGGCACCAGCCATCCCGGAGAAAATGTCATCTGCTTTCCTTGCTGCACGGAACTGACAGTCATGAGGGAGAGGCAGACAATAGCCAGAGGAATGATTAAATCCTCTGTGACAACAGTGACATCTGTTATGAGGGAAACACACTCATCCGCTGATATCCTGGAGGACTCTTTCCCCAGAAAATGCCCAGGCTCTGCTCCTTGTGCCCTGATCCTGACTTCTGAGCTCCATACCAGCCTCACCTCAGCTACTTGGTTAGTGTCATGTAACAGTATACCCCCAAAATCTGCAACTGCCCATGTCTCTCCTGTAAAATGGTATAATATTTACATATAATCCATGCGTGCCCTCCCATGCTCTTTAAACTATCTAGATGACTTACAATATCTAATACAATGTAAATGCTCTGCAAATATTTTTAATTTATAAATTACATTTTATTTATTTGTGCTTACAGATGTATGGGGAGTGTGACTACACATGTGCCACAGCACACATATGGAGGTCAGAGGTCAACTTGAGGGAGTCCCATCTCTCCTGCCACCATGTGGGTCCCAGGGATGGAACTCAGCTCACCAAGTTTGGTGGCAAGTACCTTTGCCTGTTGAGTCATCTCACTGGTCTGGTAAACAATTATACTGCACTGTTTAGGAAACATGGACAACAAAATAATCTGTGCATGTTTAGTGCAGGCACAACTTTTTGAATATTTTAAATCTAGTGCTGGTCTAATCCATGATGTTTAACTCAGCGCCCTGAGAACGGGCAAGCCTCTGGTTGGGGTATGGAAGGAGATCCAAGAGAGAGAGCCTGGCTGGGATGGAGAAGGAAAACCGGGAGGCCGGTGCGTGGGACAGGGGACACGGCACCAGGGAGAGGCCGCCTCATATTTCAGGTGCTGAGGACCTGGTGGCATCTGGTTGTGATCTAAGAGCTTCAGGAAGCCACTGCTAGATACGAACGCGTACAGTAACTAACCTATCTTCCCGAAGGGAAGAGCCCTCTGACTGCACAGGACAGAATGGGTTGAAGAGGTCAAGACTGGATCCCAGGGCACCACTTGGGTTGCAGTGGTAATAAGGAGTAAATGTACTGGAAGAGCAGAATCGACAAAACTTGGGGGACGAGGAAGGGGATGCCCAGGATTCTGACAGAAGTGACCAGGTTGTAGGTATGTCAGGAAGGCCTGATACAACATGTGCCCTATTGAGAGGGAAATCCAGCAGCAGACATGGAGCAGTGTGAAGGCCGGGAGTTTCTTTGGGGATGTAGAGGTGTGAGATGCCCATGGGTGTTGAATAGAATGTCAAATGGACATCTCACTATAGGATCTGGCAATTCTAAGGAAGAACCCAGACAGAGGCCACAAACCCCAGTGTTTCCATGGCACCGAAGACACCTGTAATGTTACCCAGAGCCTCAGTTCCTGTCCTGGTTAGCTTTAACTGTGAACTTGACACAACCTAGAGTCATCTGAGAAGAGAGAGTCTCAGCTAAGGAATTTCCTAGATCAGAGTACCCTGAGGGCATATCCATGGAGAACTGTTAATCGATGTAGGATGGCCCAGGCAATGTGGGTGGTGCCATCCTTAGGCAGGTGGTCCTGAACTATGTAAGAAAGCTGACTGAGCATCCTCCGTGGTTCCTGCTGCACTTCTCTGGCTATAAAGTGAGTTCCTTGGTCAGAGGTAACACTGTGAACCAACAAGCCAGCCGGCCTTCAAGTTCCTGCCTTGACCTCCTGCCTTGACTTGCCCCACAATGGACTGTGACCTGGAGTTGTAGCTAAAATAAACCTTTTATAATAAACTGTGCGTGGAAATATGTGAGTTCCATGAGAGCCTTAAAAACTTGGAGAGCAAGCTGGAGAGATGGCTCAGTGGTTAAGAGCAACTGGCAACTCTTCTAGGACCCAATTCGGTTCCCAGCACCCATATCAGGCAACTCACAACCACCTCTAACTCTAGCTCCAGAAGATTTGTTGTCCTCTACTGGCCTCCTTTGTACCTGCACACATGCACCAAACAGTCACAGGAAATGTACACACATATACACAAATAAATATTTAAAACCACAAAACTGAAGGAGCCTAAAGACACCCAAAGGCAGTGTCTTGGAGGAGTTAGGCACATGTCTGAAGTTTGTAAAGTGTCAGGGTTCTGGTGGCAGGTCACATGTTAGCTTTCGGTCACAGCAGCAAAACACCTAAGTCAATCAATGGTGATTAGAATACATTAGAATGATTAGAATACATTATAATGCATCATATCTCAAAACTGTGTTCGTTGATTTTAAATGTTTTCAGTGATAGCAAGTAAGGTGATGCATTTGTTAATTCACCTGATTTAATCAATTCCTCTTTACAAACATGAACCATATTATTAGACAATTTTAAAAGTGAGCGTGCTCATTTAGTTCTGCCACCAAACACTGATTCTGTCTCTGGGAGGGGAGGGGTCGGGTGGGTGGAGGACGACGGACCATCCTTTTAAAACAAAATCTGAGAGCAGCCACAGCTGATCACACGTTTTGAATGCTACTGGGCTTGGTCAAAGATGCGATAGCTCCACCTGGTGGCCTGTGGAGGAATTACAGCACCTTCCTAAAATGAGGTGTTTTTGTTTTTTTTTCCCCCCCTTGGACTCAGAGTATCTCTTCTCATTTTTTCCAACACTTCTACTAAGGAGTACCTCATCCTCATCTTATTGATGGGGAAAGTGAGATTCAAACAGTGGAGGTGACATCTCTAAAAAGCACACATTTGAAAAGTGGAGGAGAATCTGAACATCAGCCTGTAGTCTGTGCCGATGGCTTATAAATCTGACTGAAAATCAGAATCCTCCAGGCAGCCTTTATAAACAGGAGATGAACTATCAGGACCACCCACTTGCATGTGGTTCTCTTTGTCCATCTGAGCAAACATATACTCACTACAGACGGAGCCTGGAAAATGCCATTCAGGGAAGGGACTGGTCCTGGAATGGCGATGGGCTCTAGACAATCTTTCATGCCTTTTAAAACCGTCATTATTCTCTAAACAATAATTTACACAGGACTTGCACTGTATGATGTGTGCATTGTAGTATAAGGAATCTAGAGTTAATTTAAAGTACATGGAAGGGGGCTGGAGAGATGGCTCAGTGGTTAAGAGTACTGGCTGCTCTTGCAGAGAACCTGGGTTCAGTTCCCAGAACCCACACAGCAACTAACAACCATCCTTAAGTTCAGTTCCAGGGGATCCAACCCCTTCTTCTGGCCTCTGTGGACAATGTACGACACAACTGCATTTACATACATGCAGGCAAAACATTCATATCTATAAAAAATAAATTTCTGTTTAAAAAGAAATAAAAATAAAATACATGCGAGGATATACATGGCTTCTAAGCAAATTCACAAATATGTATGTATATTTATGTGCCATTTTATAAAAGGGTTTGAGCACCTTGGGCTTTGATATCTCCCTGCAGGTACAAAGCGCTGATTGTGCTTTTGCACACTCACAGACGTACAACCACGGGAAGGAAGGAAAGGTGATACCATTCACACTCTAGAAGCAGGAAACAAATACTTGAGTGCTGAGTGACATCGCCATGTACATTAATCAAATTTCTTGTTTGCCCAACACTGTGAAAATGAGGGTCAAGGAATAAAGTCTTTAGGGTCCCCAGATCCTAACACAAAGGACAGGGCACATCAGCAGCTAAAGGGTCCCACAGGAAGATGGGGAGAGTGGATGGGGTCGCAGCACACCCTTCAAGGTCTTCAAGACCACCTGACCAAGGGGAGTTCAGGTGCCTTTCCTAACTGCCCAGCAGTGCCAGGCTAAGAGAAGTGTGTCTGCCATCTGTAACCCTGGTCTGCCCTATGGTGAAGGCCATCCGTCAACAAATCCTACCCCCAATATTCTGCTTTTTCTTCCATGTAAATGTGAACAGAAGGAAGAGGGCCAGTCATTGAGGAAAACCAGCTTCCCGAAAAAGAAAGCCAAGGGGCTGGAGAGATGACTCAGCAGTTAAAAGCACTGGCTGCTCTTGCAGAAGACTTGGGTTTGGTTCCAGGCACTCACATGGCAGCTAGCAACCATCCCTAACTCCAGTTCCCCAGGGTATCTTATACCCTCTTCTAATTTCCATAGACACTGCATGCATACATGCATGGCAAAACACTCATGCACATAAAATCTGATAAATACATAAAGAGAACAAGAAAAAGAGACCCTCACAGTCACGGGGACGGTTCTGGACACAGAAACAAGAGGGCAAGGAAAGCTAACTGGACTCCACAGAGATTACAGGTGATGTCACATATTTTATACTCAGCTAAACGATGTCTAGACCTTACTTTTTTCTCTCAATATTCTTTCTGAGACTTATTTACCGTAGATCTATCAAGCCATTAATTTGTTCCATAGTCCTTTGTGTTCGTGTCCCACAGTATATCAAATGATATTTAAGTTGATTCTGGATTCTATATTTTGGTTTTGTTTGTAATTACAAATGATGTTTACATTTAACTTCTGCGAGCTTCTGTTTTTGGACAGGCAATCTGTTTATAAATAGTTATTTGTAAAATCAAGACACAATAAGGGCATCTATCACAAAACATGCATTTATGCTGATGAGAACCCTGAGAACAGTGCAGTGGTAATCTCTGAACCCAGGGGGCAGTTAGTAATATGTGGAGACATTTTTGGTTGAAAGAACTGGTGAGAGTGAGTGGAGAAGCCAAGGATGCTACTAAGTATCACATGATGTACAGAGTAGTCCCCACATGAAAGATCTGCACAGTCCCAAAGAGCGACAGTACACAACCCAAAATAAGTGCTCAATAAATAGGTCTTTTCTTCAATGCTTCAATGCAAGATCTTTTCTTTATTGTCTACATGAAAGTTTGAGGGTCTCTTGAGACTATCATTCTCTTTAAATATGCATGAAGCACTTACCAGAATTGTTTTACTTAGCCATGAAGAATATCCTAAGTAAATTCTAAAATGCAGGAATTACATTGAGTATTTTGTTACCATCAAGTAATAACTGAGAAGTTAATGGAAAAAGTGCCTTCATCCTGTCTCTCCCTTATTCCTACTGCACCTACCGAGAATTCCAAAGCCAGTTTAAAAAACAAAAACCAACAATCAACCAAAACTCACAAATTCCTATTTGCTAAAGAAATACAAGTAAAACTGTAATTCCTTAAGCAATACCCATTAGAATGTTGTGTCTTAAAAGTTACTGAGTACAGCCAAAAGAAAACTCAGGAAAAATAATCTTATGAAACTTTATGAAATAAAGACAACTGAAAACAAATGAGCTGAGCTTTGGCTTCTAAAAGGAAAATGAGCAGGACAGGAAGTACCAAGAGAACAAGAGGAGACATTTTTAAAAAATGAATTAATGAAATGCAAATGTGGCTCCAACAAAGGCTGCTTTTAAAACTCCAATAAAAATAAAATAGACAATACTCTGATTCAAATTCTGATTTTAAAGGAGGAGGAAAGCTAGGAACAGAAATAAGTAATACTGAGTACGAGGCAAGAGATTGAAGTCCAGAGGCACAGGAGGAAGGGCCAGGTGCGGAGGCGAGACCGAGTCCTTGGTTGGTATAACAAGGCCCTGGATTTCATCCCCAGATATCCACAAATAATTCTGTTTAAGATGGTATGTTGATTATATCTATCTGATTTCAATTGTTCTCAATGCTCCATAAAAAGCACAGCAGAAGAATTAAGAGAAACGCTGCCTCCTCCCCAAAATAAGGAGAATGGAAGGGAAAAAACAAAATTTTAGAAACTAAAAAGCAGATACTTGAGTCATAATTAACTTAGATTCCAGATTATATAAACTAATCGAGAGAGGAGATCTGAGAAATCAAATTAAAACCTCAAAACCTTGGAGCTAGGGAGATGGCTCAGTGGGTAGAATCGTTTGTTCCAGAAGCATGAGGATCTGAGTTTGAATCCCCAGCACCCATGTAAAAGACCAAGCATGCATGGCCTTGCATGTGCCTGCAACTCCAACATGACATGAGGATCCTGCTGGCTGCCAGCCTAGCTCCAGGTTCAATGACAGGCCCTGTCTTAATGGAATAAGACAGACAGTGAGAGCGTAGGCCACCTGATGTCCTCCTCTGGCTTCTGTGCACACCCTGGTACACATCCCCACATACACTCAGAATCCAGTCTCGGCACCACAGTCTGCACCATGCAATCCACCTGCATCAGCAGAGCAGAGCAAAATCCTGGACATCCCAGCTCCTACTCCACAGGCCAGGTGCTATCTGTCCGAAGCAGCAGTGACAGCAAAAGCTTGGAAGGTTCCAGACCCGATTCTACAACCAGACAGATTCTGCACAGAGACATCAGCAAAGCCCTGTGTCTTCCACCCTCTGCACGGTGACACAGACTGTGGTTTCTTCCTTTATGTCCCTAAAAGGTGACCTAGCAAAACCCAAAGTAGAAAGGTCCTTCTGCTACCACAGAGGCAGGGGCAGGAAGAGCATGGGAGCTGGAGCAGCACCTGAGGTGTAGAGCAGACCAGGATGGTATTATAAAGGCTCAGAAAACCAAGCCACCACCAGAACTAAAGCCCACAGAGGAAAACAGAACCTACATGCTAACCTGGGTGACTGCCTGCTAAAATAAATGCTTTAAAGAGGATTAGACATCCCCTCACCCATAACCAAAATATGAAGGGTGTAGTAAAAAATAACTCATTGTTCCCAGAACCAGGAAAACCACAATATGTGCTAGAGAAGCAAATCGACTCCAGTACTAGCGTGAATCAGATGCTGGGATGATCTGAAAAGGACTGTAAAACACCCATCATAAAAGGGCCTCAATGGTCACTTGCAAATGAAAGAAAGAAAGAAAGAAAGAAGGAAGGAAGGAAGGAAGGAAGGAAGGAAGGAAGGAAGGAAGGAAGGAAGGAAGGAAGGAAAGAAAGAAAGAGGGGAGGAGGGAAGGAAGGAAGGAGGGAGAGAGGACTCAACAAAGAAGCTCTAAAAAACGGAAATTATAGATCTGAAAAGGAGAACAAGTGCAACTTAAAGCTTACAGGACAGACCCAGCAACAGTGAAGATGACAGGAGAGACTCGTTACACCTGAAGACAAACCGACAGAAGATACTCAGTCTGAATAACAGAGAAAAAGCAGGCTGAGAACAATAGGCTCAGGACTTGTAGTTCTCCCTTACCTGCAGTTTCACTGTTCATAGATTCAGTTACCAACAGCTGATGCCAGCATGAACACATTAGATAATTCTGTAAACAATTCATAACTTTTAAATTGCATGCCATTCCAGGCAACATGATGAAATCACATGCCGTACTGTTCCAGCCCAAACAGGACATGAAACATCCCTCTGTCACATCCTACCTGCCTCTTAGTCACTTAGTAGACGTCTTGGGTATCAGGTAAACTGTTGTGGTATTACAGTGCTGTGTTAGGGTAATCCTTGCATTACTTAATAATGGCTCTAAAGTATGTTTGTTTTAGAGGATATTGTTACCATTGTTCAATTTTGTTACTTAAATTTTTAAAAATTTTATGTGTATGTGCATGTGTGTCATGCCTGCATGTATATAAGTGTACCTGTGTTGTGTAGTGCCTGTGGAAGGCAGATGAGGGTGTTAGATCCACTGGAACTGGGGTTACAAATGGTTGTTAGCCAACTTGTGGGTACTGGGATTTAAACCTGAGTCTTCTGCAAGCATAGTCAGTGCTCTTAGCTGCTGAGCCATCTCTCCAACCCTTGTTAGTTTTTTTATTTGCCTCATTGTGTCTAATTTATAATTTATAAAACTTTACCATAGGAATGTATGCATACAGAAAAAAACACACACACACAGTATATATAGGGTTCAGTGCTACCTGCAGTTTTGGGCATGCATACTGGAGGTGGCAGAACATCTCTGAAGGGAAGACTATACAGAAAACAATTCATATCATAAGAATTCTAGAAGGTGGGCTGGAGAGAGGGCTCAGCAGTTAAGAGCACTGACTGCTCTTGCGGAGAACCTGGGTTTGGTTCCCAGCACCCACATGGCAGCTAACAACCATCTGTAACTCCAGTTCTAGGAGATTCTCTTCTGGCCTCCCTGGGCAATGCATGACATGGGTGCATTTATATACATGCAGGCAAAACACTCACATACATAAAATAAAATAACAAATAAAATTAAAAGAATTCCAGAAGGTGAGGACAAGACTTTGGGACCAAAACTGTATCTAATGGATAAATGAACATTTCCCAAACTTAGTGGAGGACACAAGTCTACAGATTCATGAATTGGAGTGACTCTCAAAAAGAAATCCAAAGAGACCCATAAAACATGCCATACATAAACAAACTTCTTAAACCAAAAGCAACTTATAACATTTTGAAACAGCTAAAAAGAAAGGAGGTACAAAGGCAAGAGAAAACAGCGATGTCTCATCTGAAACAACCAGGCCAGAGGAAGGGGAACAGAAGAATGGAGAACTCCAGAGCCTCGATCTAGTGAAACCGTCCTCAGGGAATTAAAAGGAAAGGACACTTTAAGTGAAGGAAACGCAGAGGATTTGCTAGTGGTAGACCTACCTTTAAAGAACAGCTAAAGGAAGCTTCCAGAACCAAAGAAAATGACATCTGAACTTTCCAAAAGGAAGACAAACAATGGGATGGGTAAACAGACAGGTTTTCTTAATCACATTTTATGGTTAAAGTGGCCTCATCTTCCATGGTATGCAATGTATGTAGAGCAACAAATAATATTTTTTAAGTTAGCTACTTGGGTGGGGCTTGGGTGGGGTGTGACTCACTGATAGCACACTTGCCTAGCACATGAAAAGCCTCAGGCTCCATTCAGCGTTGAGAGGAGACATGTAAAAGGACATAAATAGTAAAAGACACCAGTAGGTTGTGATAAGTTACTTATATACGTGGATAATATACAAGAAAACTACAGGAGACACAACTAACCAACTTTATAAATTCATCCTAATGGAGGTCCAAAACATGTTCAAGCAGCCAATGGGAAGGCAAGAACAAAACAAAAAACAAGAGCGATGAGAGGCACAGAAAACAGAGGGAATACACAGAAAATAAAAATGTAAATGATGGGCCTAGCTCCAGCATCTCAGTCATGAAAGCAGTCTGAATATGCTAATTCAGAGAAAGAATGGAACAGAGGACAAAAAAAAAAATCATAACCCAACTGCATACCATCAGAAGAACTCACATCAAACATGATACAGGTAACTCCTACAGTTTGAATATGGTTATGACCCCGATAGGCTCCTGTCGTTGGGGTTCAGTGGCCAGCTGCTGAGCTTTGGGGAAAAAACTGGATCCTTGGGGCTCTGGCCTAAGCAATGGGTTTATACTTAATGGATAATATGATGTCATTGTTGGGAGGTGGAACCTAGACAGAGGATGTAGGTGTCTGGAGGCGTGTCCCAGGAGGAGGCGTGTCCCGGGAGGAGGCGTGCCCAGGGAAGATCTACTTTGTTCCTGTCTCTTCTAGGCTACCATTAGGTGACTGAATTCTTCCTCCACATATTCTTGTTACCATGATGATTTGCCTCATCTCAGGCCCAAAGTAACAGAGCCAGCCACCAGGTACCAAAAGCCCCAAGACCAGGAGCCAAGGTAGAGCCTTCCTTCCTGGAGTTACCTCAAGTGTCTGGCTGGTACAGTAACTGGAAGCGCACAGATGGAGAAAGAGAAAAGATTTCTAAGCTGAGATAGTCTCACTGGAGTATTTCACCAAATATGTTATATTTCTCAGAATATAAGAGGGGTACTTCATTGATCTTATGGACCAGTTACACTCAGATAAAAAGCTAGCATTAAAAAAAAGAAAGAAAAAAAAATTACAGATCTTTCTCTCCTAAACTTAAATGTGAAAATACTGGTAGATCAAATCCAAGAATGTACAAAAAGAATGATACACACGACTAACTGGGATTCATCCCAGGTGTGCAAGATGCTTCAGGATTCAAAAATCAACAAGAGAAGTCATGATTTCATCAACTTAGGCAGAAAAAGCATTTGGCCGAAGATATCATCTATTTATGATAAAGCATTCATGATAAAACTCTCAGTCCAGGATAGGGATATAGCTCAGTTGGTAAGGTGCTTGCCCAGCATGCATAGAACTCTGAGTCTGATCTCTAGGACTGCACAAACCAGGCACGGCAAAGCATGATGTAACCCCAGCACGAGGAAGTAGAGTCAGGAGGATGGAAAGCTCCAGGTCAGGACAGGTGAGACGGCTCAGTGGGTGAAGGCTCTTACTGCCAAGCCCGATGACCTGAGTTTCACAGGCCCCATATGATGGGAGAAGAGAACCTACTACTGCAAGCTGTCCTCTGACTTCCACATGGATGCTGTGGCATGCACACAAAATAAAGAAAACTGTAATTTATGGGGCTGGAGAGATGGCTCAGCAGTTAAGAGCACTGGCTGCTCTTGCAGAGGACCTGGATTCAATTCCCAGCACCCACCAGGGTACTAACAATGTCAGTAACTCTACTTCCAGGGGATCTGACATCCTCTTCTGACCTCCACAAGCATTGCACGACATGGGTGCACTTACACGGAGGCAATACACTCATAACCACAAAATAAAATACACAAAATATTTTTTAAAACTAATTTAAAAATCAGTTTAAAAAGCTCAAGGTCATTTTTGGCTACATAGCAAATTCAAGGCCAACTTGGGATATAGGAAGAGGACTCAGTGGGTAAATCTGGAGGATCTGAACTGGAATCTCCAGAACCCACAGGAACACTGGATGCAGTACGGTCCATCTGCAAGCCCATCATTCCTATTGCAAGATTGGAGGCAAAGGCTGGAGAATCTCCAGATGCTCAAGTGCCAGCAAGACTGGTCTACCCAGCAGCCAACAACAAAGAGAGAGGTAGAAGGTGAGGACTGACCCCTGAGGTTGTCCTTTGACCTCCACACACATCATGGCACATATACATCACACATAAAAGAAAAATACAGACTCAGTTTGGGAGTGATGATTCACACCTGTAATCCCGGCACTCAGGAGGCTGAGACAGGAGTACTTATGAGTTCTCCTTGGCTGCAGAAGGAGACAATATATTTTTTAAAAAAATATTTTATGTGTATGCATGTATTGCCTGCATGTATGTAAGTGCACCCATGTTGTGTAATGCCAATGGAAGTCAGAAGAAGGTGTTGGATTCCACTGGGATTAGAGTTAGGGATGGCTGTTAGGCTCCACATGAGTGCTGGGAATTGAACTCAGGTCCTCTGTAAGAGCCAACAATGCTCTTAACCACTGAGCCATCACTCCATCCCTAAGAGGAGACAATGTCTTGAAAAACAAAAAACCTTCTCAACCACATAAAGAAAATACACAAAGCCTTTACCTAACATACTTAATGGAGAAGACAAAAATGCTTTCCTTCTAAGACTGGAAATAAGGCAAGGATATTAATCTTACCTGTTTGATTTAGCATAGTATAAGAAAGTCTAACCATCAGGAAGACAGGAAAATCGGGGCATGGTGGCACATGCCTTTAATCCCAGCTCTTGGGAGGCAGAAGCAGGTGGAGCTCTGTGAGCTTTAGGCCAGCCTGGGCTACACCGTGAGACCCACAGTGAGACCCTGTCTGGGAAAAAAAAAAAAAAAGAAGAAGAAAAAGAAGGAAGCCTAGACTGGAAAAGAAAGAATAAAGCTATTTTTATTTGCAGGTGACATGACTGTCCTCACAGGGAATTTCAAAGAATGTATCAAAAAAAAAAACAAAAACAAAAACCCAAAACCCATCTAGAACTAATACTTGTGTTCAGCAGGAAATATTTCCAGATACAAGATTTCTAAGCAAAAATTTTTATAGACCAACAAGTAGATACTTAAAAATAAAATACATAAAATTGCAAATGAATCTAGTTATGCTGAAAGTATTTTGAGTACTGTGATAGATCAATATTTATGCATTGAAATAGCATAGTCAATAAGGAGATGTTCTGGCAGGTCTGTTATATTTTCAGAGCAGCAAATGAGTTAAAGTGGTATTTCAAGATTATCTCCAGCGTATTCTGTGATGGTGATGAAAATGCATTAGAGCTAGACAGAGGGGGCGGTTGTACAGTATTGGAAGTACACTAAATGCCACAGAATTACACATTCTGAAGTAGTTAATTTATACATCATGTGAGTTTCATCTTGGACAAGAAATTGATAATAATTGGAGAGAAAAAAAAAGGTCTTCCCAGCAATCAAATAGAACATGACAATATATGGCTTGGGGGCCAGACGTGGTAGTGCAGGCCTTTAATCCCAGCACTGGGAGGCAGAGGTAGGCTGATCTCTGTGAGTTCAAGGCCAGCCTGGTTTACATAGTGAGTTCCAGGACAGCTGGGGCTACAGAGAGACCCTGTCTCAAAAAGACCAAAAAAAAAAAAAAAAAAAAATCTGGCTTGGTGATAGAGACAGGGCGGAGACTCTAACCTGTCTTGTCTTAGTTTCTCTAGTGACTGCGATAGTATTTCAGCTCACAGTTCCAGGTCATTTCATCATGAAGGGGAAAGTCACAGCAGTGGGAGCTTGAGGTGGCCAGTTACACTGCATCTGAGGTAAGGAGGTGAAGGGCAGAGGATGAAGGCGTGCAGGGCTCAGTCCCTTTCTCTACTTACACAGCCCAGGATCCCAACCTGGATCCTGGATCCCACTCACAGTGACGGTCTTCCCTCCTCAGTTAACATAACCAAGACGACCCCACCCAGGCACGCCCAGAGCCCATCTCTAGATTTGGTCAAGTTGACAATTAACCACAACCATCACAACTGCCCCAGTCTCTTTTCTTTTGCTAATAACACAAAATCACAAACCAAATATATTTGAAGAAAAAAAGTTTGTTTCAGCTTATGGTTCTGACTGAAGATTGAGGGGTCACATTCAAAATGGCAAGAAGTGCTGTTTCTTTCCAACCTGGTTCATGGGACAATTCTTTGACTTATATGCACAGACACCTGGGTGGCACATGGACCAGAGAAGAATCCCTACCTGAGAGGACAGGATGACAGGACCATAAGAGGAAGGGGCCTCGATCCCTGAATCACACATAGAAGAAAGTCTCCTGCTGACTAGGGATATTTTCAATAGAGTATGAGTGAGAAATGGTGTGTTAAGCCACAGAGAGTTTTCTATGTATTTGTCAAAACAGACAGCATTGCCCTGAGCCTAAACATCTCCACTTCTGCTTAAAGAACTTTGAGTCAGAGTTCTATTCTATTCCTAATAAATTAGAAGGTGGCTCCACAATTAAGTTCTATATGAAGGAAACTGGAATATCTGTCATGTGGCTTTCTGGGTGAAAGCCATCTCTATGGCAGGACCCATATTCTCTGAACCTCTTTAGACTTTTGTTTTCTGGTCCCACTGAGGTTCCCTGTGGATTCTGGGCCAACTGTGGCTCACAGAGAAGTCATCCTTGGGGCCATCAGTCCAGTGCAAGGACCCCGGGTTTGTCCTGGAGGTACATACCAGCCTTGGCTGGCCCACTCTTAGCTTGGTGTGGGGTGGGATGCCAGGGAAGCCTGCAACGTCAGGATGCATATTAGTCAGGGTTCTCAAGAGGAACAGAATGGATGGAATGAACTTACAGTGAAGGAGAGTCTATTAGAGACTGGCTTAGAGGATGCTGACTGGGTCGTCCAACAGTGGCTGTCTCACATGGAGAGGCTGAGATCCTGGAAGTTGCCCAGTCCACAAGGCTGGAAGTCTCAGCAGTCCTGATCTGGCATTGAAGGTCCAGAGGAGTCCTGAAGAGTTACAAGTCTTCAGTCCACACTGGAAGTTCAAAGCTAGGTCCTAATATCAGTGAAGGAATGGGACAGCAACAAAGGAGATGAACTTTGCTGTAGGAGTGAAGGCGAGCAGACAAAAAGCGAAAATCTTTCTTCTTCCATCTCCTTTATCTGGGCTGCCACCAGAAGGTGCCACCCACATTTATGGGGGTGCTTCTCAGTTCAAAACATCTCATCAAGGAAATTCCTCATAGAGGGAAGCAGAGGCAGGAGGATCTCTGAATTCTAGGCCAGCCAGAGCTACATACTGAGACCCTGTCCTCCCACCCCAACACGCCAGAAAAAAAAGAAAAAGGAAGATTCCTCACAGAGACCTACCACTCGGTTCATTTCAGCTGCAGTCAAGTTGACAACTAAAATTAACCTTCACAGATTGCAAAAACAGTTTGGGGAAACTTAACAAGCCTGTTGTTACCTGCCATCAACAAAGTCATCCTTCTCTCAACACTTGGGCCAATCTCTATAATAAGCATATTTCAGACTCCCCAGTTCAGGCTTCTGCCATCACTGTAACACCTCATATTTCATACTTTGGATCAAGGTAACTGAAAATGCTCCTCACCTAGGGGCGTATCAGCCTGTAGGTGCTGTCATCTTGCAATGTTTGAGGCAGGCGGAATTTGCAAGTTTTTCCAGCATTGCCAAAACTGAATTCCAACCTCCACCCCGCACGTCAGAGCTGACGCCAAATTGCCTTCTGGTTGCTGGGGCCAAATTTCTGAGGGCCATGCTTGACTGACATAAATGCTCAAACCACCAGAAAATCCTGGAAGGAGCACTATAAATACAAAGCACATCCAAAACGGTCTGGAGTGTGTGCGTGTGTGTGCTGGGAGTGTGCAGGTGTATGCATGCAGGCAGAGGTTAGAGGAGGATGTTGGGTATCTTCAAGCTTGCATAGGAAGTGCTCTCAACTATTGAGCCACTTCCTTAGCCCTGTCTGGAGGTCCCCATCTGTGCCTTCCGGATGGGATAATTGGGGCCCCTGGTTTAAATTTAGAGGTTCACTCGTCTGAAATGGTATCTAATAGTGAAATAAAACTATACTAGATATACTATTTGAAATATGGTTCACACACTGTTCAAAAAATTGTCTTGTTTCAAGACATTCCCAGCACATATAGTAAGCATTAAGGGCAAGCAACCTTGGGGAATTAGGATATCCTGAGTTTGGACTTCTAGCCTGAGGAGTAATTATCTAGTAATTGAGCTTGAGATTTATCTCGTTTTGTTTTGTTATTTAAGGTAGAAGCACTGTAATTAATCCAAATGCTCACTTTTCAGGGGTGTGGTTGGGTGGGAATTAGGGTGAGACATAAATCTTTTTCTTTGTGCTCTTCTACTTTTTAAGTTTTATTTTCTTCCCAAATCCATGACTAACAGTTTTAAAGTGAGGATCTAACCCAGAGTCTTGTGTACAACAGGCCAGAACTCACCCACAGAGCTATACCCCAAACCTTCCTAAGTACTTGTGTAACAACGAAAAGCTGATTTAATCCTTGAAATTGTGACACACACTTAGAAAACAGAAAACAAGACCTGCTGCTTCACCCCCTTCTGATCAGTCTTCTATGGTGAGTCTTCAGGGAGCACGCGGAACTCAGAATGGGAGTCCTCCCTGTCTCCCACTTTTTAAATAAGGCTTCCAGGCATCTTCTTCTGACTTCACATACAGGGAGTAAAGCCATAACAAGTCAGACTGTTGGGAGCCTGTGTGTGCAGACTTGAAAGCCCACAGACCTTAGGCCTGTGCTACTTCCTAACTTTCTACATCTGTTTTTTTTTTTTCCAACATCATCTCCATTTTTCCCCTTGTTCCTACTCCTCTATTCCTTCCACATACTCTTTGGATGAGGCTGCATCCAACCAGGGGGCTGGGGCGGGGGGCTGAGATGATGGACTGGAGGAGGTATGCAACTTCTTCTTGGTCAGGGCATGACATTCTCCTGAACATGGTGTTTGGTTCAGGGATGAAAATGAAAGTCAGGCCTAGAATATTTGTTTTGATTGTACAGCAAAGCTCTGTACTGCCAGGCTCAAACCTCGTGGGAGTAGGCATCCATTCTGATTCAATATGATCCATGATGATATGGTGACCATGGGCGTGAGAAGAGCTTACAATGACTAGTTCCCAGATTAAGCCACACTTGAAGCTGGTATATTTTTCCTGGACTTTAAAGCTATTTGAGTCAATTAGCTCTTTTTCTTCCTTCCTTCTTCCTTAATGTTGTTTGAACTGAGTTTTGAAACAATTCAAGTCTAATACAGCAAAGCCAGAGACAATGAGTAAGAGGAAGATATGATTGGGACCTGCAGCTTTATCTGTTCTACCAGACCCTGTCTGAGGAAAGCATAGAGGCCTTGAGTCCAGAGAAGGGAAGGTAGATGGCCAGGATATAGTAATGTCCTTGGCACTACATAAGGGAAAGGGATCTGGGCTGTGACAGTCCCTGCACACCAACCCTCCAGTTCTACAGCGGACATGTCAGATTCTCAGAGCTGAACAGATGCTAAGGGTCCATATTTCAGGCTCATTAAGCAATTTCTAGTATGGCTTGGCTTTCCTGTGCTCACCAATGGGAAGATTCATGGGTCTTCCCCCACAAGCACTCTGGTTTCATAGAGTTCAGTTCATTACGCAAAAATGTTAGATCTGCTGCATTGGGTGGTCTCCATAAATTGTTACTGCAACCAGTTTGGACACTACTGTGTATTTCTGGGGACCCTGGCACTTGTGGGCTAGTTTACCTCGTTGGCTCCAAGTAAGTCCACCAGGCCCTGCACATGCATGCAGTTGTTCCCTAGCTCATGTGTCTTTAAAACCAGAGTAGGCCTGTGATTGCTTGATGGAAGGAAGAGAGAAGAAGGAGTATACCTTGGAAGACCCTGGGGGATTCTACTTCCTTCCTCGTGGAGCCCTGGGCTGTCCTGTGAGAAGAGGAGGGTTACCTCCAACCGGAGATCACCCAGAGAGGTGGGAGAAAGAAGAGGGAGGAGACTTATTAAGGGGCACTGAGGTCCCAGATATTCAACATCTAGCTATGGAGACCACAGTGAGATCAGCAGAACTGTCTAGCTGACCACATGCACCATGACATATAATAAAATTGCTGCATAAAGTGGCCAAGATTTTTGTTATGAAACAAGACTTCTCCCTATAGGCATGAAGCCAATCACAAAAAGGGCAGACGAATTACCAAAAGGGACCCTCCTCTCTGGGCTGGAGTTCAGGTTGCCAGAGCACAGCTCAGCAATGGGAGAGGCCCAGCAGGGTGCCAGTCACATCCTATGTACAGAACAGGCACCAAACAACTCCAGTAGCCTAGGGATTGGGGGTTTTAGAGGGATGTTTCAGGTTGCTAGCCAGCACCTGTTCTTACTAACTCCCAAGTGTGCTGGGCTACTGTACTGCCTTGCCCACTTCCAGAGGCTCAAGGCACTAGAGGTTTAGTTTAAGTTCCTAGAACCCATTTCACTCTCTTTTCTTTGGGGCTGATTTTCTAGGAAACAGCCAGGAGTACATCCTAGTTTGCCACAGAGGCAGAGGGAGAGAATACCTTTCCTTCACACCATACCCTTCAGTATACAACTCCAATGGATCTGAAATCTGTTGGGTGTGACTCTTGCCCATAGAGGCTTACTCAAGACAGGGTGGAGTCTGATTCATTCTTGTGCCCACACTACCAGTCGACCAGTCAACTAATATTTCCTGATGCAAGCATCATGAATCAGGCCATTTCTTTCTCAGCTTACCTGCAACCATCAGTTTTGCCCTAAATAAAAGATTGTGTCTATGAATGTGGCTATGGATCGTTACTTACGTTAGGACCCCATTACCAAAGTCTGTCTATAGTGAATTTTTTTCAGCATAGTTAAGGTAAGCACAATTATTGAAATGTTCAAGTTTAAAAATTTCTGTCTCTAGGTAGATTACGATAGTGGCTAAGGGGCTGGAGAGATGTCTGAGGGATTAAGAGCACTGGCTGCTCTTGCAGAGGATCCAGGTTCGATTCCCAGCACCCACACGGCGACTAACAACTGCCCATAACTCCAGTTCTGGGGGATCCGACGCCCTCTTCTGATCTCCGCGGGCACTGCTCGACACGGGTGCACTTACATGCACGCAGGCAGTACACTCCCACACATAAAATTAAAAAATGATTAAGAAAAGGATACAAGTCTGCAAGCCGGCCTGTGCTCCCAAGGCCTAAGGAAAAGGAAGAGAACCAAGAGGAGGAAAAGCAAAGAGAAAGTGGAGATACGTGTGAGCGAGAAACGAAGAGCGCTAGCTGCAACCGAGGAGGAGCGGCAGGAAGCACAGGCAACAGCAGGAACCAGGAGACCTGCGCGCGGAGCGGGAAGCCCGGCACCAAGGCGGCCGGAGCGCGCCGGGCCGGCTCACCGCAGCGTCGCGCGGGGGACGGGGGCGGAGCTTCTGCCGCGGCGTGCGAGGTACTCCCCCCCGCCCGCCGAGGGATGGTCGCGCCCGGCCACGGCGGCCAATGGGAGGCCGGGATGTTGGCGAGGCGGCGGCCAGCCGGGCGCTCGCTGGCTGGGGGCGGGAGGGGGACGGCGGTCGCCGCCATGATGCTTGTTTGCTTTCAATGAAAACGAGGGGGGCGCGGAGGAGGCGGCGGCGGCGGCGGCGGCGGCGCGGAGGCGAAGGCGGCGGCGGGCGCGGCGCGAAGGGCGAGGCCGGGGACCGAGAGAGCGGGACGGCGTAGCGGCGGCGCGGCGGGTCGGGGCGGCCGAGGCGGGCGGCCGCGGCGCGGCGGGGGAAACAAAGAGCGGCGGCTGGGGCGGCTGCGGAGCGGCGGCGGCGCTGCAGCAGCGGGCGGGACTGGTATGGTGGTTCCACAGGGCAGACCGCGCTTCACTCACCGGGAGGAGGCGGCGGCAGCGGCGGAGGAAGGCGGCGCAGCTCGAGAGGTGAGCGAGGCCTGAGTGCTGCCCGCGCGGCGGCCCCGTGCGCCCCCCTCGGCGGTGGCGGCCACCCGTGTGTCCCCCGGGGCGCGCCCCCGCGAGGAGTCCCGGGGCTCGGCTGGGGCGGGGTGGGGGGGCGTTGATTGACGGCCGGGGCGCGGCGGGCACCCGGGTTTCTCGGACTCCCCAGGCCCGCCCGGGCTCTGGTCACCTCCCCCCTGGAGACATGCCAGGACGGGTGGCAACTTTGGAGAAGTGGTGGTGTGGCATGGCGCACGGCCGAGCGTGGATCTTCGCCCTCGGTGGGCGCACTTCCCGCCCTCTCTTTGACCCTCTGCGCCCCAAAACTTTTAGAGTCCAATGAACGCAGGTATGGTTAGGGGCGGAGCGGATTGCGTGGCCAGAGCAGCAATTAACCAGATGAAGAGATTATTTTACGCTGTAGTCAGGACTCCAGTACTAATTCCTCGAAGCAGTTTTCTCCAGTTTAACCGAATTACACCTGGCCTTTTCATTTTTCAACTCCGGTCCTTTTTATTTTCTTTGGTTACCACTCCCCTCCCCGTCCGTTTGTGACTTTTTCATCAACATTTGTAATCTTTCTTTTTAACTGTTACTGCAAATGACAACATTGTGAATAATCATCTTGCCTCACCTTCTTGGCTACGTTGTTACTCTGAAGCCGACATTCAAAATGATCTGCTTGACTTTGAGTTTCTGTAATTACCCGTTTTACAGATGGATTGTCTCTTGATAGCTAACTCTAGTCATGCTTGCGTCTGGGGTTTTAGTTTTGGATAGGATGAGCTGGAGTGTGAATAAGTGAAAAAAATAATTTGGTGTATAGTAACACTTTGCATTTTCCAGACTTTGCTAGAATCCACTGTTCCACAACAGTTCTGTAGGCAGTAGACGCTGATAGGGCCATGGGTGAAAAGCTTTTGCAGACTTTTTTAGTTTTTGCAATTGCTGTTAAGACAGTTGCTAGTCTTCAGAACGTGTTGCTTTTTAGAATAAATTTTAGAGTTCAGTTTGCAGTAGACCAGTGATCTAGTTCAGTTCTTGTACTTTAAAATACTTGAACAGCTGCCATGAGGAAACTGAAAGGAAGATTAAAGTGACCAAGATATTACAGTTCTGAGGGGAAAGTTCAAGTTTTATGTTTGTGACAGCGTATGTTGTGTGTTCTATGATTGTTAGAGTCTTTGGAGAAGGAAAGGGGTGTTTTAAGGGGTGAATACTACTGAAGGTAGATCCACCTGGTGGTCATTTTTCAGTAGGGTAGGCATATGGACAAAAAGAGTATGTGGCAAAGGACATTTTCTTGTGAGGTCGAAGATTCTTGTTGAAAGTCCTTGTGTAACTGCAAATGTGTCTTGATCAGGGATGATGTAGCTAGCCTGTTCAATTTTTAGGTGTTTTCAGATTTCTTAAATCCTGTTAGAAAAGTAGAACTACAGTTGTTGGGCAATTTCAGTTTCTTTTGAATAGACCAAAACTTGGTTTACAGGTCTTGGTCCTGACTACAGATGAAGGCGTTGTAGGAATTTGCCTGCTGTACTTGCAGTTTTGACCACTATTTTGGTTAATGCTTAGACATTCCACTGTACCCATGTTAGCCTCATGTTCTGTAAACAGTTTTGCATAGGGCAGAAGTGAAAGATAGTATATGTAAAGTGTACTGGGGTTAAGTGAAGAGCAGCCAAGTGTAGTTGGCTCTCGAGGGTTGGGGGGTGAGTGTTTTCGTATTTGTAACTCTCTCCCATGTACAAGGTCCTCTGGTTAGGAAGCTCTGACTTAAAAGTGTTTTGTCATTTTGAAAATGTCCACATGCATATTCAGCTAAAAACCCGTGTTTTACTAAAGGAAAGACTTGCATTTATGAATATGTGGTACTGTGAACAGTGTTGTGATTAGAACTTAATGCATTTTCTAGAAAAGAAAGTTTCACTTGATTTTCAAATCTTTTAGTTCCTAAAAATTCTTTGTTGTACATTTTCCCTTAGCTTTACCTGCTGCTCAGGTTATGGAGGTGACCATGTTACAATGAAATTTAAGAAATGCTAACTAAACAAATTGTGGTCATAGAATATGCATATCATATATGCATTTAAAGTACAACAGATTTTGGTGGTTGAACAAGTTATTTAAAAAGAAAATGGTTATTTGAATCTAAGATGGAGACTCTTTCAGGCTGCTGTAACGTTCTTTTGGACCTTTCTCTTGTCCATTTATGTTTTCTTGATGAGTTTCATGTCAAGAAATAGGCTATGATGGTCACAGAGGTAGGTTAAACGATGGGAATTCAAAGATGGACATGTCCGGTTTCTGCCTTGTCCTGCGTCGGATACACGGAGTGCTTCAAGGAATAGAAAGAATGATTAAACTTTTGGAGGGTATGGTGCCAGTTTACAAAAATACCACCTGCCAAATCAGGGAGGAGGTGGATCATTCCAAACAAAAGGAACGGTGAGTGAGTGAGGTGTTAGGCGTTGGGATAAGGCCAGTGGTAAGGATAAGGCCAATGGTAAGATGTCACTGGAACAGTGGGCTTGATTTGAGGGCCTTACAACAGTATGCCCAGCCTAGAGTTTGAAGGAGTGTGCTTTCTAAGCTAAAAGTTTATTCCTTTCTCTGTAGCAAAGGAGGGAATAAAAATATTTTTAGCAAGGAACAAAGTGATTTGAAGATAACTTGGTATCATTGTGGGGAACAGAGTGGAGACTGCAAGTTTAGAACCAAGTCACATAGGAAGTACTATAGAGGTAGTGACTAAGTCTGTTCAGCTTGGCTGTGGTGACTGAGGCTCCTTCTGTAGTGGGCTTGAGGACACTGAACAATTGCTCTGTAACACAAGATCATGTAAAATAAATGCATCCATATGTTTTGGAAGATGTTAAAAGCTGTAAAAACCCTAAAATGGTATATGTACATGGAAGTTCAGATTTGTGAGCTTGCCTTTTGAGAGGCTTAGTCAGGCTCAAGAATGCAAGTGGGAAAGAAAACCATGTGCTCACCAGAATTAAAGCATTCAGGCCGTTGGGAATATTCTGATGGTTTATTATGGTGTGGACTATAAACATTTTGTGAAATTTGGGGAAAGAGGGGTGTTTTCTCTTAAATTACTGGAATTGGAATATTGAAACTGTATAGGGAGAAAATGGAATAAGGTTACAGCGTTCAAAGACTTAAGAAAAACAGGAGAGTGATAAGAATGGTAGCATGTTTATTTTTCACATTAAATGATTAGGAAATAGATGAATACTACAATAACTATTTTATTTGAACAGATAGACATGAGGGGTTGCTGTGAGTTACTGTGAATTGGTAGGAGAGTTTGCCTGAGATCGTGGGATATTGTGACACCAGTAAATGAATAGGTGTGGTTCACAGCAGTGGAGGAGCTGACTTAGCTGGTTGGTGATCTTGTATGTGTTTTGTGTATTTTTGTTTAGCACAGTTCAGCTGGGACAGTTTTCTGTCTTCACCTGGTGTTTTTGTAGACAAAACAGCATATAAACAAGTGGGAAATTCACAGTGTACTCAGATTGTTTAGTTAAGTCAGTTTTGTTCAGTTCTAGGTGGATTTACAGTGATGCAGAGAGACATAGGCATGAAAATATAATAGAGTACACATCAGGGTCTGTCATTAGAAATATATAAAGCATTTTATTTAGGAAGGAGAACCTAAATCTTCTTGGGAAACTTGAAGGAGGTATTTTATTGATCTTTGAGAAGAATTTTAGATGAATAAGGTTTGTCAGGTTGAGTAGGATGGTTCAGGGAAAAGTAGCAGATGTCTTCAGTTAAATTGTACATAACTTGAACTGTGTAACCGGTAAGAAGTTGTAGTTGTCAGAAAGCACCCCTGGAGGTGGAGAGATGGTGCATGTGGCATGCATAGGCACAGTGAAAATGTGGACTAGATTAAAGAGGTCAGGATACTGGGTTAAGAGTTGGCATTAGAAGATAAGTGATAGCTTGGGAGTATCAGAACAGATACCTTTCACTTTTCTGGGGTTGAGGTAAAGTCTCTTGAAAATTAGTGGAAGAGATGGAAAATGTACACATGCATATATCTGTGAAACTTATGGACTATGCACAGGTCAATATAGGATAGGAAGAGGAGAAGTTAACTGTAGGGAGCAGCCAGAGTGTAGTTTTTGAACAGCATTAAAGTAAAGAGGTTAAGGAGCTTAACAGAACAGGAAGTAACAGTATTACAGATGACTGAATGTAAGAGGGTCAAGAGAGGAGGAGTTTTCATTGATGATAAGTGGGGTCCAGGTTTAGTAGAGTGTGGTCTGAAAGGGGTCCATAGAATTTGACTAGTAGCTGAATACAAGCAGAGTAGATACTTCTGGGATCAGGGTAGTAGTCTTCAGATTGTAGGTGGGCCTGCAGAGCACAAGGGAAGTTAAGATAAAGAGCTTAGGCTGCGTTTTGGAAAAATTCATACCAGACAAGAGAGTTCTGAGTGGAGAGGATGGAAGTAGGTTTCTAATGTATATTACATACATACTTGTTTCCAGACTTTTCCCTAAAATAGTCTGAAATACTTGAATTTTTTTAATTTGGTCACAATTTTTGTTTGTAAAATTAGTTTCGAAATCAGGGAAAAATGGTAATGTTTTGACCTGGGAGTCTTTCCTGTTCTCTGCTAGGTTTGTACTAGTAACTGTATTCAGCAGCTGAAAGCCTTTTTGCTTAACATTTGTTGGATCTTTTTTTTTTTTTTTTTTTTTTTTTTTTTTTTTTTGTAGGATAATAGCAACGAGGGAACCATTGTAGTCCTCTTTTGAGTGATTTGCTGAAAATGCAGAGATTTAGATTGGCTCTGCATCTAAAAAGGGTATTGCTGGTGCAGGCTCGGTGAGCTCAGTGGTTGTGTATAGATTTTTAGTAAACATGTTTTGAGTGGGAGTTGTTAGATGGAATAAGAATTTTGCTAATTTAAAGACCAAAGAGAAATGAAGCTATTACTTAATAAAATTCAGTCAAATTTTTACTTGCACTCAGACTGTTGAGAGACACCCTTCTTCCGCCAGATTGTAAACGAACACCCTGGCCTCCTGAAGTGCACTGTCTGGTGAAGCTAGCTGCCATGTTTAGACGGTAGCTTCCTTTATTACCATAAGATTCTAAAATAGAAACTGGTTTACTTCGGACAGCCAAAGAGTTGTCCTTTAATTGTTCGAGATTTAGGAAATCTGTAGGAACTTTAAATTGAAAGGTTTGTAGTCATAGAAAGGAAAATAATGTTTTTATGCTTAATGTTAGTGATGTATGGCTCTCTGTTTGCATGTGTCTCCTCATGTAGCCTTACCAAAATTGTGAGGTAGACACCAGCATTTTATAAGTAAAGAAATTAGAGTCTTCAAGGTGAAGTCAACACACTGCAGCTACAACCTCCTGTCGGTGCCAGTTTGTTTTCTTACTGTCTGCTCTAGTCCCCACCTGTCACACTATCAAGTAGTGGCTTGAAATGCATATTTCATGTAGATTCATAATATAGGAAGACTCTCTTTGCTGGCTCAGCTTTATAACCACTTATACTAGGGACTAGTAATAGTGACAGTTGTCAGGTTGTTTTTTGGTTTTGGGGGGTGTTTTTTAGGTTTTTGTTTTTTTTTAAGAATATTTTATTGATTTGAAAATTTCATACACTGTGTCTTGTTCCCTTTGAACCTTTAATCCCTCTACTGCCGCCCCTCCATGTCCTCCTGCTGTCTGTCAGGTGGTTTTGTTTGTTTTGCTTTTTTAAAGCCTGTTGAGTCTAAGCTGGCATCCCCCAAGTGTTCTTGGGTCCATACTCTGGAGTCTTGTCAAGCCTACCAGGTGTCACACTGGAAGGAGGATTGACTCTCCCAGCATCTGTCGGTTGCTGACATGTCCACCTTCCCTCTCCACGCTGAGCCCCGTCTGCCTTGGGTTTGCACAGGTCTTGTGCATGCTGTCATGAGCGCTGTGGATTCTTTGCTAATATTTCTGATTCTCTTTGGTTATGGACCAAAAACTTCAGTAAGGTCCACGTGGCAGGACTCTGTTGGTCAAAAATCCAGTCCTAAAGTGAGCATTTCACTGTTTTGGAAATGGCAGTCACTTGCACATCTGCAGTCTGTAGCTGAATTCCATTTGAACACAAATGCCTTAGATTTCTTTGCTTTTTTTTTTTTTTTTTGAGACAACATTAGTACTGGCCAGCCAGGAACTCACAGGCATCTGCCTGCCTCTGCCTCCTGAGTGCAGGGATTAAAGGTGTGTACTCCATGCCCAGTCTGGCACTGGTTAAGAAAGAGCTCAGAGAAACAGCCTGAGATCTCTGTCTTGGAGTATTAGGGAGAGTTTAGAATTGACACATTGAGGAGGTTACCTTGGGAACGATAACACCTCAGAGACAAGCCAGGAGTACTGAATGACAGTGCCACAGTGTTTGGAGCCTGAGCCTGAGCCTGAGGTCTTGGTCTTGTCAGTTGCTAGAATTCCAGAGCATTGAGCATGTAAGAGAGGCTGCAGCTTTGGAACCTGATTGTCCCAGGGTAAAGTCCAGGCTCTGTTACTTAAAAGTGTGAATGAAGCTTTGGGGAAATTATTTAAATTTAGGTGCCAGTGTCCTCTGCAAAATGAGGGTAGATTTTTACCTTATGTTGCTCCAAGAATTAAGATAGTGCAGATATTGCAGTAGCTATTTCTCTTTCTTTGGACTTTCCTTTCTTTGTATGTGGAGAAGAGTAGGGTCTAGAGTATTGAGGGTTGAAATTACTGTATTGAAAGTGCCTGATAGGCATGAGAGGCAGTGAATGCTCTGTAAACACTTAATCCTAGATAGTGTGTGGCAGTTAGGCGCTCCACTCATTTATATTATTACTTCTATCTGTTGTATATTTGCTGGTATTTTACATGAAATGTCATTAAGGTAAAGTTGATATGGTTTGTCTCCTTCTTATCCCAGGCCTCCTAGAACCAATATACTCAGATCTCTTGGATTATGGGAGGAATCTTTTAGCCTGATTTCTCTGGATTTTGCCTCCAGCGTTAGAAGCCTAGGCACTCATTGGTTCACATTCCTGAGATGGTGGGCCACAGCTTCTACTGCTGCTTTTGGCACCTTCCCAACGTATTTGTTCTTTACTGTCATAACTAAACCCTTTGAATTCATAGAAAGGTTGACTGGAGTATGAGCAGACCTATTTTCAAGGTTTAGAATAGTTCAGAGCAGGGAAATGTAAACTCCTGTGTTTGGGAGGGATAGGGAAGAAGGTAGTAACCATAGTTTTGAAATTAGATATTCAACTTGGCACTGGAGCAGTGGCTTAGGGGCCTTTTGCTATCTGGGGCATTTCAGGCAGAAGCAGTAATAAGTGCTGAGGCACAGGTTTGTAAGTAATAAGTGGGAATTGAAATCTGTGATGAGACTGAACAAGCCCAGAGAGGACAGGCAGGCCATCTCATTTATTCTAAAAATGAACCTGGGTTTATTCTGTTACTTCACATATCTGCAGACTCATGACAGCATGAAAATATTAGGGAAAAAAAAACTATCTGTATTGAACATGTACAGATTTTTTTTTCTTGTCTTTATTCTTTAGGCAGTATAACCATGTAACATATTGCATTAAGTATTACAAGTCATCTAGAGGTGATTTGAAGCATGTAGGATGTGTGTGAGCTACATGCACATGCTATGATCTTTTATATAAGGAGCTTCAGTATCCTGGAATTTTTATATCCGCTTGGGTTTCTAGAGCTAGTCACCCTGGAGCCAGTCTCTGTAGATGCCTAGGGACAACTGTGTTTGACACTCCTTTTATATCATGTGCCACCCAGATTCAAACAAAATGTAGTTTCAGAACAGTCCCCAAGGGTGGAATCTAGAACGGATGAAGGTAAGGGGATAGTAGAAGAAAGAAATAGATCTGAGACCTCAGAAATAGATTTGAGACTAGGAATAGCTCTGGTAAGAGTGGATTAGGTTAAGGCAGAGTTGATGAGAAATTGGTGAGGTAAAGTGGGTTAGAATTGGAGACCATATTACTCATTTTTGACTTGGAAAATTGGATGTCCACCAAAAGAAAGACAAGTTTGGAGACCAAGATGAGAATTTTCTTTTTTAGAATGATCTTTTTGATGCTTTATTTTACTGGCTCCTTTTCCTATCCCTTTTACGCAACTTAGTTTGCTCTGTGACATTATTATGGGTTCTTTCACACCTACCATAGTACCATGAACTATTTATAACAGCACTCCCAAAACCCATCTTTAGGATTTAAGCTTTATTTTCTAGATGAGAGGCTTTGCAGAGGTGTTATTTTGTAGTTTGTTTCTGTTTTCCATCAGGGCACTAAAAGTGATTAGACTCTTTGTCACTAAAGACAGTTCCTAGATGAGGGTTGTCATCTGTGCAAAGTGTGTGGTGGAGAGCTGACTAGAAAAATGAGAAAAGAAATGTGATGAGAGTTTTGAGACAAGGCTTCATGTATCTAGCCCGGTCTCAAATTCCTAACCCTCCTGCCTTAACTCCCAAATGCTGGGATTACAGGCATCTAGATTGGGTCAGACAGGGTGATGACTTTGCTAGTGGGGTGACTGAGTCTTTTAGTGAGAGCAGAAATGCCTTAACTGAATTGAGGCTGTACAGAGTCAGTCAGGACTGCCTTCCAAGGGAACCAGTGGGTTTTATTTACACAAGACTTGGTGTTTTTAATATGTAGAACACAAGTAATATACAAGTTAAAACAAGGTGAGTATTTTAAGGAATGTGTGTGGTAGCCTGCCATAATTTTAATATAAAACTCCAGATCATTTCCATTTAAAAAAAATAGTATTTGCCTAATGTTTATGTTTACATGATTTTTCAAAATGTCTTATGTGTCTTGGTAGAAATTTTTACCTAAAAAAATTCAGTTTAACTATGAATGAGTTGTCATTTATATTGCTCTCTAAAGGAATTAATTTGGAATGTGGGGATTATGACTTTAGATTGGAGACTTTTTTTGTAATAATGAAGAATTGAAGGTTTATTTTTTTAATATATACAGTTTGATTTCTTTATTTCCATTTTACAATCACCATTTGGGTCTGGGCATGTAGTGCAGTGGTAGAGTGCTTACCTAGCATGTGCAAGGCCCTGGATTCTGTCTCTAGCATTGTGTTCCTCCCTGCCCCTAAAAAAAAAAATCACTATTTTCCTACTTCCATTGAAAATACAGTTTAGGACTCATTTCTGTTTGTTTATTTTGAAATTTGGAGACTTTCATTGAGTTCTCACTGTAAGATTAAAAAAAATATACATTTGGAAAGATGAGTTATATTTGAGTTGCTTACTGAAGCTGTTGATTTCAGAATGGTCTTTGAAAAATAAATGTCTTTAAAGGTGGGGGACTGGAGAGACGTTTCAGTGGTGAAGAGCATGACTGCTCTTGGAGAGGACCTGGGTTCGGTTTCCAACATCCTAATGGCAGTGCACAATTGCCTGTAACTTTAGTTTCAGTGGATCTTGCATCCTTTTCTGGCCTGTGGGCACCAGGCACACATGTGGTGCATATGCATGCATGCAGACACTCACACATATGTATAAAAATAAATCTTTTAAGAATGGTCTCTGAAGGACATTCAACAGAACCCTTTATTACTGTTTTGTCTAATCTTGCTTTGTGGGTGTATTCATAGTTCTAGTGCTATCGAAAACAGCTTGTGGTCCGCTAGTTAACCTCAGACATAGGATTTCAGTGTGCAAGTGGCAGAAGTCATAGTTTAGAGATGGGGACATGGAGCATATCTGAAGTATGTCAGTTTGTTTGCTGCTTGCATCAAAAGGTACAGAGAAAAGTATGGGGTGAAGTTGAAAAGACAGAGAGCTCAGAATTCTAGAATCTTCTGATCCGTAGTCAGATGCGTTATCCATTGCACCACTGGCCCGTCCTAGAACTCAGAATTCTAAATTGGAGTTCAAATTTGTTTTCTAAGACAGAGATTTACTTTTTTTTTAAGTGCAAAGGATGGAACCCATAGCTTTGTGCGTGCTAGGTACATGCTCTTAACACAGAGGTGCAGCCTCATTCCAGCAGAGATCTTGAAAGAGAGTAAAGGGGGATGATGCCAGGTTCGTTCCTGCTAGCTAGTTAAACTTGACCATTTGCAGTCAGAAGTCTGCTCTGAAGGATGGCTCTTTATAATAGAGTGTGGTTAGGTAGAACTCAGTTTTAGGAAGAATAATTTTAAAAAATATTTACTATTTATTTTATGTATACAAATGTATTGCTTGCATGTATGTAAATGAACCTGTGTCACACAGTACCTGGTGGAGGTCAGAAGAGGGTGTCACATCCCCTGGAACTGGAGTTACAGCTGGTTAGTTGTCATGTGGGTGCTGGGAATTGAATCCAAGTTCTCTGCAAGAGCAGACAGTTCTCTTAACCGCTGAGCCATCTCTCTAGCCCAGGAAGAATAATTTAAATTAGTATATAGGTTAATTGCAATTTTAAAGTGTATGTACCATCTGTAAGAAATGAAGCAGTAAAAATAAAAGCTAAAGTGTTAGTGCATTGCTATACCATTTTTGTTTTCCCTATAATGTAAAGATTGTTGATTCACTTTTGATTCCTAGCACCTGGCAGAGTGCTTGACACATTAAAAATCTCAGTAAATATTTCATGAATGAATTGTTAGAAAAAGAAAACTCTCAAGAAAGCATGGCTCGTCTATATTGAATTGCTTTTGGACTTTTCTGTGAAATCCTAATTCTGGACTGCAAGGAAAGAAGTCAGTCCATTAGGGAAATAAGGTAGGCATTGCACAGAACGCTGGGAAATACAGACTGTTGGGAGAATGGATGTTGTGATCACAGTATGGTGTGCACAGGAGTTACTGAATTTGTGCTTTTGTTGAGAAGGGCTTGTGAATGAGGAGCAGGAGTGTAGGGTGAAGGTTGTCTTTGGTAAAGGAATTGGTGTGTATTTGAAAAACTGTCCTAGAAACAGGTTTGCTCTGATTAATCCAGAACTTGAGTGGGGCAGTTGCTGAGGATGAGAAAAATGCTAAGACGAGTGTGCAGGACTTCCATTTTGTATTCTGGGTAGGCAGAAAGAAGTGTGCCATGACCAGACACATGCAGGGCCCTATAGCACTGCAGAAGAGGGAGAAGGGGTCATTAAATAGTTGGTGTTGAGAATGAAGAGGGTCTATGTTAACTTGAAGTAGCAGTGAATATGGAGAAGACGGAGAACCCGGGGAGGAAAAAGCTTATAGGTTAGTGAAAAATGGACCATGACCTAGTGAAAAATGGGAGGAAATAAGTTGTCACCAAGGTTGGTGTTGCCACTTTTTCAGGGGTGTCTTTGCTTTTGGTGGCCCTGAGTGGAGCCTGATAGGGTTCTCCGCACACGAGTTTATTTCCTACTTTTCTCTCTTCCTTTTCCTCTGCCTCTCTTACTGTTCCCTCCCCTCACCTGGCTGGAAAAGAAATAAAGCACAGAAGATGAAGGAGAGCTGGGGCAGAGGCTCAGTTAGTTGTAGAGCACTTCCCGAGTGGTTGTAAGGCCTTGTTTTCAGTCCCCTGTAACATGCATGCATGAGTTTGGGTGCACACTGCACACAGAAGAGAAAATGTTAAAAGTTTTTATATAAAAGAAAATATGGCAGATTTTGATATTTTTCTTTGTCAATTAAGATTGGCTATAATTCAATCCCATTTCCCTTGAAAATCTGTCCCTTAAATTCAGTCACATTATATAAGCTTGACACGGTATCATATACTTGTAATCTCAGTACTTTGGATACTAAGGCAGGAAGATCATGGGCTTGAGGTCAGCTTGGGCTACATAGTCAGATTCTATTTCTAACAATAATTTCAGAGAGGCTTTAACAAAAACCACATTTTCATACATGGCCCAAATAACATTATTACATAATTCATTAAGACTAACTATTAAGCTGGCATTAAATGTTTAAACTGATTGTCCACAAAATGTTGTTTGGTGTGTGTGGGTATGTATACCCATGTATGTGCGTCAACCAAAGGACAAGTGTCCTGACCTATCACTATTCACCTTACTCTTTGCAGATAAGGTCCGTCACTGAACCCAGCACTAGGGTTACAGGTGCATGCAGCCATATCTGGCTGTTATGTGGGTACTGAAGACCTAAACTCATGCTTGAGCCACCTCCCAGCCTACAAAATGTTCTTTAATTTTGACTTGTAAACATTAATTGCATCTGATTATATCCCTTACCTCTCTTCAGTTATAAAATACTCCTGAAATTAGCTAGCAGCCAATAGTTTTCCTATAGAAAGTCCCAACTCATTTTGTCTTGATTGCTTTTTTGGTATGGCCTGGCCAGGTCCTCATAGTTTTTAAGCTAGGTAAACATTGGTGTATATTTCATACTTCATTACATTGATACCTCTTATCTGGTTCTCCCACTATTAAGGTTGCTACAGTTGGTGAGGAGGTAGGTAACAGTTCTTCTGCTGAACATTTTCTAGTTTATGCTCTGAAAGTTTACATGATGTTATTACCTTAGCATTCTGTTCAGTGCTAATGGTTATAACCCAGTTTATATTTCTTGTCTGAACAAGTTTATTAGGAATTAGAAAATGATTGTAACTTGTATATTGCAGTGCTGATATGTTTATTAGTTATCTTGTTTCTTTGAGGCAGGGTCTTGCTATGTTGCCCAGACAGGTCTTGAACTCTTAGACTAAAGCAATCCTCCCATCTCATCTTCCCAAATAGCTGGGATTTAAGGCATGTTATACAAACTCCAGTAGCTATCATTCTTTAGTAAGGTATAACGCTTCTTTTAACTGAGATTGTTTGATTCCTCTGAATGACCTTCCCTTCTAAAGAGTATCTTGGTAAATCTTTGTTTTCAGTGACCAGTTTTCAGATTAGTCTCTCCCTCATCTTGGCCTTGGTGTCACTGCTGATAATTGCTTCTGTTTCACCCTTTTCTGTAGCACAGGTGGGCCATGTTGACCCCTCTTGTTCTAGTATTCTTTCTTTGAATTGCTCATGGTTTTATTGATAGTTTCAATCCATTGTAATTGTGATTATTTTTGACCAAATTATCACCAGCCAGTGCAGAGGACTCCTTTTACCTAGTTCCTGTATTGTGTTGACATGACAATCTGATTCAACTTTACTTTTTTGGCACTGAAAGATTCCTGAGCCCATGTTATATATCTCTTGCTCCATATTTACAACTTAGAATATAGCCCCTGAGGATATGGGGAAAGTTACAAGATAGAGTCCATCTTACAAGAAGTTTGTGTCCTTGGTAGTTTGTTTTTAAGTGGAAAATTACAGAAATCAGCTTCTAAGTTTCAGATTGTATGATGAATATATGTGCCATTCCACACCTTTATCTACAGTATTCATACTGTATACACTACCTGCCCATTAGTCACTTGTTTTGGCATAACAGATGGACTGTGGTGGTACCACAGTGCCTAATGTTCCAAGTAATGCTTTTATTTTACTTAGTGTCTCCAGAGCATAGGAGTAATGATACTAACAATTCGATACAGCAAAGAGAAGTATAAGTGGCTTATCTGGAATACAGAAGTCCCCCACCTACCATGTCCTAGGGGTTACATTCTAGGATCCTCAGTGGATGCCTGAAATTCTGGTAGTACCAAATCCTATGTGTACTGCCCCCCCCCACACATACATGAATGTGATAAAGTTTAATTTCTAAATTAGGTAAAAATGTTGCTGCGTTAGTGTGATACTAGATCTGCCATTCTAGACAACTACTATTGATTAATGGGCACGCAGTGAGTATATGCAGTGTGAAGACACTGCTTAAAGATACTATTCCTGGGCCAATATTATGGTAGGAGAGAACAATTCCTACAAGTTGTCCTCTGACCTCCATGTGCATGCTGAAGTATTTGTGAACACACAGATACATGTATAAAACATTTAAAACATAAATTATGAATTCATGCAGGTTATTATGATTCAGTGGTTATTAATATGGTGTCAGAATTTCTTCTCTTTGGCTAATAGAACCCTCTTTAAAGCTGATACCCACATCCTTCTCAACCACATACCCTAGTTAACTTCCAGGATTGCACCTGTCATATCCTGCATCTAAAACTGTCCCATTTCTGCATGGAGCTCCTAGTTTCTTTTGGTAAATGGTACATAGAGATCTTAATGTAGCTGTTCTGTTTTTTAAAATGTTTACTTTGGATTCTTCAGTATACTGATTGATTTTTTTTTTTTCCCCCTTAATTTATTTGACAGGCATGCCCAAAGAAAAATACGAGCCCCCTGATCCCCGGAGGATGTACACAATTATGTCCTCTGAGGAAGCGGCAAATGGAAAGAAATCTCATTGGGCAGAGCTTGAAATAAGTGGTAAGACATGGAAGCCTGAATTTATGGGTGGAAATTAAAGTTTTTATGGTATCAGTATATAAAACAATGATTGTATTTTGTGAAAGTTAATTTCTCTTAGAAGCAGGAAGGGCTTTTTGAAAGAACATGGTTTGAGTCAGAATTTAAATCGCATTTATTGACTGCCTTTAATTTTTAAAAAATATGCAGCAAACAACTAAGCAGATGTTATGAATAAAACTTTATTTAATTACTTTTATTTTGTGTGTATGAGTATATTGCCTGAAGGTATGTAAGTGCACCTGAGTCATACGAAGCCCTTGGAGGATAGAAGAGGACATTAGATCCCCTGGAATTGGAGTTACAGACAGTTGTTAGCTGTTTTGTGGGTGCTGGAATTTGGACCCAGGTCTTCTGCAAAAAACAGCCAGTGCTCTTAACCACTAAGCCATCTCTCCAGCTCCAGATGTTATGAATAAAACTATTTACCTGGTGTTGTACTGCGCATATGGAAGATAAATAGATGGAAAAAAAATCCTTACAGAACTTCTGATGTACTAGGAAGTGAGAGGAAGAGAATGTCCAGGTATAAGTAAGCAGTAGGACACAGAAGTCTAAATAGGATGGCACTCTGCAAAAAGGACATGATGGAAATTCATCTTTGTCAAATCAAAATTTTGGTTAGTTGATTGAGTAAGCTTAAATGCCCTCTCCTGTAGCTGTGGTAGAGGTTGGTACCCACAGGATTGTTTCTTGTTTTCCTCTTCTGATTTTTAAAGTGCTGCACTTCATTTAATCAAATTCAGTTTAGTAAAGTGGGTGTGGTAGTAGTGAAGTCCTTTCTTTCTACTGTCAGGTTTGACTTTGTATGTTAAGAGAGCCAAAGAGAAACATGCTTTCTTGTTTAGTAGTAATTCTGAAAGCACAGGCAGTCATCATTTACCTAGCCCCTTTTCATTTCTGTAGGCTTGGTATTTAAATGTATTCTCTCACTTTTTCAGCTTGCTTTTAGCTGTTTTTGGATTAAAAGTCCTGTGCCTGTGGGAGTATTTTCCTTATTTAATACCAGGATAAGGTAGAAAGCACTCACTTAGGGTCACTGAGTCTATATCTCTGAGGTTAAGGGGTTGGAGAACAATCTTTGCTCCTTCCAGTTCATACTGAGAGCTCCAGAGCAATTCTGAGTCATTGTAATGTATTTAGCTTTGGGAAGAATGTCTATATCCAAGATGGGAAGGAAATAGGGGGCCTGCTGAAGTAACATTTATTTACTTTTATTTTGTAATATGAGTGTTTTGCCCACTTGTAAGTGTACCACATGTGTGCAGTGCCAGCAGAAGCCAAAAGAAGGTGTTCAGTCTCCTGGAACTGTAGTTAAGGATGGTTATTAGCTATTATGTGGGTGAGGGAAACCAAACCTGGTTCTCCGTAAGAGCAGCCAGTGCTCTTAACCACTGAGCCATCTTTCCAACCCCTGAGGTGACATTCTTAATACTTGTCTTTCCTAACTGTCCTCATGGAGGGTTGGACCTTGTAATGAATAGAATCACTGATAAGATCACTTTATTGTCTTAGTCTGTAACAGATAAGCTTGTACTTGTAGAGATGGTCTAGGTTGAATTTATTTCATGATGAGACAGATTTTTCATGTAGATAATTTAGCATCCATTTCTTAAAAGTTTTCTTTTTTATTACATTTTTTTGGATTTTCATACAATATAATTTGATGGTATTTAGATCAGATTCCCTCCCCTAATCAGACCTCTCCTCATATTTCCCCCACACCCATTTTAATGTACTCATATGTAATAAGGCCTGTTGAGTCTAATTTATGTCTCCAAATGTCCTTCATTGTGGGTCCATCCATTGGAGCCTGGTTACTCTTATCAAGAGACCTGTGCTTGAAAGAGACTGGCTGCCCCTCTCATCTATTGCCACAGTTTCCTTAGGTAGTGTTGGGTCTTCTTATGCACTTCCTTGTGTCTCTCCTGGGATTTTTTTCTGGTTTGAGCTTACATAGGACTTGTGCATGCTTATTACCATTACTGTGAGTTCATATAAATAACTGGCCAGCTTTCTGAAAAACTCCTTGTGGTCATCCACTGCCTCTGGCTTTTACAATCTTTCCATCCCCTCTTCCACAGATCCCTGAGCCTTGGGAGGCAGAAATTTGATACGGGTGTCCTATTCAGGGATAAGCACTCTGCTGCCTCCTTTCTCTGTATGTTGGCCAGTTGTGAGTTTCTGTGTTAATTACCATCTGTTACATAAGGAAACTTCTCTGGTGAGAGTTGTGAGTTGCATTAATCCTGCCAAGATGAAGTACATGCAGATCTGAGACAGAATAGGATCCCTATGACCCAGTGAAGTCTTTCAAAAGATTGATTTTTGTTTTAATTATATGCATACATGTATGTCTGTAGAGATAAGATATATACATGAATGCAGGTCCCTGAATGGGGAGGAGGGGCTTCTTCACATCTATGTGTAGCTCTCTTTCTCTCATTAAATTTGAATTTTATGTGTATGAGTGTTTTGTCTGCATGTATGTAAGTGCACTATGTGTGTGCAGTATGCTCAGAGGCCAGAAGAGGGTATAGGATCCCCTGAAACTGGAGTCAATGAGTGATGGTGGGCTGGTATGTGGGTGGGTGTGGGAATCTAACCCAGATTTCCCACAAGAACAGCAAGTGCTCTTAACCACTGAGGCATCTCTCCAGCTCTAGTCTCTCGTCTTTAGTACTCTGTTCTGTGAACTTCATCTTCCTAGAGCTCTCCAGACTCTTAGCTTTATCTCAGCTTAAATAGACCACCAAATTCTGCTTGGGTTCTCTTTTTTGTCAAGAAACTGTCTGGGCAGAAAGCTGGAGTAATGATACTAGCTTATTTTGTTTGTTTCCCACCCATCACTAGTGTCCTGGACTGCCTAGTGTCCAGTTGTCTGAAAATGGCTTTTTAATAGATTTTTGTCTGTGTTTTTTTTTTTTTCTCTCTCTCCCTTTTCCCCTGGTTACTATGTGGGATATATAAATCTAGTGAGTTTGTCTGTCTTGGATGAAATTATAAGTCTGTTGTAGTTTTTTAAAAGACTGTGTAATAGTTTCAGTATTTTGAGTTTATTAGACGTTTTGTTCTGTTTCTCTTTTTCTTCTGATTTCCAGTCCTTTAATATGATAGTTTTTATTCAGATGTTGGAAATAGTATAATAATTTCATGTTGTACTTTTCCTGAGGAATAAACTCAGCTTGTATGTTTTCTAGGTTAGTATGGAAAAGGTGATTGGCTTTAATCTATTCAGGAATTCCTCTAACTTGAGCCTAACGTTTATTGGCTGTAAGCATTGCGTGCCTGTTGTTGTATTGTCCCTATTCCATTTATAACTTGAAACTGAGATCATGGAGGATTTAACAGGCTCTTCTTCCTCAGGGTTCCTGAGTTCTGTTTTGTGTTTTTGATTATGTGCATGGCTTGAACTTTATTCAACCTGTCAGCATCAGCTTTCAACCTTTCTGTTTACTTGATGCTGCTTATGATTCCATGTGTTCTATGTGCTCTTCTAGAGGTAATGTTCTGGTAAGCGTCCTTTTTGGGGGGAGACTCTTTTTGAGACAGGTTCTCCCTATAACCCCCATTTGGCCTGGAACTCACTATGTAGACCAGATTGACCTCGGTCTCACAGAGATTCACCTGCCTTTGCCTCCTGAGTACTGGGATTAAAGGCTGCGTAGTTCTTGCTCTCCAGGTTGTCTGTCCTGTCTGTGCCACCTGTGTTTTCCTCCACTGCTTTTAAATTTGTGTTTATTTCTTCTTTAATGTAACTTTTCTTTCGTCCAGGGAATAGTTGGCCAATAACAACTCTTAAAGGAATCTAAAATTGGGTATATATAAAACTTGAAAAATTTTGCTTGGAGATCTAAAGATGCCACACAACTTTCACCACTCTTCGATGTGTTTTGTTCCTATTTTATGGGAACAGCACTGTAATTGACTGCTTTGGGGTATATCTGTAGCTTTCATAGCTGTACTTGTTCCAGGCCTTTGAGGTACCAGTGCAGGACATGGAGACATACACTAACCAGAACTATTCTCAGAAAGCTTCAAAGAAAATAAAGGCTTGGATCTGAACTTACTGGTACTCATTAAACGTCCTTTGAATCCAGTGCCTACCTGTAGGCCACACGTAAACTTTTATCTGCTTTGTGGCATTCTGCAACATTTTTTAAGGTTTGAGATTATCGAGAAAAGTAGCTCTATTCAGACTGGGTTTTCCATGGAGAGTCATACAGACCATGACTAGAATTCTGCATCAAAGACAGGTTTTTTTAAAATATATTTATTATAGACAGCTCTTTTTAAATAATCTTTATGTATAACTCCAGAATCGGGTTTATGAGCTATTTACTTTCTGTCTAATGATTATTTTATAGAAACTCAAAATGAGTATGGCTGAATGGGAGAAGAAAATCCAAGTAGAGATGGCAGGTGCTAACTGGTAGTTCTTAGACATCGCTTACTCATTAGAGATGGCTCAGTGGTTAAGAGCACTGACTACTCTTGTAGAGGACCTGAGTTCGATTCCCAGATAGATACAGTAAAGATTTACATGTCATCATTCATTCATTCATTTGTTCTGAACTGATGAATAAGTGATGAAGTACAAAGATTTCAGTAATTTTGGATTCTATATTTAGCAGGCCTTGACAAGTTGTTTATGAAACCATGATAAGTACAGAACAGAAATGCTTGAATTATTATCTTTAAGAAGATTTTAACCAGCCTGGCAGGATTAAGGAAAGCATCTTAGAATAGCTGAGTGCCGAAATGATGGTATAAGCCAAATGGAACTAAGGTTAAGGACATTTTAGGAGTGGGGATACAGTGAAAGTGTATTTCCCATCACACTCCTCAGCATGCATGTGAGTATGTGTACCTGCATATACATATGTATCTATATCTGATCTACATATAGATCTTTACTGTTTGTATTTTCACTTAGTATTGTATTTTTTTATTTTTATTTTATGTGTATGAGTGTTTTGCCTGCATGTAAGTGTACCTGTGTTGTACAATGTTCCTGGGGGTCAGAAGAAGGTATTAGATCCCCTGGAACTGGAGTTAAGACTGTTGTTAGCTGCCATGTAGGTACTGGGAACCAAACCTTGGTCCTCTGCAAGAGCAGCCAGTGCTCTTAACTGCTGGGCCATCTCTCCAGCCCTTTAGCCTTGTATTTTAAATTTGCTTTAAGTGGTACTTCTTGATAGTTCTTTTGACATGTAGTAGCACAGTAAGTGATTTTATGTTGCTGCTAATATTTATAAGCCAAAGACTATATGCAAACATTTGTAGTGTTGACGTGATACTCTAGATTTTATTGATGATGAAATTCAGAATTGTCCTGGAGATTTTGACTATGAACATGTCATCTTATAAATTAAGATGAATGTGATGCCGTTCTCCTATTCTTTTTCCCCATCAGTCTTATATACTTACTACATCCATTCCTAGATATTTTACCTTTTTATTCATATATTAAATAGGGTTTTCTGTTTTATCTGGTTATTACAGATACAAATTGTCAGTTAATTCTGTATGCTAACAGAAATAAGTTCTTTGTCATTCTGTGAACATTTTTACTTATTTTTTTCTGAATTGTTATAAATGTAGTTACTTTGATTACTTTCTTTTTACTATTTATTCTTTGTATGAATGTATTGCCTGCATGTGTGTAAATGCACTCACATCATGCAGTACTCACAAAGATCAGAAAAGGGCGTGGAATCCCCTGGAACTGGAGTTACAAATGATTGTTAACTGCTCTGCCGGTGCCGGGAACCAAACCAGGGTCCTCTGCAAGAGCAGCCAGTGCACTTAACTGCTGAGCCATCCTCTGTCCAGCCCCAGTACTTTAATTTCTTGTTAGATGCACTGTATCTAATCCATTAGGGTTTGTTTGAAGACAAACCTTTAACTTCAGCTGAGAATGTGTGTATTCAGCAACTTTCTTCTTGGCCATTTTTCACATGAATGACTGGCTTGGGGGTTACAAATAAACTTTTGTGAGGGATAATCTAATTTTAAAGTACTGAACTAGGAAACAGTAATGATCGACTATAATTCCTGTTCTAAAGTGTCTTAAGTTAGGATGCCTAGAATTTGTTTTTCTGAATCTATATAAATGTATAGGTTATATTGATTTCTTGGTAACTTCAGTAATTACATTTTGTCCTTTAGAGGTTGCTAATCACCCCTCTGATTTTAGGGAACTCAAGAGGTGGAACTTTAGAGAAATCACTTAACTAGAATATGGCTCTTATTCTCAGCCTGTCTTAAATCACTAAGTTGTTTAAAAGTGAGTGAATTTTGTGATGCCTAGAGTACAGTACCTACATATTTAGAGAAAGTATGTTCTTGGATCAGGATAGACCACTTTACTATGGTATAATTGACATGCAAAAATCAGCACACATATATATGTATATATTTGAATAATGTGATATATTTTGACCTGTAAGTGCACCTGTGAAACCATCACTACAGTCAGGAATGAATATATCAATCATTCCTGAAAATTTGTGATCCTTCCTTTATTTCTACGCCATTTCTCCATCTCTTGCCCCATTCCTAACCGTTGTTTTGCTTTCTATAATAGGTTTGTTTGCATTTTATAGAATTTTTATATTAAATGGCACTGCACAGTGTGTACCTTTTTTGAGACAGAGTTTCATGTGTCTAGACTCACCTTAAACTTGATGTATAGCCAAGGATGACCTTGATTCTTTTGCCTTCACATCTTTAGTGCTGGAGCCACAGGTGTGCTCTACCATAGGTGGTGTCTGTAATGCTGGGGATCAGAGACCCAGGGCTTCATGCATGCTGGTTACAAAAAAATTTTGAATTTTTTTGTTCATATGTATTTTGAGGTTTATCTGTTGTTTTTCCAGTTGTTTCATTTTCTTTTTATGGAGTAGGATTCTGTTATAGGGATACTGCATTATTTGTTTATCTACTTCCCTGTTGAGTGTATTTGAGTTGTTTGCAGGATTCATCTGTTAGAAATAAAGCCACTGTAAATGTTCCTGTTTGTGTGGACGTAGCTTTTATTTCTCTAGGGCAAATATCTAAAAATGGAATTGATAACTTGGTAGTATTTAAATAATTTTTTGAGACACTGAAACTGTTTAGAAATAGATCGAGGTCTACGTTCCATTTCTCTTTACAGGTGTCTTTGCTCTGTGCCCTCTCCATAGTAGTGTAGTGAGGTTTTTTTGAAGATTTAACTATTATGTAGTGGTATCTATCTCATTGTGGTTCTGATTTGTTCATAATTACTGCTGATATTGAGCACCTTTTAGTATGACTGCCATCTGAATACCCTTCTTTTTGGTGAAGTGTCTGTCCAAATATTTTACTCATTTTTAAAATAGTGGTTTTATTCATTGAATTTTGAGAATTCTTTATTGCCTTAGTCCCTTTTAAGTATTTCCACAGACTGGATAATTTATATACAGTTCAAAGTTGTTTTCACTTATGGTTCTAGAGACTGGGAAGTCTGAGATCAAGGGGCTGTGTCTCCGAGGGCCTTGCTTGCACAGCGGGCAGAAAGCATCACATGGCAAGAGTACGTGACAGGTTGAGAAAGGACCAGAGTTGAGTAAACGTATTCCCAGTAGCAGCAGCTCTAGTTAGTTCATGAGGGCAGAGCTCTCAGGACCTGAACATCTTGCATCATGGCTTGCTTTTCAACACTTTTTCAGAGGTTAAGTTTCCATTGGAGCCTTAGGAAACATTCAGACACCAGTGTTTTTGTAATAAAGCCTGGTGTCAGTGGTATAGGCCTCCAGCTTTGCTCTGTTGTGTTTCTAAGTTCCTGTAGCTTCAGTATGACATGTTTGTGTGTGTATTTTAGTGCCTGGAATTGAACTGTGTGCCTTTCTCCTGCTGAGCATGTGCTCTGCCATTGTGCTGCACTCCAGGCTTCCCCTCGGCTTGACAGTTTTAAGTCTGTTGCCATTGGTGGGGTGGACTGTTTTGACTCTGTAGACCATTTGTGGTAATCTTACATCTTTCTTTAGTGGTAGTGAGTTTTCTGATCACTGTAGACCACATATATCTTCATTTATTTATCTGGGACATTTAATTTCTCCCAGCATTGTTTTATAGTTACTGTGTACAAGACTCGTGCATTTTTGTCAAGTTTATCATAAACTGTTTCCTAATTTGGGTGCTGTTTTAAGTGGTATTTTAATTTCTAGTTGCCCATTGCTAGTATTCAAAATACAGTGCTTTTTTGTGCATTGATCTTGTATCCTTCAACTTTGTAAAACCTACTTCTGGTGGCATTTTTGCATGTACTATTGAGTTTTTGCACAGATGATTATGCCATTGGCAGAAAAGAGACACTGTTACTTCTTCCTTTCAAATCATTTCTTTTTCCCCTTAATATATTGGCTGGGTCCTCCAGCATGTTGAGTGGGAGCAGTGAAAATAGACATTCTTGTTTTGTTCCAGTCTTAGGAAACCATCTGTTATTTTACCACTAAACTTTTTATAGGTGAAGGCATTTTTAATTTAGTGAGTTCCTTTTTTGAAATCAGCAATGACTGTTGTTTTGTCAGTTGCTGCTTAAATTTGCATCTGTTAGATAGTATAGGATTTTTTCAGTCTGTTAAGATAATGAGTTTACATTGATTTTGTAAGATTCAGTAAACTTTTAATTTCTAAACCAAAGTTCTTGGTGTGTTTTTGTTTTTGTTTTTGTTTTGAGATAGGGTCATCCCTAACCCTACCTACAAAATTTTAGGAGATCAAATCCAACCCTGTATTAAAGTGATTGTGGGACTCGGAGTGCAGCTCAGTTGGCAGAGTGCTTGCCTAGTATGTATGAAGTCTGTTCTATCTCTGGTATTGCATAAACTAGGTGCAGTAGTACATGTCTATAATTCCAACACTCAGGAGGTGGAGTCAGGAGGATCAGAAGTTCACGGTCATCTTTGGTTAAATAGCTAGTTCAAGGCCCACCTGGGATGCATGAGATCCTGTATCTCACATACATTGTTGTTCATGAGAAATTTCTTAAACGTTCTTGTGTGTTTTTTGTATGAGTGGTATGAGGTGTTGAGGGTGTTGCTGGTCTCAGGGTGATTTGGGAAGTATCTTCTTACTTTCAGTTTTCTGAATGAGTTTTAAGTAGAATTGACACTGATCTTTAAACATTTGGTTGTGACTTCATCTAGTTCTCAAGTTTGTTTGTAGAAAGCTTTCTAAGTAAATAAACAATCTTTGTAATGTATTGGTCAATACAGGTTGTCTCATTTCTGTTTGTGCTTTGGTAACTTGTCTTTATATGAAATTCTTTTTGTGTAATTGAATTTCTTAGAATAATGCTCAAATTTTCTATTTTCATAAATTATTTATTAAGATATATTACCTACATATAATAAAAAGGCCTTTTTTTAGTGTATAGTAAGTTTTGATAAAGAATTGCCGTGTAATGTAGAACAGTTTGTCCCCTTAGGATCCCAGCAACTGTAACAATGCTTTGCCTACAGACAGCCTCTGGCAGTCACTGATCTTTATTATATTCCATGTTTTTTTCTTTACCTGTATATCAAATACAGTTATCATTTTGGAGGTGGGGGTATAGTTCTTGGGCTTCCCATATATACCCAAATTTGAAAACTCCCAGTGTTTTATTTAAAAATGGCATGTTACACACATGATTTCCAATAGACTAAATCACCTCTAGATATTTTTAAAAATTAATATGAAATAAAAGTTGTGTAAATAATTGCTGTACTCTGGAAAGATACACAGCGTTTTCCTTCCACATATTTGCAGTCTGTGGTTGACTCTGTAGGTGGTAAAACCCATAGATACAGATGACTAACTTTATGTGGAATAACGCTCCACATAGACATGTGTGTTTCATATTGAAGTTTTCTGCGTCTGCTGGGTGTTCAGCAGCACTCAGTGTTTGCATATCACAGCTGTTCCCTGTTGAACAGTTAGATGGTTTACTACTTTTGGAAATTATTACTAAAACAACTGAAAACTTGTAAGATTTTTTTTTTTTCACTACCCATTTCTTGTTTTGCTTTTTTTTTTTTTTTTTTTTTTTTTTTTGTGATGCTGGATTGAGCCCAGAACCCTGAAAGCCCTCTGCTACCAGCTCATGTTTTGTTTTGTTTTTTGAAACAAGGTCTTTCTGTAGTCCCAGATGTTCTAGGCATCTGTAAGTTGACCAAGCTGGCCTTGTTCTCACAGAGATCTGCCTGCCTCTGCGTCCTGAGTGCTGGCATTAAAAAAACATGTACCACCATGCCTGTTTTTTGTTTGTTTGTTTGTTTGTTTTTGTAGATAAGTTCTTACTATGTGGGTTGGAGAAATGGCTCATCTGTTAAGAGCACTGGCTACTCTTGCCTAGGACCCAGGTTCTGTGAGCAGTACCCACATGGCGGATAACAGCTATCTATGACTCCAGTTCCACCGGTTCCAAAGTCCTCTTCTAACCTTCGTGGACATTGCATGACATTGGTGCACTTACATACATGCAAGCATTACGCTTTATATACAAAATAAAATAGCAAATAATAAAATATCTCACTATGCAGACTAGGTTGACTTCTGTGTCTTCCTTCCTCTTGCTGAGATTACAGTGTGCCCACTGTACCTGGCTTGGACTCTTCCTGTATAATGATGTGGAGAATATAATGATACTATACTCGTAGTTGGTCTTTTTTGTTATCCTTCTGATCGAGTCTGCTTGGTTAGGCTGAAGGGTTGGGGTTATTTATTTATTTTTTCTATTTCTCAAAGTACCAGCTCTTGATTCCTCTGTTCCTTGTTTTGTCTGTTTCTCTGTTTCATTTCACCAATCCCTGCTTGCTTTGCATTTAGTTTATTCTTTTCCACTTTGTTGATGTTGAAGCCAAACACCTTTTTTGATTTGAAACTATTTTCTTTCTCTTTGGTCTTTGTATTGCTTTTTACCAGTGAGATAGTTTCTAGCATTTGAGGCATTTTCTATTCACCTTGAGTAGTATGAATATGATTGCAACTTAATTTTGTTGGAAAACATACCTTTATTTCAATCTCTTTGAATTTATTGAGACTTGTTATGGCCTACCATTGGTTCTGTCTAGTAAACATTCTGTATGCACTTGAAATAATTTGTATTTTGGTGCTATTGGATAGCCTGTAAATACTAATTAGGTTAAGTTTGTTGGTAGACTTGCTCATATCGTCTAGATCCGTTTGCTTTTCCATCTCACTAATTGGTTCTGAAATCTGTCTGGATTTGTCTTCGGATTTATTTGCCAGGGCTGTGTACTCACTCCCAATGAGTTAGCCTTCCTCTGTATTATGATAGGACTTTGTCTTTCCCCTGAAGTCTGCTTTGTCCAGTGGTGACATAGCCACTGCAGGTTCTTTCTACTGATGTCAGCATTGTTTGTCTCTCTCATACTCGTATTCTTGCATTTGTACAGTTGAAATGCATTTCTTATCTATAGTATGTCAATTGGTCTTTTCAAAAATGCAGACTGACAATCTATTTAGGATATTTATAAACATTTTAATGTGACTTGCTGTGGTTAAAGTTTTAATTCATCATCTTCCTAGTCTTATTTCATCTCTTTGATTGTTTTATATTTTACTTTCCTACCTCTTTTTTAATTAACTGGATGTTTTTGAGCATTTAGCTTGTCACAGTGTCCATTGTCTTATGTCACGTGACCATCTTGAATCTCATAGTATTTTCTGTTAATTTTGCTTTAAATAGTTAATTTTTGTTTTATATTTTTAAATAGAGGCTCATGTAGCTTAGGCTGGCCTTGAACTCACTGCATCTCCTGACCTTCTGGCCTCCACCTACCAAGAATTACAGACATGTGCCACCACACCTGCTAGTAGTAAATTGTTTTTTAGAAACTTAGAATATTTTTTAAAAGACATGTCTGTTTTATTTACCCATATAGTCACTACAGGTTTGAGCATCCCTAATCTGAAATACTCCAAAATCCAAAACTATTTGAGTACTTATGTTAAAACAGTTCAGATTTTGAAGATTTCAGATTATCAGGTTAGGAATTTCACTGATAGTGTCCATATGTCAAGAACCCTAAATCTGAGACTCTGAAGTGGTTTTGGTCTTATTTCCCATCTGCCCTTCTGTGCCATGTCCCTTCTTCACTCCTCCCTCCTGCTAGCCTCTGGGTGTTAAGGTTACTGGCCTTTTCTATATGTGGGCCCTATTAGTTGCTTGTCTTATTGCTATGACAAAATACCTGACAGAAGCATCCTAAGAAAGGAACCTGTTTATTTTGGCCCACAGTTTCAGGGGCTACAGTCTATCACGGGGGGATCTGGTCACATTGCTTCCACAGTCAAAAAGCAGAGGGGGGTGAATGTTGGTGTTTACCTTGCTTTCTTTTTATTCAGTTCCGGACGTCGGCCTAGGGAATGGTTTGGGTTATAGAATGTGTTTTCCTACCTCAGTTAACCTAATCTAGGTAATTCTTCAGAGATAGCAATCGAGATTTGTTTCTATGGTTATCCTGTATTCCATCAAATTGACAATTGAGATTAGTCATCACAGTGGTTTTGTAGTTTTCTTTTAAACAACGAACATTTTCTACCTCTTTTTTCTTGTAATTGCTTGAAATGCAGTTCATACATCATTCAATTCATTCACATAAAAGTGCACATTTAATGAATTCTGGGTAGTTATAGACTTGTGCAACATTTGCCATAATTTTGAGATCATTTCCATTATTCCCCCAAAGAGCTTGTGCTTATTAGCTGTCATTTTCCATTTTTAACTGAGGGAAATATTGATTGTTTCCAGTTTTGAGTCTTCACGTCTCTACAGTTATTCTTTGAACATTTACATGTCGGTTTTTCTGTGGTTATGTATTGTCACTTCTCTTGAGTATATACATAGAAGGGAACTGCCAGCTCATGTGTTAACTCTTTATTTAGCCTTTTAGGAACTGCTGTGCTCAAGCTCCTGGGTCATTTACATTACTACTAGCAGCATATAGGGTCTCGGTACTCATCTTTGATGATATTGGTCCAAGGGGGTTTGAAGTAGTATCTTATGGTGGTTTGGGCTACGTTTCCCTCATAAATAATGATGTTAGGCATCTTTTAATGTGCTTGTTGGCCATTTGTATATCTTTTTTGGAGAAATAGGTGTTTGATTTTAGTTTTTTGAGGTGAGTCTCACTGTGTACCTAGGCTCGCCTAAAATTCACTGTATAGCCACACTGGCCTCAGATTGTGGTCTTTCTGCCTCAGCGTAAGTTGGAATAACAGGGTAGGTATGCACTACCACTCTGCTATACCTAGATCTTTTGCTTATTTTGTTAATTTTGTGCATGCACTTACTTGTATGAATGCAGGTGCAGTTGGAAGTTGACCTTGGTGTTGTTGGTTCTGCCTTGCCCCTTCTTTGAGACAGAGTCTGTGTTGTTTTTCTGTTGTGTGTTGTGGACCTGCAAGATTCCAAGAGCTCCTCGGCCTCCCATCTCTCCTTAGAAGTGCAGAGACTGTAGATGTTCATGCTGTGTGTCCAGTTTTGTTTTGTTTTGATACAGGGTTTAACTATGTAGAATTTGCCATGTAGGATCATCCATCCCAGGCTGTCCTTGATTGAGCAGCCTTGAATGTGTCCAGCTTTTTAAGTTCAGAAAATTTTTATTTTATGTGTATGAGTGCTTGGTGTACATGTATGTAAGAATGCTTGTATTATGCAATGCCCAGAGGCCAGAAGTGGGCATCAGATCCTCTGGAGTTGGAGTTATATATAGCTGGTTGTTAGCCACCATGTGAATGCTGGGAAGTGAACCTGGGTCCTCTGAAAGAGCAGCCAGTGCCCTTAACTGCTGAGCCATCTCCCCAGCTTCTTTTTTTTTGAGACAGCATCTCTCCATAGCCCCACCTGGTCTGGAACTGGCCATATAGACCAGGCTCACAGAGATCGCCTGCCTCTGTCTCCTGAGTACCTGATTAAAAGTTTAGTTTTAATGAAGTGCAGTTTGTCTTATTTTTCTTTTGTTGCTTGTCTGTTATCATTTAACCATTGTCTAATTGAAGGTCATTTCAACTTGTGTTTTGGTCTTGTTTGTTTATTCCTTTTGCAGTGTTTGGCATTAAATCCAGGGCCTTACACATACTTGGCAAGCATCCTCTCCTTGACCTACATTCCCAAATTATGTATGTTTCTAGGTAAATCTTGCATATGGTGTGAGGTAAGGATCCAGCTTCATTCTTTGGTATACAGGGATCCAGTTGACCTTTCCATTATTTCTTAAAATACTTGTTCCATCTTTACTTCATAGCCCTGTTTGGGGGTCTCCAGTTATATCCATATTCAACTGTTTATAAAGTTGTTGCAGGTGTTTCTGGTACACTTTGCATGCTTTTCAGTGTTTTGTCTTTTGTGATTAGATTGGTTATCTCCTATTAATCTCATCTTGTCTTTTTTTTTTTTTTCTTTTTTTGTTCTGGAACTTGATTTAACTTCCAAAGTCCAGTATGGGTGTCAGGGCTGTCCTTTCTGTCTCAGCATGACTAGTCCTTTAGCTAAATAGCTGCATTTTCTAATGTCTGTTTACCAATTTCATTATTGCTGTCCTTGACTTGTTTTGGTTGATTTTTCTCCCCATTAAGGATTTTGCTTACCTGTTTATTTACATGCTATGTAGTTTTTGGTTGAGTGCCAGATACTGAGAGTTTTTCTTAATTGGGTTATGCATAGTTCACTGTTACTCCAGCTAGTTTTGGGCATTGTTATGGGGTGCAGAAAAGTTCCTAGAAAGCATTTGGATCTTTTGTGGCTTGATCGTAAACATTCTTATATAAGACCAGAGCAGCTAATTGTTTCAAGGTTGAGTTTATACTTAATAAGGTCTGTGCCTTCTGAGTTGAGATCTCCCCCCCCCACCCCCCCATACAAATAGTTGGGAACACTATCTAGCCTTGGCTTTGGGGATGTTTTTCCTCTGCGTCAGGGAGTTTCTGATTCTGTGCTTGAGGGGAACTTTCTTCATACCAACTCCCTAGTTCTGTGTCTTGAAGTCTGACCTTCTTGGTGCCCCTGCACTTGTCTTCAGAACTTGGGAAGTTACTGTGCTTGAACTGGAATTGTTCTCCCTGCTCTGCTTTTTGTAAATGTTGTCCAGGAAGTAAAGTGAGACAATTATAGAGTCTATCTTGTTTGTTTCCCATCTTTCAGGGGTAATTATAGCACCTTGGTTACTGTCTGATGTATTTTTTGCAGGTGGGATTACAATTTTAGTTCTTGGGACTCCATTTTGATTAAAAGTTAAAGTTACAAGATTGCTTTTTCTCAAAGGCTGTATATTTCCATCACATCTGTTTTCATTCTCAGATTAGCTCCTGAATCACTAAGGAGATTATGGGGAAAGTTCTTAGATGGATTATAGAAACTATTGACCTCTTACTCAAGAAATGCCAAAGTACAGATTTAGTGCTGCATTGGAAGATACTATTCTGTTTTTAGTTACCGAATCCTTTGTCTGCTGCTTATCACACAGAATTTAATACTTGAAATGCTTCTGAACAAATATTTTATAATCTGGTCTTAATCTCAACTAATCTGAGAAGTCTTAGTTTCCCTCTTTTTTTTTTTTTTTGCACCATTCCTGTTTTCTGATGTATAGAATGAACTGCTTCTGAGACACTAGTATTTGATTTTGTTTTGCATAAATTCAAATCATTCATAGTTTCCAAATGCTGGATTTATCATCACTAAAACTTATATCTTTATTATGTCTGAGGCCATGTAGAGAATAAATTCTTTCCTACTCTGCTCTTAAAAAATAAAGAGACGGTCTTAAATATTGACATTTTTGTTTCACTTGCTAACTAGAGAATTCTAATGTAGTGCTAGCAGTGAATTGTTAATAGAATAAATAAAATTTGCCCAATGTGTTCTTAATGCTTTTCTGTTGTTGTTTTTGGTGGTTTTTTTTTTTTTTGGTTGGTTGGTTGGTTCATTGGTTTGGTTTTTTGGGGACACAATCTTCCTGTAGCCCCAACTGGCCTGGAACTTGCTTTGTAGATCAGGCTGGCCTCTGTCTCACAAAGATCCTCCTGCCTCTGCCTTCAGGTGTCCAGATTAAAGGTGTGTGCTACCATACCCAGCTCTTCTTAGACTTTTAAAAATAATAATTTGAGTACCTAATCAAAGCATCTGAATTATTTAATATGTGTACATGTTGATGTATGTAATACATTAGGACATAGAGATCACTATATAAAACCACACCACCCCCCCGCCCCATTTTCTGTCTTACAGGAAAAGTAAGAAGCTTAAGCTCATCTTTGTGGTCACTGACTCACTTGACAGCTTTGCATCTGAGTGACAATTCCCTGTCCTGTATTCCTTCAGACATTGCCAAGCTTCACAATCTGGTATATCTGGACCTGTCCCATAATCAAATCCAGAGTTTACCGGCAGAACTCGGAAACATGGTATCACTCAGGTATGCACATTCAGTTAGTAGTGACTATGTACCCCTAAAACAAAATGTGACATGTTTTCATAGGAAGCAAAGCTATTTGATATTTGAACAAAGGAAACGTAGCTGTATCTTTTATTGAAAGATTTGGGGGAGAATTAATTGTGAGATAATAAATAATAAATTAAGTAGATCTATTGCTTAGTTTATCACTGGTTTGTGTAATGTACTTGATTTTTGAATGAAAAATTTTAGAGTGGAGGTAAACACCTGTAAGGCATTGTATTTTTCCATATGCGTTCCTGTGGCAGACAGCTGACTCCATCCGTCCCTAATAGCACTGTGCCTAGGAAGCTGTTGCCAGCTGGTGAAATGTTATTTCCCTTCCCAAGGCTGTTATATGTAGTAGTAAAGTTTTGGCATGAAATAAGTCAGAATTAGTTGTTCTACTTGGATGTGTAGTCTGTAGTGACACCAGGTTCACTTGGCAATCTTGACACATTTATAATGGTGTGTTCTTGGACGAGTTTCTTAACTAGCAGTTCAGGGTATCTGAAATAATAAGTAAAACGCTACTGATTTTGGCATTTAATATGTTTTAGCAAATGATAATAGCTTTTTTTTTCTTTCTTACCTTTCCTACAAGGTACATAAAAACTATAAATACAAAGCCACATTCACTTGTTATATTAATCTGAGTTTACCTGACTTGGCACTGTGGTTTGAGTGGCTTTTCTGCTATTGTCTAGTAAAAAGGAGTTAACAATGTTATAGAAGTTTCTTAGCCTTTATTGCTTCCAGTCCAACATTTTAACATTTTTCTTGACTTAATTATTGAGTATACACTCTGATTATTTTTAACCCTCTAAACATATTGACTTACAGAACCATTTTCCCATCTAATATAATAACATAAATGGGAACTGATTGTTCAGAACTTGTTTTCCTTTTTCAGTTTGATCAGAGGCACCAAGATTCATAGCAAGAGCCAGAGACTGTAGAAATAGTTCTTCTCATCTAAGATTTGATTAGTAAAATGGTATAGGAAATTGGCAGTATCTCAGTTCAGTATTGAGTTGGTTTTTTCCTTCTTAAAGATTCCTATGATATTTATATTGTGGTTATTTAAAAAAAAAAACATTAAAATGATCATTTGTTAGGGGCTGGAGACATGGCTCAGTGGTTAAGAGCACTGATTGCTCTTACAAAGAATCCAGGTTTGGTTCCCAGCACCCACAGGTTGCTAACAACTGTAACTCCAGTTCCAGGGGATCCAACCAACACCCTCTTCTGTCTTCCTCAGGCATTTGCATGACATGGGTGCACTTACATACATGTAGGCATAGCACTCATACACATAAAGAATAATAATTTAAAATTGAAAAAAGAATAATCATTTGTTAATGTAGTTATTTCTAAACTGAAACTTTAGTAGATTTGGAGAAATACTAAAATAAGGTGGGCTATGTGTTAGTTAGTTTTTTGTTGTTGTTGCTGTGACCATATTCTTGACAAGAAACAACTTGTAGGAGAAATGATCATGGGTTAAGGGGATATAGTCCGTCACTGTGGGAAAAGGCATGTGACACAGGAACACAAAGCAGCCTTCTGATGACACTGCATCTGCAGTCAGAAAGCGGGTAGTGGAGGGGTGCTTTCTTTTCTTTTCCCCTTTGACTCAGTCTGGGCCCCCAGACCTACCCTAGAGATGTGTCTCCTCAGTGGTTTAAAATCTAGTCAAATTGAATGAATATTAGCCACCATTTTCTGTTATTTCTGTGTTCTTAAACATGTTAAGTAGAGCACATATTTGCTAGTTGAGCACTACTCTTCTAGTTCCAGACTGTGTTTCTAGTCCATAGAATAAGTATTTCAGTTGAGAATGGTTTTATGTCTGTGACTCTAACAACTTTAAAAATTGTAGTTTGTATGAGGTTTTGTTCTTGTTTCATTTGTTTTTAGTAATTCATTTTTCCCTGTATTTTACTAAAGACTTCGGTTTCTGGCAGTTTTTTGGTTTTAGCTATATATAGTTTGAGAAGCCCAAGACAATGGAATATAATACAAAATTTTGTCATTTTTAGGCAGTTGGTTCCTAGAAATATTGTTAATTTTAACTGTTTAAGATTGATATGTCTTCTGACTTCCTGTAATTTTTACAGGGAGCTCCATTTAAATTACAACCAGTTACGAGTTCTACCTTTTGAGCTGGGAAAACTGTTTCAGTTGCAGACTTTAAGCCTGAAAGGTATGATTTTCAGTTTTTTCTTTGTAAATTCATATGTGTGTTTGAATCCAGAAAAGCCGTAGAGAGAATTCTTTGGCCAGCCACCTCAGGCTTTACCGCTTCAGATGCATCCTCATGTTCTCATGTAACTGTTCAGCTGAAGGGTATCTTAACAGACTTTGTTCTTTTTCTATTCCTAGCCTGCTTTTCAGCCTCTGTTTTAAGGTACCCTGGTGGTACATTCATTAGGCCATATTTTATTTCATTCTGTTATAAACAGTTTTTTTCTTCTGTTCAAATTAAGTGTAGCTTCCTATAAAATAAGAAAGAAAATTTCCTCAGTAAATTGAAATTTTTGGTCTATTGGGTGCTAGTAATAAAAATCATATTTTTGAGGCTTTCTTTTTCTCTGTCTTCCTTTCTTTCAGTTGATTAATATATTAGAAACTGGGATGGGGGACATACATAATCCAGTAGAAACTATTATAAAATGGTGTTTAAGCAAAAGTCACATTTTAATAGTATATCAAGACTTGCACATGTTTTGTAATTTAATTAGGTTATTCTTCAACCAGTCTTAGGACAATCTAATGTACAGTTGTTTCCTATAGCAAAATTTTCTGAGTAGATTCTTTTAAGAGTCACATTCTACAGCTGGGTTTGGTGGCATATGCCTTTAATCCCAGCACTCAAGAGTCAGAGGCAGGTGGATCTCTGTGAGTTTAAGGCCAGCCTGGTCTACATAGTGAGTTCCAGACAGCTGGGGCTACAGGGAAACCCTGTCTCAAAAAAAAAAAACCTTGCATTCTTATTTCTGAAAGATAGTTTTAAGATGAAATTTTATTCCTTATAAGTCCATTTAGTATATCATGAAAACTATATTTAAAAATGAATGAAAGATACAAATTTATTTTTACAGTATATATTTAATCATTTTTAGTAATCAGCTTTGCAAATGCTACAAGTCCACTCATGTCAAAGAAAGCTGCTGTTGTCTTTCCAGTGCAAAGCTTTATAACCTCACATTATAATCTACAAACAGTAGTCTGTATTTATTGAGGACTTGCAAACTGAAGTTCAGATCATTGGTCACAAATTTTTAAACTAATTTAATTTACGTAAAATCCTATGAAATAAATTGTTAGGAGATGTAGGTAAATTATTGGGCGATGATCGAACCCTTACTCTTCTAATTCCAAAAGCGCTTTTGCTCTTTGATATGGTATACCTACCCTTCAGTCAGTGTTAGAGAGCCTGTGCTTATCTCAGCCTATTGAACAATGTTAATATCTATTGTAGTAGTCTTTTTCTTTTTGGACAAATTTTGATATTTTTCTGAGCTCTTGGGATTTTATTCTAAATTCTAGTGTGCAGTTCTGTCTCTTGTCTTTGAAAACTTTCTGATTTCTCAGGACTCTTGTGTTTGGGATAAGATAGTATGTATCCCTTAGCTTGGGTTCATTCCTGTTTGCTTTACCATGCAAACATCCAGAGCTGCAGTATTTCTGCCTCATTCAGCTCACACTGGTTTCTTTTAAAGAAAGACGTAGCATGTTTTACTTTTTTTCTCATATTTTTCCACGTTCAGCAATTGTGATATTGTGGAAGGTAGAACTATGATAACTAGGTATTTGTTCACTTGAAAACAGTTTTGAGATTTGTAGATTCATATATAATCTCCTCCAATGGTAGCATCTTTCAGAACTGTAATGCATTATTACAAGCACATTAGTCAAGATACAGATCGCTTCTTGAAATAAACCAGGCACGGAGAGACAAATACTGTTTTAGTTACTTTCTGTTGCTGTGATAAAACGCCATGACCTAAGGAATTTATACACGGAAGAGTTTATTTGGCCTCCTGTTCCAAAGGGGCAAGAGTCCATCATTATGGGAAGGCCTGGTGGCAGAAGTTGCCAGAGCAGAAAGAGGAGCGCTCACATCTTAAAACAGGCATAGGAAGCAGAGAGTGACTGGAAATCTGGCAAGACTTAAGAACTCTAAACCCGCCCCCAGTGACCAATGTTGTGCTTCCTCCAACAAAACCTCCTAAAGCAGGGCCACCAGTTGGGGACCAAATGTCCAAATACTTGGAACCTATGGGGAGCATTCTCATTCAAATCACCACACTAACCACCTCACTTATATATGAATCCTAAAACTCACAGGATTAAATAGCAGAATGCTAGTTATCAGATACCAGAGACTACAGGGTTTGGTGTGCTTCAGTTAAGAGAGGAGGAAGAGGTTCTGGTAATGTGTGGCAGAGCATGATGACTGTAGTTAGTAATTTATTGTGTATTTCAGGGTAGCTAAAGAAATGCCTTTCAATGTTCTCACTGGAAAGAATTGATAAGTATTTGTGGTAGATGGATTAATTAGCCTGATTGTCAGAGTGTATACATATTTTGAAAACTCCTTTATACAATTAAAAATAGCGTTTCCATCATTAAAGCGTTTCTCATTCCACTCTTCTAGTTGTACCCGTTGTTTTCTACCTCAACTCTTTCACTTGTGACAACTGCCAATATGTTCTCCACTTCCATCATTTTGCTTCAAGGATGTTGTTTAAATGGAATCTTGCTGTGCATAGCATTCTGAGATTGCCTTTTTATATTCAGATTTTTTCTTTAGGTAGTCTTCCATATTATTATGTATATTAGTTTATTCCTTTATATTTATGAGTGGTATTTCTCATGGTTCGTTTAATTCTTCACTCATTTAATGACATCTGAGTTGCTCCCAGTTTGAGGCTATCATGAGTTAAACTGTTAACTGTCTTGTATGTATAGGCCATCCTGTGAATATGAGTTATTTTCTAGGATAAATACTCAGGAGTGCCATTGCTAGATTCTTTTTTAAAAGAAATTGCCAAGTTATTTCCTCAGATTGTGAGTACAGTTTTACATTTGTATTGTAAGAATGATACAGTTTTTCTGCATCTTTCAGCATTTGGTTTTGTCAATTTGGGGTTTTGTTTTCTTCTTACTGAGTCATCTTGCAAACTCCATTGCCAGTGTTTTTTATCCTTGTGATGTGTAGTATAATACCTTGGGGTTTTAGTTTCCACCTGTTAGAAACCACTGGTTTCCAGGTGACTAAAGATCGTGAGTAGATCTTCACACATTTCATCTCTATTTCTTTTTCCCAGTGTGTATCTTGTCTTTGTAAAGCAAAAGTTTCTAATTTTGATTCAGTTAAGTTTGCAGTTTTTTCTTTCCACAAACTTGCTTTTAGTGTCAGATCTCTTAAGTTGGTCTTCTATTTTGTTAGACACATTTTATGTTCTGCAGTTAAGTCTGCGATCCTTTTGATTTAAAGTATTAAAAGATGTGAAGATTAGTTAACATTTTCTTGTTTGCCTGTGGGTGCTGAGTAGTTGTGATTAATTTCTTAGCCCTTTTGTCAAAATTATTTGCATATCTTTATGGTCTCTTTCTGCATTCACTATTCTGTCCACCAACAATACATAGCTACAATAGTTCTCCAAGTCTTTAACATAGACTGTTTCTTCTACTTTAGTATTCAAGGTGGTTTTAACTTTTTAAGAGTTCCTTTGCCTTTCTATATAAAGTTTAGAATTTTTTGTTTGGGATTTTTATTGGAATTATGTTAATCCTTTATATCAAATTAGGAAGAACTAGTGTCTTTAACATGTTGAATCTTTTCAGTAGATAATATACTACTTGTATATTACCTTTGGCATTTTTCATTAATGTACACAGTAGTGTTTGTCTTGTGTCTTGCCATGTTATTGCTAAAAGGCTTTGTTGTTGAGTTTTTGTGGGGTTTTAGTACATTTCTTGGGATTTTTTTTCTTCTAAGAAAATCATGTCATCTGTAAATGGAGACGATTTGATTTCTTCCTGTCCATTGTGTGTTCTTGCCCTACTGCAGCAGTCTTCAGCTTCCAGCTTTGGTACATGAGAAGCATCCCTTGTTCCGAATCTCAGGAACTATTTAGTATTTTACTATTAAGCACAAATAAAGTTAGCAGTAGGTATGTTCATCAAGCTGAGAAAATCCCATCCAGTTATTTTTTTTTGAGAATTTTTAATCATGAATGAGTGTTTGATTTTATTAGTTACTTGTTTTGCATCTGTTAATTACCAGTTGGTAACCTGGTAGTGTGATGGATTATATACTTTCATTTTTGTACATTGAGCCAACCTTGTGTTCCTGGAATAAACATTAATTGGCCATGGTGTCTCATTCTTTTGTTTTTTTATCCATTGTGCTTACTAATATTTTCTTGGGAATGCTTTTACTATATATTCTATAAAGAGAAATTTGTAACTTTGTGCGGTTTTGTTTTTTTGTTGGGGGTTTTTTTTTTTTCCTCTTATGTTATTTGTTGGTTTTGAATAATAGTAGCCTTGTGGAGTAAATTTGAAAATGTTCTCTTACCGTCTGTTTCATGGAAAACTTCTGTAGAATTGATATCTGTTCTTCTTTAAATAAATGTTTGGTAGAATTTCAATGAAAATAATTTGGGCACCAGCAAGATGGCTTAGTGGGTAAAGGCACCCAACACTGAGCCTGACTGCCTGAGTTTGATGGTAGAAGAACTGGTTCCTGGAAAGTTGTGTTGAAAAGGAATATATATCCTGTCCTAAGATTTTGGTTTTGGTAATTTTAAATCAAAACCATTTTCCTTCCTTCCCTCCCTCCCTTGTTTTGAAACAAGGTCTTGAAACGCTCCATATAGACCAGGCTAGCCTTGAACTCAAAGCAATCCATCAGCCTGCTTCTGTCTCCCAAATGCTGGAATTAAAGACATAAGTCACCACACCTAGCCTAAAATCATTTTCTTAATAACTGTAAGATTTAAATTATGGTTCATAATGAGTGAGTTTTGACAGTTTTAGTTTTTAAAGAAGGTGGTCTCGATTATCTGTGCTATTAAACTCAGAATTGTTGAGCAGGGCATGATAGCCCATGTCTTTTATCCAAATATAGGCATAGGCAGATGGATCTGTGTGAGCTCAAGGCCAGCTTGGTCTACATAGTAAGTTCTAGGCCCAGCCAAGGCTGCATATTGGGACCCTGTCCCAAAAAGCAAAACTCACTGACTGACTGACTGACTGGGTAGATAAGTGTGAAGTTGTAGTCCTTCCTTATTTGTGCTATAAGATCTGTAGTTATTTATCATTTTACTTGGGATATTGGTAACTTTGTCAAATTACAGTAATGACTTGTCAAATTTATCTTTTCATAGAATCTTTGTATTTTTCTTTTTCTTTGTGTATGTGTATTTGTGGGCCGGGAGCTTGCATGTACGGAGTGCACATGTACTGTGGTGCACTTGTAGGTACTAGAGAACAAGCTTGGTGTCAGTCTTCATGTCCCACCACATATGAGAAAGGTCTTGTGTTTGCTGCCATACAAACCAGACTAGCTACTCCGTGAGTGACCTGGGATTCTCTTGTTTGCCTCGAATCTCACTAGTGGAGGATGCTGAGATTTCAAATGGGTGCTAACATACCCAGCTTTGCATACCTGTACATGTGGAATTCTAACTCAGATCCTCACATTTGGGCAGTAAACACTACCCACAAAACCATTTGCTTTCTGTTCCAGGTTTGTTGTCTTATACTCTAGTATTTCCTTATTGTTCTTTGAAGGTTATTTTGCCTTTTTGTCGAAGTTCTTGAAGTTAAGATTAAGTTAAAATTGTGCACATTCACAAATTTCTGTGTTATGCTTTCATTTTCATTAGCAAAGTGCAGCTTAAAATTTTTTTGAGAGGGGCTAGAGAGATGGCTCAGGGGTTAGGAGCACTGGCTGCTCTTATAGAAGGCCCAGGTTTGAGCGTCGGCGCACGTGGCTTCTAACATGTAACTCTAGTTCCAGGGGATCTAATGCTCTCTTCTGGCCTTCATGGGCATTTCATGCACATGGTGTATTTACATACATGCAGGCAATACACTCGTACACAGAAAATAAAATGGATGAAAGATAATTAAAAGGGGCTGGAGAGATGGCTCAGCACTTAAGAGCACTGGCTGTTCTTACAGGTTCAGTTCCCAGCACCTTCATGGCAACTAACAATTGTCCATTAATTTCAGTTCCAGGCAATCCAGTGCCCTTCTCCTTGGACATAGCATGACATGGGTGTGTTTACATGCAGGCATAACACTGATACACATAACATTAATAAAGTTCATGTTTTCTTTAATACATTCACTTTTGCTTTCCTTTAATTTTTGTGTTTTCCATCCCTTTTCACTTGCTTATATTGCTTTCTGTGCATGTATTGTTGATAAATTAGGGCTTAAGTTTCCCATTTTTATTTCTGATTTTCTGTAGGTTCATCCTAGGTTTTCTGTGGTTTTGTTTGTTTGTGTTTTGAGGACACTGTCTCACTTTGTACCATGGCTAACCTGGAACTTCCTGTATAGACCAGGCTGGTCTCAGACTCACAGAGATCCACCTACCTCCTGAGTGCCAAGGTGAGAGGTGTGCTCACCACACCTAGCCTCATCCTAGGTTTTGATTGTTTCTTTTTCTTGTCTTCCTGGGAGGGCATAGACTTCTTTACATAACTGGTATGATTTAATTGTAGTGACTTCCAGTGTGTGTGTGTGTTTGCTTATTCCAGGGGTATACTAGGTGGTACAAATCCTTACCGAATACTGACATGACTTTATCGATCCAAGTAAAATACAAAGACCTTAAGCATTTTAATATCCTCCTGGTTGTCTCTACTAGTGTAATTGTTGAAAACATTTTTGCTAATTTGGAATCACATGAGGGCTATAATTTTTTAAATTGTGGATCGTGATTTAGAAAACCTAAGAGAAGGAGTGCCCAAGTTTGCCCTATATTTTGTCTCCCTTCACAGTGTTGAGGTTTCTTTTTTATTGTGTACTATCTATCTCCATAGAGAATTTCTTTGGTGGTTTCTTTTGAGTGAGTCTGCCGCCATTAGTTTGCTTGTGATTATGATGTGAGAGTATGTTTTTCCTACCTCACTCCTGTGGTTATTCTCCTGATCAGTACTTGGGCTTGGCAGTTCTCTTCTTACAGCACCTGAACAATTTCATGTATTTCTTCTTCAACAAACGAAGTATTTTTCTCTGACTGCTTTCAACTTTTTCCCTTTTCTGTTTTCAGAAGTTTGTTATGGAGTGCCTGGGTGTGGGTTATTTTGGATTAATCCTGTTTTAGGAATTACCTTAGCTTCCTGAATCTGAAGGTTTATGTTAACTGGCCAGATTTGGAGAATTTTTCAGTCATTATTTCTTTATTCCCTCAACTAGGCTTCCCTCAAGTTAGGCTTAACAAAGTGCTCTGGTAATTGCAGCTTAGAATATCACCCATCTAAGAACTGTGCCTAACTGAAATGTGAGGGATCTGGGCAGATGCAGACACTGAGAAGGAGGGAAGGCGGCATTCTCATGATTTGTCCCTTTACAAAGACAAACTTTTGTGATTATAGCATACTTTAAACTTTACAGTCAGGTAACTGACATTTTCCCTTCTCTATAATCCATCTTTTTCTTTCTTTTTTGTTACTTTATTGAGTTGGTGTACAAAATAATAAGTTTCTTTATGACATTTTTTTCAGCCTCTTTGTGGAATACTCCACAGTTTCACCTTAGTTACTTCTGTTGTTTGTCGTGTCATGCATTCTGAGTTGTCCTCTCCTGTGAGATCCTCTTCTTTGACACTCTGACGTTTGGATGTTGTCTTTTCCAAGACTGCTTTCCTCGGCAGTAGTCATTCTTGTACACCCATCTTTACATCTTTCTTTATTTGGCATGGTGAAGTTCCTTTCTGACTGTTTTCTTCTCTCTATAGACTCTTTCTTAAATGGAGCTCTTTCTGAATAACACACAGTTCCTGTATTGCATAGATAGAATGTGGTTAGTTATAATGTAGCTTTGCACTGTCGGGCTTCATTTCTTATTTTAAAATTTTTTTATGTGTGTATAAGAGTATATTGCCTGCTTGTGTATAAGTATACCCGTGTCATGCAATGCCTGAGGAAGTCAGAATAGGGCTTTGCATTTCCCCAGAAGTGGAGGTATGGGTGGTTGTTAGCTGCCCTGTGGAGTTCTCTGTAAGGAGCAGTCAGTGCTTTTAACCGCTGAGCCATCTCTCTCCAGCCCCCATTTATTGTGTGTGTGTGTGTGTGTGTGTGTGTGTGTGTGTGTGTGTGTGCCCCCAGAGGCCAGGAGATTGGATCTCCTGGAGCTGGAGTTACAGGCAGTTGTAAGCCACCAGATATAGGTACTTCGAAGCCATCTCTCTAGCTCCTAGTTTCACTTGATTTTGAGCTCTATAGCCATCTCTGTTATTTAAAAGCTTCATGAGGAAGGCACAGAAGCAGAACAATTCTGTATTGGCATTAAGCCATCAGTGTTTTTTGAATATTCTTATAAAACCGTGTAAATTCTTTTATATAAAAACTTGCAGCCAGGCATGGTAGTACACACCTTTGTAATCCTAGCACTCTTAAGAAGCAGAGGCAGGCAGACCTCTGAGTCTGGCGTAGTCTACATAGCAAGTTCCAGTTGGGCCTACAAGAGTGTGTCTCTCAAAGAAGACCCCCTCCCCTACCCCCAAAGAAAATCAATGAAAGTGATAGTCTCTGTATTTTGGTAAGTTATTAATAACTGTAACATTGTTAAAAGATAAATCTCATAAATTTTTGTATTAGGCTAATAATTTTGATATTCTTTTCCAAATTTGAAATATTTTAGTACTGAACTTACCTATTTAAAAAATATTTCCAGGAAATCCACTTACCCAGGATATATTAAACCTCTGTCTGGAACCAGATGGAACAAGAAGGCTACTGAATTATTTGCTTGATAATTTGTCAGGTACTGCAAAAAGAAGTAAGTGGTCATTTGTTGAAGCTTTTTTATTAGAAGACATGTAAGAATATTGCTTAATTCTGTTTTCTTTATTTACCTAGTTTCAACAGAACAACCCCCTCCAAGATCTTGGATCATGTTACAAGAACCAGACAGAACAAGGCCAACTGGTTGGTGGTCCTATTTATTTGTTTATTTGTTTGTTTGTTTGTTTGTTTATTTATATTTGTCTTTTTGAGACAGGGTCTCCCTGTAGCCACAGCTGCCCTAGAACTGTTAGTTTCATCTGGTCTTGATAAGCCTAACTGTATACTTGACATGCTTCAGGTTATAGACAACATTGAGGCAGAACGCTTATTGATTTGGTTTGGGAGATAATAATAAAGACTATTCTATAATGCATTACTTCTCTGCTGGGAGCAGTTTTATTCTTTATAGGACATTTGACAATTCTGGAAACAGTTTTGATTGTCAGGACTGGGAGTACTACTGGCATCTAGGGATGAAGACCTCCCCCCAGTGCACAGCCTAATCCCTCCAGCAGAGATTTTAGCCATGCAGAATGTCAACATTGCCATTGCTGAGACCCTTACATACAATCTCAATCTCAGTCATTCATTTGATAAATAAGTCAAAACCTTCCACATTGAAGTTTCCAAATGCTAATGTGTTCCAAAGGTCTTTGACATTACAGAATCATAAGATAGTTTTATTTATTTATTTACTTGAGAGGAAAAATCGAGCTCATGGCTTCTGATCTCCTTTACTTAAATCTTGTGAAGTGGTTTAGGAGTCCCAGGGTATGGGATGAAACTTGGTGTGTGGTGCTCCTCTCCTGAGTGATTAGCAGTGCAGGTGCCTCCTTTAATGGCATTGTGTCACTTTGGTTCTTTTGTGGCAGTCCCGTCTGCTGGCGCCATTTTTCTAGGAGCTCAGACAGTTTTATTAGTAATGAGATCATAATCTATATTTTTAAAACAATACTGTTAGACATTTAGTATATTATAGTGTAAAAAACATTTTATATGCACTAAGTAAGAAGTCAAAAAATTTGTGTGATTTATTTAGTGTTCTGGAATCAGACTCACAATGTATCTTCAAGTTAAGCCTGTAGTTACTCTATAGAAGAAAGAGAATAGGATTGAATAGATGACTCAGTGGTTAAGAGCACTGGCTGCTCTTGCAAATGACCCGGGCTCAGTTCCTAGCACCCACATGGAGACTCATAACGTCTTCTGACCTCCATGGGCATTGTACAACACAGGTACATCCAGGCAATGCACTCATACACATAAAACAAAATAGTTTTTAAAAAAGAAAGAACACGAGGTATGCCCGTTAAGGAAACCGCCTTCCAAGTTTCCATATCCTTCATTACCAGTTGGAGGCATAGAAGAAAAAGGGCTCACAGTCTTGTCTTTCAGTATCTGTAGTAGATAACACATTGTCTTTGAATTGGTTCCATTATCTGTCCTTTCATTACTTAAGTTCCTTTCTATCCCTAGGTCTGTCATATGAAGTAGTAGCTTTTTAGTGACTGTTATGTTAGATAGTTGAAGTCAGGCACTAATATTTTAGTGAGAGATATTACTGAAATAATTATGGTTGGTTTTCTTTTTTTTTTTCCTGCCATGTGTGTGAATAAGTAAAGTTATTTTTCCTACAGCCTTGTTTTCTGTCATGTGCTATAATGTTCTTTGTGATAAATATGCGACCCGGCAGTTATACGGCTATTGTCCATCATGGGCACTAAATTGGGACTACAGGAAAAAGGCCATTATTCAAGAAATCTTGAGCTGCAATGCTGATATTATAAGTCTTCAGGTAAGTCATGCAGAAGACTTTCAGGTGCGTGAATCCCTGAACCTTGACACAACAAGAAACAATTAGACTAGAATGTGTGTTATACTAATAGATTTGAAATCCTAGCTTCAGCCGTCCTTAAGATACTGGCCTTTTCTATTCTTGGTGAATTCTGAGAGCAATAACTGCCCTACTTGGTCGCACAGCTACCAAATAAAACAAATGGATTTAAACTTTTGTGATATCCACTAAATATTCACCTGTCTCCTTCCCTCACTGTCCCTATATGCTGTGTTTGAATTCGGTGCCAAGTTACTGAAATTGTGGCGTTGCCTAGATAGGATTCTGCTTTACCAGTAGAGTTACTAGAATAATTAGGGCATAATGAGGAAAGGATTGGACTTTTTGCACTGTAACTTGGGTTTTTCAGCTCAACCTGCAGTCAGTTTGCTTTTTCCTCCTGAGACTGGAATTACATACAGTCTGACAGCTGAAATTCCTTCTCCTTTTATGATTGTTGCTCCATCAATTCTAAAACATAAATAGACATGTGTAGGTATGTGTCTTTCTCTTATTACTGCTAAAGTACAAAGAATTGGCATTGGCAGTAGATACAGCAAAATGACAAAGTGCTAAATTAGTTTAGATAAATACATTGTAAAAATGTCACACTCATTTGTACCTCAGGCTGTTGAAAAAATACATTATTTCAAACCATACAAGCAGGATCATTGTGTAGAACTGATGTTTGTCTTTAAAGTAACTGCTATTTACAATCTTTTCAGGAGGTTGAAACGGAACAGTATTACAGTTTTTTTCTGGTAGAACTGAAAGAACGTGGCTATAATGGATTCTTTAGTCCTAAGTCCCGAGCTAGGACAATGTCAGAGCAAGAGAGAAAACATGTTGATGGCTGTGCAATATTCTTCAAGACAGAAAAGTAAGCCCATCCAATTTTTTTTTTTTTTTTTTTTTTTTTTAAGGAAAATGTCCTCAGTATTTGCAGGGTGGTGTCAAGGGTATGGAAATTAATGGGCAGATAAGAGAATGAAGTGCACAGCATTACTCAAGAAATCAGTATTGTTTAAAAAGTAAAAGACCAGGTGTTTATTAGGTCTTTAATTCCAATTGAAGTACTGTGTAGTTAGCATTCCTTCTAGGGAACTTCTAGTTTGGAAAATGATTTTTTAAAAATTAAAGGGGAAATATTCCAATATTAAACCCAACGGTAACAACAGACCATAATTTAAAGAAGTTTCAGAAACTTGGTGCTAAATTGTGGAGAATTTTCCATAATGTGGTTTAAGTAGCATCATATCAAGAAATTTGTGAGAAATACAGTTCCCGAAAAGCTGCTATGTTGATATTCCCAGTTCTGTGTTTGTACTTTGTTTTAGATTTACCTTGGTTCAGAAACACACTGTGGAATTTAATCAGCTAGCCATGGCAAATTCAGAAGGGTCTGAAGCTATGCTGAACAGAGTCATGACAAAAGATAACATCGGAGTTGCTGTGCTGCTAGAACTTCGAAAGGAATTGATTGAAATGTCATGTGAGTCGCCCTTTCACCTCTGTAAAATGGACACACCCTCCAATGATCTCGTAGTTCCAGATAGACCTCTTATTGCTAAGGTCTTGTCCAACACCTGAGGAAATTCAGTGAGAATTTGTCTTTTGTAAGATAGCATGCCTCTTTTTCTCTACCACAAAGCTAAAGATAAGAAATCATTGCTCAGAAAGGTAATACAAATGTCGAGAAGGCATAAAAATAAAAAATAAAGGAAGCATTGTAGTAAAGGCATAAAAATAACAACCCTGTGAAACACTGATGACTAGTAAGTGTAACAGTTGCAAAGGACCGAGCAGGCCAAGCGGTTCAGTTTGTCAGCAAGGGATTCAGTAAAGCGTCTCTTCCTGACTAACTTACAGTGATAACACTAAAGGTGGGGGAAAGAACCACTTCTTCAAAACATATTTAGTGACTTTGCTTAGAACTGAAACTTCTGTCACTTGAGGAATCAGAATTCAGGATAGTTAAAGGTAGTGAAGATGAAAGCTCATACCCAATGACTGGGGGATGCACCTCAGTGATAGTATACTTGCTTAGTGCTCACAAGGCCCTGGGCTCCATCTCTAGACTTTGGGGGCTGGAGGCATGGAGACAGGACACAGGGATGAAAACACAGGGTCAATGACTAGTAAAAAGATTACATCTAAGAGTTTAGATTGGAATAAGAGGCTTGTTTTAGGACATTCACAAGCTATCCCTATGAGTACTGGAAGCATCAGTCAGCAGTTGAGATAAAATCTCAGCCTGTATGTCAGATTGAGTGATTGGTGGGAAATTGCTTTCAGACGCTATAGGCCGACAGGCACATTTTATCTATTTTCTTGTTGTCTAATATAGCTGGAAAAGCACATCTTGGAACAGAAAAACAACTTATTCTTGTGGCTAATGCTCATATGCATTGGGACCCTGAGTACTCTGATGTGAAGTTGGTACAAACTATGATGTTCCTCTCAGAAGTGAAGAATATTATTGATAAAGCCTCTCGAAGCCTCAAGTCCAGTATACTGGGAGAGTGTGGAGCTATTCCACTTGTGTTGTGTGCAGATCTGAATTCTTTGCCAGACTCTGGTGAGAAAAGTACTATTTTATAACAAAGTGGTGGGTGCTCTTTGACTTAGAGATTTAAGTTTTGAGATTTTTTTTTTTAATTGTGTATATCTGTATGAACTTGTGTGCTAAGGTTCAAGTGTTGAGGTCAGAAGACAACTTTATAGAATTGGTTTTCTTCTTCCACCTTTTACATGGGTTCTGAGAATTCAATTCAGGTCATCAGACTGGCGAGGCAAGCACCTTTACCTGCTGAACCATCTAACTGGCCCCATAATTTTAAGTTTTTTACTTATTTTTATTTTATATGTATGAATGTATTGCCTGCATGTATGTAAATGTACTCATGTTGTGCAGTGCCTGCAGAGGCCAGAAAAGGGAGTCAGATACCCTGAAACTGGAGTTACAGACACTTGTTAACCACCATATGGGTGCTGGGAACTGAAACTAGGTCCTCTGCAAGAGCAGCGAGTGCTCTTAATTGCTGAGCCATCTCTCCAGCCCCATATTTTTTTTGTAATTAAAAATTTACTTTAAATGAAAATTCAGTTTATAGTGGCAACCATGAACACATTTTACAGTTTTTTTGTAGGACTTGGGATGGAGAACACCCTTTCCTTTTTTGTTGTTTGTTTCAAAGTCAGGATTTTAGACTCAAACAATCTTCCTTCTCAGTAAGTGGGACTACCAGGCACACGTCATCATACCAGTCTCCAGTCCTTTAACTTGAAGTAACTTGTTAGAAACATATAGTTGTTTTTTATTGACCCCAAGTCATATATATTTCAGACTTTTAAAAGTTACTAAGATAACTTCTTTGGGATTCTAATGTGTAGTACTATAATCACAGTTAAATTTGACCACTAATATATTACAGAATCCTAAATTTTGTTTCTTCTGATGTGTGTGTGTGTGTGTGTGTGTGTGTGTGTGTGTGTGTGTAGAAATTAAGATCCTGTATTACACAGACCTGGTGGTGACCTGGTGATCTTAACACAAAAGAAGGATCTTAATTTTTATGGTAAATCAGAGTTCAGAAAGCTGATCTTAAATACTTTCCTGTAGATGGCACAGAGAATAAACCAGAGCCCTTTTCATAGCAAACCGGATAGTTTTGTCTGTTTTAGAACTCCATGTTCACACTCTAACAAACACAAGAATGCCTTTGGGCTTGTACCTGTGCATGAATACACACACTACATCTATACAGATACATTTGATAATACATTTTTGCCATCACAACAGAGTCATTAAGAAGAAACAAAGTAATTTTTCAGGGAATATAAAAGTACCTGAGGTCTCTAGTTTTTAGCCCCAGGCCATCAAGCCATCTGGGGATTAGTGCTCAGTAGTTGAGGATTGATTACTCTCTGGCATTTTCTCTACCTGCTGTTGTATACTTTGTCTAGCTTCACAGTATCTAAGGGACAGGGAGTAGAAAATGGAGCTTTTTAGTAGCAGATATGGGGAAATGTCCAGTCTTGCTAGCTAATTTAATAGAAATCCATTTGTAGGCCTCACTTTATGATTAAGAATTAGAAAATAGTGTCCAGGGATGGTGAAGTTGCTCTCTCACTTGATACGCTGTTCTGTAGTTGACAGTAGTCTAAAATGATGCATACCATCCCAAGGGAATAGGATTGCATATCCTGTGGTGTTAATCTTAATTCTTTTTAATTAAAATCTTCTGACTTTTATTTTACCTACTTGTATTTAAGTGCATCAGGAGTGTGAAGACTGGAGGCCAAAAGAAGGCATCAGATCACAGCTGTTTTGAGTCTCTGTGGGTGCTGGGAACTGAACCCTAGGTCCTCCGGAAGAGCAGCCAGTGCTCTTAACCACTGAACTATCTCTCTGCACCCCTGAATTTCTTTGATTTATTTTTTTAAGAAGCTAGTCTAACTTACTCTAGCCAGCTATTTTATACAACCATTGAAGAATTTGGAAAAACGCATCTCTCTGTCAGATAAAATTTTAAGTAAACCAAAATGTAAAATAGTCACTGTACTGTGATCATAATTATGTGTAAGAATGAATTTGGGGGGAATTAAAGCTAATTAAGAAAATATTTTAGAGATTAGGATTATCTGTGGTTTTTCAATGTTACACCTTTTTATTTTAAGTTACATTTTGATTTCTGTATGGTATACTCAACAAATAAAAGTGCGTTCCTCCTCATGTAGGTGTCGTGGAATATCTGAGCACCGGTGGCGTAGAAACAAATCATAAAGACTTTAAGGAACTGAGATATAATGAAAGTCTTACAAATTTCAGCTGTAATGGGAAGAATGGAATGACCAATGGAAGGATCACTCATGGTTTCAAGTTGAAGAGTGCCTATGAGAATGGTCTGATGCCTTACACGAATTACACATTTGATTTCAAGGTGTGTCTTGATTTGTGAACTTTCAGAACCTCCATTTTATCAGCAAGTCTGGTAGTTTCAGTAAGTCTTTAAAATACTGGTATGTCTTCTGACTGGAATTAAGTGTCCTTAATTCGTTGGCAGCAGTATTCTTTCATTGCTCTTCTGTAGAGTTCCACACGATTATGTCACATGTTTGCCTTTTAGATAATCTTAGAATGTTTTCCAGAATGAGAAGACAGTTGAAATCATGAAAGTAGAGCGGTCTTTGCTTAGGCTTCACCTTTTGTGGCTTTGTCTCTTCGATGTTCATCATCAAAAGCTGGATATGAAGCTGCTGCAGTTAATAAGCTTGGTGTCAGAGAAGACACTTGGGAGTGCATTAGTGTCTTCGACCAAGAACACGTGATAGAGGAGGATGAAGTTAATGGAGGATAGTGACCAAAGCAGCAGACACACAGCCCCATGCTAATGCAGCAGTGATATGAAAAAGACTTGGCGGGGGGTTGTGTGTTTTTGAGACAGGGTCGCACTGCATGGCGCATACTTGCCTCAGATTTTCAGTCTTCTTCCTTGCCTCCCAAGTGATAGCTTTATAGGTAGGTGTTTGTCGCCACACTTGACTTTAAGCACACCTTGTATTAGATGGCTTCCTGATACTATAACAAAATGTGATTATTATTGTTATTATTTTTGGTCTTTCAGAGACCAGGGTCTCCCTTTAGCCTCAGCTAGCCTGAAACTTTGTAGACCATACTGACCTTGACCTCACAGAGATCCTCCTGCTTTTGCATCCCAAGTGATAGAACTAAAGGCATTTACCACTATGCCCAGCAGCGATTAATTTATAAAAAGAAAAGTTTTATTTTGGCTCACAATTTTGGAGGTTCTGGCTAGTGCAGCACATTATGGTAGGAGCAAAATAGTGCCAATTGCTCACCTCATTAGCCAGCAAGCAGAAGCAGGAAGAGGAACAGACAAGGTCCCATAATCCCCTTCTTAGGGGTGGTTCTTCCAGTGACCTAAGTACCACCCAGAAAACCCTCCTAAAGGTCCTTGGCATCTCCCAATAGCTCTACCTTAAAGACCAGTCCTTTAGCATGTAGATCTTTGGGGGACATTTAGTAAGATTATAGTTGGTCCCAACCACACAGGTGAGTATGTCCTTACAACTAAGGATGGAAATTAACGAGGAAAAAAAATTAGTAGAGACTGTATTGGTTACTTTCCTGTTGCTATGACTAAACACCATGACCAAGGCAGCTTATAAAAGGAAGAGTTTATTGGGCTTATAGTTCCAGAGAGTTAAGAGTCCGTTGTGGCGGGGAGTCATAGCAGGAGGCAACTGGAGCAGAAAGCTGAGCACTCACATGAACAAGCAGGCACAGGAAGTAAGGAGAGAGGTACTGGAAATGGGCTAAGGCTCTGAACTCTGAAAGCCTATCCCCAATAACTTGCTTCCTCTAGCAAAGCTGCATCTTTTAAACCTCCACGAACAGTGCCACTAACTGGGGCCAACTATTCAAATATTCTCATTTAAACCACCATAGAGGTATTACAGGGGTGAGCATAGTACTTTTTAAGTCTTTAGAAAATGATTATAGGTTTGACAGTGAGAAGGAATTAACCAAATGACAGAAGAGTGTATATGTGTGTCAGTCATTAAAAAAGAACTGTTTAATCTTCAGAATAAGTTAGGAAAGGGTCAGTATCATGAAAGGTTGTTTAGGTCTTGTTTTAAGATTTGCTAAAGATCCAGATAAGAATGTTTAATTAATTCAACTGAACATTGGAGTAATTTGTTAACTTTGTTTTGTCCTTTGTGGTGCAGCGGATTGAGTATTTGTTTTTTTTATTGTTGTTTGCAGGGTATAATTGACTACATCTTCTACTCTAAACCTCAGCTGAACACGTTAGCTATCCTAGGGCCTCTGGACCACCACTGGCTAGTGGAGAATAACATCAGCGGCTGCCCACACCCACTGATTCCCTCTGACCACTTCTCGCTGTTTGCACAGTTGGAGCTCTTACTGCCTCTCCTGCCCCAAGTTAATGGTGTTCACCCTCCTGGCAGGAGGTAGTCCAGTACCTTCAGAGGACCTTGGTTTTGCTTTCACTTGTAAACTTGTGACGATCTGAATACAGGGGAGTGAGGTACGGCACTAGGGGATTTTCTCAATGATGATTTGAATTTTCAGTCTTGATTATTTGATGCAAGGTTCTTGTGTGAAAGCCAGGTGCTAGCAACAGACAAATTCTGAGCCCAGTATGCTTTATATACTGCTAGACAGGGATCGGTGTGTTCACACCTATCTTTAATCTGTTACAAGTAATTTTCCTGTTTCTTCTCTCCAATGTAATGTTTTCATGCCTTGAGATAGGAAAATGTTTGAGCAGCATATTCTGTCTGCACAGAAATCTGTAGCACTACTTTTTTGAGGCCAGTAATAACATCCAGAGACCATTTTTCCAGGCTTTACTCCCTCTTTTTCAGACTTGTTTATAAAGTGTAGAATTTGAATTTAGCCTTTATGATTGTATATGATCTACAGAAAACCTGATTTATGAAATTTTGTACTGAAAAAATCAGATTTGAAAACAATTGTATTATAAAATACTAAGGCTATTTTTTTTTAACCTGTGTCCTGTGTTCTGAAGGCCAGCTGGTAAAAAAGTTGCAACAGACTTTCTCTGCAATGATTTGCACTGTTAGGGTTGTGTTAGCCCTTTTGTACTACTTTATTTTTAAATTGAGAACATTGCTCTTTAAATCTTAAGTCTGCTTAGACCTTGGGTCATTTTCTTGGACCAGAAGCAACTTAGGTATGAATTCCTGGATTTTTATGGAAACTATCTACCAGGACAGATAAGCTGATCTGTAGGCATTTATGGACTGAATATGATAGTTGATATATGTACATTGTGGTATTTTTAAACCTTTTGACTTTTTAAGTTAAAAAAATTGCAGCTGCTTAGGAACAGCTTCTTAACTCCTTTCTAAGACATCCTCTGTCCTTCCTCCACTGTGCCTGCCTAAGTTTGTTCTCACCAAGCACTGCCTGTGCATGCAGAGGAAATCTGTGCATCTTTTCTATTTTTTAAAACTGTTTAACATTTGTGAGAATTTTGTGAAAATGCTTTTGTCTGAGCTGTGGCTTTCCCCGTGGGAAGCACAGTTTGGAACATGCTCGCAGCGGGCCCCAGGCACTGCTTCTCGTGTCACTGCGCAGTGCTGTTTGTCACCCAGAATGCGACTATCATGTGTACTCCCTTATTCTCTCATATTTTTAGAATCATTCCTTTTTTTTTAAAGAAGAGTAATTTTCCGTTTTTGAAGCAGTGTGAATTAGATGCCTTTCAAAACAGGTCCCTAAGACGATTGTTCAGATCATTTTTAAAGTGACTAATTTAATACGTCGACCAAGATGACAGTCATACTGTGCCCTGTATTTTGCCCGCAATGCCCTTAGTGGATTAGAGGTTAAGTCACCGTTAGCTTCGCAGACTTAGCTTGTATGTTCTGTTCCCAGTCGCTGGTTCTCTTCAAAAATTAAATGAACTCAGAGGGAACTCGGTCTTACCTGCTCTTTTGTTAGCTGCAGGCAGGGGAGCAAAAGGACGTGTGAAGCACTGAAAAACTGGCGAATGTTATTAACAGTTTTTATACAGAGACTCAGTCATTTTGGATGACTTAAAATTTTATGAGAAAACATTTAATTGCTTATGCTTTTTTAAAGAGAAAATAAAATTACATACTGTTGAAATAAATGAAAAGATTTTTTTCTTTTTAAGAAATTCTCTAAAAGGTCTTGATCTTGACTCTGTCCTGGACCTAGTTTTTCTTTTAAGTTTTTTTTTTTTTTTTTATCTTTATTGTGATGGTGGTTTTTTTGTTTGTTTGCAAGTTGTTTTTCTCTTTGTTCAAGTTGTGCCGACACCACCAAACACATCCAGTTTATAGTCGGTGCATTGGTGCAGAGCCAGTGCATTACTTCTTACACTGTTTTTGTAAAGTGTGAATATGTGTTTACTTGTTTTTCTTAAACACTGTGTTGGTAATGTGCATCATGACAATTTCCAGTGTGGGTGAGCTGGAGCTGGCTGGACTGATGAGACGAAGGAAGCCGCTTTTCCTATGACCTACATGTGGACTCGCAGGTCCAGATAGCTTTGTGTGAGGAGGGGGAGGAGCACTTACTCATTCTGTATTTGTTAACTGAAGATGGATTCTTTTCATAGATGCTGGAACTAGAGTGCACTTGTTAGATGCTAAAGGTTTGAGCTTTACACAAAATGTTTTCATTTGTATTGTCTACAATGTTATTTGAATTTGGGGGCAGCATATTAAGATATAATCACCTGTTATGTCTTGAAAATACTTGGTTTTGCCTCTTTTGGGCATACTGCATTCTGTGGGTCAATTTAAACATTTTCTCCACCTTGTTAGATAGTGATAAATTGAACCAAGAGTGTAGATTTACAACTGTAACCTTCAAAAGAGAAATATTTTGAATCTATAGATAATAAATGGTCACACCAAAATAGACTGATACTTTTGTTAAACAAGATTTTATGTTTTAAATATTTTGTGTCCTCAGTAATTTCCAATAATCGTTAACTCCCTTAAACACTGCAGAAACTAGTCTGTTTTCATGATGTAGATTATTTTTGAAAAATTCTGTAATAAATATATGTAATGTTTTGCCATAATGTAATTGCAGTGTTGTTGCTGGATAAATCCATCTTAAGAATGTTTTAAAGAATATTTGGAGTCTGTTTCCTATTTTAAGGATGAGAAGATTGGAGGCACTCAAGTCCTTGTAAATCTTTTGAAGTACAGTTTACAGTATTGGTGGTAATTATTTATGCTTTGAGAATTTAAATAATGTTCATCAAAATTAATTTATGGCATAATTTAAACTGAAGTTGTAGAAGTAAATTGTTGATTGCAACTTTAATAGTCCCAGAACATAGTCAAAGAACATCTCCAAGAAATGTGTTTTGTTTGTATCTTTATTTGATGTGGTGATTACCAGGAAAACTTACTTTGTATTAGCACTTTGAAACCTAAAAGATATAGTTAAATTGGGTAGAATGCACTTCTAAATGTTTAAATTATAATTTCAAATCTAAGAGTCGGTTTTTTAAATAATTTGTTCAAGTTTTAGAGTTCTGCTTTTTTAACTAAACTTTCAGATCAGTTTCCATCGTGACTTTTAAGTTTGGTAGTCATTTCATAGGACAAAGCCAGCCTAGGCAAGATGGTTTCAGGCCTTTGTCTTTGAATGAGTCAGTCAGAATGTCTAATACCAGCTGGACGTGGTGGCTCACTTAATCCAGGCACTTGGGAGCTAGAAGCAGCGGATCTCTGTGAGTTCAGGGCCAGCCTGGTCTATATTCAAATTCCAGACCTCCAGCCTGGGCTCCATAATAAGACCCTGTCTTAAAAAGCAGGGGAAGGAGGAGGAGCAGAAGTCCAGAACAGTGTTGCAGGTAATTCAGAGAACATGAGCCGCGTCCCCAGTCACGGGCAGTATTTTAAGATGCTTACTTTGCTCCTTTGGTTACATAAATTTTAAAAACTGGTATGTTGATGTAGTATCTAAAATAGAGTAGTCTTTATTCACAGTACATTATATTGTGTAATGCACTGGACTAACTCTTGTTTACCATTCATGTAACAAAACCCAGCACATTATCTGCACTAAGTTCAAAGAATGTCATATTTGCCTAGGCAGCTCTTTGATAAGGGTAATGAGAAACTGAATTTACACCATGTGGACTGGTGGTAACAAGGGCTTTTACTGTTCTTTTCAGTGGAATCTTCTTGGTCAAATTGTAACTAGCTAGTATTATATTTATATACAGGGTCTCTTTTTCCTTACCGATGTATTTTCCTACTCATAGCCAACCAATAAATTCAATATCTGTTTCAAATATTTTTAAAGTGTAATTTGTGCAGCCGTAGTACTGAGGTTTCAGAAGAATAAATGTTAACAGGCCACATACTGACAAGCTGAGTCATCTGGGACAGGGTTACAGCTCACTCTTTCAAGGGAAGAGTGATTGGAGACAAAGCCACTCTACATGAAGTGGTAGGAAAGTCTTTCCCATTGACTATGTTGTTTTTGTATAACACTTGTCTTTGCTAAGGTTCAGTTTTATGTTTAGGTGCCTGATGGTCCTTTTGCAGTTAGGATTTTTGTTGTTACCATATACCTCATAAAAAATAGGCTCACTTGTGTCTTACGTGTTTTGGAAGAAGATTAACATATTTTAAATAAATAAATGCTTTTAAATAACAGTAACAAATATTGTGTTGGGGTTATACTCTTAAAGGTCTGATGTGTTACATGTATAAATTCTTTGGCATATATGACCTATAAAAAGTGTGATTTTCCCCAGTCTTCAGATGTGGGCTTACAGTTTAAAAAAACCAAAAAGTTGATTACTCCTTTAGAAACTTCGACTAAGCCAGGAAGCATAGATTCACACACACATCAGAATGAGGCAGGAAGACCATGAGTTCCAGGGTGAGGCATGGTGACGCATACATTTAATCCCAGCACTCTGGAGGCAGAGGCAGAGGCAGAGATGGGGAGCTCTTGTGAAGTCAAAGCCAACCTGGTCTACATACCCAATTCCTTGTGATTATTTAGGAATCCAAATTTAAATTGATTTTAAGAAAAGGGGTTACAGATACTGCAGAGACAGTTTTAACCCACTGTATATTAGAAAAATCTTGGAAAGAGAGCTCTTAATAGAATTTTTGGAGGATTTGAGAACCATTTCTGTAAGCACATTTGTCCCAAATAATATTCTAAGTCAGCTGTCCCCAAAAGGAATATAGCCAACTAGTCTGTACTTAGGAATTGGGAAAATCAGAGTGTGGAGAACTTCAAAACTTCCTCCAGCCTCGTGGGCACATTCAGTCACCATTTCTAGTGAAATAAGGAGGTGTCAGTTTTCTCATTCTCTTTCAACTACAGGCCTTAAATCAGTCTATGTAACCCCAGCAGTGGTGTGTTTGCCTTGGGTCTCTCCGGAGAAACTGCTTTCTCTGTCCTTGTGACCTGAGGCAGTCAGTGGTCAACAGCTCACTTTTCTAGCCTGCAAAGTGAATTTAAGCTAGTGGACCCAGACTCGGTGAGCAGAAGGAAGGCTTCCATGTTACTGATCTTGATTGAATCTTGTGGCTTAAGCCATTTTTGTTTTGTTACATTGATAGTTACTCATTTTGAGTTGCAGGTGCTATGCTTAGCTTGGAAATAGGCTTACAGGTAAAATTTCTGTGCCTGGTTGATCATTAACCCTAATGTAACAAATGCCAAACAACAGTCCGTATGGCTAGAGAAGTTGGGGGCTATTTTTTAAAGTATTAAGGACTCATTTCCCAGGTGAATACTAGAAGCTATAGTGAAAGGCCTTATGGAATGTCTGTGCTGTGATGGGATGGATTTGGAGCATGATGCAGATCCATGGGTGGGTACAGAGTGCAGCAGTGGAGTAGTTGGAACTTGGTGGACAAAACTGCCTTTGGAACTTTGGAATCAGAACTACATGATGATGTTTGACCCTCCTCTGGTGGTGTAAAGAGCCACACAAGGTTTGGAATGGGAATAGTATCACTAGATTGTTACTCTGGAAAGGTTGCTTAAGCAGCACTTGGGGGATAGATGGAGTAAGGCTGCCCAACTGTTTCCTAGCTTCCGTGTGGTTCACATGAGAGATGATGATCTGAGGAGAGCTTGCTGAGCAGTGACTGCAGACACACAGGTAATTAAACACAAATCTCTGGGAGCTGGAGAGATGACCGCAGTTAAGAGCACTGTCTGCTCTTGCAGAAGACCTGGGTTCAATTCCCAGCACCCACATGACAGCTAACAGCTGTCTAGCTCCAGTTCCAGGGGATCTAGTGTCCTCATCTGACCCCTGTGGGCATTGCATGACACGGGTGTACCTACCCACATGCAGACAGCACAGTCGTACACATAAAAAATAACTCAAAAAGAAGTAGATACACAAATGGATCAGCCCTTAGCAGATTGAATGGATCTGAAAGTTTAAAACTGTTTTCTTCTCAACCTCTGTGAAGGATTAGCTTTGTGTTCAAGATGGTAACTTAGCTACAGGGGCTTTTGAACACTTAAAATCTTGACAAGTATGACTGCCATCATAATGGGTTTTGTTATTTATGAAACTTGACCTTTTAAAATAAAATTTCTAAAAAAAAAAAAAAAGCTGTGTGCCTACAGAAGCCAGATGACATCATCAGGTCCCTTGGAGCTGGAGTTAGAGATAGTTGTGAGCCACCATGTGAATGCCAGGGCTCGGACCTGAGTCCTGTGCGAGAGCAGCCAGTGCTCTTAACCTCTGAGCCATCTCTCCAGTCCCATGTAAATCTTTTCAAAACTCTCTTGATTCAAAATTTGCAAGTACTTGTTTACTTTGACAAAATTGTATAAAAACTGCCCAGTTTATATTTTGTCTTTAGACATCTCCAACTTTACATACAAAAAGTGTGTAGGCCAAAATAGTGAAACTTAGCTGGATAGATACCTCCATGAGTCAAGTGCTTGCTGCACATGTACGAAGACCTGTGTTCAGAGCCACAGCACCCACATAAAGGCTCAGTGCAGGGGCACACACCTGTAACCACAGTACTGGGCTGGAGGGTGGAGACAGGAAGATCCTGGAGGCCTACTGGAGCCAGTCTAGCTGAAGCATTGGGTTCTAGGGTCAATGAGAGACCTTGTATCAAAAAATCAGGTGGAGGGCAAGAGGGGAACATGCCTGGTGGTGGTCTCTGGCATCCACAGTCACACCAAAGTGAAGCTTGTGGCATATTTTCTAGCTAAATGTGAAAAAAGTTTGCATCCTACAGAAGAGTTACTGGAATTTTAAATTTCTGTCTCCTTTTGTGTTTCCCTGTGTCATACTTAGTGAAAAATAGAGTTTTCAACAGTGGTAGCTTAGTCAGTAGAGGACTTACCATGCAAGTACAAGGGACTTGAGTTTGATCCCTGGAATCTGCATAAAAATGCCAAATGTGAGGCGTACTTGTAATCCTAGCACTGGAGAAGCAGAGAGGGGCATCCCTGGGGCTGGTTGGCCAGCTAGCCTACCCTAGTCAGAGAACGTAAGGCCAAGCATGAGACCCTCTCTGATTAAGGGGAATGGCACCCAAGGTTGGCCTGTGGCCCCCTACACATACACCTACACATACATACTTAAATGTCTCCTTAAATGCTTTGAAAAGTGTGGGCGTGGCTGTTAAAATTGTTACATAGATAGGTTCAAATAAATTGGTTATCAGCTTGAAAACTGAACAGATAGTGGTTTTGTCTTCATTTAGTATTTATTGGTTTAAGTATAAAGGAACTGTGGTGATTTATTGTTCTCAATTCCAACTTAAAGATTATTTTGCAACAAAAAGTGCTGACCAAATAATATTCTGAGACCAAAAAATAGTTTTAACCTTCTCTGAGTGACATTCCCCACAACCTCCTCACCTGAGGTCCCAGGGTATACACAGAAATGGCTTTGCCTCTGTGTTGGGCTTTTGCTGGGGACCTGGAAGGTCTCTGTCATTTGTAGATTCTGATCTTGGGAGGACTGATCCTCTAGAATGGACTGCCCATGTCCCCCAGGGCTAACTGTCCTCACTCCAGATCTGGGCTTCCAGGTCTTGATGTTGAACTACACATTCTTAGGTACCCAGAGAGTTTCCATTATTTTTCTATTACTCTTCCACAGCCCCAGTGCACCTTCACGTGTGCCCTACAGAAACTGAAAAACTCCTAATTGAACTTCTATAGATAAAAATCAGTCTGTAATAAAGTACTATAATAACTAAACTGGTAAAATTCTCAAGCTAAAACTATGAAATTGTATTTTAGAATGTAAATTCGCAATTCTGTTTACTATAATTTTGGAGTATTCGTTACTGACAAAATGACTACCAAGCATCAGCAATACTGTGAAGTTTAAAAGTGGAAATTATGCCAAAATAACCAGTGGATCAAAGAAACAGGCAAATTGGAGCATTCGTTGAAATGAATGAGAAAACATCAAAGGGGATGCAGTGAAAATACTTAGCAGGAAATTTTAATGCAAAGACATTAAAAATGAAAGTATCTTAATAAATAATTTCCCTTCTCGGGACATTGGAAAAAGTGTAGGGCAAGCAAGATTCCAAGGCCAAATCCAAAACGGGCAGTGGCAGGAGACGATGGTTGTGGGACAGAGTAGAAAGCAAGGCAGAATCCAGCTTTGCCAGTGCCGGAGCTGGGAGAGGTGAGCGAAGTTCGTGAGCTCAGGCAGGCCCAACAGAGGGAAAAGACCAAGTCACTGAGACTGGGAATTAAGGGGAGCATTACTGCCAACCTCACATACGGGGTTTTGTGGGGTGCTGCAGAATAGTTACGGCATCTCAATAGTGACAAAAAGGAAGAGTAGGTAGAAAGTCTGAGTAGACAAGTCATGGCATGGGTTAAGTAACGAAAGATGCGGAGCAAGCTGTGGGGAGGACAGACCCAGGTGACTGATGGGAAGTTCTCCAAATAGCGCAGGGTTGCTTGCCTTCATTTTAAAAATATTTTGAACATTTCAGTTCTCTAAATATTTCAGAAAATAATTGCTGGTAGCTTCCTGTTCTGTAAAAAGTTATTAGCTTTTGTTTCCTACTCTGGGCCTGCACTTAAAGCAGGAAATTGTCTCTGACGACCAGGAACTTTATATGGGAGAGGGAATGCTTTTAGCTACTGGGTGGATCAGATTCTGCATCATTTCTGGGGATAGAAATGAGCATTTTCCCCAGAGATAAAATGTATCAAATATTCTGCTTCAATTCTCATTCAAGTCCTCAGTTTCTCACTTAACAATAATGATCTTAAATTAGTGCCTCTCTTTAACGTGGCCAAAAAAAACTCATGTTTCAGTGACAATAAAATGATTTTTATTTTGTATGGGGTTTTTGTTTTCTTTGGATTTTGGTTTGTTTTTTGAGATGGGGGTCTCACCATGTAGCTGGCCTGGAACTCCCTATGTAGACCAAGCTGAGATCCACAAGCAGACTCACAGAGATCCACTTGCTGCTGCCTCCCAAATGCTGGCTGGGATTAAAGGCATGTACCGCCAGGCTCAGCCTTAAAATAATTTTAAAGACTGCCTTTTCCCCATGCTGGGAATTTGGTTCTAAGGCCTTGTGTGTGCTAGACCAGTACTTGCCACAGATCTGTATTCCTAGCCCATAATTATTCATTTGACTTTAAAAAAGAAAATGCTCAGCAGTAGTACCACTACGGAAATTGGAAGGCTAGTTGAGCAGTTCTTGGCCGTGGAGTATGCCCAGTTCCATCCCCAAGGGGTAGAGGTGCAGTCCTGTGCTTTCACATTAGATGGGATAGCACTGTTTTGGTTATACTGAGAAACAAAATCAGATATTTCTTATTTTCAGTTTTTAGAGGCTACCTTTAAAACCCTTGACTTGGCCTTCTGTAGCATCCACACAAACATAATGCCAAATTGTGAAAATAAGATGTTTAAGGAAATCATGCCTTCTTCCCTGTTCCTTTCTCCCTGGTGACTTTTAGAAACTTCTTGTTTTAGCCTTCCTTTTTTCTTACCCCCCCCCCCCCCAGAGACACCTTTTTTAGACAAACAGTAATGTACAGTCTCTTCAGTTCCTTAGAAGAATTCTCTGAGATACAGGTTTATGTGCAGGAATTTTATTGGAAAAGATGGACTGATGAATCACATGGCTATTGAAAGATGAAACTGGTCTGAGGAGATGACAGTAGTTAGGGCACTTAGTGCTCTTGCAGAGGTCTTGAGTTTGGTTCCCAGTACCCACATCAAGGTGGCTCACAATCCCCTGTAATTCCATTTCCATTGGCTCAAACACCCTCTTCTGACCTCTGTAGGTACCTGCGTACAGACAGACATACACACATAAAAAGCATTTTAAAGGAGGAAAACGTGGTGAAACTGAGGCATGTGATTGGAAATGACTCCTGTGTGAATGGGACTGTCCTCCAGGACACTGCACACATCCCAAGACAACAGCCGTTCTGGGGTAGTGTGGAGAATTAAGGAATTAGTGTTGGGCAAAGGAGAAGCTGGAGGGTGACAGAATCACAAAGTCTAGATTCCCTGGAGGTGTGAATACCCTTCAGATTTGTTCCTCCTCGAGGCAAAGAGTCCAAGTCTTTGTAGCCTACCTTAGAGGCCTGGGGACATAGCACAGTGATAGAAGTACCAGGCCCAACAAGACACAGCCTGCATTGCTGCATCTGGGTTAGAGTGTGAACGTAGAATTCTTTGAGGGCAATTCTCAGAAAGCAGCTCGACCTCACTAGCCCAAGAGTGGTTGAAATGATGGCCTCTTGGGAAATCCAGGCAGCATGCTCCAGCATCCAGTACTACCCTGTTGCATAAATTTACTCTCCACGCCTTAGTGGGTGGGATCTGGTTCATCCAGCTGGGTAAAATGGAAACTGATCTTCCATTTAGAAAGATTTATTTATTTACAAAGTTACAAAGTCTCTGGGTACGCCTGGCCCGCTCATCGGCGAAAGTTTGTTACTGCCGCCAGCCGACCCCTAAAGTTTACGACAGCCGTGCGCCGGCAGGCGCAGGTCTCTTAGTTCGTGTCACTCACATGATCCATAAGACTGAGGGGACTTGGCACGCTGGCTCCTGGGTTCTGGCCTTCTGCGTGGGTACAATCTCCACCCGGTGCCTGGGAATTGCCACCTCGTCTCTCCTGCTTGCTCCCCGCCTCCCTCCTCCTTTATTGGTCAGAGGGCGGGACTTGCTGCGGAATGAACCAATAGGAAACAAAAACTTAAGAGAGAATTCCATTCCCCGCTACATACCCACCCCTCATGGAACAGATGTAAGGGATCAGCTCCTTCAGGATCATGTTGATCCGGTCCCCAGAAATCTACAGGAGCTGATCTTGCAACTGGTCTTGGGTTTCAACTGAGCTTACAGTCTCTTCTAAGCATTTTCCTCCCGGCGAGACATTCCACAAGTGAAGGGCCATTTCAGGATGGGATCCTTGATCTAGCACCACAAGCCTGCCCACAGTCATTCCCAGTAAGCCTCTGTATTATATTCATTGTTCCCATGGCAATGAAGCGCATTGTTACTGACAGTCTACAGAATCTGGATAAGCTGATGTTGATAGGAGTTGGCGGGGTGACTTGTCAGGGTGTCCCCACCAACTTCTGAAGCAGAGATGCAGAATGATTCATCCCATTAGTGTTCTGACTGTCCAGAGTTTCTCATAAAGATTCATAACTCTTGACAGTGCATTGAAGGTGAGAGTCAAACCTACTCTGGATCCAGGTGACCTTTTCTCTGTTCTAGTTTGTGAACTCATCATAATGCCACCTCCCCAAATTAAAAAGTTTAAGTCCCTTGATATTTGTGTCAAAATAGGAACTGAAAAGGTCCAGGCCTATGCTTTAATGTAAAAAAAAAAATTTTTTTTTAAGATGAAAATGGATTCAGTTTGTAGATGGTCAGAGACAAGTGAAAATATTAAGAGTTTACTAGGAATTATCCCCTGAAATAGACATTAGTGTTCAGGTTCTTTCTATCAATGTGGAGTCAGTCCAGAAATGGTTTCCTTGGCAGAACAGAAGAAATCAAAGGCATTGGGTTATCTGAATGAAGCCTCCAGAAACCATAGGAGTGTCTTATGTCGAAAGAATTAAAAACTTTTAAGTGCTTTTATTTGAAGAATTGTCTTCAATCTTCAAGGATTAGGTGTTTCCTATGCTTCATAAACAATTACAGAACATAATGCAAAAAAAAAGAAAAAAAAAAAAAAAACCCAAGCTAGAGTCCACATCCTGTCACTCTGTGACTGTTACCTGCCAAGACTGCCTGCCCTCCCTCCCTCCCTCCCTTCCCCACAGTTGGTGGCTCCTTTGGGGATTTTCTTTAAAAGAAGACATCACCTGCAAACTTGCTCTAACCATGTTTATTAAGAAAGATAGAGGAAGGGTGTGGGCATTGGGACCAGGCGCAGGATCAACATCTTGTCCTCTGGCGGGGTTATTCCAGGTTCATCTCAACCAAATAGAGTCAGGGCCCCCTGGAAAAGAGAAGCCAAGCTTGAGTGTGTACCCTCACTGCCCCCAAGGCCTGCTGAAGAGAGGCTCTGGTTCTGTGAGGTTACTCAGACAAGAACCAGCAAGCTCAGGTTCTAGGGAGGGTTTCTGTGAAGCGATGGGAAGTGGGACCTGGAACAAAGTGGTCTGCTGGCAGGCTTTTGTGAAAGGTACATTCTGAAGAACTCCCTGAGCTCACAGCCTCCCCATACTCAAAAGATAACTTGCTGGAGTAGAACAGGAAAGGTTCCCCGGTAATGAGTTGGGCTGCCTCCTGTATGATTGTGAGAATGTGGGGGGAGGGGTGCCCATGTTACCAGCAGTGTCTTCACGGCCCCCACGGCCTCGGGCCCCAGCTCAGTGACACACTTCTTGGACCCCTCTATGAGGTGATCCACCGGGATACCCAGGCTGGCAAGTACGAACTTCAGGAGGCTGTAATGGTCTAAGGGTAAGCTGGGCACAGCTCCAGCCACAGTGTCTGCGGCTGATGCAAGAGCTGCCACAGGTTCGGCCACAGGTTTAGCCACTGAATCCACAAAGAAAGCAGCACCTGCCAACACACAAGCAGAGAACATGGTGTTTACAGGGGTCCCAAAGACCCAACTCCTCAGGACATGCCCAAAGGGGTTGGCAGAGTTTGCTCATCATCCTGAGCCAATTACCCATTTCCTGACTGATGACTGCCCTGTGACAAGTTGTGAAGACACAGAAGTGAGGAAAGTTGGCCGCATAGAGGTCCAGGGAGGAGATGGCTGCAAGAGAGCCAGAGGACATGACCACACAATGGAATCAGGACAGGGGTTCTCTGATAGGCTTGAGAATAGGTAGGCTTTTCAGAGTTGGGGACATTCACCTGTATCTTGAAGGAAGAGAGGACATTGACCAGTCTGAGAACAAATGAGTGTTCCCAAGCCAGTGCTGACACCTGCCACCAGCCTCAGACTGGAGAGAGCCTGGTGCTGGTGAGTGAAAAGACCGAAGGTGGGTAGGTATGTGTGACACAACTGGAGGGCTCAGATGAGACTGGCAGCAGAAGGCCTCAAAGGCTTCAGGAAGGAGAGAAACATCTGGGTGCCCCTTGAGACAGCTCTGTTGGAAGGGCCGATAAAAGCAGCCTGGTGTTCAGAGTGGGAGGCTGTAGGATCAGAACTGGCTGGAATCAGGCCAGAAAAGAACAAATACTAATAGCAGGACCTTCCTATGCCTTGCGAGCCCTGAGGATACTCACCAGAGTTACTGAGCAGGACCACACAGAACACCAGGAAGGTGATGGTGAGCTTCATGGTGGAGTAGGACTCAAGATACTCCTGGGACGTGAGATGCTTCCCAAAGCCTAGTTCTGAGGGTCTCATATACCTAGGGTTGGAGCCTCACCCTCCTGAGAAATGTGTTGTTTGCTCAGCTAGTAGGCAGAGCCCCAGCCAACTTCCTGCTCTGGCCAGTGGACCCTGGGAGGATTGTGTATCCCACCTTAGTCTGGGAGGTTTCCTTTTGGCAGGGTCTCCCAACTTAAGTGCTGGGCCTTTCTCTCTGAGAACAGGAACTGAGTATGTGCTTTGTCTCCACAGGGCCCTCCCAGGCCTGCACCTTGACACTGTGGTCTGACCCCTCCTCACCCTCACCACAGTGCAGGCCTGAGGCACAGGTCCCCATGGGAACAGCTCCCCACACAGATGACAGAGGGACAGGTAATTGTATAGGTTCTGAGATTGGAGCCTGCCGAGCACATGGGCAGTTAGCAGATCCCTTTATGCAGGTTCTGGGGTTGGAGCCTGCCGAGCACATGGGCAGTTAGCAGATCCCTGCATCCCCACTTCCCTCAGTGAGGAGTGGGTCCCCGACCCCAGACCATGGAAATGTCATGGCTTCTACTGTTCTGAGAGAGTCACTGTGTTTGAGTCAGAGGAAACTCCTGGAGCCCGGACAGGTGCTCAGGCCTCCCTTACTCCCAGCCACCTCTTTATTTGGGCCATGGGAAGCTGCTAGTGATAGAAAGTGGAGGACCTGGGACATCTTCCTGTCTGGAATCAGTCACAAAGCTGATGAGCCTGGCATGGTTCCCAGTTTCTCTTAAGAACTTTCTTGTTCACCACCTGCAGAAGTATGTCAGAGAACCAAACACTTAAGAGCCCGAAGACAGGCTCATTAGTGAGAGGATCTGACTTTTCCAGAGGCATTCTGTGCATCCCAAGGTAGGATGCACAATCCTCCCAGGGTTTCTCTTCCACAGCAGGTGAGCATGCTTGGACTTCGGTAGCTGGACTAAGGGTCTCCAGCTACCCCTGAGCTGCTGTGAACCCAAGATCTAGAGTGGCTAAATCCTGCCCTTCCTCAGCCTGTGGTCTGTTTGTACTGGGCATGTGCACGGTCACATTGCTTCTTCATCCTACAGCTTTCCTAGACAGTTGCATCTGGGAGGTTTTGGTTAGACTGTGGCGTGTGGTATGGAGTGTGGTGTATATGTTTTGTTCATCATCGTAGGAGTAGTTCAATGGGAAATTCGCCTTCGACTTGTGAAGATTCACCTTCCAGTGGGTTCCTTGGAAGGGATATTACTTGTGAGGCAGAGGCAAGACCATCCATGCTCCTGTGGATATGGTGGGTCCTGTGGCCACACCCAGAGTGCTCTGAGCCTCTTCCTCTGAAGGGAGCATCACTCTGACCACCCACCCCGCTAAGCGCTGGTCCAGCAACAGTGCCTTATCCATGGCTTCACTCTGTTTTGTAGCCTGAAAACCAAACAGAAAATCCCACGAGTAACAATTCATAAATGTTTAAGGGTTTTTATCAAGTCTAACCTACCCTCTTCTTTTCATTCATAATTATTAATGCAAATTAATTGTCACATTAGTGGCTTTCCCTGTGACATTTCCATACGTGCACGTGTCATGCTTTGATGGGATTCACCCTCCCAGTGCTCTCTCTTGTCCTCCTTCCTCCTCTTCCACCCAGCCTTCTTTTCCCACCCTTGTCATCCCTCTTGTACTTTCATGTTGTGTGTGCGTGTCTGTGTTAGTTCTAGCTTCCATGTATGAGAGAAAACATACAGTAGTCATTCGAAAGCCTATTGCCAGTCCCTGTAAGTTCGTGTTTTCTGTGGTTTGCCTTGCTGTTGAGTCCTAGTTTTATTCCATTATCGTCTGGTAAGATGCAGGAAATTATTTTTTAATGTATTTTATTTATTCTTTTTATTATTTTATGTGGACAAGTATTATGCCTGCATTGTGCAAGCGCCACCCATGTCGTGTAGTGCCACAGAGGTCAGAAGAGGGCGTCAGATCCCTTGGAACTGGAGTTACAGACGGTTGTTATTTGCCATGTGGGTGCTGGGAATCAAACCTGGATCCTCTGCAAGAGCAGTCAGTGCTCTTAACTGCTGAACCATCTCTCCAGCCCCACAAGTAATTATTTTAATTATTTTGTATTAAGACGTGCTTTAAAGACTTGCTTTATGACTTCTTTTGGAAAAAGTTTCCTGAGCTGATGATGTCGCCGGATGGAATAGTCTGGAAACGCCTGTTAAATTCAGTTGATCTAAAGTGTAATTTAACACTTACGTTTCTTTGTTGATTTTTTGGTCTGGATAATTTATATATTGATGAGAGTGGAGTATTGAAGTCTCACTTAATGTATCGCAATCTGTTTCACAGTTGTGTGCTACAATCTTCGTCTTCTAACACGGTACTCTCATGTTTGGTGCACACATATTTAGAGTTATAGCATCTCCACGGATTGCTCCCTTCAACAGTACGTAGTGACCTTGTCCCTTCTGACTGGCTTTGTGGTGAAGTCTGTGTTGCTGGATTCTACACAGCTGCTCGTGCTTGGTTTTGTATTCCCTTGCTTGGATGTCATTTTCCAGTCTTTGACTTTCATTCTCTATGTTATGACTGGTGATGTGACTTTCTCATAGGCAGTAAATTGTTGGGGTCTTGGTTTTTGCTTTGCTTCTTGTATATTATTATATTATATTATTTGTGTGTGTGTGTGTCTGTCTGTCTGTCTGTCTGTCTGTAAGTCATAAGACAATTTCAGGAGCCAGTTCTCTCCTTCCACTCTGTGAGTTCCAGGGATCAAACTTGGGTTGGTATCCTTGGCAGGGAGTTCCTTTACCACTGAGCCATCTCACCAGATTTTGCTGTTGTGTCTTTGTTATTATATTTTTAGACAAAGTTTTGCTATGTATCCAAGGCTGGTCTTGAACTTGTGATCTTCCTGTCTTATTCTTCTGAATGCTGGGATTCTAGACATGTGCCACCATACCTGGTTTGGGTCTTGTTTTTTTAAATTCAGAGAGTGACTCAGCATTCTTTCATTGGAGAATCAAGATAATTTACACTAAGAATTATTGTTGAAACATATGTATTAGATCCTGTCATTCTGTTGTTTTGAAGAATGTGTTCATTCCTTTCTCCTTTGTCTTCAAGGTTTGATGGTTTACTCGATTAATCAAGTTTGATTCTTTCCTTATTCTTCTAGTGAGATTTATCCCCCGGCCGCCCTCACTGTGTTTGTATTTCTAGTCGTTTATGGCTCCTCTTTTGGGTGTAGGATTCCCCTAAGTATCTTTGGTAATGCTAGCTTTAGTGGTTGTTAATTCCTTTAATTTATGTTTATCTTAGAATGTCTATTTATATTTTCATTGTGAAAAGTAACTTTGCTTTGATACAACAATCTAGGTTGCCAATTATTTTCCTTTAGGACTTAAAATATGGTATTCCATATCTTTCTAACTTTTACTTTCATGGTTTTGTCTTTTTTTAATTCTTTTTATTTATTTTATTTTTATTTTCTGCGTATGAGTATTTTATGTGCATATTTATGAGTGCATCATATACCTGCAATATCCATGGAGGGCAGAAGAGGATGGCATTGGATTTCCTGGAACTGGAGTTATGGATGGTTGTAAGCTACTGTGTGGGTGCTGGGAACTGAACTGGGTCCTCTGCAAGAGCAGCCAGTGTTCTTAATCACTAAGTCATCTCTCCAACCCTTGTGACTTTGTTTTTATAAGAGATGGAGTGACTGTCTCTTGAAGTTTTCAGTATTCTTTTTGTTGCTGCTGCTGTGTATCTTTAACACTTTATAATATGATGTATAGAGATTCTTTTCTGGCCATGTTTATTTTGGGTTCTAAACGCCTGGACACCCACATCTTTTTCAAGATTTGGAAATATTTCTGCTATTTTTTCACTATAATTTCTATGTCTTTATCTTTCATGTCTACTGATTATTCATGTTTGGTCTCTTTTCTTTCTTTCTTTTTAGATTCATTTATTTATTTCGTGTGCATGTGGAGATCAGAGGACAACTCTCTGAAGCTGCTTCTCTCTTTCTACCTTGGGATCATCCCAGTGATCAAACTCAGGTCATTAGACTTGATGACAAGCACCTTTATCTGCTGAGCCATCTCTCTGCCCATGTTCAGTCTTTTAGTCATATCCTATAGGTCTTAATGTTTTGTTCATAGTTTCTTTTTTATTTATTACTCTCTGATTGTGATCATATCAGCTCTTTCAGTCTTGGTATTCTGTCCACTGCTTGTTCTAGGCTTGGGGTGAGACTTTTTAGCTGAAATTTTTTTTTCCTCGACTCTTCTTGAGAATCTATTTTTTTATTGAATGGTTCTTTCATGTACTGCTTTGCTCCTCTGAATTCATTCTTTGTCCAGCATTTCATCCACTTTGGTATCTTCAGATTTAGTTACTAAAAAACTGTGGAGTTTTGAAGGAGTCACATGAGTCCCCAGACTGTGCTTCTTGTGTTTGTGTTGAATTTTTACGCAGTGTGGAATGGATAGTGTCCAGTGTCCTGTGGAATCTTCTTAGTGACTAGCCTTCTCTTAAAGGCTCACTCCCACTACTGTTCAAAGAGAAGCAAAAAGCAGTGGGAGTAACATCAGATTACAAGTCAGATCATAAGAGAGTAAAAAGCCAATTTCAAACAACATTAGGTGAAGCCACATGCGCAGGAAAATGGACGCAACTGGAAATCATTGTGTTAAGTGAAATAAGCCAGACTCATAAAGACAGATATTGTATGTTTTCTGTCCTGTGTGGTGCTGTGTGTGTGTATGAAGTCACAAAACTGGAAAAAGCATCACGAGAAGGAGGATATCCAAGAGAGGGGGAACAGAATACCTTATGGAATACAGGTGATCAGAAGGCAGAAGAGGGGAGTGATCAGGAAGGAGGGAGCCCAGCTGAGGGGAAAAGGGGAGAGTGCAGTGGGAGAGGAGAACACGCATGTATGAAGACACCATGAAGAAACCCATTATTGCATGCTCACCTAAAAGTAGAATTTTTAAATCCTATCACAGATCTAAACCACAGTGCATCAGATACTTCTGAATGCCCATAATTCAACGATGAAAATTAACGTTCACTGTAAAAAAAATCCTTGTGACCAAGACACTTGAATTGAGGAACTTCTTTCCAGCTGTAATATTGGGATCTGCCAGTTCTGGTTATATGGTGGATGTCACCTGAGACCTGTTGTGATTCCTCTTGACTCCCACCAAACATGCTGGTGCTGCACCCCTCCTCCTGTTCCACACCAGGCCAGGTGTATTCACTTCAGACACAGAGCTGCCACTTTCCCCCGTGTGCTGGATAGCTTTTAGTGTCGGCTTGACACACCTGAGTTGAGGGAACCTCAATTGGGGAATTGTCTCCATTGGACTGGCCTGTGGCCATGTCTGTGGGGCATTTTCTTGATGAGTGATGTGGAGGGCACAGCCCACTGTGGGCAGTGCCTCCCTTGGGCAGGTTGTTTTGTATTGTATTAGAAAGACCTGGGAAGCAAGCCAGTAAACAGCGTTCCTCCATGGCCTGTGCTCCAGCTCCTGCCTCCAGGTTCCTGCCCTGAGTTCCTACCAGTGATGACCTGGAAGATGTAAGTCAGATAAACCCTTTCCTCCCCAAGATGGTACTGGTCAGAGTGTTTTGTCACAGCAATGGAAACGCAAACTAGAACACCCTGTGAACTCTAGCAGCATGTGGGGCGGGCAGCACTCCCTCCCTCCAAATGTTTTCCAAATACCAAGTGAGAGAAGCTAACAGACCACTGCTTTCTGCTCTGGTGGGGAGGAGCTGCACAGGATCAGCTGCACAGGATCTGGCCCCCCAGGGCAAAACACGTGCCTAGTCTCACCCCTCACCACAGAGAGAAAACTGCTCCCCGTAGTCACCACCCTTCTGCTTACACTTCTCAACTTATTTGTGTCAGATCCTTCCCTTTGCAACTCTCTTCAAGCTCCAGCGATCCTCCTGTCTCTGCCCTCTAGGGCCTGGGATTACAGGCATGAGCAGGATGCCCAGCTTGTTACCTTGTTGAATGCTGGTATACCGTTCCCATCCTTGGGATTTTACAGCAAGCGCCATCCTTCCAACCCCCATCACCTTTTTCTGGATTCCTGGAACTCTTCTCTAACTTTCCTCAGAATACAGCTTCTCCTTTGCTCTGACTCTTCTCACAGAGTTCTGTGGGTGCTTTTAGTCTACAGTATTACTGGATGCCCAACAACTCACTTTTTTTCATTACTTTGTATGTATAAGTGTATGCATGGGTGTGTGTGTCTGTCTGTGTGCATGCGATAAAACATGTACACCAAATTTGCTATCTTAGTTGTTTTTAAGGGTATGGTTCCAACCAGCACCCCATTTGTCTCTAGAACTCTTTTCATCTTATAGAACTGAAGCCCTGTGCTCATTAAATACAACCCCTTCCTTTTTTCTTCCTGGCCTCTGGAACCACCCGTCCGTCGATCCTGACCTCTTAGGTGACTCTAGATTCTCTCAAGTTGACAACACTAATCATCACACATGGGAAGCAAAACTTCCCAGAAGAGAAGACTGCTATATAGCCAGATGTGTGGTTGTGGACTTGGACAGTAATTCTGGTCATATTTTTAGTAATCGTCATGCTCTTCCACAGTGGCTATGCCACTTTGCATGCCCACTGGCAGGACCAGGAGCTCCAGCTTCTTCATATTCTTACAGATGCTCCTGTGACAGGATTCCAGTGGCCCAAGTAATCAGATTGGATAAGCCTAGGAGCTGAACTTTGATCCACTTTCTACCATGATGGCTGAGAACTAGAGACAGCCAATTGGGTTCAGGCAAAGACCCAAATGGCCTAAGAGACCAAGAGGAAGTGGGGGCCAACAGCTCACAGGCACCTGGTGTCAGTCCAGCGGCTTCTCTGCATAGCCTTCTTAGCATTCTTTGTCTTTAAAACAACCTTCCGGCCGGCTGTGGTGAGGCATGGCTGGCCTTCAGAGCAGTACCCTGTGTAGAAAACCAGAACAGAGCAAAGGAAACCTTCCTGGGCTGATGGTGTAGCTCCGTGGTAGAGTACTTGCCTCACATGAAGAAGGCTCTGGATTTGATCTCGATCACTAAACAACAACAACAAACTCAGCAACAATAACCCCTCAAACTTCCTCCACCTTTCTGGCTCGAGTAGTTTGAGAAGATCTCTTCCTGGCTTCCCATGATCCTGTAGTGTGACCATGGATTTCTTTCATATATGCCCCAAATTTGCAACTACCAAACTATATCTTCACAGTAAAGTATGCCATTGTGTTCCCATTTCGTTATTGGTACCTGGAGACTGGCCCCAGTCTCGTAGACTGTCACATGGGGGCAGTGCTCATTCCAAGGAAGCCCAACCCTATACTCTACATTGTCTTTTGGAGGTGTCTCTAGGAGACATCTTCAGTGAGGATGGTGGAGAGAGTTGAGGTTTGCTTATGCTCTAAGAGCGTGCCTTCGAATTAGATTCTGGAGATGGCAGCAGCCCGTCAACACCTACTTGGTGGTTGAAGGCAGAGCATGTTTACTTGTTCACAGTTCTGAAGCCGAAGGTTGATATTGCAGGGGTGGAAGCCAAGTGCTGTCAGGGCCTTGCTTCCTCCAGAAATTCTGTAGGAAAATCCATTTCGGGCTGTTTCCCAGTTCTGGTGGCTGCTGGCCTTTCTTGGCTCTGGCTCCTCTAATCTCTGCCTCTGTGGTCAGACTGTCAGTGAGAGAGAGAGAGAGAGAGAGAGAGAGAGAGAGAGAGAGAGAGGTCTTTGCCTCCCTAATATAAAATTATATGTGATTGCACTTAGGGCTGACTCAAATAATCCAGGAGAATCTCCTGGTCTCCAAATAATGAACTTAATTATACCACCAACACTCTTTCCATAGATTACACTGAAAGGATTAGGCAATTAGTTTTTCAGTGTACCTCATCCTTCTAGTTCTGTGTTGCCTCCTCAGAGGCTAGTTGAGTGTCTCCAGTGGCTGTCAAAGTCTGACCTGAGTAGAGGGAGAGGTTGGACAGGGGAGATGAGCATCTATTCTGGGCCTTCCACATCTGGGTCCTGCTTGCCTGCCTCCTGCTGGCACGGAACTGGACGTGACACTGAGGAAGTGTTGGCACTTTCTGTGGATGACAGGGTCAGCTTGTCCCAGGACATGTTTGCAGGACATCCTACAGTCCAAAACAAACATTCACGCCTCACCCATGCCCTGGGAATTCAGGAAGTGCTGAAGGTAAGCACTAGCTTTGACAGCTCTGGCCGTGGGCCAGATAGCACCTTTGGGACTGTGGAAGGATCATGAAGATCTCAAAGTTGGATGCTCAGCTGATAGGATTCTTCCTCAGGGAGAGCCATGGAAGAATGTGTCTGCTACCTCTGCCTAGACCTCCATCATGGCTCCTGGCTGCAAACAGGACCAGGAGAAAGTTGTCCAGGAAGGATGCTCAGTGCTGTGCCTAGGGCAGCAAAGACAGAAGGTCTCAGGACTCTACTTCAGCCGACTCCATGGCTTGTCTCCTCCTTCCAGATCTGCCAACAGACCTGCTTGCACAGCCCTTCAGGTCTGGCTTTGTTTTCCCCTATGCTTGGGGTCCCTTCCCAGACTGGCTCCATGGCTAACTTGGTCTGCCTTAGCACCCTCCACGCATGTGTACACATGTGAGCTCAAAGCAGGGCTGCCTAGGGTGTATAGGATGGAGTCTAGACATGCAGGCTGGGGCTTCCGGCACAGCAGCTTCCTAACCCCCTAGGGTGCCTTGAGGTCCCAGGAAACCTCCTTATTTCTTTCCTTTTTGTCAGTCAGCATCTTTAATTCTAGGACTTGCTGCCCTGGAGCCCTTGCTGATATCTAGGCTAACTAAATTATTAAGCAAACAGAGGACCCCGATTTTATCCCTCAGTGAGGAGTGTGACCACCCTTTTCAGTTTCTACGATAACTCGCTTCATGTAGCCTCACTGGGGCCTCTTAAATTTGAGGACTGGTCAGGTTGGATTGCTGCAATACAATGATTTTGTACTACAGGGTATGTCTTAGATAAATTGCTCCCATCTCTGTTTAAAGCCCATGTATACTTAAGCTTACAAACAGGCTTCGTTTGGTTCCTCCTCAATCTCTCTGTACTCTTCTCACCAGAAGGTCAGGATGGATGAACAGCTTCTAATGTGAGCCACTATCCTGCTCCCCTCCCTGATCCTAATACCTCTTCAGGGGTCTTGTGGAGGCTCCTGGTTTCAGACCCCTTCTCTCCCACCAACATGGCTACTTTCCTAAGGATGACACCCTGGGCCAGGACAGTTGTATGGCCAAAAGACAGATCCCTCTGTCTCCCTCTCTCATGAATTGTCACTATAAGGGCAGGTGGGCACATCCTGGTTCTGCTGGAAGCTAGGATGATGTCCCTTCAGCAAGGGCCTCTGAGCTTTCTCTAGCACCAGGTAAAGGTGGCTTGAGGAACAAGCCAGGATCTGGTGAAGCTGGGCCATGGACAGGCCAGAGCAGGGAGGGCAGCTGTGCTTTCCCAGAATCTCTGGCTCACCCTAGGTAAACAGATGTGCTTTGTGCTGCCCAGGGTCACCCATGAATCTCTGTTAGCTAGCTCTCCTCGGCCTCCTTCCTCCTTCCTCCTGGCTCAGCCATCTGGGCTCTAGGACTCTTGACGGTGTCCCCAGTGAATCTGGTTCCCATTCCCGTGGGTGCCTTCACTTTGGTCAATATTGATCTGGCGTTCTCAAGCGTTACTTCTTCCTTCTTCCTTTCCCATCACTACCCTCCCCAAGGAGCCCGGTAGTGGAGAGGGTGGGCAGATACCATTAATATGGCTCTCATTATTCATATTTTATTGTGTAAGATGTGTGTGTATGTGTGCAGAGGCCAGCAGACCACTCTGCGGAGTCAGTTCACTTATATTTTTATGTGGGTTCTGGGGATTGAACTTGGACCACCACGTTAATGCAGCAAGCATCTTTACCTGATGAGCCATCTTCCCAGACCAATGTGTTCTCCCTCGTGAGGGCTCAGAGCACTAGTGAAAGTTACCATTGTGGCTTTCACACAGTGATTGAAATGCCAAGGAAGGTTCTGCCTTCAGGCAAAACTTGATCCAGGCTCAAACGGTGTCAGTAGGACCTTGAATTTCTCAGTCCTGACTTTCTGGGGGTGGGGAGTGGTTGGGAGGCTTGGAGAGACAAGCCAACAGCCAACAATGACAAACATTAGGCTCCAATTCAGGTTCAGGGAAACCAGCCTTGGTTCTGATCCAGGGCTGTCCCTTAGCGTTTCAATGTTGGGTTTCCATGACTCTGAGTGATTGTGTACCATAGCAGCTGTGGACTAGGAAACCTGCTGTGTACGTTGATGTTTTGGTTGTTAGCCTTAGCCTTTAATGGCTGTGCCATCCCTCCAGCCCCTGCTGTGTAATCTGGTCGTTTACCACTTTCTACTCGGGCTGTAGCCCTAGCTAGTTTGTGGACTGAAGGTGGAGCCCATGGTGCTGCCTAAAATAGAACGATATTAGGACTGGTGAGGGTGGGTATGAGCACTTCACCATAGAAGAGACACCAACAAACATCAGTGAGATGTCTGGAGTTCTCTGAACAGGGGTCTGTACCAGTGCCAGCTCTTCCCATGCCCAGGACCCCCATCTGACAGGAAGGTCCTCATTGACTCTCTGTTGCCTTCACACATTGGTCTGGGAAAACGTGTGAGTTGGGTTAGATCACAGGGACCTCTGAGCCCAGACTAGCCCAGCATCCCACGCACATCAAAGGTGGATTCACTGCTGTTCTAAAGCAAGGCCCATTTGAGGCTGATGAACAGCTTAAAATGCAATTGAATGCCATCCCTTCTGTTATCCTCTTGTCTCAGGGACAGGAAGTGGGTGGAATGTATGATTTCCAGCCCTTGAAGCTGCTTCGTCTGTCTTCCTTCCCGGAATAGGCAGAGACAGAAACTCCAGAGCCATATCTACCTGGCCAGCTAGACTCCTGTTAACAGAGGAGGGGCCAAGATTTTAAGGATGCTGTCCGCAGACACACTGCAAATCCCTCACTTCTCCACAGTCTGAGTTTGTTCCCAAACCCCAGTTTAGCATCCCCTCCCAGTTCCTCACGTAATCCCCTGGTTTATGGCAAACTTTCCCACCTCTGGCTCTTGCTAGGAAGTGGAACTTTCTACATCTCCCTGCAGTGGTTGCTACAGTTACTTCTACATTTCACTAGATCAGCACCACTCAGGGGCTCATCGACCTCAGGAGAGGTTTTTTGTTACAGGAGAGGTGCTGTGATTCTATTCATGTACCTTTCCCCCTCATCCTTCTAAAACAGGTTTTCCATGGCCTTATGTAAGGCCCCCTATTACCTGCAATCGCTGCATCCTTCAGATGTTTCTCTCTCATCCCTTGAGGAGGGTGTGTGCTGTGGGTGGGGGAGAGCCATACGTACTCTGCTGCAGATGCGTGGACAGAACGCTGGTGGCTCAGCTGGGTTTGCCATAACAAAGGGCTGTGGACTTGACTTAAACATTACACTCCTTCACTGTTCGTGGTTCTGGAGGCTAGACTGAGAAGTCCAAGGTTGAGGAGCAGTAGACTCAGTGTCTCATAGGGTTCTCTGTCTGCTTTGTGGACAGTTGGCTTCTTATGTTTTAGGAAGAGGATGAAGGAGCCCTCTGAGTTGTGTGTGTGTGTGCACATGTGTGGGTGCGTGTGGCAGTGCATGTGTGTAGAAGTCAGATGTCAGCCTTGGGTGCTGTTCTTCAGTTGTCATTTCCCAGATGCCATCCACCTTGTTTTTTGAGGTGGGTCTCTTATAGGTCTGGAGCTCATTAGGTAGGCTAGACTGGCTGGCCAGCAATCCCCCTCCCCCTAGGGACCTACCTGTAGGTTTCTAGCTCCCTAGGGCTGAGATGACAAGAGCCATTACACCTGGCATTTTTACTTGGGTTTGGGGGCTTGAACAGTAAAGAGAGCACTTTTCTGATATCTATCCCTTCATCACATGGCTTCTTTTTACAAGAGTGTAATCTCATTCCTGAGGACTCTATTGTTTGGTCCTAATCGCCTCCCAAAGGCTCTATCTTACTTATCATTAGAGTTTCAAATGAGTCATGAGAGATCACAATTGTTCAGGACTTACAGATGTCTACAGAGATGAACACACACACACACACATATATAATATACATATATCATGGTCAGTCTTGACTGTCAGTGTGATCGAACTGAGACGTGCCTACGACATCAGTAAAGCTCACCTCTGTGGGGGTCTGTGATGGTCTTTTTAAAGAGGCTTAATTAAGTGGGGAAGGTCTACACTGCTTGTGGGTGGTACCCTTCAGCTGAGGGTCTGGATGGAAAAAAAGAGAAAGGAGGAAGCCTGTGTGTCTTCTCTCTGTCTCTGTCTCTGAACTCATAGCATGAATAAGTCTAACACACTGTGTTCGTTGGGTCAGGGAGGGTGGATGAGTCAACTTCAGAGGGAGGTCAGACCCTGCTATGGACATGGGGGGGGGCTTCCTCCACGGTCGGTCACTTCCAGCATCACTGTGATCACCAGAGCTCTGCCTGTCACTGATGAGAACCTGAGGCTCGGAAGGGCGGTGACACACCAGGGTCGCCTGACTTCAGGGTGCCACATCTCATTGCCCACTCTCCACTCTCAGCCCAGAGCAATCCCCAAAGTCCAGGCTGGCTCCGGCTCTCTGGCCAGTGGTTGGTGAGATCCAGGTCTTACTTGGCAGTCCTGGGGACAGGCTGTTGCCTATGTTTCTGTGCTGGTATGTGATGATAATGCAATATTAAATGTCAAACATACATGTTTAGTGTAAATTTCCTTTTCTGTTCAGATTTAGATTTATTGTAGAAGCAAAACCCAAACACTCCACAGTACCAGTTGCTTTTGTGGGGAGGGGCCCTGTAGGGCATAATGCAAGATGGGCCTAGCCAGGTCACCTGCTAGAAGGAATAGAGGAATGGTTCCTGTGGGCGTGGTGCTCTGCTCTGGCTAGTTGTGAGACCAGCTTCTGCCCAGCACCTGGAAAGAACCTGCCTACCTGGGGACAGACCACTATTGGCTGCGGTCGGGACCCTACCCCATAAGGCCATTGGCTAACCAGACCTAAAGACCCTCTGCACTTTCTTGAATAAACGAGCTTGCAGCACCCGCCTGCTTCCCACTCAGCTCCCAGAGTTTGTGTCTTAACTCTGGGCGTACTCACCCCTTCTCCCATGGCGGAGGCCCTTCTCGTCCCCTCGGGCTGGCCCGGAGCACTGGGACCCCCGACAGGCCCCTCCCACCAGAATGTTGAAAACTTGGCATAGGACAACAGAAGTCTCTGCTGTAGGGCTGAGTTGCTCTTAGAGGGGCTGGGCAGGTCCAGAGGGTGCCTCCCAGTGACTATCTCTAGCTTTCCTTCCTGGGCTCCTCAGACAGCTGTTTGGACATTCCCATCTGGAGACTACCTCAGATGTGAACTGGACCCTTAAGGGCCTGTTTCCCTAGATGTGGCTGGAGATAGCCGGTGCAGCCAGCCTGGAAGGGGACATGGGGAGCTGGCGCAGAGGGCTTGCCTGCTGAGCTCCCCAGGTCTACCACCGTGCTTAGGGGGCAACACATGACTTTAGTAGGCAACAAGAAAGCGCCGGTTTACTTTATAGATGAAGTAGGTATTGGGAGAACGCATTTATAGCAACCTGGGAAAGCCAGGCTGCGTGGGAATGGAGCCAGCAGTCTCATCCTCTCCCGCGCCCTCTGCTGGCAGCTTTGGGGAATGGGAACTGAGTGAAGGAGGAAAGGGATCCGAGCTCAGAACCCCATGGCATCTTTGATGCATTTCCTTTTAAGGCCAGAGGCCTTCTTGGTCTGGAAGATTAAGATCAGTTTTGAAAGGCAGCTTACTTAGAATCCATTCATTGTAACTCAAAGACTGGCATCAAATTTATTATTATCTTTCGTTAAATATCTTAGATCGTTTCAGAAACATTGCTTAAAAGGGCATCGGTTTTCTTCCCCGGTACATTTTATGGCTGTGCGTAGTTATAGGACAGGAGGAGAAGTGACACACACAGGGTGGTTCACACGTGTTGGGAGGTGGGGAGGGGCCCCGCACCCCCATTGCAGCCTTTGGTCCTCTGAGAAAGAACAGTTTCTGAACTTCCACTAGGTAAGCTAGAGACTCAAGTCCTACCGGCAGGTTAATGCAGAGGGAGGAGGGAGGAGAGAGGACAGGGAGGGGCAATGGAGACTACAGTCATACATGCATTCAACATATAGAGTAACGATACACTTGGTGGAGAAGGTCTGCAGAGCAAGCGCCTGCTTGCTGCATGGCCGCCTGTCCTGCAAGCGTTCTTGTTGGGGTGGGCCTGAGGGTTCGTGGGGTTCAACTCCATGTTACTAACCAAGATGAAGGGCTTTCTTCTAGAGAGGATCGTTGGGTAGTGTGAGCTGAGATGGGGGTTCTGGGCAGAAAGGCTCCAGCCTCTGGGGTCTCTTGGGCAAAAGCTTGACTTGTCCAGATGTCAGTGTCAGGAACAGGTAATGGGCAGGTAGACAAGTCCTCTGAGGGTCTTAGGAATGTTCAGGGATGGTTGAGAGGAATGACATTCTCTGTGGCAGTCCCAAGGCCCTCCTCAGTGGAATCTACAGGGCTCATCTCTCATACTCAGATCCTGCTCCGGGGGAAGAACCAAACAAGGCATGTCTAGAACATCAGCTGGTTTCTCAGATTCTAGGCCAGGTGGGTGGAGACTGGAAGCCTTCTAGAGAGAGACAGGTAGTGACTGGTATGATATACGTTATAAGTTGGTTGGGAACTGATCTAGATCCAGAAAGAATGGTCTAGATCCAGAAAGGCTGTCCTTGAGCTTCCTTTACATCCTTCACACTGCATCTTTGAAGAGTAAATACTTCACAGCAATTTCTGAAGTTCTAATATGTAGAATGTAGGAGGCTCCATCAACACTCAGGGTGGGGGCTTCTGCTTCTTTCTTTGTAACTGGTCATCCCATCATGTACAAACAGCTGCCCATGAGATAGGTGATTAGTTGGGACTCCTCCTTGGTCCTTCCTTTGTTGCTCTGAGATGGAAACATGGCCTTCTCTCTTCAGCCCCTCAGGGGCAGGTGAAGAAAGTGGGAAGAAAATGGAATGTGGATGGGATCATGTTTGTGGGGGGCAAAGGGACTTGGTGGCTCAGGTCTCTACCTTGACTGTCAGACACATGTATTCCTCATCAGAAAATGGGGACCCTAACACCCAACCATGATGATGAAAAGAGGCACTGGAGAGCCAGTCTCTTCACAGGAATTTAGCCCGGGGCCAGGACTGGTGGAAGTTGAGCTACTTGGCAAATGAATGTGAGGGTGAGAATGGCTGCCTGCAAGGTGGTCTGTGACAGGCCTGGTGCAGGGTGCAGGGAGCCTTTGTGCCTCAGTTGACTGACTCTTCCTGGCTAGGGAGAGGAGACACCTCCAGGGCTGGAGCTAGAGGGAATGAATTTCCAGCCTGCGCCTCCAGGTCTGTGCTGGCCCTGCCAGGGGTGTTCCTCCAGCTCAGCTGGCAGAGCCTGTGTCAGCAAGGGGAAGAAGCCCTGCCCAGCGCTGCTTCAGTAACTGTTGTCTGTGAAGAAGGGTGCGCCGGCAGATGGGGAGCAGTCTCCTTCCTTGCATGGCTGGGAAAGCTCCCCATATTCACTGTTGTAAAACACCTTGCCTCCTTGTGCCCCCTGGGTGGGCCGCCGACGCCTCCTCTGGGGGTCAGAGTGTCCTCTGGTCACATCCATATCTTGGCCAGGTCCTTTACAGCTGTCAAGAGAGGGAGGATGGTGTTAGTCATCAAGGCAGTGAGAGGATCGGGTCAGGATCTGACTGGACTCACCAGACACAACCTCAGCATGATGCGTGCACAGAGGCTTTGAGCATACAGATTTGGCATAAAATGCAAAGCAGGCAGATCTGATGTGACTGGCACTTTCCCTGCCCCAAGGCTGGACACAGGGCCATGGAAATGGCCAACGTCATCTCCTTGGACTTGCTTCTATCTTTAGGCCAAGTGAAGCCACTTGCCAGGTGCAGGCGTACCTGGGGCATCTTTTCAGGGTGGGTTTCATGAAAACACACACAGCAACAGTGCCCTCTGTGGCCACTTACAGCAGGGCTCGGAGTCCTTAAAGATCTTGTACGGCTGTCTACTTTTGAAGTTTTGATGCTATCTTGCTTCCTTGGGATCTTTATTTTCCAGGAACTTTCTTCTTCCTTCACCACCGTGCATCTGAAGCATGGCACGACCTTTCAGCCCACTGCCCCAACTAAAGCAACGGCCTTCCCAGGCAGCTGCCCATTGCCCATGGCACCAGTGTTCGGTCTGTCACCCCCACCAAGCACCTGACTGTGGTTCTTGTTTGTACTCAGTCCTCACATCCAGTCCATCCAGTACCTTCCAACTGCAAATACATGCACTTCATCTGCCTACCCCATTTTAGAGTGGGCTGCCCTCACTGTGACTCAGAGATTATCATGGCAGATGCCTCGACTCCCACTCTCACCTCCCTCCGTGGAAAGTCTTTGGGGAGATCCTTTAAGTCAAGTTGACATTGGTCTCCTCCTGACCCTCTCTCCAAGGGCCTCCCACCACTCTTGGGATGAAGTCCTAGCTTTGGGATGGAGAAATGGCTCAGTGCTGCAAGGAGGAGGATCAGAGTTTGGATCCCCAGCACCCACAGAAAAGCAAAAGCCAGGCAGGTGTGGCTGCTCACCTGGAAGCCCAGGGCTCAGGAAGACAGAGACAGGGGATCCCTGGACAGGCTGGCTAGACCAACAGACTCAGCAAGCCCTGAGTTCATGGAGAGATAACTACCTCAATAAGTGGAGAGCAATGGAGGAAGACATCTGATGACTTGCACACACACGTGCACACAGGTGCACCCGCAGTTGAGAACATACGTGCATGTACACCATACACATATACCCTTCCAAAAAACACCCTAGCTTCTCACCATGACCCTGGGGACTCTGCAGACTCTAGTCCTTGCCTCCCTCTCGTGCCTCTAGTCACCCCGCTCCGTCTGTAGCTGTCTCTTTGACTCTTTTTGTTCGGTTCTGATATGGTAATTTATTGTTTTTCATAGCATGGTGCTATTGAGAAAATCCTGATGCTAATCTTTTTTGTGGTTAGTAACTTGTCCTTTTAAATAGTATTTGTTCTTTCTTATTTATTAATATGTGTGCACGTGAAGGTCAGAGGACAACTTGCAGGAATCAGTTCCTTTCAAAGAGGATTTTTCTTTTTATTTCATGGTCTTTCCTGAGTTAGGTATTTTATGTCTCCGCATTATCCATCTATATGTTGAGCTATTTACTGTCTGAGTTTTGGTGCAGGGGTCATTTCTTTATATATTTAATTCTTGTCAGCATGGTATGTTGGCTTTCATCTTTAAAAGACGATTCTACTCAAGAAGTAGAATTAATCCTGCTTTCCTGTTTTAGCTTATAATAACTTCACACGGAGAGTCATTATTCCCGTTAGAATTTCCTACATTCGAATAGTAGAATTACCCTGTGCCAGGGGCTTGGGATTTAAATGGTGTTACGGTTTAAATGTGTCCTTCAGGGGTCATGTGCTGAAATTCAATCCTCAGGGCAATGTGTGGCAAGATGAGACCTGCAGAGGACGCTTAGGTTCGGCAATGGATTGGCGTTATTGTCAGAGAGAGACACTGTTATGCAAGCTGGGGTCCTCTCTTGCTCTTGCTTATTTTGGTTATGGGATCACATAACGAGAGGGACCCCAACAGATGCCAGCATGATACTTTTGGACTTCCTGAGAACCACAAGTCAAATACATTTTTTTTTCTCACTCTACGTGACTCAGGTTCGAGCTCTCTGTCACAGCAACACCAGAGGAACTGGGACCGGCGGCGTCCTAGGTCTCTCTACTCAGAAGTGCCATTCGGCCCTATCACTTCAGCTTCCCCTGACTGCATCTCTGCCAAAGGCTCCATTCACATCCTGCACTGTGCCGCACCAAAGGCTAACCTGAATCTTCCCAGAGTGTTGAGCCATCCCACGGGCGGCTGCCATGACCAACCCAAACCTGGCTGTTTGAGATCTCCTTTCACCCATGGGCTGGGATGGAACGTGGCTCTGCAGGGTGGGGGATTGGTATCCTAAGTGGGCACTGAAAAGATGACACAATCAGAAGTGAGGAAGAGTTGACTCCCCATGGGAAGAGTGTGGGCTGACGGCTAACGGGACAGAGGCCTAGTTAAGTCAATTCCCCCCACAGACTCCTCTAATCCTCATTCTGCCCTTGCAAATGTTTAGAGAACATTCTGTCAGCCAAATGGCTGAACCAGTTACTTTGGCTACTTGTCCCCTTCTGATATATGGATTCCACCTTGATTCTGTAGGAACATTATCTTCTGGAACTTTCTTCTTTCCTCACCTCCAAGCGTCACTCCCTTCTAGCTCATTCAGAAGCAATGTCCTCCCAAGACTGCCCGCCCCTGCGGCCTAAGACTCGTGCCAGGATCTCTGCTCTCCTCTGTTACGTCTCAGTCTCTTCCATCGTCACCTGTCTGTGTGACATGCTGCTTTAGTGGGACAGTCCTCATCTGACTCTCCTGCGTGTTGAATGCAGACATGTGCGCACATGCACACACAAATACATGCATGCACACACACAGGAGACTCAGGTACATCACAAATGTGAGCTGAGAGCCTTCAAGGAACTGCCTTTTTTTCTTCTTTTTCAGACAGGGTCTCCCTGTAGCCTCAGCTGGCCTGGATCTCATTATGTGGACCAGGCTGACCTTGAACTCACCTGCCTCTGCCTCCCAAGTGCTGATGCCTGGAGTGGAACTGTCTTTTTTTTAAGATTTATTTTTTAAATTTATGAGTGTGTCTGAGTTTGGGAATACCACGTGCATGCAGGTACCCAAGGAGACCAGACGAGGCGCTCAATCCCCTGGAGCTGGAGTTGCGTTTGATTGTTAGTAACCATGTGCATGCTGGGAACTGAACCTGGGTCCCCTGCAAGAGCAGCCAGCACTCTTAACTGCTGAATCATTGCTCCAACCCCAGGAACTGTCTTTTTTAAGAGATTTGTAGAGATCCGAATTCAAACAGTCAGCATCCCCTTTGGTGATGGGTAATGGCAAAGGGAACTGTTTGGCCTAATGATTCAGGTCTCTGAGCAGCTCACGTTGAACACACAGAAGGTAACAGGGAGTCACAAAAGGTTTTGGGGAAGAGTATCAGGGCCCAGCCAGGCCCCAGCCTGCCTCAGTATGCTCCTGCTCAAGGCCATCCCACAAACCCTGCTCGGTGCCTGTTAACAGAGTGCAGGAGGCTCTGGCAGCCCTTACCTGAAGCCACCTTCTTGTCTATGTCTGCTTTCTATCTGCTCAAACTCCTCTGAGGCCAGAACCATGCCACTGTCTGTCTGGTTATCCTGTGGAGAGAGAACCAGTCAAGCCTGTGGGCCACATGTAAGGCTCTTCTTTAGGGCCGCTGCCTCCCAGCCTGGACAAGGTGTGTGGGACCATGTGCCCTCCTGGCCACAGGGTCCAAGTTGGAAATGGGGCATCTATTATCACCCAGTGTGCCTGAGAAAACCACAGCTCTCACATGGAAGGAGCAATTTGTGGCCTGAGGGGGTGTGAGGTGGAGCGGGGCACGGGGGAGTCATGCTTGGTCTGTGTGCTCACTCTGAGTCCCCTAGGAGGTCACAACTGCAATCTCAGGGTTGGTCCAGAGGATTTTCACTAGGCCTATGTCTGTGTGGTCAGGTAAAGGGGTCTTCCCTGATAGCCTCATCACCTCTCCTCCTTGGGCATCTGCTCACTGACTGGGCCCAGGGCCCAGGACCAAAAACTGGAAGTCCAGGCATGCGTCCTGGCCATGTGTCACTAGAGTGCAGGCCTGGGGGGCTCAGTCCTCTCCTTTACAAACAGATACACTTGCTGAGTCTCCCTGAGCTGTCTGAACTCAATCTGGAGGATGCTGGGTGTTCATAGATGAGCGGCCGGCCACCTGCTAGTTTTCCTGGTCCCTGCACTCCCAACCTTCTCTCTTAATGACACTTCTGTTCTCTGGCTTTCTGTGGCCATCCACCATCCACAGGGTCACCTGTGGCCGAGGCTGGAACAAGAATTGTCTGGAGCGCTCTCTCTCTCTCTCTCTCTCTCTCTCTCTCTCTCTGTACACACATATGGTACAGTATATCTGTGGAGTTCAGATGACAGCTTATAAGGGTCAGATCTTTTGTTCCACCATGTGGGTCTGGGAATTGAACTCAGGTTTGTCAGGCTTGGCGGCAAGCACCCTTATCCACTGAGCCATCTTGCCAGCCTGAGGTCTCTTTTTACTAGAATTTCTACACAGCTTGGAGAGAAAGGACAGGTATGTGAGAGTGTGAGTGTGTGAGAGAGAGGCTATGTGTGAGAGTGACCTGCAGCTGAGAGCTTTGCGTGACTGCCAAGAGGCAAAGGTGCCTAGGTGCTGTCTGGATTTGATGTTTTCAAGGACGTTTCCGAAGAGGGATGCCTTCACGCATCATTCACAATAAGTAAGGGACTGTCAGCCTAGGTGCCAACAACAGGGCAATGGATCCAGGAAAGCACGGTGCATATACATAATGGAGTTTTATTCAGCCATAAAGCAGTAACAACTGTCCTTTGCAGGAAAATGGATGGAATTAGAGGACATCACATCAAGTGACATAAGCCAGGCACAGAAAGACAAGTACAACATGTTCCCTCACGTGGAAGCTAAAAACAGCTGACTTGGAAATAAAGAGTTATTGACAGGTTGGTGAGAGGAAGGGGATAAAGGGGACTGGATTTTGTTAGTGCACCCTGTATGCATGTCTTGAAATACTGTTGCATCCCACTTATATGTGCACTTTACATGTTAATAAAAATTGAATGAAATATTTGATAAAAGTCCTCCTTGCTTCCTGTAAAAGTGTCTGGAATCCCTGGTACTTCCCTCCACCCCTGAGGTTGCCTCTGCCCCATCGGAGGTGCGCGCAGCCTCCTCCCTCCACCTTCCCTTACCACGGAGGCTTTGTAGGTAGTGGGGGTCATGGGGAATTCTTCAAATGTCTTCATCTTAGCGGGACCCTGCATCTGAGTCCCTCTGGCCAGGCACCCAGGAAAGGATACACAGTTGTAGTATCTGTGGGGAAGACAAAGAAGGTTCTGGGGCCTCTCTCTTCGTCCAGTCCTCAGACTACTCCCCTCCCTAAGAAGACCTCCGGCCTGAGGCAGAGTGTGGGTAGGGCCGGGTCTGGAGTAGTCCTCAGATCCCACCCCAGATGCCTATCACGCAGCCCAGCTGAGGGACCTCGGCATGCCCCTTCTGTATCAGAGCACAAAAAACTGAATCCACGTCTGTGGTCTGTGGTAGACAGAGAGTGGGGCACCCCCAAGTCGAGTGTGGCATAGATCTGAGTGGGAGCTGTGGCCTACTCCTCAGCTTGGGCCACTGGACAAGGCAGGCTATCCTGCCAGCTACAAGTTGCTTTCTGCCCTGCCCATGTGTGCACACATGTTGCTTGTGTAGCTGTGTGTATGTGTGCATGCCTGTGTAGGTGTGCACGTGTGTGTCTGTGAAGGTGTTCATATGTGTGTGCTTGTTAGGATATACACGTGTGTGAATGTCTAGGTTGGTGTGTATATGTAGAGGTGTACACATGTATGCGCCTGTGTAGGTATACACATATGTGTGCTTGATTATACATGTCTATGTGCCTGTGGAGACATGCACATACGCATGCCTGTGAAAGTGTGCACGTGTGTGTCTGTGTAGGTGTGCACACCTGTGTCTGTGTAGAAGTGATGTGTGTGCACAGTTGTTGGGGCTTGGTGGGATCCTGCCAAGAAGCAGCTTGCTGTTCTTGTTCCCACGCCTCTCGCTGCTCTCTGCAGGTGCACCGGGGAGGGGACCGCTGGAGCCCAGTCTCTCAGTCAAGCTGGGGAGACAGTGGATGGCAAAGCCTCCCAGCCTGTGAACTGCCAGGAGTGAGAGACCTTGAATTCAGAGCTCTAGAAGCAGGTTGTCTCTCTTCTGACTGTGGTGAGTGAGTGGCTGTCACTATTCCCAGGCCCCTGACAGTGGCCTTGGGACAGACCCTGGAGATGAACCAGTCATCATACTCTGGGAGGGGTCTTGGTCCAAACATGGCTCACTCTACCTTGGGTCCCTCCAAAAAGAATGCCCAAGATGGGTGCTCCCTTGTACGTGGGGTGAAGGACAGAGAGGCACAGAGTTTAAGGCCAGTCGCTGTGCTTTGGCTATACCGTGGGTATGTCCCCTCAAGTTCATGTGCTAGAAGCTCGGCAGCCCACGTGGGGCACAGGTGGGGTGAATGCAAGGTAATTAGGACATGGGAACACCACCCTCAGCAAGACCAATGCAGTTCTCTTGGGCACCTGGTGTGTTCTCAAGAGATGTGGTAAGAGCAATGTGGGCCCACACCCCTCTGGCTTCTCTTCTCACCAAACGCTTTCTTCTGCTGGTGCTTCCGCTATCAGGGTATCACAGTGCCACCTGCCATGAAACTTGCCTTCCCCACCCCCAGAATATAGCAGGTGCTGACATGATGCTCTTGAATGTCCGAACTGTCAGCTGAATAGACCTCCATTCTTTATAAAGTATATCAGCCTCTGATATTTTGTTACAGCAATAGACTAGGGCACTCATGGGAAGAGGTCTCTCAAGTCTGTAGACTCATGAGGATTCATAAAATATACAGTCTCCAAGCTGCTCCCCCATTAACCCCACTCCCAGACCTGGGGAGGGCGCTGACCTGGCTGCCAGACTGTGGCGATGCACACTGGGTGGACTGTCCTCAGTGTCAGCTTCAGTGATGTGCAGAGCTGTGGTGGATGTCTGCATGAAGCCACCCTCCTCTGAGCTCTGAGAGCTGTGCAGGGCCATGCACTTCTCCTCCTCCTCCTCCTGGCAGGAATGGGAGAAGTGTCCAGGCTCAGAGGCTACCATATGTCCTGTCCCTCAGCCCTTCTGTTGCCCTCAGGACTTCTGTGTCTTGACATCTAAGCTGAGGTCAGGATGGGCTGTGTGTGAATCATCTTCTAAGGATTAAATGAGTTCATGCTGGGCACACTTCAGTATTCACAGCAGGCCAAGCACACAGGTTGTTAACGGCCTGCTGGGCTGGCCTCATTCAGATCTCCCTAGAGCCCTTTCAGGTCCCCATCTGCAGAGGAGGCAGGTGGGACAGGACAGGCCTCAGCTGAGCATCCTCAGTCCAGGTCCTAGAGCATGAGATACCAGCCTTGAAATGCTCTGATCCCACCTTCAAGAAGTACTTCTGTGAAGGGAGAGATACAGGATGCTCAACAACTTCAGGCTCTGGGTGCTGAGCAGGAGCCAGGGGTAAAGGAATGTACTACCACTGTCTCTTCTAGACAGGTCTGTCTTGCAGGCCCAGTGTGGACCAGCTGGGCCTCCCTGAGGGCGAGGATGATTTTTGACGATCTGCCCTGACAGCTGAAGCAGGCATTGGTGGTGTTTGCCCAACTCTATATTATATAGAGTATCCAGGTGTGGAGACAGAGCTGTGGGTAGTGGGCCTGACTTCCCAGGGACCTCGGACTCAGATGGGTATGACCATTGCCTGCCGACTGAGTGGAGAGAAAGGCTTAGAGGAACTTGGAAGAGCAGACAAGGCACGGACCCATGATGAAGCAGGACGGGGCGAACATGGAGCTTACCGGCCGGCCCTGAAGCAGGTCCCCCAGGATCTCCACCAGCTCTGAGAAGGCAGGCCTTGCTTTGGGGTCTCCAGACCAACAGCTCTGCATGATGTGGCATCTGTGGGGTGCATCTGGCTGTTGATCTGTGGTCTGTGGGCACATGACCCTCCCACCAGGGACCACATTGTCTCTGCCTCCCTCGTCCCTACAATGGTTTAGATGCAGCCTGAGTGTTCCAGAGGTTCATGTGATAGAAGCTTGGTCCCAGAGTGGTTGGCCACTCTTGGGGCAGTGGGATCTTTAGGATGTAAAGCCCACTGTAAGGTTCTGGGGGCTTACAAATGGATTTATATTGTTCTTATGGAGTGAGGTCTCCAGAGAGCAGGCTGTTGTACATAGCGTTTCCTGTCTCACTGTGGGATCTCTTTCTTTCACATGCTCCTAATATGATACCATCTGCCATGCTGTAATTCAGTCAGAAGGCCTTCACCAAAGCTGAGAAGACAGACACTGATGCCTGCTATTAAACTTCTAAACTGTAAGCTAAATAAGCCTTTTTTCCTTATAAAGTTTCCAGTGTCCAGTATTTTGTTATAGGAGCACAAAATATGTTCCGAACACCCACTGTGCTGACCTCACGCCAGATTTAGACACTGGCTGTCCCTTCTGCCTGTCTCCTGTCCTTCTCTATTGACTTGAAGTGTCACCTTAATGTCCTCTCTGGGGACACTTTCCCTGATCATCAGACTCTCTGGTGCCTGTCAGGTGCTCTCGGAGGACCTGTGTCCTCTCTCCTCATGCACATCACTGTTATGGCCACATGACTACCTACTTTGTCTGTCCTCCAGGACTGAGGCCAGGCCTGATTTATTGGCTCTGGACTCTCTGGGGATGCCACAGGAATGAGGGCCGGTGTGTGGAGAGTCTCAGTGGATTGGTGGATGGATCAGTAATGGAGGGAGAGATGATGTCTGACACAGACATTATGCCCTTATACCCTCTCCTGCCTGCCTGCTGTCCTTCCTGGGTCTCAGGACCATCCCCGGCCTCCAGACCTCCATGCCCTTCTTCCTGTGAGTGCCCCTGTGCCTGCCCAAGGCCCTCCTCTGCGCATGCACATCCCTCTCTTGGCCCCGCCCTCTCCGGTCCTTGAGTGTGCACGGCCGGGCAGGAGGCTTACATGGCTGGAGTGGCCAGCTCTGGAGCCCTCATCCGTGTGCCGTCCTTCAGCCGCTGGCAGAACTCCTCATTAATCTGCACCCCAGGGTACGGTGAGGCCCCTGAGAGAGGAAGAGGGTGGGGTGGGTGGGAGTGGCAGTATGATATCCCCACCTGGGGGTCTGCCCAAGCTGCCGTCCTTCTCCTGTCCTAGTTCTTCACAGGGTCAAAAGAGGATGAATGGGGCTGGAGAGATGGCTCAGAGAACTTGCTGCACAATCATAGAGACCTGGGTTCAGGTCCGGGCACCTGCTTAACAAGTCAGGCATCTAGCACATGCCTGTAACCCCAGCTCCGAGGCAAGCAGAGGCAAGAGAATCAGCGGGACTTGTTGGCTTCCAGCCTCGCTGAGATGACGTCAGCTCCAGGTTTAGGGAGAGACCCTGCCTTGAAGGTACAGGCGGAGGTGATAGAAGAGGGCATCTGACACCCTCTTCCAAGCCCCTGTGCACAGGCATGCACACCTGCATACACACATGTGCATACGTTTACACAAAAACACAAATCTATAAATCAATCTTTAAAATATGGAGGAGACCACTTATTTGCTAGGGGAGCTGTGAGTGTCCACACATTTCACATGAAGTTTGTGAGAGCAGTTACTGGGGCAGAAGGTAGAGCCTCATAGAACCTGTTTCAGCAAAATTTCTCTTACCTCTGGCTGCATCTCCTGCTGCCCCAACCTGCCTACATCCTGCCCCCTCCACCTCACTGACCTGGTGCCCTCACCCTGCACCACTGTGTTCCCGGGCAGCCTGCCTCTACCTTGTCCCTCTGTTATTCATTTATCGACTATTTGTGTGGCTGGAGATTGGACCCAGGGCCCGATGTATGCTAAGCCCACTAAACTGCACCTCAGGCCCCTTCACGTGGCCCAGACTCCTCTAAGTCCCTCTGCCTCATTCGGCAACCCCTAAACTTCCCGGACTCCTTTTGCTCTTGTTTTGGGTACCAGTGTTTATTACTGCTGCTATTTGGGTAGAGGCAGGTGGGTGGGTAGGCTCTCTGTGGCCCATGACCTGTCTCAGAACAACCTGAGTTACTAGGTCCATGTGCACAGGATCCATCTGGAGTACGCTGGGTACGTCCCTCTCCTGGGTGGGCGGGCACCTTGTTCTTCACTTACCCAAGGAGAAGATCTCCCAGAGCAGCACTCCGAAGGACCACACATCACTCTGCGTGGTATACACCTTGTCAAAGATGCTCTCGGGGGCCATCCATTTCAGAGGCAGCCGGGCCTGGGCAGACAGAGAGATGTGTTTCATGGTGGGAGGGGAGAGGGTAGAGGACACCTACAATCCCAGCTTCCTCCCATGAGGGCTGAAGGTGTCTTTCCTGAAGGTATACTGTGTGTCCAGATCTCTCTCTCTCTCTGCCCCGCCCCCCCATTTTACTCTCTCGCTCTCGCTCTCTCTCGGTCCGGACTGGCTTTGAACTTGTGATACTAGTGCCTTGTCCTCTTTAGCTCAGGTGTGCACCACCACAGCCGGATCCTGGTGGGAGAGTCTGGCATCTGCTCCTCCAGTCGTGGACCTTGGCCCAGCCCCCGTGGTGATGTGACACATTCTTGTAGACCTTGAGCATCTCTCCTGACAAACACACTCATCTACTCACCGTGTCCCCCACTCAAAGCAGGGTGGTCACTCCCTCTCCCTCCCGCTGGAACTTCTAATGTGTCTTCTCCATCATATGTCACCCTTTCATGGCCTGTAACTTGGAGTCCTACCAGACTGGCATCTGTGTCCAACCCAGTGTCCTCACAACTTACAGAAGGGTCTCCAAGAACTGCACACCTGCCCCCTACCTCCACCTGCCCCCACACCTGTGAGTCAGCACGAATGGCAAAAGCCTTCCTCAGAGTGGCCATGCTGCACAAGGTGGCCATCACTCCACACCCTGGACTGATCCTGCTTATTTCCTCCCCACAGCCTGCTTCCTTCCTCTCCCTGGCACACACCCTCAATGAGCCGTGGTTACTTATTCAGGCACCTGCCTCTGAACTCTGCCAACAGGACCCACATTGCCACTAGGACAGCCTCCATCCCCAGACAGCTGCCTCCAAGTCAGGTCACATGCAGGGACTCAGTGCCCAACAAATGCACCAAGAAACCAGTTAAAACACAGCTCTGGTGGCTGGAGAGAGATGGCGCAGTGATTAAGAACACTGAGTGCCCTTGCAGAGAACCTGGATTATCAGGTTCACCCACATGATCACTAACATGAGTCCTTAACTCCAGTTCCAGGTGATCTGACACCTTCTTCTTGCCTCTATGGGCATTGTACCACACAGGTGCACTTACCTACGTGCAGGCCAAACACACAGATTAAGAAAAAAAAAAGCCCTTCCCCCGCAAAAAAAGCGCACAGTTCTGATGGGGATGCTTGCTTACAATCTCCTGTCTCTAATCTCCTGACCCAGGTTGCCTCAGTGGACAAGGCTAATAGAGTCTCTGTAAGCCTCAGGCCTTGGTGTGACGGGTGATCTAGATTGTCAAACTGATTGAATTTAGAATCACCATGGAAACAAACCTCTGGATGTGTCTGTGAGGGATTATCTAGATTAAATTAATTGAGATGGGAAGACCCAGCCTAAACCCTCTGGGGTCCTGGACTGAATACAGAGGAGAAAGAGAGCTGAGCACAAGCATCCATCATTCTCTGTTTCCTGACAGGACACAATGTGAGCAGCCATCTCCTGTCTCTGTCACCACACCTTCCCTGCCATGATGAACTGTATCCCATGGAATTTTTGGCCAAAATAAACCTCTCTTCAAGTTGACCTTGTCACATCAATGAAACAAGTAACTAGTACACTTGTTAAGTTCCTGGAAGCAGTAGTCTTCCTGCAGCTGGGTAAGCAGCCCAGCAGGCCACTGGGCAGGCCACTGGGCAGACGACTGGAATCATGTCACTGTGAGCCACTGTAGCCTCTTCTGCTCCTACACAGCTGGTCTGTGGTTTCACCCTCCCCATCTACCCAGCATTCTCTGCTCCCCATGGCGGGGACTCACGCTGCCCTTTCGGACATAGTCAGGGTCTTTGTAGATATCCCGGGCAAGACCAAAGTCGCAGATCTTCACTATGTCACTCTCTGACAGTAAGATGTTCCGGGCAGCCAGGTCTCTGTGAATGCACTAGGGGTACAGGGAGGGAAGTGGTGATGAGTTCAGTTCTGACCCCCAGGGTGACCTCCAGGCCTAGGGCTTCTAGGTGCCCCAGGGTATGCCCTGTCTGCCCGTGTCCTGCTCTACTGGAGAAAGATTCAAGTGTTTCCTGAAGACTTGTTAAGAAGTGGGCATATGCAACTGAAGGCAGTGGAGAGGGTTAAGGAGTCAGCTAGACTGAGTCTATAGCCACTGCCTAGCCTGGAGACCCGGAGAAGGGAATTCCTCCACTTGGGCTCAGTTTCCTCTTCTGCAAAGTGAGAGAGAGGTGAACTGATGCCAAGGCCATTGTGGGGTAAAGTTAGGGCTGAGTACACATACGCCAGTATTTTTGCACCCTTCTCCCCTAAAAAGGGCCTGGTGGGGGTTCAGTGAGCATACCTTTCGGGAGGCCAGGAACTCCATTCCCCGGGCCACCTGGAAGCTATAGCAGACAAGGTCTTCCATGGTCAGTGGGCTCAGCCATAGGTCCTCTGCTGCATGGAGGAAGGAAGGGGCTCAAGAGGGGCTCCTTCAGGATTTCTGTCTTCCCTCTCAGCTCCAAAGCGAACATCTGAGCTCCCAACTTTGGCAGCAGCCCTCCCAGCCAGGCCCCTTAGACCCCAGACACTATAAGTACCCCATTTCTGCCGGATACCTTCATGCTTTTAAAAGCTTATGTTTATTTTATGTGTATGACTGTTTGGATTCATTTTTATATGTGTACCACATGCATGCAATGCCCATGGAGGCCAGAAGAGGGAGTGGGATCTCTTGGAACTGGAGTTACAGATGACTGTAAGTAGCTGGGTGTTGGGAACTGAACTCGGGTCCTCTGTGAGAGCAGCCTTAACCGCTGGGCGTCTCTTCAGCCCCTTCATATGCTAGCACCTGCTCTTTGTCTTTGTACTGCTCCTCATCCTGTCTGCAAGGCAAATTCCTATTCATCTGGTGAAACCTAAGTTAAATTTCACGTTCTTCCCTTCCCATTACAAGTTCTCCCATGGAGGTCCCTCCGCCCAGGGTCGCAGGCTAGGTAATCCCTGGGTGCCGATCAAGAGGCTTTACTGGGCCAGACAGACTGGGAAGTGGAATCCAGCACCTTACCTTCTTGGACAAGAGGCGCCCGCCGCACCCCTCCCTTGCCCATCAGGAGCCGGGTGAGCAGAGCCCTGTCGCTGCTTCCTGGTCTCCGCCGATCATCCTTAGCTCCCTCCACCATCGCGCGGAAGCGCCTTCGTTGCTCTGGAGATTTCTCCTGCGGAGACGTAAAGCTGGCCCAAGGCGGCCTCTCACCCCAGAGGTTCCTCCTGCGGTCATCCCCAGCCCATCTTCTGACAGGGCTAACAACAGACTGGGGCACCCACTTACCGCATAGGGGTTGAAGGCCTCCCGCTTGGCGCGCAGGAAGTTGGAGAGATTGCCGTACTTGCAGAACTCCACGATCACCATGAGAGGGCCTAGAGTACCCGCAGAGCAGAAGCGCGGCACTCAGTGTTGCCCAACAACACCCGGCTGCCACAGCCCGCATTCCTCCAGCATCCAACCAGGCACCAGGGTGGCAGGCTCCTCCCACCTGGGTGCAAGCCTGGTCCTTTCCCCAGGGCATTCATTTCCATACCGTTGGGCTTGGTGCACGCCCCCAGGAGGTTGACCACATTGAGGTGGTTGCCTATGTGGATTAGAATCTTGAGCTCCGACATCAGGGCACGGTGCTCGCTGGCCGTGGCGCCCTCTAGAGGAGACACAGGGGCATAGTAGGATGCCTAACTTGCCCTGGTCGGTTTCCCAATCTCTGCTCAACCCTCCTCCTGGGCTTAACAAACGCTTGTGCTGGAGATGCCTGCTGCGCTGGTCCCTAGCGCGTGCTGCTGACCCCACAGAGGCAGAGAGCTCAGGCAGAAGCCCGGCTCTATTCCTAATGTCTTTCTGTTGAATCTGGGGTGGGTTGTAATCCTGAGTCAGGTTCCCTTCTAGCACCACAGTCCCACCCGAGCTACTCCTTCTCCCCGTCTATGCAGTCCCTTCCACCGGTGGGCCCACACCTTTCAGCATCTTCACAGCCACGGTGTCACAGTTGCTGCCTTTGTTGATGCCAAAAGCTGAGGCTTCCACGACCTTCCCGAAAGCTCCGTGGCCTAAGACTCTCCCTGTGGAGGCAGAGACCCGGTTGCAGGTGAGCTGTATGGGAGTGAGGATGAGAAGGGTGGGCAGCAGGGGCCACTTGTCCCCAGGGGCCAGGAAGGCAGGGTCAGGAGCAGGAGGAATATGGGAGCTTCTTCTGCCAAACAGGAAGAGGACAGGGAGTGGGAGCAGCAGAGCTGTACAGCAAGAGCGGAGAGGCAGACAGGAAGGTCCTGCATCCTCTCCAGGCAGGTGGGACAGGTCTGCCCTGCTCAGAGCTGCAGGAAATGACCTGGGGGGCCTGGGAACTCAGAGCCCTGGCTGTGGTTCTAGGGACTCAGGCCCAGATGGAACAGGTCAGCCAGGTGGGGATGGGGAGGGGCATTCCTGGCGCAAGTTCTGACAATGTTGGGATTTCTGGCACTTGAGTCTGGCTGACCCTGTGGCAGCTGAAGCTGCCTTTGCCAGGCAGTGCATGCGGGTGGGGCAGGCTGGGTGCTGGCCTCACCGAGGTGCAGCCGTTCCCTGGGGAACTCCCACTGGCTGGCATCATAGGACAGGTATTCACACTGCTCCTCCAAAGGCACCTCCCCGGGGTCCATGATGATGGACAAGTAGCCCGTCTTGATGTCTGCATGGGTGGGCTGGATGTGGGGTGGAGACAGCTCACTGATTTGGCCAAACCACTGTGGCTCGGGTGAAATATTGCCCAGGACAGATGTTATCTGCTTCAGGGCTTTCAGCTAAGGAGGGTACAGCCCAACAGACAGCCTCTGCTCCTTTTAGAGTCCCGAGTGGAAGGACTGAGAGGCTTCCCAGGGCAGGAGCTTGACAGAACTGGGATGGGAACCGTGGGGACTGGCTGGGGAAACTTCAGAAGTCCCCTAGTAGGACTGGAGAGAGGCTGTGCCGGGACAGACCCCTCACCCTTCTCATGTTACAGAAGATGAGGAGGAGGAGGACCCAGAAGAAGACCGCGATGACGCCAGTGCCAATGAGGATCACAATCTCCATGTTGCCTTTTTCTTCTGAGCCTGAGTGGGCAGAGAGTGGGTGCGTGAGGGGGTTAGCGCTCCCTTGGGTGTGGGAGGTGGGCTGAAGGGAGCCAGGCGAGCGCACACCTTCGACCGCCACGCTGGCGGAGGAGTTCACGCAGCCCTTAGCGTTGCAGACGCTGCACAGATAGCGGCCTGCGTCCTCCTCACGCACGCGCTGGATGCTCAGCCTCTGGTTCGAGTCTGCCAAGTCGATTCCTGCAGGGGTGGGATGCCGGCTCCAGCTCAGATTGGTACAGGGACGTTGGCCCTGCAGACCCGCGGACCCCGCGCATCGCCCAAGGCCATTTCTCTACCAGACTCTTTCTCCAGCAGTCTTTCGTCTTTGTACCACACAATGCTGGGCACGTGTGCTCCAGCCACCGGGCACCGCATCTCCAGTGAGTCGCTCACGTTCACCAGAAGGTCGGTCAAGTTCTGCGTGAGGCGAGGGGCCTCCAGGGCTGGGGTGGGGGTGGAAAGGAAGCTAAATGAAGGCGCAGAAAGCAAGAGGGCATCTCGGGACGGGGCCCTGCGGGGCTGGAACAGGCGTGATGGTGGATGCAAGCGTAAGGTGGGTTGCAGATCACCGAGGGACGGGTCAGAAACTGAACACGCGAAGGGCTGAGCATCTCCGCAGCTAGACTGGGCACGGAGGTGGGGGGCGATGCTCACGCAGGCCCAGACTTGGATGTGGACTGAGTTGGGCGCTGCTCTGCAGAAGAGGCAGAGGCTGAGACGTGTGGCCCCACCCCCTCCGGCTTGCCCCGCCCGCCTCACCCTGCACAGACAGGTATTTCTTGTGGCAGTGCTTGTCCTGGCTGCGCCGGTCCTGCACCTCGCACACATAGTCGCCCTCGTGCTCGGGTGCCACTCGCGGGATATTAAGGCTGAGGGTGGCGTGGCGCGCCCCGGGTTCCGCCTCCTCTAGGCTGGCCGCTAGGGGCGTGGCAAACAGGTGCACGTTCTTGCAATCCAGCAGTAGCGGGTTCCCGTGAGCATCGTGCAGGGTTGATAGGTTGAGTCGGTACCAGCGGAGATGCTCGTATGTGTAGTTGTCCGCCCGGCAGCTGAGGCGCACGGACTGGCCCTCTAAGGGGTCCTCCGAAGGCTCTGACTCGATACTGAAGCCGTCGGGGATGGCTAGGGCGGGGAGAGGAACCCCAGAGACACTGTCTTCATGTTTCCTCATCTATCCACCTGCCATGTGCAGTGTTCCCTCTTCACTCACCGGCCTTTGAACTCACTCCGGGTATGCATCGCCTGTACCCAGGTTTTATTATTGTCTAGAGCCCAGTTGCTTCTCTTGCGGCCTCTTCACCGACCAATGGAACCACCTACGTCTTGGAAGCCTGCCCCACCTCCCGGAGTTGGACTCCTCCTGCATCCTTACCTTATTGATTCTCCTAGCCAAGGCCCAACTAGGGGCTGTCCCCACCTCTTCCAGAAGCCCAGATCATTAAGTTCCTCATCGCCAGACTCAGTGGATGCCCCTTTCTCTTTCATTACAGACCACACCTGACCCTGGCTTTCCCTTGCAATGGTTTCATTGGTGCCACTTTGCGCATCTCTCTTGTCAGGCTCCTGCCTGCTCCCAGCTGTTTTCTCTGATGTGACTTCATCACATCTCTGGACCCAGTGTCGCCTCCTGTGCCCCTTGGCTTTCCAGAGGTCACTAACGCGTTTGAAAAGCTGAGTAACTGATGGACAAAATGTGCACATGACCCATAGAGATCTAGGTTGATAAGGGGTGGGTGGAGAGCAGAGTGAGGTGGAGCTGCAGGGAACAGGAAGGCACTCTTGGGGAGCAGCCTCCAGTACTGAGTGCAGAAGGTGCCATTCCATTCCACCACAGCAGCACCCAGCCTATAGGCTGAGGATTCTGAAATTTATGCCTCCCACCCTGTAGCAGGCAGGGCATGGGCTGGTGCTCCATAGTTACCAGAAACTCAGAGAGTTCAAACCTAGCACCCAGGCCTGCCTAAGCAAAGCGGTATTCCCAGGGAGACAGTCTGGTAACTTACTGGTCACATAGAAGTAGATGAGGCGCTCATCCTGGCCCACCTTGTTGAAGACCACACACTTGTACATGGCTGACACGTTGGCATCCTGGATCACCAGCTTGCTCACCGTCTGCCCAGAACAGAGGCCTAAGACTCAATTTCCTACCTGGACCACTTCCCCTACTCCAAGAAGACAGTTGTGCCCACCCACTAGTAACAGGGAAACAGATTTGGGACTGGCAGTGACCAAAGCCTAGAGACAGAACCCAGAATAGGGAGGCAAAGATGAGAAGGACCTCCAGCAGAGAGGGGGCACCCAGAAAAGTCAAGGGACAATGTGTGGACAGCTGGCCTAGGCTGTGGCTGAGGTTGAACAATAGGCAGGACTAGAGGGACCTGTCTGTGACATGGCTCAGCCTGTGGTCACATTGAGGGGTCAGTCAGGAGCTAGCAATTGTTAAAATTCAGACTACAGTTAGTCGTACCAGGGACCAGACTCTCCTGAACTGTGGCCTAAGATCAGTAGCTGGTCGCTGTTCAAGGTCTTTGTGATGTGCTCACATTAGCACAAGGGCACATAATGCCTCTCCCGGGGTCCAGGACAGGAGTAGCAGAGGGCGTGTGTATGAATACAGGGGTATCCCAGGATTTGAGAAAAACTCTCCCCCTAGGGAAGCTTGAGAAACAGGGAGGAGAGAGGGCTATAGGCCCTGCCTACCATGCAAAGACCCCCCACCCCCACCCCAAGCCGGGCACTTCCTGGCCAGGCCTGGAACAGGAAGAGGCTCTGGAGGTGTGTAGGAAAACAGGAAGTGACTGTAGGAAGTGGGTGCCTTTGTTCAGTCCCCCTCCCCCTCCTGGCCTCTTCTCAGTATTGCCCCCAGGCTGGTCAGCAGTTCATCAACCTCTGAGACCTAGTCAGCCTCCATCCCCATCCCTTTCCAGCCCTGGGACTTATGGGCAGCTGGGTCCTCCTCCCCAGTGTCAGCTTCTTTGTCTGGAAAGGCCTGGTTTCCACTCACATGCAGGCAGGGAAGCTGAGGCCCAGAGATGGCAGAAAGATCACCTGGCTGTCAGCTGCTGTTCCCAGAGCTTTGCAGGGTGGAGACAGCAAAAGCAGAGGGAGCTTGCCCAGCCTCCTGCTCTTCCTCCCCACACGCAGTGCCATAGCTGGTCTGTACCTTAGTCCGTCCCTCTGCATGGTCTCTACCTTATTCTTCCCCTCCACAAACTCAGTCCAGGTGTCCAGGCTCTCGATGGGGTTCACGGCATCCTGTGTAGTCACCTCCCTCCAGTCCCGGCACTGTGGCATGCGATCTCGCTGCTGACGCCTCCGGCTGCCATGGGTCAGAAGGAACAAGGGTAGATCAGGGATATGAGCAGGAAGGATCCAGGCTGGGGACAGGGGTCATATCTTTATCATCTTCAGTCATGTTCTCACACCACAGTGGGTAAAAGACAGGCCTGAGGCCTGTGTGTGAGGGGCTGGAACATTGTTCCGGGCCCTGCCACAGACAGAGCTATGGCCCACTTCTGCTGTGTGCCTTTGTAAAGTCCACCTTGGATATGCTCACAGAGCTCCCAGGGGGACCACCAGAGTCATCATTCTGCCTCATGAAGCCCACTACAGCAGCCCCCCCCAACCAAAATGGGAGGCAAGAGAAGCTCTTATGTGCCTCTTTCTGATGAGTGGGGAGGGGCATCCCTAGGGCTCCATCAGCGCGGAGCATAATGGTGGGTCACTAGGAACAAGTTTGGAGGTGCCAGGGCCAGGCTGAAGGCCATGTGGTTCACAAGAGTCCCTTAAGAGCCTTGTGCACTTCAGGCTGGTTCAAACCCACAGGCCACTCCTGAGTGTCTCCCACGGACTGCTTTGGAACCACAGGCCCTGGGCCAGTAGGTGGGGCTGGACTCCTCTCCTCCATGAATTCCTGCCTTCTGTCCCTGTCCCAGCTTGGAACACAGAATCTCTTGCTGAATGGCAGATCTGACTTGTCACTCTCCGGCTTCTTCACTACCTCCTGGTACCCTCTAGGTCCCAGCTCATCTTGGTACCCTGCTCCTCTCCTGTCCCTTACATGTCTAAGTTATCTCTGCCCCGAGTGCTCTCTTGGTTCACCTGCCCCTTTTGTTTTCTTTTAGCCTATGTAACCAAGGATGAACTTCAACTTCTGATGCTCTTGCCTCCACCTCCTAAGTGCTAGGATACAAGCTTGAGCCGCCATACCTACTCAGCTCTACTTGTCCTTTTTTAAAAAAATATATTTTATTATTTTTATTTTATATGTGTGAGTGTACTGCCTGCATGTGTGTAAGTGCATCTGTGGTGTGCAGTGCCCATAGAAGTCAGAACAGAGAATTAAATTCCCCTGAAACTGGAGTTAAGGATGACTGTTAGCCACATGTGGGTGCTGGGATCCTGGAGCCTCTGCAAGAGTGGCCAGTGCTCTTAACTGCTGAGCTACCTCTCCAGCCTGCCATTTTCCTTTTGACACTGAGCTTGGTACGTGGGAGCATGGCTCAGCACTTGGACAGGCTCCGTGCTTACAGTTTTGACCTTGGGAAAGTTTCCTCCTTTCTCTGAACCTGTTTTTTCACCTATACGGGTGGTTCATAGATGAGCTAAGGTGTGTGTGTGTGTGTGTGTGTGTGTGTGTGTGTATGCTTGGTGGACTCAGCACAGATTTTACGTCCTAGTTTAGGTCTTCTCCCTTGGTGGAAGGGAGTCAGCCTTGATCTTGATGCCCAGAGCAATCTCCTTTGGGATGATGATGTTTTGCTTTGTAGTGAGGCAGGTGGGGGCTCATCCCATAGCCAGTGTCCAGTCTGGCCTGCTGGCACAGAACTGATAATAGTGGAAGAAGATCCCTTGTCAGAAATCAGCTGAATTGGTGAATTAATATTAAAAAACCCAAAGACACCCAGCATCAGTGCAATCCCTATCAAACTACCAATTACATTCTTCACAGAAATAAAAAAACCACCTTAAAATTTATGTGAAAACACAAGACTAATAGCTTGACTAATCTTGAGCTGTGAGAATAAGGCTGGAAGTCTCACAACTGTCTGACTTCAGAATATTCTAAAAAATGACAGCAACCAAAACAGCAAGGTACCAGCATAAAAATAGACACACAGACCAACAAAACAAAATAGAGAGCCCAGAAAGACATCTGCACATTGGCAACCAACTGAGTTTTGACAAAGGTGGGGAAAGAACAGATACTTCAGTATGTGATGAGGAGGAAACTGGGTACCACAAGCAGAATGAAAGCTAGATCTCTCTGTCTGTCTCTCTCTTCTAAATGGATTAAGGACCCAAACGTAACACTTGAAACTATGAAATGACTGGAGGAAAATATAAGAAAGGGCTGGTAAGATGGTGTGAAGGCTCTTGCACCCAAGCCTGATGTCACGAGTTTGATCCCCAGGACTCACATGATGGATGGAGGGAACTGACTCCTACAAGTTGTCTTCTGACTTCTACATGCCCAATCCCCAAAATAAATAAAAATTTCAAAGAAAACATTAAGAAATGCTTCACAATTTGGGCCATGACATAAGAGCTCAAAATTCAGGCAGCAAAAGCAAAGACAAGGTATGAGTTTAGAGCAGGGTTCCTGGGTTGGGTGCAGAGGGGTCTGGGCAGCAAGAGGGGCTGGGAATTGAGATAAACAGGGCTGAGGCTGGAGACGGGTTGTGCCGTAGAGGACAGGGTGGGTGACAGGGCACACTCACAGGCTGCGCTGGGCAAACGTCTTGCAGGGTGTCCAGGGCCGCCAGTGCCACTGGACACTGAGAGGTGGGGGCACCCCGTAGGCAGTGCAGGTGAGGGCCTGGCGGCTGTGGCGGGAGTAGATACTGGGGGAAGAGGCCTCCTTCTCGTGGATGTGGGGGGGCACTGAGGGCACAGGGAGACGCTAGTCAGCTGGCCACATTTGTCCACTCACCCATCCCTTCTCCCACCCTCCCTGCCTGTACCATTCACCACCAGCTCCAGGCTAATGTTGCATCTCAGACCAGCTGCAGAGTTCCAGAGCGCCAGGGTGTAGACGCCCGCGCTGGCCTCGGTCACTTCTTTGAGCACCAGGGCATGTGGATTGTGGCGCCCGGTCACTGCCTTTTTGTCCTTGTACCTGTTCGAGGAAGGGAATTCAGAGGCTGTGTGGACCCCATGCCAGTCCTGTGATGTCCAGTGCATTCCCTCCAACCAGAGTGGTTCTAGGAGAGGTGCCCAAGCGGCCTGACCTTATGGGCTAGGCTGGAGTAAGAGGCCTCTCCTGTGCCAGACCCAGAAGGGCAGAAGGACTGGGGTGGGCAGCAGTCCCTAGTGTGAGGACATGGGCCCCAAACTCTCTACTAGGCTAAGTCAACAGTTCTCTAACTCTGTTATGTGGACAGCTGAGGACTGTCTCTGACCTGTAGGATCATCTTTGAGCCCTGCAGCTGCACTTCTGACCTCACTTCCAATTCCTCTGTGCTGTTCCCCGAGGTAAGAAGACCTGTTTCCTCTCAGGGCAGCCTCCTTTCCTGGGTCCTGCCTGTGAACTTGGCCTCCGTGTTGGCTTCAGCCTCGCGGAATGACTGCAGTGTCCTCAGTGGCCCTATCTTTTGTCACATCAATGAGTGAAGGAACAGCTCCAACAGAACACATGGGGTGGCATGTGCTCTCAGACCGCTGGCTCCGGACCTGTCTATAAACTTTCCAGACATGTGGCCTCAGAGCTTTTGAGCTTACTGTTGTCTTTGCTTGAATGCTGCTGACAAGTTGCATGGCTGCTTCCCTTCTTAACAAAGAAGACTGGCACCCGGCCATGCCTGCCTTGTCTGTCTGTGTCTCCTTCCCTCTCTCCGTCCCGCTTCCTTCCTCTCTATTCTATATCTTTTTGCCTTCTCTTCCATTTTTTACCCTTCCCTTCCCTTTCTCTGGATCAAGCCCAGGGCTTTCATATCCCAGGCAAATGCTCTGCCACGCCTAGCCAGCACACTGATTTTTACACAAGTATCTGTTAGTTGTCTATTCTCCCACTGAGCTGTCAGCTTCTGTGAGGAAGGGTACAGCTGTACCCTGAATGCAGAGTACTGCATGGGGCATGTGTTGTCTCTCTAGACCCCTGCTGCGTGTGTAAGTGGATGTCTTACACCCCATACGAAGGCCTTGCTCTTGTTCAGAGCTAGAACTCCTGAAGGCAGCCATCTCTGCCAGCTCAGAGATGGTTCTACCAGATACTTTTTCTGTGGATGGTCTAAGCCACGAAGACTTTGTGGTGTGGCCTAGGAAAGGCACATCTCTTGGGATCACAGAGCAGGGCAAGGCTGGGGCAGAAACAAGGCAGAGACACCTGCCTATGGGGTACAGAAGGCTGTTAGAACTCCAGGTCTGTCACTTGTCAGGTTTATGACCCTGGAAAGACCCTTTCATTGTCCCAAGTCACAGTATCTTCATCTGAAAACTGAGACAGTGTACTTACAGGGGTTTGAAAGGCTCACTAAAATAGTACTGGCACCTTACTGGGCATAGTGAGCACCTCAGAAACCAAGGACCAGCCTATCTGTTCACTAGACCATCCACTATTCACTGACGTAGAGTAATTCCATTATGATGCCCGGTGGGACTGTGGCGACCATGAGTGCCTTGGGGTAGCTGAACATTTCTTGGAGCCAGATGTTGGCTCAGTGGGAAGAGAGAACAGAAATGCTCTTGTGGAAAAGCTGGACTGAGAGGAGGGGGTCAAGGGCTACGGGGAGCCCTGTGACGCTCAGAGCTGCCTCTGTGTGAGTGATACTGCTAGCTGCATCTGTCCCTCGGGACCTGACCCCAAGGACTCTGGTACATGCCATGTGGTACTATATGCTCCAAAGCTATGGTCTTGGATGGATGTACAGGGCCACTAGGCTCAGAGCTAGGACATTCTGAATCCTCCTAGAAGCCTGCCTCTGCCTATGACCAGTGGGACCTAGCTGAGGACCTTTTGGGCCTCTGCTTGTCCTGGAGTTAGAAGTTTTACCAGATGGGAGGTGCTTCAAGCTTGGAAGGACAAGGTTTCTCTGGCTAGATAGGAAAGGACAGGGCAGGAGCTCCTCCCAGGAGATTTAGGCTCAGCTGGGAATGCCCTTCTCCCCTTCTGGCCCATTTTCTCATCTGTATCATGCAGACTCAGTCTGCAGTAAGATCTACCATGCTTGAACCATGTGGATGGCTCAGAGGGTAAGGGAGGCTTGAGAGGATGCTGTACTCTTGAGCTCTGCATGGATCACCTAGCAAGGATGCAGTCATTGGAGGGTCCCCTCTGTGCATGCTCTGCAGGGAAAGTCCAATTTTCAGCTTTCCTACAGGTTCCTTTCACCACCATACAGGTTCCATAACTATCTGTCAAACCCTCAAGACATCTCAAATATCTGGATCAGATGGTCCTGGGAGAGAAACACCCTTATTGGAGGGGGGTCCAGAGAACCAAAGCCACCACAGTACAGCAGGGCCCAAGGTCTCAGAGATGCTGAGAGGATACAAGAAGCAGGTAGTAAGATGAACACAGGGAAACAGAGGCTTTCAGGCCACCAGAAGCTTGCTCGTGTGAACTTGTGGCAGTGGTGACGACCAGCCAGCTCCATCAGACAAGGGCCCAGAGTGGAGCAAGGGAAAGGTTGGAGACTGACTACTGCTGGGTGAGGGACAGTAGACCTTCCTTAAGATCTCTAGATAGGCTGACTAAGCTCCAGTGGATGAACTCACATCAAAGGACATCTGGGTACAAATGCTTGACTGGACAGGACTTAACATGTAACCCGTGAGGCCTGGTAGGGGTGGGGGAGGGGCATGGGTCGGGGAGGGGCGTCTAAATTTGATTAAGAACTGTTATATGAAATGCACAAAAGTTCAATAAAAAAGAAGCAGGTAGATAAAAGCCCATACTGTCCGTCATACCCCACACACCAGAGTCTGCTGTTTTCATCGTTCAGGGTTTAGTAGCTCCTGGGCTGATGTTTCTTCTACTTGAAATATCCAGTTACGTGTGTGGCTTTTAGGGGCTCTGCTTAAAGGGGGTCTCACCTTGGTTTCAGAGTATACCGGACCTGATGGGCAGGGTCAGGTCCCCATCTGAGACTCAGGGCTAATGCTCTGATGGGGAAGGACATGGCTCTTCTCACAGTTTGGTCAGTTCTGGGCTAGGCTTGGCAGGGTAGAAAGGGAGGCGGCCCAGGGCTGTTACCATTGGAACTCCGGCAGGGGGTATGCCGCCAGCTTCACAGGCAGCTTCACCAGTTCATCACCGGCTGTGGCCTCCAGAACAGGTCCTTTGAGCCATTCGACACTGATGAAGGGCTTTTCTGCCGGACAACAGGTATCAGTGTAAACCTGGGTCTGAGCCACCGTCAGTGAGCGCTTCCTAGTCTACCCCTGCAGACTGGGGCCTGCCTTGCTATCCAGCTGGTAGACGCTGGGCAGGGCTTCCCCTCACAGCCCCTCCCTTCCTTCTGGCTGTTTTCCTGCTGCTCAGGTGCATCAGGACCTCTGACCCTCACTGCACAAGGACCCTTGTTCCCCAGGTTCCATAATGGCAAACCCACCCCATACCACTCCAGGCATGATGACCCCAGCCTCCCAGGCCATACCGTGTACAATGACCTCAGTGCTTTCCCGGAATCGTTGAATGCCATTGTTGGCCTCACACACGTAGGGGCCCAGGTCATGCTGGCTGACATTGTGGATGGTCAGGATGCTGGAGAGCTCTGTGTGAGTCTGCTGGGAACGCCGCTCAGGTACCCACTTACCCCGCTCTGCCTGCCGCACCCAGGGTAAGCCCAGGATTAGCAAGCAGGCCGGGACAGACTCCACCCACCAAAGGCACACACCCCTCGTAGTTCTGCAAGCACAGCCTCAGAGTTTAGCATCTGGGATGGAAAACTGCCCACCATACTGGGGTTCCTAAGACCAGTTCCTGAGTCTGTACTTCCTTCACACAGGGGCCAGGAACAGGCAGAATGGGCATGGAGACTCCTGAGGGTGTTTCTGGGGTCAGGACAGCAGGTGAGTGCCTGACAGGGCTGCTGACCTCACCTGCTTCCCTGGATAGTCCCAGTCGAAGGTGACACCTGAGTTGAACTCAGCCCATACGGTGCAGTTTAAGACCAGCTTCTCTCCAACCAACAGCTCCAATGACTTCTTGGGGAACAGCTGGATGTCATAGAGCTCATTGCCTGGTTGACAGACGCACAGTGACTCCCACACCCCTCGCAGGACAACGCACAGAGAGTGCAGGGCATAAGGTGCATCCAGACCATCTGTGATACTAACAGCTCTGTAAGTGGGAACTGGGCACAAGGTGGGGTGTGTGCCATCTTCCTCTTAGTGCATAGGGAGTGATGACTGGGCGAGGACGTGGTGGCAGCCCTTACCTGTGATGTGCACAAGGAAGGGACTGGAAAGGAAGTCCTTGTCACCCCAGGAGGTCTCACACTGCAGGTACAGGGCATCTCGTAGCAGCGGTGTGGATACCCGCATGCCTCTGCGGTCATCCCACAGCACCTCTTGTCCATCAGGCTGCAGCACCGAGTTTTGCTGGAGGGACACAGCAACTGTCAGTGCCTACTCGGCTGCCCACCTCCTCCTGGTCAGACCAGCAGCCGCCTTTCCCAGGGATGGCACAGGAGGATGGGATCCTGGGGCGGGGATGGGGATGAGGATAGTACCGAGCGCAGTGTGACGTTGAGGCCAGGGATGGACACCAGGCAGGGCACCCACATAGAGTCCTTCCTGTTGACCAGGAGCGTGTCGGGTTTGTTGATGAAGGGCTGTTCAAAGTCTGAGGAGATGGAGTAGGAGTTGGGGAAGGCAGAGGCTCAGGGAGCCTCCGGCTGGGCCTGGGGGCAGGGGAGGCATTGGGCAGCCTTGTGGGTCTGAGTGGTGGTGTTCCAGCGTTCTGCTGCTATGTGGAGCAGAGTGAGGCCCACTCTCCACTCACGCCAGCTTGGCACCAGACACTCCTTCCAGGACCCTGCCCAAGACTGGCCTGCTCAGACTCGGGCCGTGGTCTCACCTCTCACAAACACGTAGGTGCTGGCCGCGGTGGTGCCCTCAACGCGGGCCTTGATATACTTGTAGTAGCAGTGGTAGCTGCCTGTGTTGTTGGCGTGCGCCTGGGCCAGCAGCAGAGCCTTGCAGTAGGGCTTCGCTTCTGTGCCCTCGCAGTCTCGCACAACCTGCGTGTCCTCGCCGTCCTTTCCCTCTGTGGTCAGTACCTCCTGGGCCCCTGGCCAGGCCCACTCCAGGGGGTGCTGCCCCCTAGCAGAGGATAGGAGAGGTTAGGAGTCCCCTTCTCCAACTGCAACCCAAGGCCACAACCCAAGCAGACTTCCTTAAAGACCAAGAGCTTCAATTTTCATTCGTCACTTACTCCAAGGAAGGGCAACCCAGGGTTGGGTACATTCCATAGACCCATTCCCTGGCTCTCTGCCTGGTTCTCAGGGCTGGGTGGGCTGGCTGACAACATGGGCCTTGAGCATAGCTGGTACTGTAGGGAGGCTCTGGGAGTTGACTGGTGGGCCTGAGACTAGTGATAGTGGGCTGAGAGCGGATGCAGGAGACCTGGCAAAGGTTACGGGTGAGTTGAGGGTGCCTGTCTGTATGGACTCCAGGCAACCACATCCTGGGACCCCCACTTAGCTTCCAGGCCTCTCTGCCCTAGGGAGGAGCGGCCTTCTGAGTCCTTGGCCACCACTTCTTGCCTCAGCCCTGGGCAGCCATACCTGCAGGATATGGATAGGCTGTCCCCGGTGTCAATGATGTATGAGTCCTCTGTGATGTTCAGGGTTGGAGGGGTCATGGAGTAGCCACTTGCCAGGCCTGGGGTGAAAGACAAGGTTATTGTGGTGCTGGGTCATGAGGTCAAAAAGAACTCCTGCACTATTCAGGCATGACCAGGCCCCGTGAGATGCTTCTCCAAGGCAGGGCCAGCCTGGTGGTTCTCAGTCAGCCTTGTTTTCCCACGTACAGTCAGAGTATCTGAATGAGTCCTGACCACTGACGCCAAATGAGCTGAGCCACCAGCACAATGCAAGAAGAGGCGCCTCCAGGCCGCGTTCTATGGGGCAGGGCATCCCCACAGCTCTGCCTGAGGCCCCTTCCCTCCTGAATTCTATACCTACACCTACTGCTTACCTTCCTCAAACCCACTCAGGCCCCAACCAGGTGCCACTTGTGCTCTGCCTGTGGCCTGGACATCTCCCAAGTCCCAGTGGGTCTCTTTCATCTCTGTCCTGTGACTTTTCTCTATCTGCGTGGGCTCTGCCTGATCACCCCAGCCTCTTCTGGGCTCTCTCTGCCCAGACCTCCTTCGTACCTTCAGGTCTTCCCATGGTGCTCTTCCTCAGATGTACAGGTAAACCTGCTTTACCTGGTGAACCCACCTTTAGCCTTCCAAGACTGGGTTGATTAGGGCCAGGATCTATTGTGATGTACAGGATCACAGCCCCATGGTAATTACAGCTCCATCCCCATCATCTATCTCCCAGTGGGGTGGAGGGTGTGCACGTGCACATGTGCATTATGTATTTACATGTATGTGTTGATAGGTGGGGGGTCTTCTGTGTGCACACATCTATTTGTATGTGTGGGTCTGGGTGTGTGGAACTCCATGATCTTGAGTGTTGTGTGGGGCTTTGGTTGTGTGTACAAGTGCGCATGTCTGTGTACCTCTGACATGTTCTCATGTGTACGTACATGTACTTGGTGTGGAGGGTAGTATCCTGGGGACGACTAGCCCTGGGGGAGGTCTGGATCTGGAACTCTGGCAGATGCATCCTGCTAGGACCATCATGAGACAACAGGAAGGGAGGACTGTGTGGCTAGGGGCCCAGGCTGTGTCCTGTCCCTCCCCTCCTGTACCTCCTGGAGGTCACAGCTATCCTGCCCCAGCTCCTTCTAGTCCCACAGGCCCTTGGGACTTGGAGCAGCAGTTGTTCCCCAACCTGAGGTCCCAGGGTCCTACCTTACAGCTAGTGGGGAGGGGTGGAGTCTGGGGTGTTCCTACCATGCACCCCGACTGCAAGCCACCTGACCAAATGGTATGGTTCCAGGAAAACACACTCTACACACAAGGTCTCGTTTCAGCTTCTTGCGGACACCAGAGCCACACCAGTCAGCACCCACTGGCCCTCTCCCTTCTGGCTGCAATTTGTAATTACCTCCTTCTTCCATCCTGCTCACCTCCCAGCCAGACTTGCCTCAGAACCACTTTCCCAGGAGTCAGAGCCCTTATTAAGCACCTAATCCCATGATGCAGACGGGGAGACTGAGACGGCTGCTGGACTGAGTTACTGCCCTATGAAGGTAGCCACTTGCCTGGTCAGTTGCGGTAGCTGTTGCCAAGCCCTCCCTTCTCCTGTGCTCAGCTCTTTACACTCAGCAGCCCTGACCTTGGACCCAGCTTGCTCTGAGGTTCTGAGAAGGGAGGTGACTGGGCCCTGAAGCCTGCTTGCTCCCCAAATGAGTGAGCACCTGGCCCTCCCATGCACGCCAGAAGGGACCGAGTCCAAGAAGCCCTCTACTGTGCATTTTCTGGGGCTGCTGGAGAGATCTTGCAGCAGGTTTAACTTCAGGGCATTTACAGGCCAGAAAGGAACCCCAAGAGGGCTCTGTTGAGCTGGGCTTTGAAGGAGAAATAGGTTTTTTTCCAGGCATTGAAAAGTGAAAGAGGCTATGCCAGGCAGAGATGGGAAACCGTGTGGGTAACTGAGTGGATGATAGTCTATCATCCCAACCATGGGTTGGTGGGACGGGTGTGGGTCTCGATCTGTCGGAGCGAAAGAACTGTGCCCTCCGGATGGCCTTGATGGAGAGCAGAGTGGAAGGTAACCTGTGGCATATGAGGAGCGCTGCAGTGGCCAGGGCCTTCCTGCCTCAACCCCATGCGGGAGAAAGGACGTCCCACAGTGAGGTCTGTGGTGCACAGATGTGCACACTCCCTCAGAACGGCAGCAACTGTCACCCCAGCTTCATTTGGTGGTTCCCCTTTGCTTCTGAGAACAGCAAAGCAGCAGCTACCCGCTGGGCTGCTCCTTGTTTCTCTCCTTTCAGCTCCTGAGGAGTACAGGCCATCCTAGCTAGTCCGATTTATAGTCTGGGGCATTCCCATTTCCTTCCCTCCTGGGGATCTTCCTCTTTAGTCTGGTTCAATATGTCCTTTCCCTAGGGAGCAATCATCACCATTCTGGCTTCCTCCTTGTCCTCCTCAAGGCTCCTGCTGTTAGCACATTAATTAGATTGAACTGTAGCTGTTTGGATAGATAATGAATGGGAAAAGGACAGATGAATGATGGATCATCAGATGAATAAATGAGATAGATGGGTGACTGGATGGATGAGAAGGTAGCTGGGTGGATGAGTGGGAGATGGTGGATGGATGGGAGACAGTGGATGGCTGGGTAGGTAGGAAGGGGTGAGCGTATGAATGGATGGAGAGAGCAGAGCCTATAGGCACTACTTCCCCTCCACACTGTACCCTGCTCCAAATAGGACGATCCATCCTGTTCCCTCCTGCTTCTGTGAAAGCTGGCTGAGGACACCACTTCCTCTGCGGGATTCAGCTCCCCATCCTACATTCCAGATGGAGAACTCCTTGCGGCCACCTCCCCCCACTACAGCAACCCCTTAGAGGCCCATGCTTTTGATGACACCACGCTCTCCCCACTAAAGCTGTCATCGGTGTCTCTCCTGCTCATTTCCCGTCATTCTTTGCTGACTATAGCTCCTGACTCACAACCCTCCACCCCAGCCAGACTCAGGCCATTCTCCATGACTTCAACATCCACAGGATGACTCACCAGCCCCCTCCCTCGTCTTTGAGATCCTCCTGTCCTCTTATTTTCAGCCACTGGCTTTGAGGGGTGCATCCTGGATATGCTCACCACCAGAAACCAAGTCATCACTGAATGCCTGCCTTCTTATGATTCCTTTTCTTCCCCTTTTCATTTATGCCCAGGTGTCTTCATCTCCCGGGGTAGATTCTTCACTTCATCAGGAGCATTCACTCCCCCATCCCCTCTCTAGGGAAGTGGAGAGCCATTCCCTATCAATCTGACTGGTTTCCTTACTTATAAGCCTCGCTTCAAACCACCATTGTGTCCTGGAGAAGCTCAGCACTGCAGCATGAAGCTTTTCACGCTATGTCGCCTTGATTTTCCTGCTTGCAGACTAAGCAGACCCTTGTTAATATGGTCCAAGATGTTCCCTCCTCCCTCACACTCTGCATACGCAGGGCATCACATGGAGATGTTTCACTGTCCCTCATCTGAAGCCCACCACCACTGCTGGGGGGCCCCTGACATTCTTACTCCCAAACCAAACTTACAACTGTACCCAGAACCCTAAATCTCTAGACTCAAATCTCACAGATAATTCCTTTCTCTTCTGCTCATCAGAGGTGTTCTTTATGGGAGCACCTTCCATCTTCAAAACAAAACAAAGCACAAAACAAACAGTTCTAGACCTGCTTCTGGCTACTGCCCCTTTCTGCATTTCCCTCTGTAGTCAAAGCTCTGCGCAGTACCCCTTCCTCACATTCCGTTGCATATCTCTGAGATGTGATTCTCTGCTTCTTGGTACTCCCGTGCCACAGACGCAGTAGGCACTCGAAGGCACTTGCCAGCTCCTCTTCCTGGTTCCTGTGACTCTCTCTCTCATCTTCCTTCCTCTTCCTCTCTCCCTATGCTGTCTCTCCTAAAGGTCCAGATAAATCCAAAATCTTCATCTCCGACTTGGACTACTTCTCTCAGCTCAGCTTGGGGTATCTGGACTCCCAATGGACTTGGACAATACCACAGACACCCCAACTTTCATGTTCTTGATGCTAAAGTCCAGACTCAGACTTCCATCCTGCCAAAAGTTTCCTAGTCAACAGCCTTAATGTTCCCAAGTGGAAATCACGGTGGGTGGTCACCTCCCTCTCCCACAAAGACCCTATATATGCCAGGGTTGGTCTGTGCTCAAATTATGAGGGTCTGCTGGCCACAGGTGACCCCAAAGTGGCCTCTTGGGCTTACTCTTGTCCTCCTCCATGAAGCTGTTAGTGGTATTAAAATAAGAAACAAAACACAATGAGGACACATTACACTCATCCTTGATCCTGTCTGTGACTTCCCAGACACTTCCAGGAAAATCCAAGCTCTTGACCCAGGCCAGCTCCACACATGCATATGATCCACTTCCGCCTCCTGTCTGCATCCTTCAGCCACCAGGACCTCCCCCTCCTCTGTGGCAGGCCATGCTCCTTCCTACCCTACTGCCACACCTGCTCTTCACCCAAGTGTCATCTCCCTGCTCTGCTTATCTTTGGGCCTCACCCTTACAAAATCCAAGTTTATTCTTCAGGAGCCATCTTGGCTTCATGTTGGCTTGCTTATGTCCACAAGTTGCAATTATTTATTTTTAAGATTTGTTTGTCCTTATTTTCCATTGGCAGTAAGTAAGAACTAAGATAACTCTCTTTTCTATCACACCCCATGCCTAGCTCAGTTCCTGGCTGGTTGGCTGGCTGGATGGCTGACTGGATGGATGAAGGCAGAAATGGAAGGAAGGATGGATGGAAGAACAGACTGGTGGATGGATGGAAGGACATATTGGATGGGTGAACAAATGGGTGAATTGCTGGGTGGATGGACAGACATTGATGGGCCGAAGGGTGGATGGATGAATTGGTTGATGGATAGAGAGGCACAGCTGGATGAGTGAATAGACAGGCTGGATGAGTGAATAGACAGGTGTACGTGTACGTATATATGTATAGTTAGATGGAAGATGGATAAAGAGATCTGGTATTCCTTCTGTTAGAGCTACGTTGGACCCTCATGCAAAAGCAAAGGTACATCTAATGTTGAAAGACGGGAGAACGCCAGACTGCTCAGCAGCTGGGCTCATTTGGGCCCAAAGGCTGCCATGTCCAGGGGCTTCGTGACTGCCCAGCCCCCTCCTGCAGCCCTGGAAAGGGTGCATCCTTCCTGCCGGGCTGTTGTCTGTCTCTTGCTGTCCTTCCCTTCCCGCAGCAGGAAGCACTGTCATCCTGGTCTCTGTTGCGCTCCCCCTGCCTTCCTGTTCCTGGCCCGGGAACTGGCTTCTTCCTTCCCCTGGCCAACCAGGCCATGGCCCCCCAGCCTGCAGCAGAGTAGTAAGGGCAGGCACCAGGCTGAGGTCAGCAAGGCCAGAGTGCACACCTCCTTTTCCCTGTGCTGTCAGCAGCCCCCGGGCACCCTCCAGCTTTGGATGGTGGAGACCCTGGAGTCAGCCTCAGGCTTTGAAGGCTGTGGTACAACCTCGCCCAGAGCAAAGTCAACACCTGGCTGAGGGGTAGGCAGGTGGTCTGGAAGTCTGGTGAATTAGGTGCTGAGCACCTTCCAGGCAGTGGGCAGCTGGTCTGGTCATCACTGCCGCACTTGATCCTCACAGCAGCCCGGGGAAAAGAAAGGATCCTGAATCAAGTCAACAAATAGGGAAACTGAGGTTGTACACAGCAGCTGTAAGGCAGCCCAAGTCTAGCTGAGCCTAGACCCTTCCCTGCCTTGGAGTCAAAGGCGGTGGGCAGAGGTACTCAGACCACATCCTGGTGCTCTGCTCCTCTGAACCACTCACTTGAAGCCTCAGAGACCTTTCCCCCAAGACAAACCGTCCATGCAGGAAGTCATATAGACCCCCACTTCCCCTCACTCTTTCTGGTTCCTGTCCCTTTATTTAGTCCCTATTTGCTTACTGCCAGCAAATCCCCTGAAACTCACAACTACGTTTTTTCCTCCTCTCATTTTTAGACAGGGTTTTCTGTAGTCCAGGCCTCAAATGCTGGACGCTCCTGCCTCAACCTCCCAAATACTGGGATTACAGGCGTGCATCACCATACCCAGCTAAGACCAGTTTTTCGAAAACATCTTTCCTGAAAAACAAAGGGACAACTCAACCAAACACATGAAGAACTGCTAAGAGACAATGAGAGTTATTCCTGCCCCATGGGTGTCCCTGGGCTGGGTGTGTTCCCAAACCTTATCCAAGTGGGCCCAGCAAGAAGACGCTAAGGAACTATGACCGATGTAGATAGGAAGAGACATGGGATAAAGAGGTTTGGAACTGAGGGAAGGGACAATCATCTCCTCAATGAATGTCACCCTACAGCTATACTGAGACTCCCCAGGGTTAACAGTCTTGGTTTTCTTTGCAGTACAGGGCTGAGGGCTGGGCTGGAGGAGTCCCTGGGGAGCTGCTGGGAATGGCCAGGCCCAGTCCTGGAATGAGGTAAAGGGGCACTGGCAGAAGGGAGTCAGGGGCTAGCCGATGCACCTGTGCAGCTCTACTCCGCCCTCACCCTGTCATCTCTTCTCTGGTGGCCACTCTGAGAACTGGCCAGATCTCTGTCCCTCTGACTCCTAGCCTTCTCCTTCCTGGCTTCTAAGCTACTTCTAGGCACAGAGGAGCACTGTGGTTTCAGGACCCCTTCCCTGGCTCCCCCAGGCCATCTGGAGCTGTGGATGTCCTCAGCTTGGCCTTCTAGGGTGATGTGTGTTCCAACAGTCTCCCAACCTTCTGGCAGGTTGCATCTCTCCACATTCCCGCTGAGCACAGCAGGCCTGACCTCAGGCTGTTGTCTGCACCTGGAGCACTACCGCTCTGCTCCAAGGCCTGTGCAGCCTTCCTGATGACCCAGTCTGAGAGTAGAGCCTCACCCCAGCCCTAACTTGGGGTGCAAGGAGGGTTTGTGGCATGCGGTGGCTCCTGGAGCTGGAATGTTAGCAACTCACAGGTGGATCCCCAGGACCCGCATGACTGATAAGGAACGACATCAAGACCTCTGCCCCTGCGGTGACTTGAAAACCAGGGGTCTCTGCTAGTTCTGCCACAGTGACGTGTTTCCTTCTGGGCGGGACGGTCTGCCCAGGGACACAAAGATGAGCAGGCTGCAGATTACAGGCAAGTGACGGTAGAAGGTGGTGGGGCACAACTGGCTAGGTAAAGCTAAGGTTCCAGGGCATTGTTCCCAGGCTGGGCAGAAGAAGAGGTCTGCCCTAGTGCCCTCTGGCTTCGTCCTAAGGCTGGACCCATGCAAATACCTGTCAGAAAGTCAGTAGTAATATTCTGTCCTAGAGTATTCTCGACCTGGTTGGTATCCTGTGCCTTCAAGAGTTTAAGAGTTAGGGTCGGGTGGCCATCAGCCCCCCACCTCCCACCTGCAGGACAGCACTGCCAAGGTTAGAAGGAGCTGTTCCTCTAGTGTATTTGGAACTGGCTGATTCTGATTCTTCACCACGATGCCCTTAGTTATATGACTTGGAGCGATTCAGTTCCTTTCTCTAAGCCCCAGTTTTCACCCCTGTGAGACGCAGATTGCTCCTCAGATTTCTACTAACCACAGACCACAAATGCCATAATAGCACATAACAAAGCCATAAACTGCCATTGGCTCCTTGCTGTCATCTGCCTGCTGAGGGCTCTGCTTATCACAGCCAGGGCATTTCCCGGTGATCCTATGTTGGGTGGGAGACTTCAGGGAGGTGGGAAGGGACAGGCTTGCTCCATGGGGGCCAAGGGTATGTTTTGTGAGCTGAAATGGGCCTTGGATACTGAGTAGGAACTTACGGGCCCTCAGAGTAACTTTAACAATCAGATATAGAAAAGAGAGTTGTGATATGGGTGATATAAGGTGACAGAAAAAAGTGCAGGGCCACAGGTCCCTGTCCCGCTAACCCCGTACTGCCACATTCTCCCCTCCGGACAGTGGCACACCCTGAGGACTCTAACCCTGCCTTCTCCGTCCCTACCGTCCCTGACAGCTCTCTTGCACTCCTGTCCTAGTGAACTGTGGGGGCCCTCAGTATGCAGTCCCAGACCACATGTAACACTGGCAGGATAAGAAGCCTGGAACACATGCGTGTCCGCTCATCTGATGAGCAAGAAATAAAGAGCACACACTTCCTGAGGTTGGCAAGGTTGTGGAGAAGCAGTGGCTCATGCGGCAATAATAAAAGTGTTCATACACTCTGACCCCCAAATTCTGCTTATACCGATACATCCTGTTACGACAATAAGAACAAATGCGTACTTAGCAGTTCTCTATGCACCATGGTCCCATAACACTCACACACTCTATTCTAATTTAATTCCCTTCCCCACCAAGCAGGCACTATTATTCCATTGAATAGGTGGGAAAACTCATGAGACATTTAGTTGATCAGTTAATCTTTTTTTCCATCAATCTTGGAAACACTGCTCTCCCTCCCCCTACTTAGGCTGAGTGATGGTCATTCCACTAGACACTGGTAATCTTATTCATCTCTCACAGTTAGTGGGTTGCAATATCACACTGGTTCTCAGAGCTAAAATGGGCTTTGCAGACTAAGTAAGAGTTTTCTGGCCCAGGACGAGGGCATCAAGGGCAGAGTAACAGGAGCATTAAGTTCCTACCTCTTCTCCCTTTGCCATGTTGACAGTAAACTTTGTGCTCAGGGTTCAGACACCTTGTAGTGAACAGCTTCTGGCCTGACAGCCCCTTCTGGACAGCCTGGGACTGATCGCTTTTCCATTCTTCCTCCTTCCATTAGAACATCTGGTCAGCCTCAGTGCAACCCCTCGGGTCCAGTGCCTTCTCACTGATCTAGCCCTTGCCTAGGGGTCAGATGATCTTTCTACAGTATAGCTCTCTCTCCTGCTAAAACCATCCCATGCTGCTCGGGTGAAGTCTGGAGTTACTGGGTCCCTGTTACCCACCCTGTCTTTCTCCAGCACTGGAGAAGCTCCATTGCCTGTGACATCTGTGTGGGACCATCTCCCTCCACTTTGATGTGTGGCCTTGGTGTCACCTTCCCACTGAGGGCTCTCCACAGTACTCCTGAGCTTTTCTGTGGCTTCATGGAGAGCTCAGTTTATCACACCTCCTAACCTTAGCTCAGGGTCCAGGGCTTTCCCGCTTTTTCACTGTGGCATTCTTTAAGGTGTTCCTGTGAGATGAAATGGGCTTTGGGAATAATTAACCTATGGCTGGCTTTGGGGAACAACACATACCATGTGAATATGTGCAGAAAGGTGGGAGATGGTGCATGGGAAGGGGAGATGTCATGCTCTGCGGTGGGCACACCAGAAGAGAGCTAGGCCTGGGGGAAAGACAATGCTAGCCACTGTCTGGGGCACGCTGGGGACATCAAGGTAACAGTGTTTGAGAGGGCAGACACTTGGGACTCCACCTGCCCAGCTCTCTGTAGCTTTTCCACTTATCTCCTAAGCCCCCACATCATCTAGGCCCAGACACCAGACACCTGTCACTTTCTTGTAACCAATTCACCCTTAGCATCTAGCATTTCGCGAGCCATCTCACACTTCTGACCTTAATGTCCTAATCTTCAAATGGGCAACACTGATACCTTCCACACCATTGAAGATCTATTTCATAGTGAGGTGTGTGGCTCATCCCTTTACACTCTAAGTGTGTGTGTGTGTGTGTGTGTGTGTGTGTGTGTGTGTGTTCCTGTTCCTGTGTGTCTGTAGCCATGTGGCTTAATACAAAGGAATCTCCACTTGGTAGAAACTAGAAAAGCTTTGAGGCTGGTATTCTGGACTCCCACTAAGCCCGACCTGAAAGCCTGGAGTCTGTGTTCCTGGGCACGCAGTGAATGGAAATAAGGGCCCCTCACCGTGGTGAACCGCTGTCTTGAAACAGCATCACCTTCTATCTAAGGTTCTCAGCAGCTCCCCAGCATGGGCAGGGCTGGGTTAGGGCTGCAGTGGGTGCAGGCTGTGTGCCTATGGGTCTAGTGCTGCCTTTGGGAACCCGGAGGAACAAACTGCCCCACTAGTTGCAATCTGGTGCTTCTGTTTGGGGGCTGTTGTGGGGACTTCACATCTGCGTTTTAGAGCTGTTCCTTGACACAGCATGATGGAATGAGGCGGGGAGCACAGGCTGCACCCGTGCCCTGTGGGACTGCAGAAAGCAGGGAGGGGTCCCTAGAAGATTCTGCGCTCCTAGCACCGGCAGCTGTGATGCCTCCATCTGTGCCAGGCAGTTGCCCTGGCTTCCCTGGGGTCAGGGCTCTGCGCACCGGCTGGCAGGACAAGCCACTTTATCACACAGCGCAGCTGGTTCAGAGGTGGCCCCCCAGTGCTGCTAAATCGGGGCCACCAGCTCCTGCCGCAGGAAGAGGGAAACGCAGGCAGGATGTCCTCTTCTGTGGCCGACAAGTCCTTTCCCATGAACCCCTGCTGACCTTGCCGGCCACGTGGCGGGGGGCTCCCCCACTTGCCACCAGGACCTGAGCGGTCTGGTCTCGGGGAGGGAATGGTTGGGCAGAGGAGCAAGGGCAGGGGGCGTGCCTTCTATGGGCCCCGCCCAGTGGGCAGGGCTGGCGCCCTGAACCTCAGAGCCTCCTCCAGCAACGCATGCCCGCACCTTCCTGCTCCCAGACTTGTCCCCTCGGCGTGACCGGAAAACCGAGATCCCAGAGGAAGCCAGTGTCTGAAACGGATCGAAACAGGAATCCCTGGCTCCAGCTGGGAGATGCCACAGCTTCTGTATCAGAGATCGCCCTACGCAGTGTAAGAGGGCATTTGGACTCTTCTGGCCCACCTTTCAGCGGCCTCTCAGAAGCTGTGAAGTGCAAGCTAGGCCCTGGTGAAGACACCTGCCCGGTGGAGCAAAACATCCAAATAATAAGCAAGGAGGTATAAGCTAGACCCGGAGAAAGTCCCTCCTTCCTTCCTCCCCATTACACTCAAGCTCTCCCACCTTTCCTACGGCCATGCCCGCCTTGCTTCTCCACATTTGTTTCCTCCTCAGGTAGATGATCTTATGATCCACCTGTCTGCCTGAGCCACAGTCCTGGAGCACACCCCTCCTTTCCCACTTCTTCACTTACTGCTAGTGGTGCACTTACCATTCACAGACTGTGGAAGTCCCATTCACTTGTGGTTCCCCGGCTCCTGCCATGTCTCTGGCCACCTCCTAGGCATCTGCCCCCAATTTAGCCTCATCTGACCACTTACTTGTTCACATCTGGGTATTCCTATCTCTAGGTCTCATTTGAGGGACTCCTCACCCTGCTTGGAATTCCCTTTCCTGATGTTCTGTCGTCCCTTACTGGAAGCCAATAGGCTGGTCCCACACTTGGCTCTGGTGAGGAATTAGGGTTCCTTCTACAACACCGGTTCCGGGTGACACCAGCATTCCAGTCCCCAGGGTTCTGAGCTAGGCCCAGATGGCTACAAAGCACCTGCAAACCCGTTCTTCCCCTCATATCCTGCAGCATCCATCCCTCCCAGCCCCCACTGCCCTGGGTCTGGGTCAGGCCCCAGAGCAGGGATATCAGAGAGATCAAGTAGGTACTTTTGATTCAGACCATGATAATGCAGTGTCCAACCTAACTTCCCAGCAGTCTCTGGCTTCCCCTGCATCCCCAGCTGGCTGCCCTCTAGGCCAAGTCCTGAGATGAAGCCTCTTGATGTGGTCATCTGCCTTCTACACAGGTAATACTGAAGGGGTCAGACTGTGGAAGTGGATCAGGACGCCAAGCCTTGAAGTCCAGAGCAAGGTCAAGGACCCCCTCAGTATTTTTCTGCCTTACTCACCGAATGCATGGGCAAACCTTGGTGCGGGGTGGGGAAAAGGAGGACTCAGGCCACACACTGAGGACTTAGTGGCATAGCCAGGACAAAGGTGTTGGAAGGGTTGTTTTGGAATTCCCAGGCTCCGCACCTGTCACCTTCCTCAGCTTTCCTGAGGCTAGCTGGTTTGAGGGGGCTTTTTTTTTTTTCTCTGCACTCTACCATTGAGCGATACCTCACTCCTGCACTTACAGGCTCATGTTCCTGCTGTAGCACCCCTACCAGGCTAGGTGCTCTTGAGACTCTGACTCAGCAGTGGGAGGCACAGGGACCCCTCCCCATCCAGCTGAGGACATTCTATCTAGCTATCTCCTCCTCTTCACTACCCATGTGGTCTCTCCCGGTACTTACTTCAGGGTATGGCATGGCTACCTCTTACTCCTGCTGGCTTCTGCCCGTTCTCCTCACCCCTGTACAATATCCCTGTCTCCCTGGAGGCCCCCTCCTCTCAGGCCTCTAACCTCAGGATGGGGGGGGGGCGGGAATTTGCACTACTTCAGTTCTAGCTACCCAGCCCAATCTCCCCTGAGTCTCAGACACCTGACTTGGCTGACGGTAGGTCAATGTCTTCTGAGCACAGGGCAGTCTCATTCCTTATTCCCACTATCCAATCAGGGTCCCCTCCACACCCACCACCACCACCACCACAGTCACCCAACAAACACGCCCTGAGCTCCGGTGAAAGCCTGGCCCAGGGCTGGGTGCAGGGGAGCAAGAAACAGCCAGAGGGGCACCCCCCACCCCACCACACCTGCCCAGAGGTTCAGTGCAGTGTCTACGCGCAGATGCAATCCTACTTCCCTCATTCTCCCAGCCTGTGGAGGTTCAGAGGGTGAGCCCAGAGCAAGGTTCTGATATCCAAAGACCCAAATTGACTAGTTCTGGTCCAGTCCGCTCCTGAGGACCTTAGGGAGTTACTCATGCTTTCCCTGTGTAAAATGGGGCTCCTGCTCTATGTAAATTAAGACACAAAGTCTGCAAAGTCAGTTTTCCATTTCTATGATGTAAAAACAGAGGCTTCTCTCTGCAACTCTCAGCACTCTCCAATCAAGCAGCACGGGCTCTGTGACGACCCTGCCACCTTGGACTTCCAGGGACAGCAGCAGATAAGAGCGGACGCCCCGCTCATCCTCTGCTTATCCCGATGCTTCCTTCCTGACACCTCCACGCAGCCGCTCTGCTTCCCGCCACTCTCCAACTCCCCCAGAGCCACTTTCACACAAACCTGAACCTGTGCCTGAGGCCCTCTCACAGCCTATGGCTTGGCTTCTGCTTTGCGAGTCTGGGAGCCCCCCAGATCCTAGGAGCCCCGGCCTTGCAGTTCGTCGACCCCGATCGCTCTGGGGTTGCGGACTCAAGATTTGTCTTACGTTCCACCTTGCGCCCAGGATCACCTGGAACCGCACTTGTCTCGGGAGCGGGGTCAGGAGTCCCTTGCCCTCAGTCCCTCCCCGGCAAAGGTAGACGCCCGTCCCGAGCGCCCTCTGGGGGACCTCCCGGGATCCGCCTCCAGCGCGGACGCGAGACGTCGGGAAGTGCGCACCCAAGCCTGGGGTCGGGCGGAGATGGGCCCTGAGGGAAACGACCCCAAGTGCTGGCGCATCGCGACCCAGTGACTATTCGCCTGGGACTCCGAGAGGGAGTGCGTAACGACACGAAGGATCCAGGCTAAGGATGTACTCTGCCCAGGCCGGACTGGGAGCCACTGCCGGCGGACCGAAGTCTGGGACCGGGTCGCGCACCCCGGCCGCCCCGGCCGTGACCCGGCTGCGATCCCACCCTCTCCTTCCTGCTCCCCGGCGGCCCGGGGCCACAGTCCATCCGGCGCCCGCACCCCAGGCCCCTGCGCCGCCAAGTCCCCAGCCCGTCCCCGTCGGTGCGGTCTCACCACCCTGGCGGCGGCGGCCCCGGAGCGGCCAAACCCGGCCCTGGGCTGGGCAGCGGCCCGCGGTGCTCACCGTCCAGGAGTCCCAGGCAGAGCCACAGGCGCAGGCACAGCGCGGAGCCCCGCGGCATCTCCGGCCCCTGCGGCGCGGGTCGGACCTGCGCGGGTCGCCGCAGCTCTGGGCTGGAGTGAGCGCGCGCCCGGGCGCCGGCGGGGCGCAGAGCGGGTGGCGGGCCGGGGGCGGAGCCTGGGCGGGCGGGGCGGGGCTCTGGGGAGGAGGGTCCGGGTCTCCTCAGTCCGCCCCTCACCCCTCTCTGGGTTCCTCCCAGCCCGCCCGCAGCATCCAGCCTCGGAAGAAGAGTGCCAGCTTTGCACTGCCGGCGAGGAGGGCGCGGGCGCGGTTCCGAGGCGCCGCCACCAAGCACCCCTTCCAGGCCCACGGCGGGCGCGCGCGCAGGTACTGCCCTGTCCTCGGGGCGCGCTGTGGCGGCCCCGGATGAGCAAAACCCGGCAGCGCGTGTTTTCCTGCAATTTCATCAAAACCTGCTGCGTTTAGAGCAGAGTCAGCAGTGTAACTATGAAAGGTTAGCGAGCACTCTGCAGACTTCTGCTCTCTCTGCTGAGCGGATGGAGCCGGGCACCTGCTGTGCTCTCTCCTCGCCCTCCCACCGTAGCGCCCAAATGCTTTTGCTCTGAGCTCATTCATAAGTCTTTTTATTTTTTGGTCAGGCGACTACTTTCTGTTTTGGCAAACTCTCACGCAGACTTCCTTTCTCTTTTCGATTCCATTGCTAGAATTTTCCTATTTCAAAATCAGTCCTATGACAATGACAGTTTCAGCCGCTCCTGCTTTTATTTACTCCGTTCACTCGTTTCCCATGGCCCCCTCCAAGTCCGTTCATCCTTGCCAAAAATCAAGGCCAGTTGTAGAAAACACAACAGTTTTAAAGTCACCAACTATTCTAAGAACAAGAAATAACTGAATAGACTACATCGCTAAGCTGGAATTACAAGTTAGTGGGGTATTATTTTAATTCAATAGGTAATGTTGGGGGAGATGAGGCAAACAAAAAAAATGAACTCATATTCCTCTTGATCATACGTAGATTTTCATCCTTTTTTAACTTGAAAAAATTAAATCATTGTGAGATGTAAAACACTCACAGGAAGTATACAATTAGTACTACATATTATAAATGTGAATTTTAAAACAAAGATGTTTCAACAGAGGATGATGAATGGTCCTAACATTCTAAAAACTGCTCCCACTTCCCAAACGTTTCAAATACCCTTATTTGAATTCTTATAAATTTCCTACTTTTCTTTATCGTTTTATGACCACAGTATATGTCTTTCCCTTACTTAAGTCATATTGCTGTGACAGCCTAGACCCTTATTTTTATAGCTGCATCGTTTTCCACCGCTTGATGCACCCATCAAGTTTGTCTAATATTGGTGGAAGTTTAAGTTGCTGCCAGTTTCCAACTTTTGCTGCTCTTGTATATGCTTCTTGGTGTGCATATGCCCTACACACATATACACACATGTGAATGAAACTGCTAGGTATGTGTGTCTTTAACTTTGGTTGACAGTGCCACTCTTTTTTCATTTAGTGGGTTTGTAGTGTCTCATCATGCTAGTAACTGGCTTTTCCATAATTACCATTGAGTTTGAGCACATTTTTATAAATGGTCATTTGGATTTCAAGTTCTTTGTTTTCTTTGTCATTTTTCTTACTGACGTACAAATTCTGGACATAAGTCGTCTGTCAGTTCTGGTTGCTGTCACTGTGTAACAAGTTATTCCAAACTGTCATGAGGCAAAATGGCAATCCTTTTCTTTTGTTCTTGTTTTGGGAAGTCACACTGCAGATACTATTAAGGGTGAGCTGAGGGCTGTGGTGTATGCCTGTGATTTCAGCTACTCTGCTCAAGAGGCTGAGGCAGGAGGACTGTTTGAGCCCAGGACTTTGAGGACAGCCTGGGTAACTGAGCAAGACTCTGTTCTCAAACAGAGTGAAGAGTGAGACCCTGGGTGGGAGAGGGCATGTGTGGCATCAGTGCTCAGTGTGGCCTCAACAGCATCTCCCATGATTTCGTGAAGATATTCACTGTTTTTATTATTTACAAATTCTAATTGTTTCTTTTACATTTAGATCTACATTCTATAATGTTTTTTTTTCTGTGTAGAGGACAAGCGTAGTGTTTTTTTCTCTCTCTCTCTCTCTCCATATGGATATCTAAGTGCTCCGTAACCATTTACGAAAAGATTCTTATTTCCCACTTTTCTCTAGTTCTACCTTAGTTCTAAGTGAATCATCTGCGTTGAATGGATCATTTTCTAGGCTTTGTCTGGCTGTCTATCTTTGTACTGATCCCACCCACCAATCTGTTTCCTATCTGGAAATGTAAAGAGTGTAAACTTACTCTTCAAAAGTTACTGCAATTCTTTACATGTTACATTTCTCTTTAAGTTTCAGACTCATGTTTATCAGTTTCCAGACATAGTTGATGTCTGGGATGTTGATTTGAGTTATAATTCATCTATTATCAGTTTGGGAAAGCTGACTTTTTTTCAACCCATAAACACTGAATATTGCTCCATTTTAAGATATTAATGTCTGTAATCTTTTATAACTTTCTGTGTAGAACTCTTGAACGTTGTTGGGTTAGCCCCAGATAGTTAATATTCTGGTACCACTGTAAAGATAATCACATGTGGACATTTACAATGAAACAATTGATTTTTTAAAGCAGGAAGTTTGTTTTCTTGTTAATGGTGTTTTTCAGAGATCATTAGATATTTAGACACAAAAATGATTTATCAGAAATGCAATTTAAAAATGTTATCTGCTAGTCTGTACTTTGTCTTTCCACTCTCTTAAAGATATCTTTTAGCTAGCAGAAGTTTTTGACTTTGATGAAATCCAATTCATTAATTTTTTCCTATTCGGGACCATAATTTTTCTGATATTAATATGACCACTCCACTCCAGCTTTCTGTGCACAGCACATCTTTAAAAAACCAATCTTTTACAGGCTGGGGAGATGGCACACCAGGTAAAAGTGCTGGTTGAGCAAGCCTTACAATCTGAGTTTGACCCCTGAAATCCACACAAGAAGCCAGATTTAGTGGTTGCATCTGTAGTTTTAGTGCTCCTGTGGGAGATGGGAGGTAGAGACAGGGGCATCTGACAGCTCTGGTAAGCAGCAAAGCTTCAGAAACACTGAGAGACTCTACCTCAAAAACAGCGTAGAAGGAAACAACAGACTCCTGAAACGTTTTCTGACTTCTACAAGTGCCATGGGACACATACACACCCACTCACAAAATACTAAGTAACTAACTAAATTAATTAATCTTAAATAATCTTTTACTTCTAACCTATACTTTTATATTCAAGTGTGTTTCTTTTTTAAAAGAAATATTTATTCTTATTTATGTGTATCTGTGTATGTATGATACCTGTGTGCAGGTGCCTGAGGAAGCCAGAAGGGGCATTGGATTCCTTGGAGCTGGCAGTTGTGAACTGCCAGATGTGGTTGTTGGGAACTGAAGTCCAGTCCTCTGCAGGAGCAGCAAGTTCTCTTAACCACTGACCCCCTGTCTAGCCCCAGTGTTTATTATAGTCAGCCTACCGTTGAGTCTGAGTCTTTGTTTTTAAAGTTCCTCTTCATTGGGGCAGTTGTTCCTTTAATGCTTGCAGTTATGATCATTCACACAGTTAGGTTTGACCTTGTCATCCTGTAACTATTTCCTATTTGTCTCGTCTTTCTTCGCTTCCTCTTCTCTCTTCCTTTTATTCCTCTGGGGTCGAATGTTTTTATGACTCCATTTTATTTCCTTTGTTGACTTACAAACTATTCTTTGTTTCTAACTTTACGGTTGCCTTGGGCTTGCAGTTCACACTGTTGCCTCATACTAGTCCTCTTTCAAGTGATAGCGTCCCCCTTCCCATGGCTGCTCACACCGGACCGTAGCGTCTCCCTTCCCCTGGCTGCTCACACCGGACCGTAGCTGCCCACGCTGCTTCTCTCAGCTCCAACGCCGGTGGTATTCTTTTTGCTTAGGCTTATTGTAACCCTCGTACATTGCCATGATTTTCATCTGAACCATCACTTGTCTTTTATAGACATTTAAGTAAACATCCTTTGTATTTACCATTTGTGTAAAATTTTCACCAGATATCGGTGCCCGTCTTCTGGAAGATTTTCTTGAACTTTTCTAGCAGAATGGGTCTGTTAACAATGACATCGTTCAGTTTCTGTGTGCACGTCTAAAAAGCCTTTTTTCTCTTATTTGTAGACTATAATTTAAAATATGTTAGACTGGGTGGGGCTGGGGAGATGACTCCATCGTTAAAGTACTTGCTGTGTAAGCATGAGCACCTGAGTTTGGGTCTCCAGAGCCCATATAAAAACCCAGGCAGCAGGTGTGTGTCAGCGATACCAGCGTTGGAGGCAGAGACAGGTGGATCCCTGGGGCTCTCTGGCCAGTCAGTCTAGTTGAATTGGTGAATTTCAGGTTCAGTAAGAGACCCAGTCTGAAAAAGTAAGATGGAGAGTGAATGAGGAAGAGACTCAGCATTGATCACTGGTGCGCACACATGTACGCACATGCACACATACACACATGCATAAACAAAATACATCAGACTATTCAACATTGTTGTGTACTTTCCTGAGACATTTTTTTTTTGGTATGCCTTTCAGTTTCCTATTTTATAATGTAAAATGCACGTAACACAAAACTTACCATCTTAACTATTTTTCAGTGAACATTTCCCTGGCATTGGATGCCATCACACTGCTACGCTGCTGTCATCATCACAGTCTCTAGGACTCTTTTCAGTTGAAATTCTGTAGCAATTAAATAATAACTCCTCGTTGTGGCCTGCGCTCCACTCCTGACAAACACCGTTCCACTTTCCATCTCTGTGAGTTCGGCTGCTCTAGAAATGGACCCACACAGTATTTTTCCTTTTGTGACATTTTTATGCTTCCTTCACTTACATAATGTTGTTCTCAAGTTCATTTGTGCTGTAGCATGTGCCAAAACTTTTTACATTTTAAAAGCTGAATAATATTCCTGTGTGTATGTCTGCATGTGTGTGTATGTATGTACATGCATGTATGTGTGTATGTGTGCATGCATGTATGTTTATGTCTATATGTCTGTATGTGTGTGCATGCATGTATGTGTGTATGTGTGTATGTGTATGTGTGTATACATGACAATTTCCTCATCCATTCAGTGTCATTGCGACTTGGGTGGCTTACATTATTGACTGTTAGAGGAGGAAGTGCTGTGATCAAGGGTGTACAAGTACCTCTGAGCCCTTGCAGCCACTTCTTTTGAATATAGGCTAAAAAGGTGGAATTTCCGGGTCATTAAACAATTGCTTTTTAAAATGTTTTATATTTATTTTATGTATATGAGTGTATTGCCTGCATGTGGGTAGGTACATTCCTGTTGTGCAATGCCTGTGGAGGTCAGAAGAGGGCGTTGGATCTCCTGGAACTGGAGTTATGGATGATTGTTAACCACTATGTGGGTGCTGGGAATTGAACCCGGCCGGGTCCTCTGCAAAAACAGCCGGTGCTCTTAATGGCTGAACTACCTCTCCAGTCCCCATTTTTAATCTTTTAGGAACTGCCATGCACTATCCGTAGTAGTGACATCATTCTACTATTTGCCCCAAGCGCACAAGGATTCCTCTATCCACATCTTCAGCAATGTTTGTCATGCCTTTTTGGTGACTGTTTTGATAGTAGCCGTCCTATTCGGTATGAGATGCTATCATATTGTGGTTCTGATTTGCATTTCTCTAATGATTAGTGATGTGAAACATCTTTTCATATGGTTTTTTGGGGAAATATCTATTAAAGTCCTTTGGTCTTTTTTTTTTTTTTTCAGTTTTTATTTATTTTTTTTTTTGTGATAGGTTCTCCCCGTAGCCCCAGCTGTCTTGAAACTCACTACGTAGACCAGGTTCACCTTGAACTCACAGAGATCAACTGCCTCTGTCTCCCAAGTGCTGGCCACCACACCGGGTTTCCTTTGTTCAAGTGATGTTTGTTTTGTTTCTTTTCCTAGTGTGTTTCAGCTGGATCATTTCTGTTATGGCTTCAGGTTCCCTGCGCTTTTCTTCTGTGTTGTCTACTTTGCTGGTAAGCACTTCAGTGAAATTTTCATGTCAGATATTACATTTTTTAGCTACAGGATTCCACTTGAAACTTGTATGTGTTCTCCATTTCTAGGGTCATTGTGTTCGTCAGTTTTATTTTGAAATATTTTAGAAGCCATCATTTAGCTGGCATGGTGGAACATGCTTTTAACCTCAGGGCTGAGGGAGATGGGCAGGAGGGATGTTTATGGGGGCAACAAGGTCCCTTGGGCTGTAAAGAAAATCCATCTAAAAAAATCTTTCACATGACAATGCCATCATCACATTTTCCTGTTTCTTTGCATGCCTGGTAATTTTTTTTATTGAGTGTTAAACATTTTGAATATTATGTTATTAAATGCTTGGATTGGCATCATCACATTTTCCTGTTTCTTTGCATGCCTGGTAATTTTTTTTATTGAGTGTTAAACATTTTGAATATTATGTTATTAAATGCTTGGATTGGTTATGTTTCATCAAAGGACAGACACACACACACACACACACACACACACACACATCAGGGCACACATTTATTTGGAAGTCACCTTGATTCTTTAGCCATTATTGCTAGGTTTTGTTGACACGTGGCACCCTCTTACTAAGGCTTTACACCCTCCGGGATCCTGAGTGTCTCTGCTGTTCATCAAAGTCTCTGCATTCTGGCTGTCACTTCTGTACTTCTGGCCTCTTCCGAGTTTTGGGAATTGCTCAGCCTGCAAGCTCTGTCCAGTTTGTTGGGGCTTTGCCTTGTGGACAGACAGATACAGTCAATCTCTTGAAGGCAAGAGATTTAAGGCAAGCTGTTTGTAGATTTCCAGAGCATTTCTCTGCCCACAGTTCCTGTCTTGCATCCTGTAACACAAATCCCAGCTGCTTTAGTCTCTTTAATCATACAACATGTCTTCTTTACCCAGCAGGTCTGGCACACTGGATTTGGTTTTCATCTCCTTGATCTCAACTTAGAAAAAGTTGAGATATTTGTGTAGCCTGCCTAATTTGTTATTCAAAATGTAAAAGGGTTTGTTTGTTAGGTGATTTTATTGTTCAAATATCATAGCACGTACTTACACAAAGCTACATGGAATGGCTTACTGCACATCAGAGTCTAGGATACAGGATCCATCGATGTTCCAAAAGGCAGCATTAATTGGACACAGTGGGTTACAGAAAAGAGAGAAAAGGACACGGAGGTAGGAAGAGAACATGTTTTGGGGTGTTAGGGGTGAGTGGGAAGTGGGGGTTGGGGGTGGGGAGGATCAAGCTGTATTATGGATGTGCAATTACCAAAGAGTAAATAGAAGATATTATGAAAACATGTCTCTCATAGCCAACATGTGATTTTGACGTGGTAAAAACCCAGACCAACAGTTGGGTGTGGTAGCACATACCTTCAGTCCCAGCACTTGGGAGGCAGAGGCAGGAGGATCTCTGTGAGTTTGAGGCTGGCCTAGTCTACATAGTGAGTTCTAGACAGTTGGAGCTACAAGGAGTCCCTGTCTCAAAAAGACAACAAACAAACAAAAACAGACCAACAGTCTTTGACGTCATCGTGTGTATGTTTGGTGTCATTACTGGTAGAGTTCAGTTTATATCTCTCCTTGTGCTTTATTTGTCCCATCTTTCTGTCGTTTGCTTCTTTATTACCACCTTGAATCAGTCAGGTTTTTATTATTGTTGCATTGTTATCGTGTACTGATTCCAAAGATGACCACTACCATCTCCTACTTCTCTCCCCGTCACTCTCTGTAATGATGTGATTTTACAGCTTCTTCTGTCACACCTGGTAGGTGATTTCTCTTTAATGACAAGATGAACTGCTGTCGTAACATTAGCCAAGTAGATTTAGCAAAAGTGACATCATGGAGACTTTCCCTTGACACTCTTGCAACTTTCTGCCTCCATGAGATAGATGTGTCCAGAGCAGCATGCCGGAAGATTGAATGGGGAGGTGGATCACCGAGAAATAATCACTCACCATGGATTTCAGATTAAATGTTTTAAAACAGAAAAGTGCAAATATTCTAAATGTTAGAAGGATTTTGATTTGCAGTTGCTAGGTGGTACTATGTAGTTTTGGTTTGAACTTTGGGAGAGGCCAAGCTTAGAAGAGTCAGACCACAGAGTTTATCAAATGAAGCCATAAATAAGGAAGGAAGCCTAAGAATCATTTCCCCTGAGGAAAGCTGTGCATGTTGCAAAAAGACAAGAAGAGGGGAATGAGGCAGGCAGGAACTGGGTAGGGAGCTCAGATGAGGCCTGTGTCCTTGAAGAGATTTGGTGTCCCCAGTACTCAGACCATGCCCAGGAAGGGCCAAAACAGGAGAAGCAGTTGGAAGATCTGGAGGCAGTGCCTTATCTCTGAAGGGGTTGTCAGGAATAATGTGGACCCTGTAGAGAAGCTCATATCTAGCATAGGGCTGGAGCTAGCTGACTTGTGGAATCTGCCGAGAGAGATGCTCAGGGTGACAGGCCCAAGGCACCTTCCCAGAGAGGGCTCAGTGCAAGTTGGGAAGACTGAAGAAAGGTCCCTGGATCGGTTCCCACAGCATCCCCAGCAGAGGTGGCCTGAAAGAGCTGCAGTCACCGTGGGAGGCTGCATCAGGGCATAGCCCCCCAAGTCAGTCAGTCACATACCAGTGGTCAAAAGCAGAAGTGAGCCCATGCCTGCGGGGTGCTTCTGAGGTTGGAAGGGAAACTTTGGGGAACAGCTACAACAGCCACATGGGGTAGAAGGAAGCTGTTTGGAGGGCCAAGCATTTACCAAAGGGAGTCTGAGTCAGCCAGGGAGGATCCGATTTCATGTAGAAGTGACTGAACAAACTGTAGACATAGGTTGTTTGCTTACTCTGTCTTCACAAATGGGGGAATGGTTCCTGGCAATAATTTCATTCAGTTATGGCTTAAAAATATGGAATTTTTTGCCTGTGAGTTATGGTGTGTAAGTGTCAAAACCTCCACATTTGTGTACGGGAAACCCTCAAACAGAATTTAGTTAAATTAATATGTCCACTGTCATGGCTAGTTCTAATTGTCAACTTAAAATTTTATTTATTTTTATTTTATGTGTAATGAGAGTTTTACCTGAATGTATGCAAGTGCACTTGTGAATGCAGTTCCTCTGGAGGCCAGAAGAGGGTGATAGATCACCTGCAACTGGAATTATGAGCAGTTAGCTGCCATGTGGCTGTTGGGAACCAAACCTGGGTCCTCTGCAAGGGCAGTCAGTGCTCATAACCACTGAGTCATCTCTTCAGCTCCTCTAATTGTCAACTCGACACAAGCTAGAATTGCCTGGGAAGAGAGTCTCAGTGAGGGACTGTCTAGATCAGGCTGACCTGTGGGCAGGTCTGTGGGGACTGTCTGGATTGCCTTAATTGGTATGGAATGACCCAGCCTGAAAGTGGGTGGTACCATTCCCTAGTTTTGGGGCCCTGGACTGTGTAAGAATAGATAAAGGGAGCTGAGTACTAAGCAAGTTTGCATTTATCTCTGCTCTTGACTGTGGTGGTGCCAAGCTGTTTTAAGTTCCTGCTGTGACTTCCCTGCTGTGACGGACTGTCGCCTAGCACAGGAAGCTGAACACCCTCTCTCCCCTAGGTCATTGTTTGTCAGGTTATTTTATCATGGCAACAGAAATGAAACCAGAGCAGTTGCACAGTGTGAAATACCAGACAGCTAGGTAATAGGTGTGATTAGATGATGGACTCATGTTTAAGATGTCCAAGGGAAAAAGAGGTGGAAAAAAAAGCAGAAGGAAAAGTTCAGTGTAATATCTTTTTGGTGAGATTAAAAAAAACCCCTGCCTTTTAGTATATTTTCTATTACTAAAAGAAAATATCTAAGACCAGATGATTTATAAAAAACAGAAGCTTATTCAGCTGGCAGGTCCAGTGTCTTGCTTGGTATTAGCCTCTGGGAGGCATTCTTGTGTCAATGTGGCACGGAGCGTCACTACATGGCAAAATTGAGGAAGCGTGCTTAGCTTGGGTAGCTCTTCTTCATCTAAGACACTAGTCCCCCTAGAGGTTCCACTCAGATGACTTCGTGTAATTTTAATTACCCCCAAGGCCTCTCCTATAATTAACAATGTCACATCAATTTGGGCAGTAAGTTTCCAACATATGAGTTTTTTGAGACAAGGTCTCATGTAGATTAGGCTGGCTCACTGTGTAGATGAGGATGAGTTTGACTTTCTGATTCTCCTTCTACCTCCTGAGTACTGGGGTTATAGGGATGTGCCCCCATGTCTGGTTTATATGTGCTGGGGATCATATCCAGGGATCCATACATGCTAGGCAAACATTCTACCAACTGAGTTACATCTCCAGCTCCCCAACACATGAATTTGAGGGACAGTTTCAAACTTTAGCTCTAGGGGAGAAGGAAGGAAGAAGGGAGATAGGCAGGCAGGCGGGAAGTGATAAATCTGGAGTTTTCCTGAGCCTCAGGATGACCATCACAAAGGAAGGAGAAGGTTCCCTTCACGTGGGGCTCCAGTGTACACCCTCCTGAACCCCCTCATCAGGACACTTGCCTGCTCACTCTCATTCCTTTCCCAGCACGGGGCATGCCTGTGACTTTGTTGGCTTTGAAATTGGTCTACTTGGAGACAGTACTCCATCTTTAGATATCTAAAGGGATGTTAGGAAATGGGATTTGATTCCTTCCATCTGGCTCTGAGGGACAGATTTAGGAGTCATGTCTTGAATTTTCAAAGTGGCTGCATTTTATTTGAAGTAATATGCTTCTGAAAATTGTGTACAATTCATACAGACAAGACTAATTTTCCCCTAGAAGTGTGTGCCTGTGTGTATGTGTGTGTGCATGCCTGTGCGTGTGCTTGTGTGTATGTGTGTGCGTGCCTGTGCATGTGCCGGTGTGTTTGTGTATTTGTGCTTGTATGTGAATGAAGTAGGAAGGGAGTCTTATGTGTGTGTTCTTTTAGGTTTTTTTTTGAGACAAGATCTTGTTATGCAACCCAGGTAGGCCTAGACCCCCCCCTATAAAGTTCAGTTTGGCCTCCACCTCACAGCAGTCTTTCTGCCTTAGCCTTCCAAATCCTGGGATCACAAACATGTGCCACCATGCCTAGTTATGTACTTGTTCTTGGTACCCATATACTTAACGGCTATTGCCAAGTTTTCTTCCTTAGACTACTGTCTTACATGCCTGTGATCCGTGTCTTCTACTTCTTAAATTCCCAGATATCGATTCTTCTCTATGTCTCTCAGCTCTGGCATCTAATGTATAACTGTCTTACATCAATAATGAGAATTTTAAAACAGCAAATTCACAGGGACTGCTTGCCAAGGTTGAGATGTCAGGGTCCAGCTGCTTCGATTGTAAGAAACTAAGCAATGACAAGGATCTGTTAACTGCCTACTTGGTGCCACCATGTGGCCGTATCGCATCATGTGTGTCCCCACACGCTCTCATTTATTTATTTATTTAAAATTTGAAAGGATTCCCATGCTCTTCCAAAACTATGCATTAAGACTTTATGAATGGTATTTAACCTTCGATTTCAAATCCCCGTAATTTGTGCCTGTAGAAATAATGGTGCACGAGGGGAGTGGGACTGACATCACAGAGGAAAAGCTACGCAGGCATCTGTGACATTCGCAGATCAACTTTTCCCTCTTTGGCACTGGTAATGAGATGTCTTCACGGAGAGAAGAAAACTCTTTGGAGCGGGTGAAAGGTCCAGTGAGGTGGTTACACTCATCAGATTCTTCCAGTCTCTGTGCTAAGTGGCCCATAATGTATGCATTTGTTCATCTATTGAGTGACTAGTTCTGGACATCCTGCTACATAGCAGGCACTCAGGGTATAGACATGAGCAAGCAGGAGGTTCTTGCTTCTGTAGAATTGATTGATTGTATCACTACCTTATAAGTGGTGGTTGATTCATATTGAGAGAGCTATGAAGTGGCTAGCAGACTTGTCCTTATGGCATGACTGCAGTGTCTATGGTTTGGAGATGCCTACACCAACAGTGACTCCTGACTGAAGACTTGTCTTGGAGAATGGATCCTGTGAGCAGAAATGACCTCAGATGTGAACAACACTGTCAGACATTCATCTGGAAATCACACACCTGCCTCATCTCTGCATATCTTTTGCCCACTCAAAAAGCACATGCAGGTCTGTGTAAAGAACTCTTGGAAATACACATAGGAGCCACATGTCAGGACCCCAGGGTGGAGACCTGAAGTTGGAAGTATACTGAGAGTGGTCCAGCTGCCTCCTAGCCTAGCATAGCACCTTCAGCGTGGGGCATTGGCCCTGGTTCAGATACTTTCAGTGATGGGGGTTCACTACTTACAGAGCAGTTGGTGAATCACAGTCAAGATTGTCTTCATATTTGAAGAGAGCAGCAGTAGTCTCACAAAGTGAACCTTCATGTTCAATGAGTATCTTATCTACTCATATAAATAAGGCAGGCATTTCTTGGCTCCAAACGCCAACTATTTCAAGCACCTCTATTGAGGAGCCCCTGAAGACCCTCAGAACTGCCACCTGTGATCTATTCTAAAGTTGTCTATGAACTGCCTCTGTTTCTCTAGTCTAGTCTATTCATCTGTCTTTCTATCAGTACCAGGCTATCTTAACAGCATATGGCTTTGAAACAAATTCTCTGTTTGGTAGAGCAAACCACATCTCTTCGTTTTGTCTTAGTGATTCAAATAATTTTTGTGTATCATTGTAAATCATTAGTACTTAAGATGGCTGCCACTGAAAAGATAAAGATTGATTGTCATTCACAGATCCCAGGAGGGGAACTTGGAACTTGGGGAGGAAGTGCAAGGGGAAGCCCCAGGGCCAGTAGGAAGGCAGGGGATGACTGTATGCAAGAGCCTTTTTTTGTGGTCTTTCTAGGAAAGAAAGGGCGAGGCTGGATAAGTAGGCTTTGGGTTGACTAGTCTGAATAATTTCAAGTGGGCTCTTGGGCTCTATCTAGGTTATCCTTACTTGTCTGCTACTTGGGGCTAGAGTGGTTAGATCGATCAAGTAGAAGTGGCCTAGAGGATGAGAACCGGACAGATGAGGGAACAAGGAGGCAGGTGCAGGATAGCAAGGTCTATCTAGGGTTAGATAGCAAAGCATGTTAATAAATAAAAAAATAAATGTTATTACCAGGGTTCTAGGGCAGACGTCCTAACTCAAGGAGTCACAAGGGATTGGGCTAGGACAACCCTCCCAATTAAGAGATAAGAGATAGTAAAAAGCAGAGGGAGTAGATTTAGTTTGTGTGGCACATTGGGAAGAGGAATAGTTTATCTTCAGGGATCTGACATGAGCCTCAGGTTTAAAAAGAGGGAGAACCGGAGCAGGGTATCAGAGGTCTGCATAATGAAGTGGTCCTGACCACAGAGCTGTCTGGCTGATTATTATCTCAGGTCTGGTTCTGCAAAGCTGTCTAAAGAAGTCCTTGTTGCTTGGGGGGACGAACCCATTCCCACGAGATAACTGCTCCTGCTTGGGGGTGATTCCACAATGGGGTGATCTGTCTGTGAGCTTTTGCAGTTCCTGGAATTCAGGGTGGCCAAAGGGTTAGAACAATGACTTTAGGGGTCTGTTGGGGTCTGGAGCAGGATTTCGTAAAGGCTGACAGGAGGGTGATTCAGTCACTCTTGTCTTTTTACCTCAGCCTTGAAGGTTGAGGTAGTTCAGGTATCCCTGGCTTTTAGGCAGACATTCCTTTAGTGATTAACATGCCTATGTGCACAGTTAAGCAGGTCACTGACCCAAAGTAAAGGAGACATGCAAAGTGAAGGCAGAGATGCCAGGCTTCTAGCTCGCTTAGAGTTACCTTATGGGCCCAAGTGAAGAATTCGAATGTTTAAAGAATTTTATTTATTTAGAAAAAATGCTTTTTAAGTGCTTGTTATAAAGTCATGGTTAATACAGTGTCTACTTAAACACTTATTTTAAAATTTACCCACATTAAAGTTCTTTGTGATGTACAGTTTTACAAACTTTGTCAAATGTACAGATGGTTGAACGGGCGTCCATAATCAGGACACATGTCAATCCCCGTTTTCCTTTCCCAATTTCCTTCCTTTTACACTTTGTATTCAGCTCCTCCTCCAGCCCAACCCCTGGGAACCACTGATTTACTCTCCATCCTTAGAGCTGGCCTTTCTTAAAGAAGAACACACACACACACACACACACACACACACACACACACACACACACATATGGAGCCATGAAGTACCAAGATTTGTGCACGTGGCATGACTTATTGACCCAGCACAATACTTTGAGATTCATCTAAGTTACTGCATCTAACAGTAACTAGACTTTTTTGATGCAGAATTCCCAGAACAGAATTACTATTCTAGACATTTTAATTGTTATTTTAAATTAATTAATTACTTATTTTATTTGTATTAGTATTTTGCCTCCATGTATGTAAGTGCACCCATGTATGCAATGTCCATGGAGGCCAGAGAAGGGTGTCAGAGTCCCTGGAACTGGAGTTACTGATAGTTGTCAGCTGCCATGTGGGTGCTGAGGAACAGAAATCTGGTCCTTGCAAGAGTAGCCAGTGCTTTTAGCCACTGAAACATCTCTCTAAGCTCATTTTGATTATTTTTGTGTTGTTGGAGATGGAACCCAGGCGCCTTGTGCATGCTAGGCAAGCACTCTGATAGTGACCTATATCTTCAGCACTGTTCTGGCCATTTAAAATACAATTCAGTGGAATCAGCATTGTATGAAATTATATAACCATTTCTGCTATCTGATTCCAGAACATCTTCATCAATCCAAAAGAAAACTCTATACTAAATAGTAAATAGTCACCAATGTCATTCCCCTGACAACTGTAGTTATTTCTTTCTATATAATTTGTCTACTCTAGATATTTATTATAGATAAAACCATTCAATATGTGGACTTTTAACAAAATTATTTTATTACTTTTATGTGATTGAGTGTAATGCCTACATGTGTGTAAGTGCACCCGTGTCATGCAGTGCCCACTGAAGTCAGAAGAAGGCGTGGGATTCCCTGGAACTGGAGTTACAGATGGTTGTTAGCCATCATGTGAGTGCTGGGAATCAAACCTGGGTCCTCTGCAAGAGCAGCCAGTGCTCTTAACTGCTGAGTCACCTCTCCAGCTCCCATACATTTAATATTTTAATGAGTTATGTAGGTATTTTAATTTTAAAATAAAATCCACGTAATTTAAATGAAATAATTTTACAATATCTTTCAAATACCTACGACCTTTCTACTTTATGTTGTTTCATTTTATAAGAGGCTCTGGGAAGGGAAGGCAGTGTTATTGAAATTGCTTAATCTCAAACTTTCATTCATAGAAGCTTTTTGAGTATTTCTCAAAGGTACAGTCTTCTGACTGCTGGTTACATAAAGTCCTTGGAAAGAGGGGCAGACAGGGAAGGACTCCCTCAAGACTCGTTTCCTTTCTTCTTTCCATGGCCCTGAGCCCTTGACTGTTCCACTGTCCCAGAGAAAGGTTGCGCAGAAGCTTCTGCCTCCAGGGCACGCGGCTGAGCTGGGGGTCTCACAGCCCTGCAGATCTGGCTGCAGGACCTCACCTCTGTGTTGCAACGTGTCCTCGCGGTGCTGGAGGCCTCCGCGGAGCGGGTCACGCTGCTGTCAGCTCCTTCAGCCAGGCGCAGGAGCCCGGGCGCGCGCCGTTCCCTCGCGTGTCCTCTCCTCGTGCTCTTTCTTCGCTCACGCGTTCCAGCACCGCGTCACAGGCGACACAGTCCCGCAGTGTGTCCCTTGTTTGGGCTCCTCCCGCAGCTAGAGAAACCTCTTTGAACCGTTGACTCCATTTGAAGGCGCCCACCAGAACTGTTCCCATGGGTGGGTACCTGGGCCGGGCGCACCCTCGTCCGCCACCCCCGACTGTGTCCTCTGGGGACCCGCTGAGAAGACCCTCGCCACGTGTCCACCGTGTTCCCGAGGCTCTCCAGGTTCACTCCATGGGCAAGTCCCTGGACCTGGCTGGCAGTCTGTCTTTTGAGGATCGTGCGACTTTACCCCATCCTCATCAGCACCCTCAACAGGTCATGGTGGTCCATGAGCCGCGATGCCCAGTGGAGCAGGCTAGGCACTTACTCCTGGGAGGCTTTTCCTCGGTTTTCTTGAGTGGCCAGCAGAACTCAGTGCAAACAGTTCCCAGGTCCAGGGAGTCTCGAAGATCAGTGATCCTGCAGGTGGCCTCGACTAAGAGCAAAGACACACTTCGTTTGGTTCTGGGGCAACCCGTCCTGATTATATGGTCTTTCCTCACTGGCCACCTCTCCGCGCCATCTAGGAAGGAGACCTGGATAAGAACTCTCAAAAAGCTCAGTCAAGTGCAAGTCAAGGAAAAAAAAGACCTCACCGCCTTGGGAGAAGGTAGGGAAGGGTTTGTCAAGCAGGAAGAAGGTCTCGGAGTCACCGAGAGGCTCTTTGATCAAGGAAGGGATCCTGGCGGCAGTGTGAGCGCCCCATCTGCATTTAGACGCCTGATTGTCAACGGTGTGCTCTCTTCTTTTATACCCAGACCTGGTCCTCTGAACAGAGATTTTTGTAACAAGAACTCAGCAAACAGCCTTGTTAAGGAATACCAAGCAGCCTTCAAGAGCTCATGCAGCAAACGAAATGCCATAGCCAGCTCCTACAGTTCCTCCGTAGCGCAGTGGCCGCCGGCGAGAAACCGGGCTGCTGCAGCCGCAGGTGCTCCAGGACTGTCTCACCCAGCTTCGCTCCAGTTCCGGGAGCCTGCGAAGGAAACCAATGAGAAAGGCCGCTTTCAGCCTAGCTCTCCGTGTAGTCTGACAGGAAAGGAAAGGAAAGCCAATCATGAAAATATCACAGCTGCTCCCCAAGGCCAGCAAGGAGACCCAAGAAATGACCTGCTCTCAGCTGATATGACCAGGCCTGTGAGACGCAAGATCCCTCTGCTGCTGCCTTGTAGGAGAGAGGTTCCTATTATCCTGCCTCTACCCCCTGAGCTAAGTTTCCGAGTCACCACAGAAGACCTTGACTTAGAGAAGAGAGCTGCCATGCAGTGGATCAACAAGGTCTTGAACGGTAAGATGGAGGCTGCGTAGACTGCAATACCTTCAACTTCCTGTTCTTCCCTCCTGCCGCAGGGACCTTCTCGAGGGCACTCTCTCCAGCCTCCATCTCTCATCCACAGCAGACAGAGTTCTAGGGAGATGCAGAATCCTAGGCCTGGTTGTCCTCTCCTGATCTGCTCTAGTGGCTGCCTCTGTGGGCTGTTTCTCTTGGGTCTCCTTAAAACCTGCTTTGCCTGGTCTGGTTGTAAAGAAATGAATAGATTCCTGGTCCCTGGTCTACCAGGGGTCTGTCTCCCAAGTATTTGACTGTGTTTCCTTTACTGGTGGTTTAGAAGGACCTTGTAGGGGGTTAGTCTGGCTTTGTTCTTTAGTCAGTCTAGGAGGCCCATGGAAAATCCCGTGAACCCATTAGGATGGTTAACTTTACCCAGACCAATGGTGTTCTAGTCTTATCCCTATGTGCTAGAAGTCAAAGTTGGGTAAATGGAGGCTGTCAGGGCAGCTAAGTCAGTGGATCCCGGGACATTAAAGGAGCACCCTGGAATGATTTTCCTCCTGGTGAGAGCATGCAGGGTGACCACTGCAGCTGTAGTTGCCTATTTCTGCCTCTCCTATTTGTTTAATTGGGCAAAATAAAGACACACACACACACACACACACGCACAGACACAGACTTGTGCATGCTATCTGCCTGCTTGACATGCTATGAGAAATGAGCTCTCTGTCATCACAAAGTGTACACACACTTATGTTAATCAGTCTACGTGGCTTTTGAGATGATCAAGAGATTCAGTCGGATAGCAGGTGTAGGAGGCTGCTGCTGGTAAGACAAAGGATATTTTAGGGAAAACTTTTTTATAGGTAGAACTGTATTGTAGAGCCATGGTAAAAAGCATAGTGTAACGAACGCCTAAGCCAATAGTATCGTTGCTTGCTGCCTTTATTAAAGAGTTATGCATGGAGATAGCGTTGTAGCATCTTTATCAAGTATGTCTGCTCTATTTTACTCTCTTTTGCTGTGACAAAACACTGGCCAAAAGCAGCTTGGGGAGGAAAGGGTCTATTTTTCTTTTACTTCCAGGCCATAGTCCATCACTAAGGGAAGTCATGGCAGGAACTCGTCAGGAACCACAGAGAAATGCTAACCTGTTCTCTGGCTCACTCACAGGATATATGCTTAGCTAGCCTTCTTATACAATCCAGGGCCACCTGCCTAAGGATGGTGCCACTCACAGTGGGCTGGACCCTCCTGCATCAATTAATGACAGTGCCTCCCAGATCAAGACAATGACTCAGTCGACAGTTGAGATGTCGCTAGGAGAAAGGAAGTTAATCTTTGGAGACCACTGTCATATGTACAGTCTCTTGTTGACTGAAATATCATTATGGTTAATGACTGTGTGGCTTTTCCTATGGAAGATGTTTATGTGTCTTTGATCTTTGAATCCACAGTGAAGGAGGAATTGCCATAGAGATGAATGGTGACATGTTGAGCCAGAAGTAACTGGGACAGGTTTTCTGGGGCCTAGCTAATAGGGAAGAAGCACCCCTTACTGGTTCTCCGTGCTAACTCCTGATTTCTGTGCTTGAAGTGTGTGAAGTGGCAACCCTGCTGCTTCTCACTGTCCCCTGACCTGCATCCAGGCTGCAAAATGCTTAATGTGTGTCAGGAAATGACACAAGAGAACTTTAGTCTTTTTGAAATGTTTGACAAAAAGCTAGAGAACTTCCTTGAAGTCTTTACCAAGTTTCTCTTATTGTTAAAGAGTAGTGGAATCAGGAATTAACATTGACGTATTGCTATTTGCTGCACTTCAGATTTTAACCTAATTCTCCACATTTACTTTTAACATTTTACTTCACATCAATAAGGAATCCTCACATTTGGACACGTAGGATTGACAGACAACCTGGATAGGAATAAAGTGCATGGTTTCCTGAAAACTGAGAAAGTTTTGTTGTTTGGATAAGTCCGTTTCATGATTACGATTTTTTTTTGATGCCAAGAAGTTAGTCATTCAAATGTCAGCATTTATGATTTTTTTGTAGTTTGGAGTATTGGGTCTCGAGTTTCATACTTGCTAGGAATGTATTCTATCACTGAGCTATCTCTCCAGCCTTTTCCTTTTTTTTTTCTTGTCCTTTTGAATTTTGAGACAGGATCTTGTTAAGTTACCTAAACTGACTTTGAAGTTGCTCTGTGGCTGAGTAGGTCTCGAACTTGTGATCCTCCTACCGAAGCCTCCCTATTAGCTGACAGTACAGGCTGGGATCAAATGTCAGCTCCTGTACCTTCCAGCATGTGTCCTGGATAAATTACTAATCTTTTGTTCTTGTAAATAAAGGGGGGGAATAATCATAATAAAAATTACAAGATGGCTTAGGTATGCCCTCTATGATGTCAAGTGCTTTGTATTTATCAATCCCCCTTTATTTTTCTTTAAATAATCACTCTTATTTGTATCTTTTACAGATGATGGAGCTAAGGCCCAGTACAGTTAAATGACCTGAGGACGACCACACTAACTGATCATGTAGATACTGAGTTGGAAATCTGAGCGCCTAGTCTGTACTCTGTATGAGTAGTGTAATGTCACATTCTGTGTAGGGCCATTTTGATACTTAAATAAGATAGTTATCTGGAGTGCTAGTCTGATTTACACTGTAGTGGTACATGTTATCTCTTAATATGACTATGTGTTGCTTCTTTTGGCCACAGTTGCCCACACATCTCCTTGGAGAGTCTTCCCACAACCCTTTGCCCATCTTGAGAATGCTCATAGGTCTGTGAAGGTATTCTTCAACCATTCATTCTGTAGGACACCACAGTGGTCCCATTTTTGCTTAGCACCTGGGGAAAGGCTACTCTTTCTTCCTGAACCACCCTGTCCTAGTTTCATTTCTGTTGTTGTAATACAATACCCTGAAAAGGCAACATAGGGAGAAAAGGTTTATTCAGCTTACAATCCCAGGTTACAGTCTATCATTTCAGGCACGTTAGAGCAAGAACTTTAAGCAGCTATGATATCCACAGTCAGGAGCAGAGAAAATACATGCATGCTCATTGACTCATGTTCAGCCCCAACTCTACACTCATACAGTCCAGGACCCAAGCCCTGGGAGTGGTCCCACCCACAATGGAGGAGTCTTTATACGTCAATACAAGCAGTCAAGACAATCCTCCACGGACGTTTACACAGGTCAGCCTGATTGATCTATACAATCTCTAATTGAGATCTCTTCCCAGATGATTCAACATTGTGTCTAGTTAATAGTTAAAACACATCATCACTTATCCTCTGTCTCTGGCCATCAAAACAACTGTATATGTTTCCAGAGCAGGGGCACCACCAATTTTCACTTCTTATTTCCTCTACATACGTGCTTGTACCTGTTATGTGAGATGCATATACAAATTCATTATACCAATATGTTTTTTCTGTATTTTCATATCATTTACTTTTTATGCTTTTTATGAGTTTAAATGTGAAATTATTGTGTAGTTAATAAGAATTTTGGTTTCATGTCTTAGTTTAGAATTCCTCTCAATTTCTTGGTGTCAATTTAAATAATGAAGAATTTTTTCCAAAGATTACTAAGTTTATTCATGAATGAACATTGTGATGGGAACACCATGTACCATAGCAAACTATGTACATATTCAAGGAGGTTGAGATGAGGTTGAATGAAGAGGATTGTATAAAATAATTCCTGATCAGCAAGTCTTGGCTACAAGTCCCAATAACAATGATGGCATCCATTGGCCCAAGGTTGGGATGGACAGACCACGTGGACCCTGCATCCTTGCAGAAGTATCCTCTGTGTAAGCTTGGTGGGTCTCATGTAAGGTTATGGTGTGGCAGTCTTTTATGACAGTTTTTGTTATTAGACATGTACACATGAGATCCCGTCCTTGAAAATCTCCTAGCTTTATTTGTGTATGACACAAGTGACTTTGTTTTGATTCAGAGAACTTTTATAGGTCACCCATAAAGCTTTGGTTATAAATATAATCATGGTTATTATTGGTAATATGTTACATGCCTGGGGGAACATGAGATTCTTAATAAGCTGACCTTGAGATGGGACATGACCACTGCTTAACCAGATGGGCCCAATGAATTGATGAGAGCCCTACTTGATGATAGAGAGAACAGTGGTGTTAACGCCAGAGAGAAGGACATGTAACGAAAGAAGCAGAAACTGGAGTGATACAACGGCTCTTTTTGGAGAGGCCAAGAGCCAGCAGCCAGCTAATTCAGTCTCTAGAACCAGGAAAGCTTAGAGAATGCATTCTCCTTTTGAGTCTGCAGCAGAAGCATAACTCTTCTGACCCTTGGTTTTAGTCTAGTGAGATCCACGGTGGACTTCTGACCTTTAGGATTCTATCATGATACACTCAAGCTATTGTGTAACAATTTGTTATAGCAGCAAAATAAAATGAATACAACCTTCTGAACATCCTAAGGATTGTTTTTAGTTCTTTCCATATTGAGATATTTAAGTTCTTGTTATAAAGTCATGAGTAATGATTTTACAATGATTCCATATTTTGGTTATCATGAATAGTGCCACAATTAATATGGAAGCACGAGCATCTCCTTGATGAACTGATTGCATTTTGGTTGGCTCTGTACCTAGAACTATGACTGCTGGATGATGTGGCAGTTCTATGTTTTCTATTATTTTTATTTTATGTGTATGAGTGTTTGCCTGCGTGTAAGTACACCACCCGTGTGCAATGCCAGCAGAGACCAAGAATAGGGTCCCCTGGAACTGGAGTTACACATGGTTGCTAGCTGCCATGTGGGAATCGAACCTGGGTCCTCTGGAAGAACAGCAAGTGTTCTTCTGCACTATCTCTCCAATCCCCTATGTTTTATATTTAGTTTTTTTGGGGACTCTCCAAATTGTTTCCCATAATACTAACCCGCCAGCAGCACAGGAGGGGTTCTCATATCTTTGCAGAGTTTTCTTTGGTCTTTGGAGAACCATTCTGACTAGGAGGAGTTAGGATCTCATCCTGGTCTTGATTTACATTTCCATGATTATTATCAAATACTGAATACTTTTCATATACTTGACCATCATGTCTTCTTTCATAGATGTCTGTTCAGATCACTCTGCCCTCTTTAAATGTGGATGATGATTGTTACTGTGACTGTTTTTGTTGCTTTGAGTTCCTTGTGCATCTTTGTTAGATGACCACTTTTCAGGTATTTTATCCCATTCCACACACTCTCTTCATCCTGCTGGTTGGTTTCCTTTACTGTGCAGGAGTTTCTTAGCTTACTATGGACCCAGATTTCTATTTTAGGTTTCTTGTGGTAATCACAGTATTTTTCTTTTCCTTTTTTTTTTTTCAAACAGGATCTTACTATGTAGCCCAGGTTGGCTCTGAATTTGCTTTGTAGAAGAGGCTGGCTTTGAACTAATGGGAATCAGCCTGCCTCTGCCTCTGGCTCCTGAGTGCTGGAATTAAAAGCATCAGCTACCATGCCCCATGCACAGATTTGGTTTTAATACTTGATTGGTAGCCCATTATATGGACATGTAGCTTGTTTAAACAGCTGCATATTTTTCTTAATTTTGCTGGGTTCTGTAATGTTTCTGTGCAATCATTTAACTTATTACCATTTTCCCAATTATCAGATTCTTAAGGATAAATTCCTAAAGGTGGAACAGTTAAGGTAGGTGCCTATTTTTATTTAATTTATTTTATATTTATTTATGGTGTGTGCACATGTGTATGTGTGCGTGCGTGCGTGTGTGTGTGTGTGTGTGTGTGTGTGTGTGCATTCTTTCACCAGGTGGTTTTGGGGAGCCGAAATCAGGTACTAGACTTGGGGGCAAAGGCCTTTACCTGCTGAACCCTCTTGCTGACCCTAAGGTGGACAAAAGGATCTCAAGGAGAGGGGACTATTTTTCATTCCGCTGGTGGTCTGTGAGTGAGCCATTTCCCGCACAAGAGCAGGTGTTACTCGTTTTTCTAACGTTGCCCTGTTGGTAGTGAAAACATTCGACTGCCCACCTTTGCAGGCGCCACCGCACACCGACCGACCACAAGGCGGCGCGGTTCCCTGACAACATCCCGCAGCTGCATCCATCCTCTCCAGGCCCTTCAGCTGCCTCGGAGAACGGCAAAGCTCCACGCAGGCTTTGACAGAGGTTCGATAAAGGGCATTCCTGGGGTGATTCGGGTTTCGAGGTCGGTTTCTCCTGGGTGCAGCTCGGTTTCAAGTCTGGTCGAAGCCCGGCTGGCACGCGCAGCCGGGGCGAATCTGGTCACCATCCCTGACGCTTGGGGGATCCTCTGTTGCAGGACCCTCTGCCTCACCTGCCAGGTCTAGGGGAGCCCCAGGGTGGCGGCGCAGGGGAGCCTTTAGCGGGTGTGGTCTGCATGGGCGATGCTCTCAATCAGGAGGGCCTGCACGGGCGATGCTCTCAATCAGGAGGGCCAGCTGGCCGGCGGCCCCGGCTCTGCAGCTTCCCTGCGCTCCGGTGCGCCCCTGCCCACACGGGGAGAGAGAGAGAGGGAGAGAGAGGGAGAGAGGGATTGTGCTGAGCCTGGAGAACGCCCGCCCCTAGCTGGCGGGGTCTGCCCGCGTCCTCTCCTTTTGCCTCCGGTCTTGATTCTTTGCACAGTCCCCAGGTCCGATCCATCCACACGTTCTCACCTGACCTCAGTCTTCCCGTGGAGACTGCAGCTGGCCAAGCCTGCCCCTCCAAGCCCCGGGGAACCCCTGAGCAGGAAAGTTGTCAAGGGGAAGAGGGGTCCTGACTCACCTTTGACAAGGTGTGATTGCTCTTCCTGTTTTAGCTATGAGGACAGTGCTAAAAACCTGCTCTATTACAGACTCCTCTTGACCAAGTTCTAGCCAGGCTCCCTTTAGTCAATGGGTCTCAACTTTGGCCTAGGGAGACTAGAATAAACACCGTTTCCAACCCCAAGGCAGCCACATTCCTAAGATGACCAGGCTCTGCTTTTTAGTGTCTTCCTGAGAAAATTCTAGGCTGCCCCAGAATCTACTGTTTTCTGTAGCTAGCCGGAGGAGCTGTCTCCCGGTGTCAGAGGGGGGCCAAGAATCAGACTTTGACTTTTGCCAGAGGGGTGGCCTGTTGGCATGTGTAGTAACTCTTTGTACATTCCCCTCCCTGATTCTACTGAGGAACCCTTGACCTCCTCCTCTTCAATTTTCATTCTCCCTTTAAAATCTGAAACCCTCCCTTCCCAAGAGGGGAATTAAAGCTCATTTCAGTTGCCTTTGCAGCCCTTAAGAAGAGCTGGGCTTCCTTGGGACCACATACCTAGTGAGTTGCAGGGTCAGGATTTAACTCCACTTCTGTCTGACCAACCCCTCATTCCTTCATTCCTCCTCTTCCTCCAACTGTACCCTCCAAAATAGGCCTTGATGTCCAACTGGAGTTACTCACCATTTGCTTAAAGCAATACCAGTGAAAAGAAAACTGTGTTTATTACTGCTGAGAAGAGCAATGTTCTTTTCCTGCTCTGTTTTGCCAGGGCATCGTTCACTCATCCTCTGAGCCTCTGTTGGGTATTTTGTTTCCTTCAGTTAGTACACCTTATTGTTTTTCAGCAGTTTTGGCTTATTGGAAAATCGAGTCCACTTACTCTTCCCTTCCTCACAATTCCTTCTTCTATTATTTTTATAACTAGTGTCAATTTTGTGGTACTGGGAATTGAACCCAGGGCCTTGCACATGCTCGCCCTGAACTATGGAGTTAGTACTCTACTACTGAGTTCTAGCCCCAGCTCCGTTCCTCTTAATATCTTGCATTAGCATGGTACGTGTTACAAGGAAAGAGCTAATCTGGATGCATGATGATGAACCAAAGTCCATCATTTACGTTAGAGTGCATTTGGGAGGTTGTATTTTAGATGGTTTGAAAATGCACAATGGCATGATTACATCATAGTATAGGGTAGTTCATGGCTTTGACTATGTTCCTTTGTTACATCCATTTATTCCTCGCTCCAGCCTCCCACTCCCACAACACTGTGGCACCCATTCATCCTTTTACTGGCTTCATAATTATTTTCCAGAATGAGAAAAAAAGAAAAAAACAGAAAGAAGTAAGAGAGAAGGAATGAAGGAAGGATGGCAAGAGAGAGAGAGAGAGAGAGAGAGAGAGAGAGAGAGAGAGAGAGAGAGAAGGAGGATTGGAAAGATTTAGAATCACACAACATGTAACCTTGGATTGGCTTCCTTTTAATTATTTTATGTGTGTGTCCTTGTGTAAATTAATGCAGTACAGGCTCTTAACTGTTGAGTCATCTCTCTGGTTCTCTCTCTCTCTCCTTCTTTCTATCTGTTTTCTCTCTCTTATTTTTGAGACAGGGTTTTATGTAGCACAGGTTGGCCTTGAACCTTAAACTTCTGATTTTCCCGAACTCTGCCTCCCAAGTGCTGGGATCATAGGTATGTGCCACCACATCCAGTTTCAGGATGGCTTCTGTTGCTTACAAAGATTTCTGTTTGCTATATTATGACTTGATAACTTATTTCTTTTTAGTGGTGAATAATATTTCATCCTCTGGATATATCATCTATCCACTCATTCACTGAATGCATAAGACCCAAAGAAACTCAAAGCAGACAAAAACCCAGCATAGAAGGGAAATGGGTAAGAAGCCCTGTTGTAGTTCGCCTCTCCATTTTTGCTGTGACTGATGAAACACTCTGACCAATTCCAACTTGGGGAGGAAAGGGTTTACATCTCCCAGGTCACTGTTCATCACCGAGGGAGCCCACGGTAGGAACTCAGGGCAGGAACCTGGAGGCAGGAGCTGAAGCACAGGCCATGGAGGAACGCTGGTTACTGGCTTGCTCCCCTGGCCCATGCCCAGCCTGCTTTCTTATACGATATAAAATAACCTTCCCAAGGGTGACATTACCCACAGTGGGCATTCCCACATCACTCATCAGGAAAATACCCCACAGACCACAGGCCAGTCCAATGGAGAAAGTTCCCCAATTGACCTCAACCCAGGTATGTCAAGTTGACACTAAAGCTATCCAGCTAAAGCCCCAAGCTTAGGTGAGGAACTATTGGCAACTGATCACTACTGAGTGAGGGAGAGTTGGTCTTCTTAAGCGAGTGACACTAGGTAGGTTGACCAGGCTCCAGTAGATGGATTCATACTGGGGAACATTTGGGAACACTAACTTGACTCAATAGGTCTTAACATATATGATAGAATGTATTAAATCTGGTGGGAGGAGGTATTGGGAGTACAGATGGGGGGAGGTCTAAATATGTTCAAGATGTAGTATGAAATGCACAAAAGTTCAATAAAAATTAAAAACAGATATTTTGATATACAGGTCTAAAAATGTAACTCAAGGGAACACATACAGTCTTATTTACATGTACATACACTGATGGGAACTTGCATTCTTGACAGAGATCAAGGGCACAGGGAGTCCTTCATTCCCAATTCTGGGTAGTGCATGGATGAAGGCGAACACCAAACCCTGAATGCAGTGTTGTTTTACAGATGTAGCCAAATGCCAAAAAGAGTTGGCTTCTTTTTCTAAAATGGCCAGTCATGGTGAATCTTAAATACCCAAAGGAGCTTCATAACTGATGCTATGGTGGGTAAAGCAGGGTCTTTTTAGAGTTAAAGATCAACTAGATCCTCAGGTTCTGCTCAGTGCAAATGTTCATGGGTTATGGTGCCACTTGGCTGAAGGAATGACTCTGCTCTGTTGGGTTACACTGACAGACATCAAGAATTTTAAGGGCCAAAGAAAGGATTCCACATAATAAGGTTATACATTTCTATTCAAACCAGTCCTGTTTGCCTCTGGTTGGATCTAAAGTTTTACTAGGTAGGCTTAAACACAGGGCTTGGAAACACCTAGGGAGTTAGGTGCTAAAAGTCTTTTCCATTCACTCTGTCTACAATGTCACGTTCATTTTTCATCTGTCCAAATGTGCCACAGTACTGGAAATCCTAGCCAAAGCAGTTAAGCAAGAAAAGGAAATACATTTTCAGTTGTAAATGAATATGTAAAATTATCTCTTTTGGTGGCATGATCTCACAGGTAGGATCCTAAAGATGACGAGAGAGAGAGAGAGAGAGAGAGAGAGAGAGAGAGAGAGAGAGAAACCAAACCTGTTAGTCTTTATAAACGAATTTAGCAAAGTATAGACTAGCACACAAAAATTCATTGTTTTAACAGCAGAAAATTCAAAAAGAAAATTAAGAAGACACTTTTAGTTATAATACATCCAAAAGAAAAAAAAAACAGGAATAAAATTAACCAAGGAAGTGCAGATCTGTACAATGAAGGTGAAAACTTGCTGAAATGAATCAAATAAAATGTGATAAATGAGATGATTTGATGAAATACAAATTCCTAGGAATACACAAATAATAAAAATTCATTAAGAAATACAAAGTTGGGGCTAGAGAGATGGCTTAGCGATTAAGAGCACTGGCTGCTCTTGCAGAAGAAGTTTCAATTTCCCCCACCCACATGGTTGCTGGCAACTGTCTGTAACTCCAGTTCCAGGGAATCTGGTGCCCTCTTCTGACCACCAAGGACATTGCATGACAAGGGTGCACTTACACATATGCAGGCATAAGGCTCATACGCATATTAAAAAACCAAACCATATAATCAAGAGATTGATCAGATCTTGAATAAAGAACTGTCCTAAGAAATAAATGTCCAGTCTTAGATGGCTTTACTGATGAATTCTAGCAAATAGTTACCACAAATAATATTAATTTGCTCAATGAGTCAGTTAGTACCCTGACATCAAAGATAACGCATCGTAAAAAGAAAACTACAGACCAATATCTCTTATGAGCACATGCAAGAATCCTCAGCAAAACAGCAGCAAAATGAATCCACATTAAAAGGATGATAACTCACAGTCAAGTGGGACTTATTCCAGAAATGCAGGTGCTATTCAATATCTAAAAATCAATCAAGGTAACAATAAACAAAGGGAGAAAACATGATCTTCTCAACTGATTGAGAAAATACATTTAACTAACATCATTTAGTCCAATAGCACTTCATGCTGAAAGCACTCAGAAAACTATGAACAGAAGAAAAATTTCTCAGCAGAGCTTCATACCAGCTTTGAAAGACAAAAATTAAAGAAACTGAGGTGGCACACGCCTGGGAGGCAGAGGCAGACAGATCTCTGTGAGCTTGAGGCCAGCCTGGTCTATGTAGTGAGTTTTACAGGTTCTGACCCATGTAGAAGAGTCATTTATATTAAATTTAGTATAAACTATAAAAATGTTAGCACTAAAGTATTTCAGCAGAAATCTACTAAATCCTTTAGAACAACTAGTTAAGGAAACAACAGCAGTGTCTGATGGCGTTCCCACCAGGCTCCAGTGGATAACTCTGAACCTGTGGTCACAGAGACCATCCTGGCTAAAGGCAGTGGGTCACAAAACAAAACAAAAAAACATGAATGTGGTCTGGATGAGATGGGTACTCGTCACCAAGCATGAAGGCCTGAGTTCAACCCTGGGACCCACACGATGGAAGGAAGCAAACTCTCCTAGGTTATACTCTGACATCCACATGTGTGCCATAGCGTGTGCTCATTCCATTGCCACCAAATAAATACATGTAAAAAACAGAAGTTGAACACTAATGTTATAACTACAAACAAGCACTCACGTGGGAAAGGGACTTTTAGGAGGAGAGGCTGCAGGGAGGACAGGTAACAGAGGGTGTGAAGTGGGAGCAAACTGAATGTTCCATGCAAGTGTGACATTGTCGGCTACTTCAGAAAGCAACAGCTAGTCATTTACTGCTTTGGGGTTAATACATAAAGAAAAAATATACATATAGTTTACTGAAATAACAGTAAATAATTTTAGCCATAATTTTTATTGCAAAGTTAGAAGTTCAAACACTATGTGTTTTCAAGGCAATGTACAATGAAAATACTAAGTCAAATTGTGTGTGCACGTGTTCCTGTGGTGATGTATGTCTGTGATGTATAAACACCTGTGTTGAGGTGTATGTCTGTGGTGTATAAACATGTGCTATGGTGCATGTCTTTGGGGTGAGCATGTATGTGTGGTATATGTCTGTGGTGTATGAACATGTGAGTGTGGGTACATGTGTCTGTACTTAATGCCAGATCTTTTTGAGCTAACCAGAACAATCATATATTTTTTAAAATGCTTGGTTGGATTTGCAAACCTTAGGATGGACACTGATTGTGAATAGAATAGTGCTGTGCTGGATAGTGTCAGTTGTCAACTCGACACACCTGGGTGGAGAGGGGAACTCAAGTGAGGAATTTCCTTCATTGGTTGGCCTGTGGCCATATCTGTGGGGCATTTTCTTGATTGCTGAGTGAGGTGGGAGGGTCCAGCCCTCTGTGGGCGGTACCAGCCTTGGGCAGGTGGTCTTGTGTTGTATAAGAAAGCAGACTAAGCACCGGCCAGGGGAGCAAGTCAGTAAGCTGTGTACCTCCGTGGTCTGTGTTCCAGGTTCCTTCCTTGACTTCCTCCGTGATGATCTGTGGCCTGGGAGATATAAGATAAAATAAACTCTTTTGTCCCCAAGTTGGTTTTGGTTAGTGTCTTTTTAAATATATTTTTTATTTTTATAATCACAGCAATAGAAAGCAAACTATGACAGGGACATCATAACTTAGCTTAAAATTAGAGTGGGAAACAGCAAGAATTGAATGCTTTTAAGGTTGAATTGCACAAAGGAAATATTAGGGGAAAAACATTTAGAGCTAGAATGTTGCTTTAAAAATATTAAATCAGCCTGTTGTGGTGGTGCACGTCTTTAATCCCAGCACTGGGAAGGCAGAGGCAGGTGGATCTCTGTGAGTTCAAGGCCAGCCTGATCTACATAGTGAGTTCCAGGCCATTTGGGTTACAGGGAGACCCTGTCTCAGAAAAGACCAACAAATAAGAAATAACTTATTCGTATGATCAAATTATTAGATGAATCAACCCCAGACAATACTGAATTTTTCCACAATGTTGTTTGCTGAGGAAGGAATGAGAGATGGCCGCCTTTACATGCAAGGGCTGGAGGTGGAAAGGCCTCCAACCTGCGTAGGCTTTTTTTTTGGAAAAAAAAAAAACCCAAACGTGATATCAAATGTGGTATCCTCCTGCTTCTTGTTTGTCTTTGTTGTTTTTTCTTTTAAATTTTGCACCTATAATTTGCGGGTAGAAGGTTTCCTTCTATGCCACAAAAGCCTCACAATCACAGGATGTACGTGCGGAAGCACAGCAATCTAATATTAGTTTATAATAATATAATAATATTAATATATATGCATGATTAGCTGACTAATTGAAGTTCTTTCCTTTTCTACCAAGAAAACATCATATTTCCTTTACCCTCTGTTGCATGTGACCATCCTCCGACTGGCAGACCATGGACAGATGCCATCTTCCCAAGCTTGGTTGCACCCTCTCACCTAGTATCATCACAGTCCAGCTGTTGACTGTTATTCTTAAGTAGAAAGGTGGGGCAGAGAGAGGCAGCCACAAACCTCTCAACTAACCAGTCGGCCTCAGTTGCACTAGGGGGAGTTGCTAAGGGCACTTAAGCTGAGGAAGCTGAGTTAGAGTCTTTCACTAGTTTGTGCGGCTGTGGGGACTTCACACCCAGGTCTTGATGAAGTCGGTCCAGTGTGGCCTTAGGAGGGAAGCACCCACACTCCTGTAAGTAAACCCTACCCACGGCTCTGTAAGCAAGCCCAATTTTCCCAGAGTGGTTTGATGCAACTGGACCTCAGTTTGTTGTAGGGACCAAAGGAGGAGGGGCCTGGAAGCGGCTTGGTTCTTAGAAAAAGAAGTTTAGCTACTCCTCCCATGAATGGACTGTATCTCTAGAAAGACACTCTTCAAAGCTGTTGTAGGGCCACGGAGAATGTCCATGTTCTGGTACCATAATGCACCTGGATTCCGTGTGTGTCTTCTGTTCCCTTGTGCAGTTCTCTTGACCAGAAAAAACCCAAGGAAACCTAAACAGAATGGATGTTTATCTGCAGCTAGTTTTCTAGTGGGTGATTTAAAGGCTCTCCAGGTGGAATTCAATGTTGGCTTCTTAGCAATTGTAAAATGGACTCTAAAATTTACATTTAAGGGACATATAAATGCAAAAATGAGCTTGAGAAAGAACAAATCTGGAAGACTCATACTTCCTGATTTCAAAATTTACTGCAAAACTACAGTGTTTTACCAATACATGTATGTCATAGTTCAGAATCCTCTGTCTAGGGAATTCTGCTGTTTACAGTGGACTGGGTCTTTGAACATTGGTTATGTTAATTAAGACAATCCCCCCAAACAGGCCCACCGACCAGCCTGATGTTGAAAAGCCCTCATTGAAACTGTCTTCCCATGTGATTCTAGGTTGTCTTAAGTTGGAAATTAAAGCTCGCCACCACACTGCTAGCCAGGAGGACCTGAGTTTAAAAAGCCAGGCACAGTGAAATGCTTGTTACTCCAGAGCTAGGGTGATAGAGACAGGAGGATCCCATCCTTGTTGGCCAGCCAGTCTAGCTGAATTGTTGAGAGACCTTGCCTCAAAAACATAATGTGGAGCTTGATAGAGAGGGGAAGATACTAGACCTCTGGCCTCCGTGCGCATGTGCATATGTGTGCACGAACCTGTACTCACATGTGCACATACATGTACATACAGTCATCACACACGTGAATAAAAGTTGAAATAAAACTGGATCCAGTTGCTTACCACACAGAACGAACCCCAAATATATTATAGGCCTAAACAAAAGCACCAGAAAACTCTTAGAAGGAGATACAGAAGTAAATATTGGGTGAGGCAATATTTTCATAGACATGTTGTCAAAAATACAACAACAAAAGGAATGAGATATAGAAGTGATATCTTACAGCAATGGGCAGAAGTTTCTAAGAGCATTTGGTGTCAGTCTGTCTTATGGGAGCCCAGTCTATTAAGCCCCTTGGCTTCAGTGAATGCAGAACTGAAAATCTGACTGCTATATACCATGGAAATAGCAAATATTTTCCTTCAGATGTTTATTGATTTTCTAGTTATTTTAGCCTCTATACACTAAGAATACGACCGGTGTCTTAAAACCTGAATTTTGTCTCTAGGCCACTGTAGATTTTGAGACCATGGCTCTGAAATCTTAGCTGTTAAAAGACGTCGGCATCCAGTTTTGACTCTCCAGCTCCACAAGACAAGGTAAAACTCTCCTGGCTTTTCTACTAATGGAAGGAGGCCTTCATCAGTCCCCTGCCTCTCACTAGTAGCAGGGGACCTGCAATTACTGGGGCGCTGTAGTGCAGTTCCTTCCAGTCTGTGATCTAAGACTTTCAAATTTTCAGTAGGGAGAGGTGTGGCCTTTCCAAAAGACTTTCTTGTAGTTGGAAACTGAAGCATATATCAACTCATTCTAATCAGTAAGTCTATTTATATTGCATGCATCTGTTCATTAATAATCTTGGAATTGCTATGTAACAGTATCACCAAGAACTGATTTTGTATGGTTGTGATTTTCAAAATTCTCATTTCAAATTATCTCTGATTTGGTGGGGGATCCCCTGGATGCATTTTGTTTATCCTGGTACCTTACTAATTTGAACTTTGACACTCTGGCAAAAAAACTCCATACAGGAGTTGTTACCTATTTGCTATCGGCTAATACAAAAACACAATTTATATATGACCTGTAGAATGATGTGATGTTTTTGTTTAAAAATGTTTTGGATGTTGAGTGTAAGGTGTCTGAAGCATCCGTTTCTCAGGTTACACAGGGACTTTCCTCCTGCACTACATTTTTCTTGATCATGTTCCAGGCCATTGTTGTCAGTCCCACTAGGTGAGAGTTAGGCCCAAATTTTCATTTTCTCTCCTTTCTCTTATTTTTGATCGTCAACATGTTAATTAATATCCCCAAAGTAGGTGGGGAAAATGGCTCAGTGAACAGTGTTTGTTGTATAAGCATGAAGACCTGAGTTTGGACCCCTAACACCCACATAAAAACCTGTAACCCCAACGCTGTGGAGAGGCTGGTGTGGGACAGAGGCAGATGAGCCTAGCTGAACACAGTGAGGTCCGGGTTCAGTAAGAGACCCTGCCCCCCAAATAAGGTGGAGAGTGATAGAGGAAGACACCCGAGGTCAACCTCTGTCTTCCATATAGTTTTACACGTGTGCACGCGTGCACACACACCTCCCCCAGCCCCAGAAATACAAAAATAGCACAGCTATAAAACAGCTCTTATTGGGTGTTGTTACTTTATGAACTATTGTTTATCAGCACTGAAAAATGTTCAGTTGCCGGAGCCCGCTGGCAGAAATCGAACCACACCCGAAGCGGGGAGTGAGGATGAGAAAATGTGGAGAGATAGAGAGAGAGAGAGAAAAAAATAGGACAGACTTGGGAGGACTGTCAGTCACACTGAAGCAGCTTGCCTTTATTAAGTCCCCCCTATTTATACTATGAAATGAGCTAAACAAAACAATGGGTGAAAAGTTCAACACAAAAACAATACTAACACAGGCAAAATAACTTAAGATGTGATTGGCTTCCTTCAAAGATCCTCAGGTGACCTCAGTCTTGGGTGTAGAATAAACTTCTCCTTAGGTGTAAATCATTTGCATAACGAAAACTCCTGCTTCCAATCAGCACTTCTGTGCGTGAGATTGACTTCTGCCTAACCCAAAACCAGGGCATAGTTCAAGGCAGGCAAATGGCTCCCGACATTCAGTTATAAGAAGTATGGTTTCTTGCCTGTTTCTAACCTCTCTGCCACAGTGGCAGCAGGATTCCTGAACTGCTCTTATTAAGATCTGAAGGTCTCATCCTTCAGAGTAGCTAAGTGTTAGATGTCGTCTCCAGCCTTTGTTTCGCCCGAAGTTCTGTGGGGAGACGCCATCAAAACAAGAGCCTGCTCAGGAGACTTTCGCAGAGACTTTTTTTTTCACGTAGTGATAATGCATTTAAAGTTCTTCCGTGTTTTAGGATGACTCGATAGGTCTTTTTTTAAATTGATGAGTTATATTTTATTACACGACTATGGAGGCTTGTTTAACCAAATCACCTGTTGACTAGGGGGCAGCAAGCTGGGTAAAGGTGGTTGCTGCCAATTAACTATTGAAAGACATCTTGGTTGCTTTTAGTTTATTGCAGTTATGAAAAAGTGATAAATAATGAACATATGTCATTAAATTAGTTGAGTAAACACCTGGTACGGGCAGGGTGTTTAGCTTGGCTTAAACTTCAAATACTAATGGAATGTAACAGATTAAAAAAATAGGTGTGTATACATGGTCCATGAATTCAGAGGAATTGCCTACATAGAATGAAAAGCATGCTAAGTATTAGTAGGTAAAACATTCTAGAGAATGTATATAGTTTTATTACATAGTTTTAGTATTTTTCCTAGTTATATTATTTGTGGCGATTTAGTCAAGAACCATTACTGTGATCACCATGACTTATTACTTATCCTCAATATAAAATCAAACCAATGAACAGCTCTGCAAGCTGTTGAGCTAGGAAGCCTGCTATCTGGTATTTCTGGTTCTTGCTTTCTTTCCTCTTTTCCCCAACGACATATAGTATCATTTTCTTTCCTCTATTTGAATTAATAACATGCCGGCAAACAGTCAAACACCACCAGGAATTATTAAAACGTTTACCCAACTAGAAATTCTGAAAGTTCAGAGGAAGTTCATCTCCCCTGTTACCATCTTTTCTCCCCAGACCTATCCACTTCTTTGCACTAATTGGCCACTTTGGGGTACATCTTTCCTAGGAACTTCAGATAACTGAAAATTACTTATTATTTCAGAGTTAATAAACAGTTGCCATGGATTTCCCACAATTCCCCGGGACGGAGTATAAAAGCTAGTCCCAATGATAAGTCCTTGTGAGACAGGCAGAATGAACTTCCAGCTACCTAGTTGGGTCAGTGTGGTCTGGGTGCACAGTGGGGAGCTCAGAGGAGCCTGAATTGACTTAACAAATACAAATTAGATCAGGCAAAGGGCCAAAAAAGATATGTGGCCAAAAACAGGCACTAAAAGAGTAACATCACTCATTTCTACTTCATGTAGCCTCCGTTCCCTGGGAATACTTATAGCTCATTCTCCACGAAACACTTAGCCTCTCTCCACAAGGGGGCGCAAGTTCTGACCGTCATTGTTTCCATATTCAAGAATTCTAGGTTACACACGGTCTTTTTCATATAGTCTTAACGGTAAATTCTCTAGGTCAGATGATCTGTGAATAAAATAAAACATAATTCATAACAGTATTATATACTATACATCAACACACCTATTTCCATAATGAACATAGTCTTCATTCTGCAATGGGTCATGAGGACACTGAGCATTGACTTAAATTCCATAATTTCCCTGTTACTCAGTTTGTAATAACTTTGCTTTCAATGTTACTTGGTGACAGGAGCCAAAGTTCTGTTTCTGGAAGGTCACAGTGATGCTGTCTTTGTTGGGCTGTTTCAGTTGTCTGAACTATCAAACACAGAATAGTTATACTGTTCTAATAATTGGAAACCAACCTTAATTACAAGGAGTGTGCAGAGGTTTCTGTCCTGGCTTTGTTTTGGTGGTTGTGATAAAATACCCGGACAAGAAGCAGCTTGGGGGAGAGAGAGATTTATGTTAGCTCACAACTCCAGGTTTGTGTCTGTGGTGGTTTGAATGAGAAGTATCCCCCATTGGTTCAAAATATTTGAACATTTGGTTTCCAGTTGGTGAGCTCTGTGTATTTGTGTGTGTGTGTGTGTGTGTGTGTGTGTGTGTGTGTGTGTGTGTGTCTGTTCATGGAACCTTTAGGACAAGTGACCTTGATGGAGGGAGCATGTCACTCCGGGTGGGCTTTGAGAGGTTCACAGCCTTGCCCCATTCCCGGTTTATTCTCTTGGTTTTCTGCTTGCCTTTGAAGATGTGAGCTGTCTGCTTTCTGCTCTGGCTTCCTTCTGCCATGATGAACTCTCCCTCTGGAACCATAAACCAAAATAAGCTCTTTGTTCTATAAGTTGCCTTGGTCATGGAGTTTTATTACAGCAACAGAAAATGAATACACAGTTCATCGTTGTGGGGAACTTGATGATGGCAGGAACCTGACACGGTCATATCTCATCTCATTACATCTATAGTCAAGAGCAGAGAGAAACGAATGCACGTGTGTTTACACCTCAGCTTTGCTGCTTTCTTTTAAACAAATTCACTTATGTTTGATGTGAGTAAATCTATTTTATTGTGTTTGGTTAAGAATTGATAGACACTTCATAAAAGGCAACTATTGACTAGATACAGGGATGTAACTTTCTAGAGTGGGCACAGCAAGGATTTGCAAAATGACAAATATAGCAATAATGTCTTTCTGAAAGGTCTTTTATATTTTTTCTCCTTTTTGTCATAAACAATTTCTTCATATATATAATTGGCATAAATATGTATATTTCATTATATTTTCTTTCTTTTTTTTTTTTTTTGGTCTTTTTTGAGACAGGGTTCTCAGCTGGCCTTGAACTCACAGAGATCCACCTGCCTCTGTCTCTCCAGAGTGCCTGGAGATTAAAGGTGTGTGTCATCATGCCCTGCTTGATTATATTTCCTTTAGAAATTTTTATTTTTTATGGGCATGAGTGTATTGTCTGCATGTGTGTAAGTGCACCTGTGTCATGCACTTACTCCTCAGAGTTCAGAAGATAGCATTGGGTCCCCAAGAACTGGAGTTCAAGATGGTTGCTACCCTCCATGTGGGCACTGGGAATCAAACCCAAGTGTTCTGCAAGAGCAGCCAGTATTCTTTTAACTCCTGAGTCGTCTCTCCAACTCTATATTTATTTTTCCCTCATGGGAGGCAGAGACAGATGGATCCCTGTGAGATCGAGGCCTTACTGGTCTACACAGAGAATTCTAGGCCAGCTGGAGCTACAGGGAAACCCTGTCTAAAAAAAAAAAATTCCAAGATGGTGATTGCAGAATTTTATATGCTACAACTTTGCTGAATTCATTTATTGATTTTAAACGTTATTTCTTGTGAAGTCTTTAAGGTTTTCTTTATATAAGATCATGTCATCTGGAGGACAGTGACAATTTGACTTTATTTCCAATTTTTGTTTTGCTGGGTCCTTGAGATACCAAAACAGATGACTTATTTGAGATCTTTCTGCTGATGACAGGTTGACTGAAATGTTCTCCATAAGCTCATGAGTTGTATTCTTGATCCCCAGCAGATGGAACTGTCTGGGAGTGTTAGAAACTTGAGGAGGCCAGACTTCCCTGGAGGAAGTGGGTTACAGGAGCAGGCCCTTGAAGGTTAGACCTGGTCCTCAGTCCCCTTCCCTTTCTGTGTCCTGTTTGTTCTAAAGGGAGTAGTCTCTGCCTCACCACAGGCTCAGAATCAGTGGAGTCAGTGGCTATGGACTTAAATATCTGAAACTGAGTGAAAACAAATTGTTCATCCCTGGTTAATGTCAGGTATTTTGTTATGACCAAAAGTCTCGTACACCAATTTATTTTGATGTGAACATTGATGACTGTGAACTTCTCTCTTAGTACAGCCTTTGCTGTATCTCATCTCTGAAGCTTGAAATTTCCTTTTTCTTCCTTGATTCACTGGTGGTTCAAAAATAATTGTTCAGTTTCCATATATTTGCTTAGTTTCCAAAGCTTTTCTTATTCCTTTCTAGTTTATTGTATTATGATCACAAGGGATATTTGATGTAATTTCATTTAAAATGTGTGTGTGTGGGGTGGCCTGGAGAGATGGCATTGACTACTCTTCCAGAGGACCCAGAGTCTAATCCCAGCACCCGCATGACAGCTGACAACTAACTGTAACTTCAGTTCCAGGGGATCTGACGCCCTTGTCTGGCTTCCTCCCACACTGTAACGACAGGAGTGTACTTACATACATTCAGACAAAATACTCATACACATTTAAAAAAAGTTTAAAATGTGTTTGGATTTGTTCCATGGCTTATATCATCTGTCTGGAGGATGTTCCATGCTCTGTGGAGAGGAAAATATATCCTGCACTTGGATGAAAAGTTCTCTATATCCATTAGGAATATTTGCTCTAGGTGAAATCTGACCTTTGTTTCTTTATTGATTTTCTGTTAGATGATTTGTCCATTGTTGAAAGTAGGATGTTGAAATCCTCTAGTGGCACTGAATCGGACTCTGTCTCTCTATTTAGATCTGTCAGTGCTTATTTATATATCTGAATGTTTTGATAGTAAATGCGTATGTATTTAGAGCTGTCACTCCCTCTTGCTGGATTGACACTTCTGTGACTCCCTCTCTGCTCCTTTACTCTGCCTCCGCCTCCTCTTTGTCTCTGTCTCTTTTCTCTCTCCCTCTCTTTTCTTCCTTCCCCACCCATCCCTCTCTCCTGAGGCAGTTTCTTGCTGGTCTCAAACTCAAGCTTTCGGCTCCTAAGTGCTGGGGTTATAGGCTGGTTACTGTGCCTGGCTTCTTGTGCTTTATTCTTATTGAATGTGTTCATTCTAAGAAACATAGAACATGAAACCATTCATTCTGTGTCTTTAGAATGTTTTTGATTAATTTTTATTTTGTGCATATGAGTGCTATGTCTGCATGTATGTGTGTAAGTGGTGCTCATGGAGGTCAGAAGGCATTGGATCCCCTAGAACTGGAGTTATGGACAGTGGTTAGCCACCATGTTGGTGCTAGAAACCCAACCCAGGTCCTCTGCAAGAGCAGCCAGTGCTCTTAACCCTTGAGCCATTTCTCCAGCTCCTCATTCTATGTCTTTTAATTGGAAGGTTTAATTCAGTTGCACTCAGGCAACTGAGATAACATGACAGTATGAGCACAAAGGTAAGAAAAAAGACATGCTAATATAAAGACCTTCCATGTGCATTCTACCTTACCAGCCTGAATTTTTGATATGCTAGCTTATTTTTAGACATGATGATATGTCTGACCTATGTAGCATACTTACAATATTAGAACATTCTGAATTTATAAAGCTACCCTTATCAGTGAATTTTTTTTTGTGACAGGGTCTCCCTGTAGCCCCAGATGGCCTGAAACTCACTTTGTAGACCAGGCTGGCCTGGATCTCAGAGATCCACCTGCCTCTGCTTCTTCAGTGCTGGGATTACAGGTGTGCGCCACCACGCCTGGCTTTACCAGTGAACTGTATGCCTTCGAATAATATTGTCCTCTCAGTTGTTAATCTCTGTTTTGTTTTTAGTTTGAAGATTTCCCTTAGCATTTCTTATAGGCTAAATCTTGTGGAAATACATTTAGTCTGGGGATGTCTTTATTGGTCCCCATTTCTAGGGGATGGGCTTAGTGGGTACAGTATTCTTGGTTGACACCTTTTCCCTTCTGTACTGTGAAGATCTCATGTCATTCTACCTGTCTTAAAGGCTTCCATTGAGAAGTCTGTTGTCAGGTGGATGGGGACACTGCTGTGTTGAGTTTTCTTGCAGCCTTGAGAATCTATTTCTTATCATTGATCTGGAGTGCTCAATTATGTCTTGATGAGGACTTGCTGAGTTAGGACATGACTCCTGACCTTTCTGTATCTGATTATTTATATCTTCTAGGTTTCAGAGTTTTCTGTTACTACCTTTCTATGAATAAATTCTGTCATTTAGCATTCCAAAGTACTTCTTGAACCCCAGTAGACTATATATTTGCTGTAATAATTTCCATAGAATGTTTTCATTTCTTTTCATGATTTCTCCCCTTCGTCTTCCAAATGTGTAATTTAAGTAGTCCGTGTCTGACCTCACTACTTCTGTTTCTGTTTGGTCTCTTCTTCCAGTGATATGTTATGTTACATCTAAAATTTCATTTAATATATATTTTTGCTGTAAGCTTTCAGTCAGGTCTTAAAAATTCTCTTTATGGTTTCTGTGCCAGAGAATTGAGCTGTTTGTGTTCTTTGGAAGTTCAAGTTTCCTTAGAAGAATGGTTTGACATTCTCCATCTAAGACATCAACTTTAAGTTTTTTATGCTTGTTTGTGTGCAACATTATCTGTGCATTGAAAGATTAGAAATTTATCCCAGTCTTTGTAATTTGGCTTTGTCCATTTTCCCAGAAACAGAAGCAGGATTCTTGTCTTCTCTGAGCCTGGAGTCTTACTAAGACCAGGTTTGCTGAGTGCACACTGTCAGTGCGTTGTTACTGTTTCAGCTCTAGAGGGAGAGCCAAGACCCTTTTATCCACAATCTGTGCTTGACATGTTCAGGAAGAATTGGGGCGAGGGCACATAGAAGGTATAGTCTGTCCTCACAGTCCCCTTCTAGAGACTGGTGTACCCAGTTACCTCATGTACAGCCACTATCCTACGGTCAGTAAATGTGGATTCATCTCTTCTGAGTACTGTCATCAAGGGACACCTTCTGCTCCTGTATCACAGCTGAATAGGCGCACACTGGCTGTTTCACACCTAATGCTGTAGCCGTCGATACTAGTGCAGGAATGAGCTGCCTGTTGTGGAGATAGTAGACTCAGCTCAAGACCACTGTGACTGGCTGTGGTGGGTCTTGTTTGGAATTCAAGTCTAATTTATCTAGGTCACAGGTCTCTCTCTACCTGACTGACTGCTCCAAAGGCTCTGTGTATGGGCAGTAGCCTGCGGGTAGAGGATACTGGGAACTGCCCAGTGTTAGATTTCACCAGAACAGCACTGGGTCTCAAGAAGCCCTGTGCTTTCTGCTGGACCCTGCCCACAGCAAACAGGATCTTCTACTATATTATGATGCCTGTGTTAGTTACTTTCTAAATCACTGGGACCCAAGACCTGACAAGAAACAACTTGGGAGGAAGACTTTAGTTCAGAGTTTCTTGACAGAGAGGCACGGTGGCTTGGGATCCAGCCTCGCTGTGGGAGCTTGTTACTCACTCGTCACAGCACAGCTGCAGACGGGAAGCAGTGCGAGAGATTTAGGTTAGAATCGAGGCTATAAACTGTTAACCTACCCCAGGGTCTGCTTCTGTTAGCCAGGCCTGATCTCTTAAGGGTTCCACAACTTTCCAAAACTGTGCTACCACCTGAGGACCCTGCTTGCAAACACTCAAGCCCTAGCACTATCCCTAGGCTCGTGGCTATCATCCCATCGTACAGTACATTAAATTCAACTTCAGAAGTCTTGATACTGTTACAATTCCACTACTGTTCCCAAGTCCAAAGTCTCTCCTAAGACTCAAAGCAAAGACTCTTAAGTATAAACAAGAAAAAGTTGTAGTCTTCCAACACACAGTGGCATAAAGATTTCCTTTTTAAAGGGAAGAATAGAGATGTAGCAGTGAGAAGATTGGACTAAAGCACGACTAAAGCTTGGCAGGGTGAACACTAAAGCCTGTAGCTGCTTCTCTCATGTCTGAAGCTCGTGACGCCGTCATCTGGGCTTCAGTGAACTTGGGTAGCCCAGCTGTGTTAGCTCTGTTCTCTGTAGCACGTGTGGCCTGTTTCAGGCCAGCTCTATTCTTTGCCCTCAGATTTCATTGGCGAAAGTCTCATGTTTTTCACGTCTCCGATATCCTGTGGTGGGTGGATCACCATTGCCACTTGGGTATTACTTTCTCAGCACCATGCACAGACCACCCAGGAGCTCCATGTGGGAAATCTGAACCTGTTCCATCTTGCCTGGCCTCACAGTCTTTTTGAAACTTTTGTGTAAGCCTCTATGACCCTGCAACACTTGGATTCTGCATGTCTTCAAAACCACCACCATGTGGAGGATTCCAAGTTCTGTTTCCAGCTCAAGGTACGGCTTGATCCTGTCGGGCCACAGCTGCAGCGGCCTTTATGTGCTTTCTAGGCTGAACATGGGGAGATATTTCCCTCAGTGGCCCTGCTGGAATAGTATGCCCTGGAGGATCTCTTGATCCAGTCTTTTTCGTATTAGTTACTTTTCTTTCACGGGGACCAAATGCCTGGCAAACAATTTAGGGGAAGGAGGATTTATTTTAGCTGTTTCTTATAGGGAGGTACGACTGCTAAGGCTCTACTTTCATGAGGAAGTTTGTGGCTGGTCACATTGTATACACAAGAAACAGTGAGGGAGACTTAGGCCAGAACCAGGATCACACTGTTACCAATAAGCCTGCCCCCAGGGACTGACTTCTGCCATCCAGACCTCACCTTGTAAAGGTTGCAAAATGTTCCCCAAACAACACATTATCCTGTGAGAGACATTTCATGTTCAAACCAAGACTGAAGGTTGGAGAAGTGTGGAGATGACTGTGTGTTTGTCAGTACTAAGCTGGGTTATCCCTGAGTCTCAGCCTGAAGGAGATGAACACCCCCAGGAGTGTAGGTGTCTGCTGGCAGCTGTGTAGGCCAAGATATGAATCTGTCTTGCATAGGCCCCGGTTTTGACCTATCTGCTGTGGCCTGGGTTTGCTTGTATTGCCTGAGGTTGGGAGAAGTGTGATCAAGATAGTTCTTTGCCTGTCGAGGCTGATGCTAAGCTTCAGTCACCTGTCTTATAATATCAGAGACCTGTGAAGCCCAGGGTAGAGGTAGTCTCCTGGTACCTTCAAGGCTGGTAATGATGCAAGCCAGTACTTGACTTTCTACTACTGGTGCATAGGTATCTTCCTGATATTGGGGCAGTCAGGAGGCCCTGTTTGTTGTCCACTGCTTGGGTAGAGGGACCTTTGGTTTCTGCCTGGGATTGATCTCACAGTGATAGCCCAGTTCTGAGCTCCCTGGCTACTTTTTATGCCTGGTGATCAGTAGGCAGAGTCCTGCTCGTCCCCCTGCTGTCTAGGGCTGGGGAGGAGTGTGCCAGTAGTCCCTTATCCTCCTGGCTGATGCACTTCTGTGGCTTGGTCTGAAGACACAGATCTAGGGCAGGGTTGTACGGCTCTATACAGCACAAGCTTCACCTTGGTGACTCTGTATTGGGTTTCCAGTCTGAGACCTGGACTTAATTCCTTCTCCCTCCCATACATGGAATCCATCTTTGCTGATGTTCCTTGGGAATAAGAGCAAGGTAATGTGGGAAGCCCTTCCCTCCTGCCTTGTTATCTTAGACGCAGGGTCTGCAGTCCCTCATCTGGCTTCTGTGGCCTTATAAAGGTATTATTAATAGCATGTTCTGGGAATAATTGTTCAATGGAATATATATGTGAGGACATGTTGACCAGAAGATCCTAGCTACCTTCTTGTTGTCTCCCATGTCTCTATTTTTACATTAAACTGTCTTTCAGTGCATGGGATAAAAGGCCCTGGGGGTACTTAAAGTGTTCACTTTTTTTACGCTTTAACTAAGAGCCATTTAAACTTCATACAAATGCCTCTTATGAGTTTCATCTCTCTCCCTCCCTTCTCTCCTGTGCCATGATTTTGTTCTAGTTTTTCTTATCTCATTTTTCTAGGCTTATTTTGGTTTGATTCTCTCCTCTAATCTTTTTCACATGAAAAATACTATTTTATGTACAATTTTATGTAAAATTTTTATTTTCACGTTAATGTTTACATGTAATAATGCACACATTTATGGGGGACAGTGTGAGAGTCTGAACATGCCTGTCATGCATGATAACCAAATCAGGGTGATGTGGATTTCCATAGTTTCAAGTTTTTACAATTTCTATGCCTTGGAAGTCTTCAAATTCCTCTGTTCTAGTAATTTTGAAATGTAATAGATGGTTTGAAAATAGTCATACTTCTGGGCTATAGAATAGGAGAACCTGTTCTCCTGAGTGAATTTTGGTACCCATTGTTCAGTCTGCCTCTGTCCCTCTTCACCCTTATCCTCTGAGGCCTCTAATGACCTGCGTCCTGCCCCTCTGCTTCTGTGACATCAGCTTTCCAAGCTTCGCCACGTCAGCGAGAAGCATTGCTATTTGACGTTCTCTGTCTTGTGTACTTACTATCCTCTAGCTCTAACCATGTTGCTGACACTATCAGAGCTTCGTTCCTTTTGTGGGGTGATGAGTACTCCGCTGTGCATCTGAACCACGTTTTCATTTTCACTGGCGAACGTCTGATTGATACTTTCTCTTGGCAGCCATGAACAGAGCTGTAATGAACATGGAGGTTGAATAGAAAATGCCTTCTGTATGACACCAACTAGTCCATACCGTTCACTCAGCTTTTGGTGGAGCTGAGGAGACGCCATAACCTCCCTTCATTCCACACGCCCCTAATGTCTCTGTCTTTCTGTTCAGGTAGTCAAAATTGGATCACATTGAAACTTAGTGTGCTTGGCGAAGTGCCTCTGTTCAGGTTTTCCTTCATTGACGGGTGCATCCCCTATAAAACACAGTAGAGGCATGACGGGAAATGAGCAGGTCGTGATTATTTATGGATGATTTGAGAACTCTTTTCTTATGTCTTTGGAATGTTGCCATCTATCTGGTGTGACACTGTGAATATTGGCTTCGGGAGCGTGTTGTTATTCCAAGCTTAGTCTTCTCTCACTCCTAGACATGACTAGAATCATGCCCCATTTTGTGAAGAAGGGTCATACGCTTTGCTCTCAGACTCATGCCTTTCCATAGTTAAGAGATGAGTCAGCATTCACTCCCTGCTGCATACGATCACAAACACTGAGCTGGCATGCTTTTAACGTGATCATCACTTCTAATTTCCAGATAAGGAAACTGCATGTTTTGTACTATCAGTGTCACTATACAATATTTTACTAACTCTTCTTTCTCCGTCTATCCGGAGTCCATGCCTCTCCCCAGGACCTTCCACAGAGCCCCCTTCACATCCTTATTCCTAAAGGTGTAAATCAGAGGATTAAGCATGGGGGTAATTACAGTATAGAAAAGGGCCACAAACTTTCCTTGACTTTCAGAATACCTGTGGACAGGTTGGAGATATGTGTAGATGGCTGAGCCATAAAAGAGAGACACCACAATGAGGTGGGATGCACAGGTCCCAAATGCCTTTCTGCGGCCAGCAGATGACTTGATGCTCAGCACTGCCCTGGCGATGTGTGCATAGGAACCTAGAATTAGCACTGCAGGACAGACCAAGATTACGACTCTGGCCACAAACAACTTGGCCTCTGTTCCTCCTGTGTCCTCACAGGCCAACTTCAGGAGAGCAGGCATCTCACAGAAGAAGTGATTCAGTTGGTGGCCACAGAGAGGCATGGCCATCATGAGGCCTGTCTGAATCAGAGAGTTCACAAGGCCTCCCACCCAGGAGAATATGACCAGTGCCCGGCAGAGAAAGGGGTGCATGATGGTTATGTAGTGGAGTGGACGACACACAGCGGCATAGCGGTCAACAGCCATTGCCACCAAAAGCACACACTCAACTCCCCCCAGAGAGAGCACTATGAAGAGCTGAGCCATGCACCTTCCAAAGCTGATGGTCCTGTCAAGTCCAGAGAGATTGATCAGGAGCTGGGGCACAGTGCTGGTGGTATAGCAGAGATCCAGGAAGGAGAGGTGGGCGAGGAAGAAGTACATGGGTGTGTGCAGGCGATGGTCCAGATGTGACAGAACGATGATCGAGGTGTTGCCGAAGAGAGTCAGAGAATAGAAGATAGAAATGAGGACAAAAAAGACAAGTTCTAGATGAGGCCAGTCGGAGAAGCCGACCAAAAGGAAGCTTTCTTCTGAACTGGTGTTGAGACTTTCCATGGACTTCCAACCTGCAGGAACAGGATGACAATTTAATTTTTCCTGTAAAGAACATGAACGAATGCTGCCTAAATGCATCAGAATTACAGGTTATGGGTGTTATTATGTGCAGTTCTGTTGAGTCTTCCATTTAATTCAGCTCCTCTGCGGCACGGAGCTCCCTGGATTGGCAATGGTGTGGCCTTGGCTTGAGCCTCTTCTGCTGGCTGTTAGATCCATGACTTTATCTAGGCCCCTTGATCCTCTGGTTGTGATGCTTCCTTATTTGGAGGTGGAGATGATGTATAGCCATCCTTATAGTACTGATGTTAGGACCCCAAGGCTGTATTGTGGGGTGTGTTTCCAAAAGCTAGTGTGTGTGATGTAGCATCAGCATTGTGTGTTTTGTTTCCCTCTCTTTTCTGAGATACTGTTTCAGTAGACTGAGAGGACGGACTCACCAGTCTGGGTTTGCAAGGCTGGCTTCTTTTGCTGTCTTTTTCTCAGTTAGCCAGTCCTCAGAGCCTGTTTCTACCCTGTTACTGTCGGTCACAAAGGACTGAACAAAGAGGAATCCCTCCTGGGAAGAAGCAAGAGCAGAGCATATTTCTTTTGACACATAGTGAGGCCTCAAGCACTCTTCCACTTTTCTAGTGGTAAGTGCACACTTCCAGCTCTGTTTGGGAGGGCCATTCCCTTTTCTTGAGCCTAGTCATCTTTGTAGAGTTCCTAGGACTTTTGTGTCATTGTTTTTGGCTCACTTTAGAGTATCTTTAGTCCTGCAAGTATAGTTACATTTGTCTTCTCTTTTTAAAATATTATTGTTTTTTAACGTGTATGAATGTGTTGCCTGCATATAAGTACAGCTGTGCCAATAGAAGTCAGAAGAGGTGTTTGATCCGCTTAACCTGAAGTTATGGATGGTTGTTAGCTACCATGTGGGTTCTGGGAAATGAACCTGGGTCCTCTGCCAGAGCAAGCAGTGCTTTTAACTGCTGAACCATCTCTCTAGCCCATGTTATTTTGGTTTTATATCTTAATTTTGAGGCACAATATACCGGTGTCTTGTGATTGAAATTCTTTTTGCATTGTATCTCTAAAATTCATTAAATCTTTGACCCTATCTGAGATGTAACCTCCTTGGAAATAGTAACATACTGAGTGTGAAAATAAATATTGAGTTATTTTATGTTATAAAAGGTGATAAATTAATGTTACTTTTCATGATGCATAGATATTAAATAATCTTGTTGGAGTGGAACATTTAATACTCCATCATTCTGAGAATTTATTATTTAAAATTTTTATTTTTATCTTATTTTGTGCATATGAGTGTATTGCTTGCATGTAAGTGCACCAGGTGTGTGCAATACCTACAGAAGCTAGAAGGGGTGTTGGGTCCCATGGAACTGGAGTTACTGATGGCAGTCATGATGTGGGTGCTGGGCATCAAACCTGGGTCCTCTGGAAGAGCAGTCAGTGCTCTTAATTGCTGAGCCATCTCTTCAGTGTCCTGAGAATTTATTTTTAAGAAATCTGAAGATTAACTATAAGCACATTTTGGTAAACTAAGAAAGAATGATAGGCCTACAGAATTACTTCTCTTTAGAGGTGGTTGTGGTAAAAACTAAACAGATTATAAAATTTTAGGTATTCTGTGTAGATATCTTTTTAAAAATCTCTTTGGTTAAGATTATTATGTGTTTTGTTCATTTTATTGCTAGTATAAATTGGGTAGTTTTAAAAAATATTTTTGATTTTGTTCAAAATTTTTTATGTGTGTGTGTTACCTGCATGTATACAAGTGCACCCATGCCTGCAATGCCAGCAGAGGCCAGAAGAGACAGCCAGACTCCCAGGAATCGGAGTTACAGACAGTTGTCAGTTGCCATGCAAATGCTGGGAACCTAACCCAGGTCTTCTGTAAGAGCAGTCAGTGCTCTTAACGACTGGGCACTCTCTCTCTCTAGTTCTAGAATGATTTGTTTTTCTTTTGTGATAGCTCTCTTTGAAAATGTAATTTGTTTTTATATAGTATTTATATCTTACAACTAATTCTTTTCTTATTTCTGTCAGTTAAAATTTTCTCTTTAGCATGTTCTGGTTAGATGGTAATGCTGTTGGCAAGCAGAAAGGACTTCTTCCTGTCTAATTTGTTTGCCTTTATGTCTTTGTCTTGGGGATATTGGATTTGTATGGATAGAAAGTCCAAACTAGACCCATTTCATACCTCAAATAGCAACTGAAAAGAATTTCATACACAACACCGCAAAGCCCAAACTGACTGGAAGAAACAATAGAATTCATTTTGAAGTCGATTTTGGTAAAGTTTTTTTTTTTTGAGACAGTCTTCCCGTAGCCCCAGCTCCTCTGGAACTCTCTATGTAGACCAGGCTGGCCTTGATCTCACAAAGTGCTGAGATTAAAGGTGTGCATCACCATATCCAGCTTGGCAAAGTTTTTAACATTTGACTTCAAATATACATGATCCACCAAGGGGGAAGCCTAGTATAATCTATGGTCTCTGGGTGATCATGTGTCTCCCCATTGATTTTTCAGTTGTAGCAACCGTATCTCTCTGTAGTGGAAAACATTGATTATGTGAGAGGCTATGCATGTATGGGGTGGAGGATAAGTGGGAAACCTCCATACAATATTGCTATGAGATAAACTTCTCTAAAATAACATCTATGTAAAAATTCTAAGAATAATGAACATTTTAAAAACAAAGAAATACTTTCTATGATAAATAAAATTTGAGATAATTTCTATAACCTTGAGTTGATTTCTATGCAACTTGTCTTGCAAGAGGTGATAAAAGATGTTCTTTGGGAGAAGCCATGTAACATAAGGGTCCAAGTTGGACCTACATATAAAAGAGGAAGAGCATTATAAAAGGAACAGGTGTAGACAAAGCTTTTATTTCTAAGCTTTAATTAATCTAACCGAAAATATTTCAAAATAATCATCCTATGACTGTAACTTGATCGACAACAGTGACACAATGGAATGATAGGTTAGTGTGATACTTTAAAAAAAAACATGTGGGTCTATGTGTGTGTATGCATGTGCACATGTGCCTGTAGGATATGGAGGCCAGAAGAAGGCATCAGACCTCTGGAGTCAAGGTTACAGGTAGTTGTGTGCCGACCCACGTGAGTCCCGGAGCCAGACTCCCGTCCTCCGGAAGAGCAACAAGTGCTCTTAACTGTTGAGCCATCTTTCCAGCCCTGTAGCAGAATATCATAGTTATATGAAAATAGAGGACAAATTGTGAAAGAATATAGTCAATGCCAGGGTAATGTCTTAAAATGGTATTTTCAAAAGCAGCAGTCTGAGGCTGAAGCTGAATGATAAAGAGTTTGAGCTCAATCTGGATGACATTGTGTTTCCCCAAAAGGAAGAAACAACAAAACAAGTCAAAATCATAAAAGATTTTCAACAAGTGTTATTGGATGAATTAATGAATGCATTCAGCCCTCTGGTGCCATATCTAGTACAAACACAGGAATCCTTTGCCTTTCCTGTGCAAGAAGAGAGAATTAGCAAAGCTGTGATGTTTCTCAGCTGGGTGGCACAGTGATTTAACCATTGTAGCTCTACATGTTATCAGTAACTTTCGCTGTTGCATATAGAAGTACATGCAGATGTCCCACAATAGACGTCACCAGATACTGGTCCAGGGACTCCCTGTGTCGACACAGCTCACCTTGCTCTTCCTGTGCTGCACATGCTTCTGTCACTCAGGCACCAGTTGCTCCCAACGATGTCATCTTAATAGTCCCTCATAGATATTTTCCCACTACTCTTCCCTGTGATCAGTAGCTGGGCCTGACTCATGTAAAGAAAATCTCCTGAGAAAATATTTCCATTCTTGTTTTTTAAAAGTTTTGTTTTTTTTTTTGTGTGTGTGTGTGTTGTGTGTGAATGGGGCAGGTTTGTGCTATGGTGCACATGTGGAGGTCGGAAGTAAACCTCAGGTATAGATCTTCACCTTCCACGGTGTTTGAGACAGGGTCTCTGGTGTGCTGTGTGTGCCAGGTTAGCAGGCCCGTGAGCATCCTGGGGTTCTCTGTTCTCCACCGCCGTGTGACAGCACTTGACTGCAGACATGTACCCTGCACCACCACATCCAGCTTTTACATGGGTCTGTCTGGTGATCTGAACTCTGTCTTTATGCAGCAAGGTGAGATGACTCACTGAGACATCTCTCCAGTCCTGGCATTTCCATTCTTGAAGAGCATTTGTGGCTCATTTCTCACTACAGTTCAACTTGGGCCTCTGGCATCCCCCACATCCTGCCTAGTCCTACATCTCAGATTCTGGTGTGGCTCTGACCCTGGTCACACTGGCTCAGGGACTGGGCTTTCCTATGGGAATCCAGTGCATGTGGGCGAGGGATGGGGAGTCCTCATTAGGGAGCACACAGATGAACACAGACCTCCTTCCAACGGATTACCGTCCAGATACTGAGGAAACTAATTACAGCATGACACTTTAGTGGAGTCCATATAGCTCAACTGAAAGTAATTCTTTAGAGTATCTATTTTCTTTCTCATTAAAATGAGTAAAACCATGAAATCACGTGAGGCTGACATACTTGGTTCCTAATGGCACACATTTTGTTTCCTGCCATTACTGGATGTTCATAAATTCAAAAAGCTAAGGGAAATATACTACTCAATTTTCTGCACTGGTCACCTAGAATACTGAATATTTTTCAAGTTCCTCACTATAGATTTGGATCACATTGACCAAAGTTATGGCATTAAATTTGATCGGGCACCTGTAAGCATTCTGCGTAGGAAATAGTTTCTAATTGAATTTTTGGATTAGAAAAGAGAACATATGTAGACAAGTGTGATTGTTTGTGTCTGTGTTTAAAGATCTATGTTTTGGAAAAAGGTGATGAACTTGCCTTGTTATTTCCTAGTGCTGAAACTCAGAGGAGGTGCTCAAACCGACAGGAAGGGAGATTCTAGCCATTGACCGCAGGGAATCGCTGTGTAGAAAACTCAAAAAGGAAACAAATGATTCTAAGAATAGGCTGCCTGGAAGGAAAGTGGTGTTCCTGGAATTTCAAATCTTTATGTTCATGTAGAGGCGGAAAGGTGACATGTAGAATATTGTAGAAATATTTCTGTACTAGGGGAAAGTTTGTGTTAGATGGGTTGGAACATCTTGCCCTGACCTGATCTTTACTTTTCTAATGTTAACAATGTGTTAAAATTTTAATTCCTTTTCCTAATCTCCTTGGTACAGAACATTTCAGATTTCCATATTTGGTTTTATTTATTATGAAGATCACCTTTTATCTGTGTCTATGTCTATGCATAGTTTTTTTTATAAATAAACTTCTTGATCAATAACCGTGTTTAAATTTATTTCTGGCAGTGTATAGTGTTAAATCCTTCTGCCTGGGTCATTACTTTAAATATCTTGATGGGTGGGTTGTAATGGAACCACATTCAAGTTATACAACTTAATTTCTCTCTGAACAAAGAGGAGGTTCCACAGGTTCCTTCCTGATCCCCTTGTTTGAGTACATGTTATTAAACTTGAATCTAGTTTCACTTTTTCCCATTAAGCCACCACCTGTGGCTCTCCCATTGGGGTTTCGTACACTAGTGTCATTCTCAGAATCACCCCAAAGTCTCTTTCTATCAGTGTCCAACTTCCCACTCTTATACTGACTCACCCATGTGGCATTCTGGCTCCAATCCCTTTTACCTCAAACTATTTATTATAAACTGCACGTACTTCACACATCTTTAAGGAGTTCTGCAAGACTTTTCTCTCAAATATTCAATGAGAATACACTCCAAAATCTTAGCCCCAAGTCCTCCAAACCAGAGGTCGATTATATAACCAGTTGAGATTCAAACACTGAATCCACAGATCTCTTGTCTTCACTGTGACTGCATGTAGAACAGTGTCTCTGTCTGTGATGATTTCCTTCCTGTGTGTATTCCATCAAGAAATTCTTCTTGGTTTATTTCACCAACCCTGACCCTGTCTTTGTTCTTTGCCTACTAGGCTAATACCAGCATCTTCCTGTGTACTCAAGAACCTTAACATCATGGGATTTGAATTTGGGGCAGGACTTAAAATGATTTTAAGTCCATCTTACTGTGTATATTAAAAAATATCTCCCTCATTTTATGTAGTTGGGGAGGAAGAGATATGAGATATTTTAACATGCTGCATGTGTAGCAAGTAGAGCATGAAAGGCTTCATTAGAAGAAAAATATTTTTGTACAAATTTAATATTTATTTGCCCTGAAACTGGGCACTTAGCACAGTGGAGTTCACTGCTGACTGCCCAGTAGAATGTTTCTTTTTTATGTCGACTATGAACCCTAGTATTTCACGCATTCATCACTTACCTGGAATTCAAGGATAGGAAACTTCTGCTTTTGTTTTCCTCAAATCTACTTTGAAGGATGAGGCCCACTGGAGACTGGAGGCCCCTTGTGATGTCTGAAATACACCTTTTTTCCTGGTCCTTACTTTAAGTGTGTGGGAAGGGCTCAGGTCAGAGCTGATGTCCCTGAGCAGTCATGGTAGCACACACAAGGATCGCTGAGGCTCCCTGCCTAGGAGGTGGGAGCCTCCTCTTCACTAACTTCCTGTTTGGTCACCCCGACCACCCGAGGTCAGGATGGGTTGGGATGTTATCAACGTTTCCTCCTGAACCTAAGGCTCCAATTTTGTCTTGAGTGCACTCAGATGTCTTCCTGGGATTTGAACTGAGCGTCTCCTGCATGTTGGTAAGCACTCTATCACCAAGTTATATCTCAGCTCTTCGTAAGCATTCTGTAAGAGCAGTGGAGAGCGAGTTGCTTACTCAGCCTGACCTTGGAGACCTTGGGCCTCCACTGTGGCAATTATAATGAACTTGACTCCAGCATCTGCCTCGAAGTCCTCAGTTCTCTCAATTCCCCATGCTCTGCCAACCCTAGTGACCTATTCTATGTCCCCAGAACAGCTTCTTACTTGCTGATGTGACTCTTCAGCCTGAGATTCCTTCTCCTTCTGTCCTTTGACCGTGATCCTACCAGTCCTTCACTGTGTGGACCAAATACTTGGTCTCATTTGAGGCTTGCTATGTTCACCCCACCACATCTTTCTTCATTAGTCTTCATCATGCAGGGTGCATATATTCTCAGATATGTGTCCATCGATCCAAGGGAAATTTACTTCCCTTATGCAAAGTATGATATTTTCATTATAGTTCATCTATTATTTTTCCATCCTATTTTTATTACCAATATACTTTCAAATTTTATTTAAAAATAATATGAGTAAATAACACAATTTTCCCACAGTACAGGAAATAAAAAATCAGTATATTAACTCCCATATTCACCAAGGAATTGTATGACTTAAAGAAATAACTTTGCTAATACTATTAAGAGCTTTGTGACCTGACATGCTTGAGCCTCGGTTTCCCCATGGTAAGATGATGTCATAAGATGACCTATCTTATCTACTGTTCATTATTGACACACTGTATGTGATGTACCTGGTGTGTGGTGCATATTCATTCAGTGGTGTTAAGTGTCACTCTTCTTTTAAAAACTATTTTAATTTTACGTGTATGAATGTATTTCTTGCCTGTATGTTAGTACACCTGTGCCATACAATGCCTATGAAGGTTAGAGGAGGTGTTGGTTCCCCTGGAACTGGAGTTACAGATGGTTGTTAGCTGCCATATGAGTGCTGAGAACTAAACCCAGGTCCTCTGCAAGAATAAGCAGTGCTTTTAACTGCTGAGCCATCTTTCCAGCCACAAATGTCACTCTTATACTAAAGTAACTAACGTAGTGCAGAAAGCATGGTTTTGAACTAGCAAAGCCTAGGACAGACTGTACTTGAGATAATTGCAGTCAGTGTGAGAAGTCCAAGTCATGTCCTTCATGCAAGAAGCATAAAACCACGGATAGAAACATGACCTGCTTCTCTACACAACGAAGGAAAATAGGACAGATTATCCCATGTTAATAGAAGAATGCTAATGTGATGAACGGATCCAGGAAAGGAAAACAGCAGCTAAATGATGCAGTGTTTGTGCTGTACCAGGCCCTCTGCTAAGACTTCCGTGTGGGGTCTGGAGGGATTTCAGCTGTGAAAGAGCAGTGGGTACTCTTGGAGAGGAGTGGGGTTGGATTCCCAGCATGTAGGTGTTGGCTAACAAACATCTGTAACTCCAGTTCCAGGGGAATCCAACACTGTCATCTGACCTATGGGCATCGCACAACACGGTGCACTTAAATGCATGAGGCAATACACTCATACACATAAAATAATAACTCTGCGTGCATCAACCCAGTTAACATTCTTTATAACTTTGCATGTTAGCTTCTGTTCTCATACCCATTTCCCAGAAGAGAGTGCTGAGGCACAGACTGCCCAGTGTTACACAACTACCCAGTGTCCCCTATCACCTCAAAATCCAGGTATGAATGAGCAAATTGGGTTCCCAGCAACACTTTGCTATAGTTCTGGAGAAAAAAGGAGGAAGTGGACGTCTGTATGAATGTATGTGTGATCATATCACTGTGTTAGCCTTTCCACAACTTTGACAAGACACTTTGTAGTACAACTTAAGTAGGAGAGAGTTTGCTCATTGTCTCAGATTGTCATGGTGGGGAGGACATAGTGGACCAGAGCTGCTCAGATGACACAGCCAGGAAGCGGGAGGGAATGCCTGTGTTAGGTGAGATGTCCCTCCTAGTGCAACAGTGGTGTGACTCTTATGGGGTCAACAAAGCACGCTGTGATTGGATTTGAGGCCCACAGCGCAGGAGAGATTTCAAGTTTGACAGTGTAAACCTGGTCAGAAATTCATGGCTCAGGAGGAGGACATAGGCTCTGGGCAAGGGAGAAGCACTCTTGTTCAGCTAAATTGACATGACCTCAAACTGTCTTCTAAATATTTATGCTTATACCCACAGACAAATGCTACCCATCAGCTTTTAAAAGTATTTTTATGTGTGTAAATGTGTTACCTGCGCATATGTAAATGCACCATGTCATACAATGCTTGTGGAGATCAGAAGAGGGCATTGGATCCCCTAAAACTGGAGTTAAGAATGGTTGTACCCACCCACCATTGGGTGCTGAGAAGCGATCCCAGGTCCTCTGAAAGAGCAGCCAGTGCTCTTAACCACGGAATATCGCTCCAGCTCCAAATTATTTTATTATTTTTATGTGTATGAGTGTATTGCCTACATGTGTGTAAGTGCACCCTCAATGTGCAGTCCCCATGGAGATCAGAAGTGGGCATTGGATTCCCCTAGAACTGGAGTGATGGACTGTTGTTAGTCCCTATGTTGGTGCTGGGAATTGAACCCTGGTCCTCTGCAAGAGCAGCCAGGGCTCCGAATGACTGAGCCCTCTTTCCAGCCCCACCATCAGCTTTAGTTAGAGAACTGTCTCTGGAGGAAGAGTGATGGTGAATGTAGAGGCACTTGGCTGTTCAAGGTACTGAAAAAAATGGGACAATTGAATGCTCGTCCCTAAACAGGACAGTTAACACAACCTCCTCCAAGGCTCAGAGAATGGCAGTAGAAGAGGCAGAAACAATGTGTCAGAAGACTGGGAGAAGTGCTTTCAAATGCCATCTTCTGGGCATGTCACAGTTGTCACAGTCATACCTTCACAGCAGCTGTGGTTGCTTGCACTATACAACAGCCATGAGGGTGAGGAGTTCCTGGGGCCTCTGGCCTCCCTGCTGAGCACTGGCTGCTAATCGATTCTGGGGTAGAAGAATCATCTCAGAAGTGTACCGTTAATGAAACCGCCAGGCTCTACTGGAGAGTTCCAAACCCATGTTGTTCTCACCTAGGGCCCCTGGCCCAACTCAGCGGGTCATAAAACAAAGAAAATACGATATAAACACGGGAAAGGAACCTGTAGAGAGAGAGGAGGCATTGGAGGGAGACGGAGGAGTGAAACTTATCAGAACACATTACACACATGTACAAAACTATCAAGGAGCAGTTTTAATGAATGAGAAAGCATAGGGTGATTTATGTCAGGTTAAGTTCATATTATGCTCTTCATTGGTTTTCCATATAGGAAGGATTTTTGTTGTTTACTTTTACAACAGGTATTTTGCCTAGATTTGGTTTGCCATGTAACGAGCACTGATTTCAGCAGCTTTATTGAGATATAATTCACATATGTAGTACATCGATTTAAGATCTGCATTTTGTTTTAATAGTTGTCAATTTTGTACATCCATCATCTTAGAACATTTTCATGACCTCATCCTGTTTCATGCCCATTTGCAGTCTCTGCGCTTGCTCTCACTTCCAGGCGATCATTAATGTAATTTCTGCCTCTGTGAATGTGCCTTCTCTGGACATTTCATTTCAAGGTTCCCCATGGTCCATCTTCCTCCCTATCACAGTTCTTTCAAGGCTTATCCATGGACGTATTCTTATGACCAGCAATGCTCCATTTCACGGATAGATCTCTCTACTCTCATCTCTTGACAGACATTCAATTTGTTTCCATGTTTTGATTACCGTGAAAATGATGCTGTGAAACATTATAATTGAGTTTTACGGATGAACGTTGGTTTCTGTAATTTCAAACAAAAGTAAATCAAATATTTTAATGAAACTAAAGCTACTTACCACACATACGAAAAACCTGGAAAGCGTACACATTTTGTGCAAATGATGTCATTCCTCTGTGGAGTTCAAAAAGGAAGAGATATGGCTGGAGAGATGGTTGAATGGTTAAGAGCATTGAGTACTTCTGCAGAAGACCTGGGTTCAAATCCCAGCACCCTCATGGTGGCTAGCAACCATCCATAACTCCAGTTCTAGGGGATCCGACGCCCTCTTCTGTCCTTCATGGGCACAGCATGACACAGGTGCACTCAAATACGTGCAGGCATAATGCTCATACACATACAAATAAATAAAAAGGAAGAAAATAAAAATCTTGCTTGCTATACAAACATCTTACCCATAAAAGGTGTTTATAAGCTGAGCGTGGCAATGCATACCCTTGATCCCAGCACTCTGGAGGCGGATCTCTGTGAGATCAAGGCCAGCCAGGTCTGCACAGTGAGTTCCGAGCCACCTGAAACTGTGAGGAGACAGTATTTGTACAGATTGGCAGTTGGATTTGTTTTGCTGTAATTTTTGATGAACAAAATTGAGTAAAATCCACACGAAAACCTGTTATTTCATTCTTTCAGAGAGTCCAGTGATCTGCCAATACTAGTCCTGAATTGCTCAAACAAAATTAGCAGGAGTTGAGCCTCCACTGCCTCTTCTTGGAGCATGCATCTGCTCCGCACAGCTGACGCTGTTATCCCATCTGCAGGCAGGGGCCTGTGCAACCCTGCGAGGCAGGCCCTGGCGGAGCGGTCTAGCAACAGGCCTATTTCAATTGAGAATTGGAATCAAATGACCTAATAGTCGGATAAGTAGCCTCTTGGCATGAGGCATCCACAAGGTGAAGCCATAACCATTGCTGTACCTCAGTGGACACTTTGAGAACGAGTAGCAGATTTTACTTGTTGGCTCTGTGAATCCTGGCACTGGAGAAAAAAGTCCAGCAGATACATAAAGCTGTCTGGAATCTCAGCCATGGTGTCGGTTCTAGGCTGGTGAGATCACTTGCTTTTCAGTAGGTCATCCTGGTTGTCCAGGCCACTGTGTTTCACGAGTGCTGGGCAGTTGCTCTTTGCACGTATGGATTTCACGTTGGGCTCTGAGAGGTTTGCACCCAGGCTTGTGTTTACCCTGCAGCTGCGTATTCTTATATGAGCCGTGTCCGGCTGCGTTTCCTGCGTCTGCGGTCTTTGCCTGAGGTAGTTATGTTCTATCATATGTTCTCTAAGTGTCTTCACTTAGATCATATGTTCTCTAAGTGTCTTCACTTAGATCACCTTCCCTCTGGTCTCATGTGGGTCCAGGTAAGGACCTGGGAGACTTTGGTGTTTGGAGATGTAACTGAGCCAAATTTTTCTACTTTCCCAGGCAGAGGTTTTGATGGTCAACTCTCTCCTGGGACAGACGCCCTCCTTCACTGCAGCTTAGTGGGTGGAATGGCATCAGCAGCTCCAGATCCCTTCCTCAGTGTCTGTTTCATGAAGGAGCTGGGGTTCTCCCCCTTGTTTTCTGCTTTGCTCAGGGCTGTTACCTTTGTAAGTCTGGTGTTCATGTTTCTGGATTTCCTCTCCATAGCTCACAGCCACTGTTGGCTGTGGCCCTGTCTTACACTTCCTCACTGCTCAGCTCTTTCTATGGTCCTGGGCACATGCTTTATTCCTGACTCTGAGGACTCTGGAGAATACCATCGATCTGTGTTCTGCCATCCTGAGAGTCCTTATGACTTGTCCTAGTTGCATTGTAGTTCTTTTCTTTTGCTGCCTGTCCTCACAGTATTCCAGTGTGGTTAAATGATAAGCTTCCAATGGTATGTTCTTTTTGAGACAGGGTCTCATTGCATATCCTTGACTGATCTGGGACATACTATGAACACCAGGCTGGCCTTGAACTCACAGAGTCAGCCTACCTCTGCCTCCTAAGTGCTGGGGTTGAAGGTGAGCACCACCATGGTAGGCTTAGAGTGTCTTTTTACTATTTATTATTTTGGTTGCTCGTAGATTTTTGCTCTGTGTTTTTAATGAGATGGAAGTCTTTGATTATGATAAGCTATTTTGAAGTGAAACCAGCATCATGTGAACTACAAGATTAGATAGAATAAAAATACATAAAAGGCTATACTTTGCCATTTTTGCATCTTTAAAAAATATTTATTATTTTATGTGCATGAGTGTATTGCCTGTGTAAGTGAATCCGTGTCATGCAGTGCCCATGGAGTGAGAAGAGGACATCAGATCCCTGGGAACTGGCGTAATGGACAGTTGTTAGCTGCCATGTGGGTGCTGGGAAGTGAACCAGGTCCTCTGAGAGACCAGACAGTGGTCTGAACCCCTGAGCCATCTCTCTAGCCCCATTTTTTTGTATCTTTAATAGCTCTGTTTTACATCTTTTTGTATAGACCATTGTTTATCCTAGTAATGCAATTGATACTTTATTTTTTAATGTTCATGCTTGGATGTGTTTGGTTTGCAAACCTGTCAGTCATATTAGAGTATCCTGTTTGCCTGGGTAGATACTCTTCCAGTGACTTTACACTTTCCTGTTTCTTCTCACATAGTCATGTCTTTTGTGTTTGAGTTTGAAGAATTCTTTATAGCATTTCTTGTAAGACAGTCTGCTGAATGTGTATTGTGTCTGTTTTTGTTTGTCTGGTAATAGTTTATCTGACCTCATTTTTAATAGTTCTGTTGGGTATATTAAAAAAGATTCCATTAAAAATTTAATTGTGTGTGTGTGTGTGTGTGTGTGTATGTGTCTGTCTGTGGGGGTGGTATGTGCACATGTGTGCAGTGCCTGTGGAGGGCAGAAGAGGGCATCTGATCACTTGGTGCTGGAGTTAAAGGTGGTTGTGATCCGACCAGCGAGAGTGCTGGTCTTCTGTAAGAGCAGTACACACTCTTAACAGCTGAGTCATCTCTCCAGCCCTCAGGTGCTGTATTCCTCATTGACACTTCTTTCCTTCGGCAATGTGACTACGTCACGCTGCTCTATCCTGCTCTGTAAGGCTTCTGTTGAGAAGTCCGCTGTGAGGCAAACCAGGACATTTTTGTGTTGTTTCTTTTCTCTCAGAGGCTCTTATATCTTCTTTTATATGTTACCATTGAGAGATGGATTATCAAAAGTTTTTTAGTAAGGATGAAGAGATGGTTCAGTGCTTGATGGTGCTGGTTTCTCTTGTAGAGGACCCAGACTTGGTCCCCAGTACTCACATGGCATCCTATAGCCACCTGGAACCTACCAGTTTCAGGGGAGATGATGACCTCTTCTGGCCTCTGTGGGTATCATGTACACATGTGAAAATACATACATGCAGGCAAAAACTTGTACACATAAAATCTGTTACAGGTCTGTCAGTAAATTTCAGCTTAATCTGATTGGCAGCCTTTGACCCTACTATTCCTGAATCCCAGGAACCTGAATGTTTTCCCTATTAATGATGGCCAAAAGGTTGCATAAGTTTTTTCATTATTTTATCTTTTCTAAAAATACATTTTTTATTAATTTTTTGAGAATTTCATATATGCAAAGAGTGTATTTGGTCATATTCGGTCCCCACTCGTCCCAGATCCTATCCACCTTCTGTCTTCACTTCCTTTCCCTCCTGACCTGATGTCCTCTTTTAAAAACATATTTATGCCTCAGAGTCCAATGTTGGCTACCCATATGGCAGTGGGCGTTGAGGTCCTCCAGTGGAGCGAGGTCTCCCTACAGGTACCACAGGCCTACAGAAATCAACTGATTCTCCCTCCCGGAGCGGCCATCAGCTTTCGAAGCTCTTCCATGCTGTAATGTTGCCTGACTTGGTCTTGTGCAGGCAGGCACAGCTGCTGTGTTCATGGGTGCAGCTGTCTTGTCTTGTCCAGAAGACACTCTCTCATCCAGTCTTCCTTGGCTTCCTTTCATAGTCTTTCTGTCTTCTCTTCCACCAGTTTCCGGAGCAGGGAGGGGTTTGGCACAGATGTCCTGTGTAAGGCGAGCGCAGCACAGGCATTTACTCTCTGCACTTTGATCAGTTAAGAATTTCTACATGAACAGCTATCCATTGCACAACGAAGCTTCTCTGATGAGGACTGAGGTCGGCACTAGTTTGTGGGATGCACATCTTTGGCAACCTCTTTTATCCTTTTTCTTCTGACTGTGTGTTTCCCAGTCTGTCTTCAAGCTTGCCACTCTTTTCCGTTTCTCTTCAGCTGTTGTTACCGCCTCTCGTATTTTAAATTTCACTTTGCTTTTCTGCTCAATGATTTCTGCTAGATTTTTTAAATTATAGTTTTAGAATACAGGTGCCAGACCTTGCTCAGGGTCAGCAGATGCTCTACCACTGAACTCTATATCCCTAGCTCTTCTGTTTGATTTTTTTGAATTGCTTCTATCTGTAAAGGCTTTTGGTTAGGGTCTTGAATTGCTTCTGTGTTGTCTTTTCAGATTCTCAGTTCATTTCACTTAAACACCCGTTTTTAGTTCTCCCAGTGTTTGCTCTACCTTGTTGGTTTCTGTACCTTGTTTGCCAGAAGACATGTTTCCTGAGAACTCTTCATGCTTGTTGGTGAATAACACCTTTGTGAATTCAAGGACTTGGCTTTATTCCAGTTTTCGTAATCTGGCTTCATGCCTGTCTCTTTACAGTTGGAAGCAGGCTCCTGAGCTTGTCTGTAGTCACTTTGATTTTTCTCTGAGCCTGTAGTCACCATTGTATTTTCAACTGTAGATGGCAGGCTAAGCACAGGTTTGCCAGCTGTTGGTGTGTTTTTAGGGATACAGAGCTCCAGGGTGATGTCCTCAATCTGCCATTGGTGTGCTGTTCAGTAAGCATGAGCAGAGTGCCTAAAAAGGTATTCTGACACCACAGTCCTCTCCCTGCGTCCTAGTAATGCCTGTTTTTGCAACCAAGGGTCTGTGGTGAGAAGCTGTGTCATTCCCCTGGCTCTGAGTATACTAACCGTAGTAAGATAATACAACATTCATGACTACACACACCACAGAGATGTTTCACATGCCGAATACGGCCCACGGATACCAGTGTAGGTCAGGATAAGAGCAAGGTACACACTGACATGAGCGGCCTCCTGTTGATGTAGACCTATGTCTAAGTCCCCTGGATCCAGCCTCGGGGGCCACAGGCCAGGATAGAAACATGACAGCAGGGCAGCGTGTCTCCTCTTATTTCTCTGTCTTTTCTGGAAGCTCTGCCCCTGGACACTACCCTGGGTGTGGGACCATGGGAATTTCCCAGTGTTCGGTTTCACCAACTGAGCCCTGAGTCCCAAAGCAACGTCTTATGATTACTGCCCTTTCCTGTTCCCAGAGAATGCAGTCTTGCCCCACACTCTAGTGCCTAGAGTTGGGGGAGTACGATGAAGGCAGTGCCTTGGCCACCTAAGCTGACACTAAGCTGGGACACATCTGAGTCTCATAGTCTGCAGGGCGCAGGCAGCTTCTATGATGTACCCAGTCCCATGACTTAGCTAGTGGCGAGGCAGCACAAGATACAAATTTGCCCCAAAGTGGCACAGGCTTCCCCCTGGTTCTCAGGCAGACTTAGACTCCACCCGCAGTAGCTGGCCTGGGTTTTTTATGCTGCCTGGGTTTGGGCACAGGGTAGTGGAGATAGTCCCCTGGCTTTGAAGGCTGATAGTAGATTAAGTTTAGGATTGATGTGTGCCCAGGTCCCTCTAAAGGTGGCAATGATGCAGGCCTAACCTTGGCTCTGTATGACTATCAGTTTGCAGTCTGCTCCATCTGCAGATTTCTCCTGGGTACTGGAGCTGTGGATTTCTTGATCGTGCTGATCTTCCCATGGTGGCCTAATACCGAGCTCCCGTGTGACATCTGTGCTAGGTTTAATGGTGGGAAAGTACAGGGACAGCAGTCCCTTGTCCAACTGGCTCATGCAATGTTGGTAGCTCAGCCTGAAGGTACGTGTGTAGGGTGGTGTTCGTGTGGCGCTTCCAGTACTGAGTTTCACTTTGGTGAGGCCTTTGTTAAGTTTCAAGGCTAAAACCTAAACTCAGTTCCCTGTCCATCCTTCTTGGTGCGGGGAGAAGGGTAAGACGGGCAACTCTTTTCTTCTGGCCTTTTTCACTGAAATCTCTTGTTTGGCCCCCGTCGCTTTTATTAAAACAGTTTGCTGTGAATACTTTTCCAGCTTGATGTGTCTGCTGACATGATCCCCAGAGGATCCTAGCCGCCACTTTGCTCTTTCTGAGTTTTGTGTGGTTTACATGACGTAAATGTCGAGTACACAGAATGAGATGACATGGGTATTCACTTTCTCTCCCCCGCCCCCTGAACGTCCAGCACTCCTTATCACGAGAGCGTCTCCGTCTAGTTCTGTCTGTCTGTCTTCATTTGTTGCCCTTTTTATTCCTCTTTTTCTGGTATCATTTCTTTACTCACTACTTCTCTGCTTTAAAATTCTCTATTTTCCTCCATTTCATGAGGACACTGCCTATTTTGGTGTAATTTTCCAATTTTTAGTTTTTAAATATAACAATTTTATATTTACATATTAAATTATTTTTGACATTTTCATACATGTCTACAATATATTTTGATCACATTAAACTTCCTCCAACTCCTGAGATCTACCTTCTACCTCTTCCTGTCTTTTGGTCTTTTTTTTTTTTTTTTTTGACAGCCCACTGATTCCTGTTTGTGACGTCCATGTTGTACTCATGGGTGTTGGGCCATCCCATGTGATAATCTGTGTATAAAAATGTAGTGATTAAACCAAGATAATTTATATTCCTAGTCCCTCAAACATTTGTTATTTCATGTTTTAAAAAGTATTATTTTTAAGTGCATGTGTGTGTTGCCTGCATGTATGTACATGCACCCGTGTTGTGCAGTGCCTGCACAGGTCAGAAGAGGGCAGAAAATCCCCTGGAACAAGAGTTACAAACCATTGTTAGATACCATATGGATGTCCAGAATCGAACCTAAGTGTTATTCTGACATTGGTCTTTGCTCACTACTAGGCATTCCTAGAGCCCATGCCCATTTTGTACAGAACATCACTACACCTTATTCTCAAACTCATGCCTTTAGGAAGTTATGAGTCAGTGTGATGCACAGTGATCATAAACACTGAACTAGAATGCTTTTCATGAGATCACCACATCTAACTTCTGTACAAAAAAGGAAATCAAACTATGAAGCCTGATGAGGGATATTTTCTAGTGACCAGTGGTCCTCCAAAGACGGGGCAAGTTTAATAAGAGGTAAAAGGAACTTCAGGTTCAGACCACTAATTTTAAGTCATTAAAACTCTGTTCAAATATATCTTTATTAATCAAAATAGGAACCATTGAAATCAGTACATTTTGCAGATGAGAACTAAGTTGCTTTTTCCTGTGGTGTACAAACCCTGTGCTTAAGGAGTTCATAACTCTTGGAGAGTACTGTCTGCATTTTGCTGGTGGAGGAAGTGTTTTCTCTGAAGATTGTCAAAATGCTTAAAGAAGTGGTAGGTGGTCGGTGAGCAGTTGGGTGAATGGTGGCTGAGGCAAAACTCCACAGCCTCATTTGTTCAACTTCTGAAGCATTGATTTTCAACAATGGTAGCTCTCTCTTGGTCATTGCCAATGTCTTTGAGCTCGTCACTACACTCCTTATGGTCAAGACTGTTTTATTTGCAAAACAATTTTTAAATTTAAAAATGTTTACTTATTTTAATTTGCCTGTGTGTATGTGCATGCCACTTAGTACATGTGCAGGTCAGGGGTGTGAGTTCTCTCTTTCCACCATGTGGGTTCCATCAGGTCGTCAGGCTGTGCAGCAAGCATCTTCCCTGTTGAACCATCTAGCTGACCCTGAAAGACATCTTGAACCAACCCTGCAGTCACTAATGTTTGTTAGAAGGTCCTTGATCTTGTGACTTGTCTTTGCAGCTTTTTAACTTGAATAAGAATATTGCTTAAACTTTCTTTTTGTCAAACAGTTCCATAATATAAATAAATATAAAATAAAGAGCAAGTAATCACTCATTAGCAAAATACACAATGTGAGAAATTCCCATTAAAATGATATATATTCTGACCACATTTACCTAGAACACATTCCAATATCAAACAGCAAATCCAACAATGCAAAACCTGCAATTACTTTTATACCATTCTAATATTAAATGCCATATGGGCATGCCTTTCCTTTCCTATCTGGAGTCCATGCCTCTCCCCAGGACCTTCCACAGAGCCCCCTTCACATCCTTGTTCCTAAGGGTGTAAATCAGAGGATTAAGCATGGGAATAATTACAGTATAGAAAAGGGCCACAAACTTTCCTTGACTCTCAGAATACCTGTGGACAGGTTGGAGATATGTGTAGATGGCTGAGCCATAAAAGAGAGACACCACAATGAGGTGGGATGCACAGGTTCCAAATGCCTTTCTGCGGCCAGCAGATGACTTGATGCTCAGCACTGCCCTGGCGATGTGTGCATAGGAACCTAGAATTAGCACTGCAGGACAGACCAAGATTACGACCCTGGCCACAAACAACTTGGCCTCTGTTCCTCCTGTGTCCTCACAGGCCAACTTCAGGAGAGCAGGCATTTCACAGAAGAAGTGATTCAGTTGGTGGCCACAGAGAGGCATAGCCATCATGAGGCCTGTCTGAATCAGAGAGTTCACAAGGCCTCCCACCCAGGAGAATATGACCAGTGCCCAGCAGAGAAAGGGGTGCATGATGGTTATGTAGTGGAGTGGACGACACACAGCGGCATAGCGGTCAACAGCCATTGCCACCAAAAGTACACACTCAACTCCCCCCAGAGAGAGCATTATGAAGAGCTGAGCCATGCACCTTCCAAAGCTGATGGTCCTGTCAAGTCCAGAGAGATTGACCAGGAGCTGGGGCACAGTGCTGGCGGTGTAGCAGAGGTCCAGGAAGGAGAGGTGGGCGAGGAAGAAGTACATGGGTGTGTGCAGGCGACGATCCAGATGTGACAGAACGATGATCAAGGTGTTGCCGAAGAGAGTCAGAGAGTAGAAGATAGAAATGAGGACAAAAAAGACAAGTTCTAGATGAGGCCAGTCAGAGAAGCCAACCAAAAGGAAGCTTTCTTCTGAACTGGTGTTGAGACTTTCCATGGACTTCCAACCTGCAGGATCAGGACGACAATTTAATGTTTCCCATGAATTAAAATTGCGATATCACAATATTTCTAAATACTCCCAAATCACAGGTCTTATCCGTGTTGCTGTTTTTTTCTCTTGAGCCTTCCTTTTGAAAAGTACGATTTTATTAAATCTTTGAGCTGATACAAAGTATGGATCATATTCGTCCCAGCTTCCCTTAGCTCCTCTGAAATACCACCATCCTGCCCTTCCTCTCTTCATGTTTGCTTCTCTCTTTTTCAAATAACTCATGGGGTTGCTTTTCTACTGACCGCATACATGTGTGTGCGGGACCCTCCCCTGGAGGACCATGGTTGATCTGCTAGAGCTACACCCTTGATGAACACAGACTTTCCCTCCCCCAGCAGCCATCAACTCTCACTAGGGCCTCTGTTAGGGGTGGAGCCATGTGAGCCCCTCCCCTGTCCCTGGTGGAATGTTGCCTGGCATGGTCTGGTGCAGGCAGTG